>CM075066.1:77407796-78016685 GCA_037428765.1 Rubia yunnanensis | reverse complement strand
GTTTGTAACCACCCTTTCAATGACGAGTGTGCACTTTCGACCTTGCATGTAGTTGTGTTCCCGAAATGCAGAAATCTGTTCGTCCATGCCCTCACAAATTTCTCCTTATGGGGGGTGAGCCACGTCGTCTCAGCGTAACTAACAACAGCCTCGCTCCAATACCATCCAGTCCTCATATCCACCAAGGCGGTTTCGTACTCTGGAACGGTGGACGCATTGCAAACTCGGAACCATGCACCATTCTTGAACGCTGCCCCGTTCCTCTTATTCCCTGTCAGCACAGTAACACGTGCCTCCACATCCTTGTTAATATGCCAGGTGCAGATCAAATGGTTCGATTCCGGAAACACAGTCCGAAGTGGCCTAATCAGTCCCATCTCCCGATCGGTGACCACAACCTCAGGGAACGGTCCATCCACAAGCAAGTTCTTCAGCGCGTTCAGCACCCACTCATAGGTATCTGCCGTTTCGTCAACGACAATTGCGTAGGCAATCAGGAAGTTTGTGTTGCAAGGGGACATCCCAACCATCTCAATGAATGGCATGCCGTAGCGATTGGTCTTGTACGTTGAGTCGATGGCCACCACCCACGGAAACGTGCGAAATGCCACAACAGCATCGGGATTGGCCATGAATAAATGAGTCAAAGTACCATCACCTGCTGAGCAGTGACTAGTGACATACCCTTTCGCGGTGGCCAGATGCAAACAATTCTCCGCTGTGTTGCGCCCGCCTCGCCTTTCTGTTGCATATGCCGACCTCTCATTGTACACCTGCCTAATGTTCTGATGCAGGTCCGGAAACGAATTACTGAGGCTGGCATTGATATGCCTTGGGGCAGTTTCTGAATCTGTCAAGTCTCTGATCATTTGCTTCGCGTCCGCATGGAGCTTGCTGCTCTGTCTATGACCCTCGGGGTACACTGAGAAAGGGTGGTTGTGCATCCCTCGTCTAGGATCCTTGCACGGCACTACATTCCAACCATTCCCCGTGATGCTCTGTTTCAAGACAATCGCGAACGGGCAGCCACAACTGCTGGTCGAGCTGCTACTCCGTCGGACTACATCAGATTCGCTCGTATCTACATCCTTATCCTTTCGGCCCCGATTGCAAATGCAATATAACCTCAGGGGACCATTCCTATTCTGTTTGTAGGACCCCGTCACAAGTTCAAATCCCACCTGCAGAGCAATCCATTGCAGGTAGGAGTAAGCCTCGGCAACATCTGGGAACACAGCTGAGGTGGCAAATGGAGAGTATCCGTTCCGCCCTGCAGCAGCTTCACATGACTGATTGTCATCCTTAAACAGCAATAATCATCAAGTAATTAGTTACACTCAACTGCTATACCAATTACAATATCAAAATTAACGTAAAAAAATGTAAATTAACGTTACAATAATTAACAAAATAACAAAATTAACAAAACAACAACATTAACGTCACAATAATTAACAAAATAACAAAATTAACAAAACAACAACATTAACGTTACAATAATTACAATTAACGTTACAATAAATAAAATTAACGTTACAATAATTTTTACGTTACGATTAATAAATTAAAATACTAAGATGAGCATAAATTAAAAAACTAAGATGAGCATAAATTTCTTTCTCATTAACAGCTAAAACATACATGTAGTGGGAAAAAAATGCAATAACATCGTGGCTAGAATTAATATAACATTCTTACAGTTCAACAAATTAAAATATCAAAATAACGTAAAAATACGTAACTTAACGGTACAATAATTAACAAAATCACAAAATTAACAAAACAACAAAAATAACTGCTTCAATAATTAATAGGACATACATTAACGTTACTGCTATTAACAGGAGATAAATTCATAGGAGATAAATGTGCAATAATTTCATCGTAACAGTTAATAAATTAAAACACAAAGACGAGCATAAATTTGTACGGCAAAAATTATTAAATTTAACAACTACTTACGGACAGAAAGCTAATTAGTAAAATTACCTCCGAAGACATGGAATTTCTAACACCCTTTTCGGAGTAATTTTTGCTCGTCTTGGATAGCAATATTTTTCGAGTGCCCTTTGAATGAGTAAGAATTCGAGTGCCCTTTGAATGAGTAAGAATTCGAGCTCATTTATAGCAGTTCAATTTTTGGAAGCAGGCTGGCACGGCTCGCGCCCAGCCCACGGCGAGCCGAGGCGCGTTCGGCTCGCGCCCCAGGCCTGGCGAACGGACCGCGCGCGGCTCGCGCCCACCGCACGGCGAGCCACGGCTCGCGCCCACACGACGGCGAGCGGCCCGGCGATGGCTCGCGCCCACACCACGGCGACCGGCCCGCCGGCGGCTCGCGGTCCACCGGTGGCGAGCGGACCGGCGGCGGCGCGCGGCCTGTCGGTGGCGACCGGCCCGGCGGCGGCTCGCGGTCCGCCGGTGGCGACGGAACCGGCAGCGGCTCGCGGCCAGGCCGCGGCGACCGGACCGGCGCCGGCTCGCGCCCAGGCCATGGCGAGCCGACCGGCGGCGCCTCGCGCCCAGGCCGTGGCGAGCCGGGTCCGGCGGCGGCGGCCGGCGGTCCGGCGGCGGCGGCCGGCGGTCCGGCGGCGGCGGCCGGCGGTCCGGCGGCGGCGGCCGGCGGTCCGGCGGCGGCGGCCGGCGGTCCGGCGGCGGCGGCCGGCGGTCCGGCGGCGGCGGCCGGCGGTCCGGCGGCGGCGGCCGGCGGTCCGGCGGCGGCGGCCGGCGGTCCGGCGGCGGCCGGCGGTCCGGCGGCGGCGGCCGGCGGTCCGGCGGCGGCGGCCGGCGGTCCGGCGGCGGCGGCCGGCGGTCCGGCGGCGGCGGGCGGCGGTCCGGCGGCGGCGGGCGGCGATCAGCGGCGGCGATCGGCGGCGACGGTCCGGCGGCCCAATTTAGAATAATTAACTAATTTCGTTCCGTTAATATTAACTAACTACAATTATCTAAATTGATTTTAATTTACCTATTGACAATAAAAAAATAAAAAATACTGTATATGTATTAGGGCGAGAATAGTAAAATACAGGGCGAGATATAGCGATCCACAATTTGTAGCAATTCCGTTGCTTGTGGGATTGGTTCTATCTTGCAACCTGTATATGTACGCTTCTAATCTCAATGGAAAGTAACAACAACATTCATTATAATATCATAAATTCTACGAAGGAAATTCGTCATCATAAATGTTGAACTGATATGGCCCTTGAGTGAGTTCGAAAGCTATAAGTTCATTCTATAGTTATACGAGGAAGAAATTCATGAGATCATGGACCACAATAGTAGAGTACCTAGGTTTAATGAGTAGTTTCGTAATAATGTAAAAAACTAATGAAATAAACAAATTAATGATTCATGTGGACATTAGCCCTAACTATATTCAAACAAATTTTCACAAAAGAACAGTGTATTTAAATAAGCGTGGGTCTCCTGATAGGCGGCCTGTCCATAAGCTTATGGACAAACCACTTATTTCTTACCTTATACACTGCATTTCTTAAATTACATACAAAATTTAAAATATTTTAAAATATTTTTTTATATCATATATTTTTATATTTTCACCTTCAAATACATATTATTACTTGTTTTAACTTATAAAATGCAATATTTAAATTTTATAAAAAACTACAACATTTAAGTTAAATGTCCCTGAGCACTGTCCATAAGTTTATGGAAAAGCCGTCTTTCCTGACACTTTCCCTTTAAATAATACTCATCCAAAGACTTAATTTGTCAAGTTCTAATGTGTGGTTTTAGGCTGAAATAAAGGTTTGAATAACCAAACATTATACTATCAACCAACTGGAGCTCAACCAGTAGGTGGTACTGCTAATTCATGCTCAAGATTGTTAACATATATGTAATTATATTAGTTTAGCTTAAGGGTAGTTTAGTCATTCACTATTCTTATCTATATGTATTGTACTCTTGCTCTTTCAAGACTAAGCTTTCACATTTGCAAAACAAGAGTTCCCTTCTTCTCTTTTCCCACTCAAGGTATTGATTCTTTCATCTCACATGGTATCAGAGCATTGGTTGTGATTCTTGGAGTAGATTGTGATCCGATGCCCAACAACGCTGATCGAACTTTTAGGACTTGTGTTCTTCGTGAAGGTATTTTTCGGATCTTACAGTTGATATTTGGATTATTGGTATTGGGTTGTTCAATTTCTTTCGAATTGGGGCTGTTTGCTTGGATTGTTGGTATGCGTATTTAGGGTTTGCTATTGATTTGGGGTTTTTCTAATTGGAGTTTATTGTTGGGATCGTTTGGGTTTGTGATTGTTGGATTTCTGATTGTGGGGCTTATAGTTGTTGTGATTTGGTGATTGAGTTATTTTCGACCAGTTTGTTGCTCTCGGATTTGGTTGTGTTATTTGTGCATTTGAATTTCTGGAATTGTAATCATGGTGGGTGGTAGGGATGATTCCCTTCAGTCAATTAGTGTGCAATTGGACGGTAAGAATTACTCGCATTGGAGCTATGTGATGCGGAATTTTTTGCGTGGCAAATGTTTGTGGGGGTATATCTCTGGTGTGAAGAGACTGCCTACGTTAGGAGTTGAGGATTATGATACTTTGTCGGATACTTGGGAATCTGAGAATGCGAAGATTCTTACTTGGATTAATAACTCCGTGACTCACTCGATTGGTGCTCAGTTGGCTAAGTATGAGACTGCAAAGGAGGTTTGGGAGCATTTGGAGAGGATTTATACACAGTCTAACTTTGCAAAACAATACCAATTGGAGACTGATATTCGAGCACTTAGACAGAATGAGTTGAGTATTCAGGAATTCTATTCTGCCATGTCTTCCTTATGGGATCAGTTGGCACTCACTGAGTCCCAGGAATTGAGGGCCTTTGAGCCTTATATCGCGAGGCGTGAAGAGCAGCGTTTGGTTCAGTTTCTGATGGCCCTTCGTAATGACTTTGAGGGGTTGCGTGGGGCTATCCTCCATCGTAGTCCCCTGCCTTCGGTTGATTCTGTGGTGAATGAGTTGCTTGCTGAGGAAATTCGCCTTAAGTCTAAGGGAGATAAGGAGACTCCTCTCCTTCCTATGTCATCAGTTTTTGCTGTCCCACATCGACCCTTAAGTGGGAAATCTAGTACTTATGCTCGAGTCTCTTCTGATGAGTGTGCTTTCTGCCATCATAAGGGTCATTGGAAGTCTCAGTGTCCATTGTTGTCCCGCAGTGGTGGTCCTCCTCCTCCATCACAGTCGCGGCCTCCTTATCAGCCACGACCTCCTTAAATGTGACAAATGCGGGATAATAGTCTACACTTTGAGGATGAGGAAACATGGCTAGATTCCCCACAGAAAGGCAATGGTAGCAACTCATCAAGCAATGAGGAACCCGAAGCAATTTCTATTCTGAAAGGCCTAACATCATCCACAGGTAACTCAGGTAAACCTCTTGATCCTTCCAAAAGCTACTTTGCTTCTCCTAACATTATAGTAACTCGTATGAAAGAAAAATACAAATCAATTAAAGAATAATAAACTGATTTCATGAAATTTCCTAGGTTTGTTGTCATCCAGCCTCAGATTACATAAATTAGTACATTTTCTTAAGCTATCAATACTCATCATCATAGAGCCTACATTAAAAAAAGATAGCTTAGAAAGGTTCAGGATTTCCCTAGGTTTTGACAAGGCTTTCTCCTCACATAACTCTAGAACATGGATTATGTTTAGGAATGACTTTATACCTGTACTGATGCATGAAGATGCAGATTTCCTACATATCTCTATCCATATGTCACATTTAGACTAAAGATTCCAGTAGTTTCCCATCTATGCTAAACACAGTAGAGCTTTATGAAACCAAATGTATTGGAATCTTGAAAATAAAATAATGCCATTGAATGAGCCAATTATTATTAGAGGGGACTTTAATGTGACAAGAATTGTTAATGAATATAGAGGTAACTCTATCTCTAATGGTAATAGTATAATTGATTTTGATTCCTTCAAATTGTCTAATGAACTGATTGATCTACCCAGAGGGGGGTAATAGTTTCACGTGGTGTCATGGTAGAAGAGGATCACAACAGAAAAAATCTAGATAGGATCCCGGGAAATGATAAGTGGATAGAAAGATTTCCAAATTCCTCACTGTAGTTACTAAATAAGACTCCCTCGGATCATTCCCTAATTACATTAGACACCCAAATTCAAGAAGTTTCATTCCCTAAAAAATTTTAATTCTAGAATATATGGCTTGAAAGGTCAGATTTGCTGTCAATTATAAAAGAAAAATGGGAACTGGAAATGATTTACTCAGGCATAAAAGGTTTCACCTCTAAGCTCAAAAGATTAAAAACAACTTTAAAGCTTTGAAATAGAACACAATTCAGAGATGTCTTTGAAAATGTTAGAAAAGAAAAGGACAGGGTCCAATAGCTGGAAATTAAATATGAAAATACTTTAGATGATCAGGATCTTAACCTTTTAGGGGAAGCAGTGGCTGACTTAAATCAGAGGCTTAAAGAGGAAAACCACTTCAGGAAACAGAAAGCAAGAGAAAAGTGGCTAAAAGGAGCTGACATGAACACCAAATACTTTCACAATTCAGTTAGGCATAAGCAATTAAGACTCAGAATAATAAAGACAAAGAATGAACAAGGAGTCTGAGTAACTGAACAGAAAGATATAGGTGAACATGTTGCACGGTACTATAAAAATCTATTCACAGATGATAATCCTGACATCACAGGAGTTGCCTTTAAAAAGTGTCTATCCTTCACCCCCACCATAATCACAGATGAGGAAACTGCTAAATTGATTGGCCTGATAAAAATGGAGGAGCTGAAAAGGGTTGTTTTCAGTCTTACTAAAAATAGTGTTGCAGGCCCCGATGGTTTTTCAGGAACCTTTTATAGGTTGCTTGGGAAATTATTAAACATGACTTGCTAAAATTTATTCAGGAATTCATGTGTTTAGTCCCTCTCACCCCTAGTATGCACTCTTATCTGTTTGATTCCTAAAATCAGTGCCCCAAACTATCTAACGGACTTCAGGCCAATTTCCCTATCCAATTTCAGTAATAAAATCTGCTCTAAACTTCTAGTAGATAGGATAACATTGGTAATAGAAAAATCATCTCTGAAGAACATAGTGCATTCATCAAAAGCAGAGAAAAACATGATAACACACTGATCATGCAAGAAATGTCAAGAATTTCAGATAAAAGAGAACAGTCCCTAAACATTTTAGATAAAATTGATATGTCAAAAGCCTTTGATGGGGTATCCTAGCCAATGTTAAACTCTGTACTGCTGAAAATGGTATTTCATGGTCATTTTGTAAATCTTATTCTCAGTAATATAAGCTCGGCCGTGTTTTCTGTACTCGTTAATGGCAGTCCAAATGGATTTTTCAAGCTTTGAAGAGGCTTAAAACAAGGGGAACTCATATCCCCTATTTTATTTAACATAATAACTGAGGTGTTGAATAGGGGTTTGAAACTAATGTTCCAAAATAACCTTTTGGATAGGTTTAAAATCCCAGAAACCATGAGGATTAGTCATTTGTCTTATGCAGATGATAAAGTTATATTTCTTAGAGAAAATAAGAAATCTTTGCAAAATGTAATGCTATTCCTTGCAGAATATGAAGCAGCTACTGGTCATGTTATAAATTTTAATAAATCTGCCTTTTATGTTGGAAAGAAGACCAGTCAAATAACCAAGGATATAATACATAACATTACCCATATGACTCATAGACATTTCCCTTTCACATGTCTAGGTGTTCAAGTCAATAAGGGTAGAAAACTTAATGCATATTTCCAGTAAATGATAGAAAAGGTAAATTCAAAGATCCAAAACTGGAATAATAGGACTCTAAATTAGGCTGGTAGGTTAATCTTAATAAAGCATGTAATATTAACAATTCCACATGTTTGGTGTGTGATGGCTCCAACTTCACATACAATAGATAGTTAGAAGCTATCTATCATGACTTTATATGGGGAAAAACAGAGGAGAATAAACCAAAAAGACATTGGAAGAGTTGGGAAAATTAACTCTTAATTTTCATTGAAACAACCTCCAAATCCGGGATTTTAGAATAGTTATACATTCTTTTTCCTTCAAACTGTGGTGAACTTTACAACAAGGAAAAAGTATGTGGTCAAAACTAATTTGGTCAATGCCTAACTCTGTGAGAACATCTGATTCTTGGAATATGACAGTTAAGAGTGGAAAGGTAGCAGAGGATAATACTTTTATAATGTTAGGGACAGGGACATGTAATTTCTGGATATCTAATTGGACTAGATCAGGTTTCCTAATAGATAAGTGAGATAATGAACAAACAATCCCTGGGCCACTACTATTAGTTAGGGATTTCCTAGTAGATAGAACACATTTTTTGCAACTATTTGCTCCAGGTTTTACTACTGAAGTTTTGCAGATTTTGACAAAAGAACACCCACTCTCAGAAGGTAAGGACCACATGATATGGAAGCCCACAACATCAGGCCAGTTTAGCCTAGGTTCGGCTTATGATTTAGTTAGGAACCAAGGCTTACAATCTGCATCTCAAACAAAGGTATGTAATAAACTACTTCCCAGAAAGATAGAAATATTTAGTTGGAAGTTGGTTAACAAATTGGTTCCACTTGATGACAACATTTCTAACTTTGGCATAAGTTCAGTATCCAGATGTGCTTTATATTTAAAAGATCGGGAAAGTTTTGAATATACTTTTCAAATCTGTGACTTTGTTAAATCTTGTTGATCTATTGCAAACCAAATTTTGGGAACCAGAGAACCTGAATTTAGACACCTCTTTGATAAAGTGTCTTGGTATTGGTCATATGAAAGGGATATCAAAACTTTAAATAATTTTGCCAAGCTAATCCCTAATTAATTTGTTGGTTGATTTGGAAAGCAAGGTGCAGAGCATATTTTGAAGGTAAAAAACCACAACTACACCAGTTTCAAATGGATTTACTAAGAATTATCATGGATATTTTCACAGTAAATCCACAAAAACACTATGTAGGTTGTGCTTTATTGATTGACATAGGTTTATTACCTGTTCAACAACAAATCAAGGTGGAGAGAGTTAAAGCACATAAGTGGAAGCCACCTGACACTGGCTATAAACTTAACACAGATGCTGCTTTTTCTCAACTCTCTATTCCTAAAGCAGGTTTCATAGTTAGAAACACACAGTTTCAAGCATGTTGTGTTGGAGTTGTGGCAGTCCCACAAGCCACAGACCCTTTGCAAGCTGAACACAAGGGATCGTTGCATGTATGTCATTATACTTAAACAAATGGATAACACCACTAATTGTTGAATCAGATTGCTTGCAGGTTGTTGAGATGATTAATGGTGTAAGGCAGTGGCCCTAGAAGATGTGGCAGAAATTAACTCAACTCAACACACTCAGAATCGCAACTGGAGCTGAACTGAAGCATATTTTTAGGGAACAAAATGTTGCAGTTCACCAGATTGCTGCCACTGCAAAGACCAAAGTTTTCTTCGGCCTTCAAATATGGAATCAATATTAACTGACCCCTTCTATAAGGAATGCTATTCAAGGAGACATTCTTCAGTTACCCAACCTGAGAGTTCATGCATCAGCTGCATAAATTTCGATTGCTTCAACTCTTTTTGTTCTATCATCTTTTGTATAAAGCAGATAAACTCAAGGTGTAATTGATTGTAGTCTAAATGGCCTAATATTAACACGAGGGGTGGAGGTATTAGAGTTAGAAGCACTCACAACACAATCAAATCTGTACACGTCGCTTTTTTGCCGTAGAAATGCGATAAATCTGACTAGTTTAATGAATTTCTCCTCAGGATTAGATAAGAAACACTATGATGTAACACAAGTATTTATTGAGTGGTCTAGGGAGCCTCTAACAAATACCCCCCACCATACTGGCGGTTTCATAATTTTAAAAACTAGAGGGTTTGTTTCTACTAAAATAGAAAGATGTGCCTGTTCACTTGTAGAAGAAGAGGACTGCGGTTTTAAGAACACCAAAATATTTATTTTCAGATGTACTATTGCAATAGACTGTGGTTCAATATCTATAATATATATATTAAAAGAGGTCATTGTTGTCACATATCACCCATACAAAATTTCACATCACCTTCAAAAAATTAATTGATTATGTAGTACTTTTAAAAGTTAATTCTCAAATTACAATACAATCTCTTTCTCCAAGATTTTCAATGCTCTTCTAATATTTTAACTAGATTACACCATATGCCGATGTACGGATTTATGAACGAAAATGAAAAAATATAGCATAATTTATAAGTCAAATAATTTTTAAATTTTTTTTATATATATGAGAATTACACACGATGCAGAATTTAAAATAAAATAAAATTTTTATTAATAGTTTAATAAGTTTATTTTAAAAAGTTAAATGTGGGGTATCACTTCGCCAAATATTTACCCTATTAGTAGAGTTGTTGCATTAATTGTCATCAGTTTTCAAGAAATATATTGGAATTGAAAAGTAAATAATGTCATTTTCAAAAAAAAAAGAGTAAACAATGTCATTAAATATTTTTTTTTTAAGTTGTCATGGCAAGTTTTGGTAGTATCACTTGTCAAAAATATGTGAAAGGTGGTGTGATTAAATAATGAGATACCACTTAACTAAGAATTTGCTCTTTTAGTATAAGTTATAGATGTTTTTCAATTGATGATTAATTAATTCTATCCTATTTGTGATGGTGCGCAATCTTGTGAGGCGAAATGTTTTGTATATCTCAATCTCCATTTGTTATGGAATTTCTTTCATAATACTAATCTTTACAATATTAATCTTTAAACTTGACACACTTTCCATTTTGATTTATCTTTTTAAGATTATCAAACTTCATCTCATGATAACAATTAACAAGTGAATCATTTTCATCTACTTATTCTTTTTCTTACTATTTGTAATCAATTATGTCCATGCAATTTAATTTTCCTACAAAATTATATGAAATTACTATGTTAAACATATAGAATAATTGATGGAGTAATTTTTTTTTTTTATATAAAATTTTGTATTAAAGTATAATTTTGAAAAATAAATCAGTATAAAATGTTTTTATATATATTAAATATGATATTAAAAGATTTTATTTGAAAATCCTTTCAACTGTTTATTTAATACCTGTAAGTATGAAATTATTTATTTATTGTTAATTAATATTTAGAAATGGCATATGTTAGTAAATAACAATATGTGATCAGTAATAATATTAAGAAATTTAATGCATTAAGATATATTCTATTATATTCTTTTTTTTATTAAATTTAGATTATCATAAATTTTATAATTTTATTTATTTCTCTAAGATGATGAATTTTAAAAAATGATCAAAATTTAAACCTTCACATTATATATTTTTCTATCGATTAATCATAAATTGTTGACATTATCCCTAATATAAAATTTGAGATCTAATGTACATAAATCTTTTTTTTCATTATAAATAAGTCCCTCCTCATATTTGACATTGTTTCTGCCACTGGTGCTGTTAGAAATGTCCAACCTATTATTGTAGGTGTCTGAAAATGATGTATGAAGTACAATATTCGTTGACCGGGAAGTTTTTTTCTTGGTCTTCTTTAGAATATTTAATAAAAAGTGACCTTCTTTAGAATGTCTTTTTTATCAGAAATGATTCATTGACCGTGGTAGTAAAAATAGCACAATGTTATCAATTATTCACAGTATATTAAAATATTTATAGGAAGAGGAGGAAAATAGACATCTATAACTCAATTGCACGAAATTAAATTAGTAAAATAATTATCTAACTAAACATTTTTATTAAAAAAAGTATGATAATAAAAAATATATTTTTATCATAAACTGTGCAATGACACGATATTACAATCAAATTTTCAAAACTTTAATCATTTTTCATATTTTATGAAATCCGTATATATGCAATGTTGATAACGATAATGTTATTTTGCTAGAGTGATATTTATTAATATTTTTATCAACTAATTAAATTATATTAAATATATATATATATATATTAATAATAATATGTTAGAACCTAAATTCTAATTTAACTAAACAATCAGCTATGAACAAAAATAACAGAATTAAGTAAATGAAAAGGGAGCAGAGAATTATACCAACGAAGAAGAATGTTTGAAATTAATGCAGAGTCAAGATTAATATCTCTGTCCTTAATTCTGAAAACGGCCCATAGTATGTGACGGTTTGAAGGCGTTCCGAATCTCGGGATACAACTACTACACTTTTTGCTCTACACAACTCAACAGCAAAAACCGATGAACCAATTTCGTGTCTTACTCTCAGGCGCACAAAGAACGTGAAGAACAAAGGAATGAGAGGAGGAGAGGAGGATTGTATTCTTGGTGTGTATTAGAGTGAGGCTAGGTGCAGCCTTTTATAGGCAAAGGTGCACTAATGGCTGGGGGAAATCGTGGAGCAATCCACATCTCTTCAATTCTGAAGAGAGCAATCCACGTTAATCAAATTCCAAAATGACCTACCCAAACCGAACATTCCCGAGAACCCGAGTCCTAACCCAACCTGTCCTGATTCGATCTGAACTACATGCGTGTGGTCTTGAATAAAGGTCTCCTAAACTACTAGTTGATATTCCTAGTGTTTTTATAATAGCCATATTTCCTTCCCATTTTCAATGTGATATTTTCCCAAAATCCAAAATATTACTCTTTAAGTAATCAATTTTGAGCCCTCATTTCTCATTTATACGGAACCTGAATTTAATGTATGAGTAAGCTACAATATAGTACTCGCGGAGACGAATCCAATGCTCCCTTATTCTGGTGCAAACAGTGACCGGAGCCCATCGGAATCTTGTCCCAAAAATTCGATTCCAGCATAATATTCAAATTCATGTCTCAAAATAGGCATGAGAGCTATCTACTTTATAAATACAATACGAAGAATTAGGGATGATCATGGGTCGGGTCTAATAAGACCTAGACCCGACCCTAAAATAATTTAGTTAGACCCATACCCGACCCGGACTGTAGGGTCTGAAAATCTTAGACTCATACCCAACGCAATGGGTCTAAACGGGTCTTGGATCCAAAATGGGTTCTAAATGGGTTTAACATTCTTTTTTTTTCTTTAGTAAATGAATTATTTGTTATCTTAAACATAATAATTTAAGTTCAATATGGACATGAATTAATTCTTCAAGAAAAAAATATACAATACACATTATTTGTTCAAATAAGAATAAAAATACAAAGAGAATAGGGAAATAATTTAGAAGTTAGGATAAATAATAAATATTAAGACCTAGACCCGACCCTAACCCAGCCCCATTTTTAAAAATCTAGACCCATATTCGAATCCAGACCCGATAGATTTAAACTTTTTAAACCCATGTACCCGACCCAGCAGGTTTAGACCCTATGGGTCTGGGTCGGGTCCTAGACCCATGATCATACCTAGGAAGAATTTGACAAGTCACATGAGAGAGGGAAGCACGTCCTTACGGCTGTGTAGCTGCTTAGAGCATCTACAATGGTAGTGGACTTAAGGAGCACTTCTTAAGTGTCAAATCATCAATTTTGATTAAAAACTAGTTAAGAACCAACTACTAACAATGGAATAATATTTGAGAACCACTTCTTTAGTGCTTCATCACCATCTCTAATAAAAAACATTTAAATTTTTATCTATATTTTATAAAATACCAATATCATGCAAATTAAAAATTATATTGCATTGACTATATAAATATAAAAACAAACACGTTTAGTCTTTCATCCAAAATTATACTTTATATAAAATTTAAAATGATTTGGAATTGGGCAAAGTTTTGGGAAAGACCGTCTTTCCATGCACTTATGGAAAGACAAGGTTTAATAAGAATAATAGAAAGATAAAAAGGTTTTAGTTGCAATATTAAAAATTATGTAATGTGCAGTAATTATAAGTTTATGACTCGATTAATGCACCACAAAAATTTTATCTTCATTTATTCTAATTTACAGTTTAAACCATGACTTTCTATAATTTACGGAAAGACCACCTTTTAAGAGACGGAATCTTCGAATTATTAATATCAATATCATAATAACTTTTTAAAAAATATTTGATCATTATTTCCAAAATGTTTGAAAATATTTTTGACGATTTCCACTCTAAGTTGGATGTGTATATGCATTTATAAGCCAAAATTTTGTTACCGTTAGAAGCTTTTCAACAAGAATGTTTTTTATTTTAAATTATAATGAACTAAAAACACAAAAAAAAAATGCAATGACAAGTGTCAATCATTGGTTGGTTGATATTTGCACAGATAAAGAGCAATCAACTCTTTAAATAAAGAGCAATTCTTTATTAAGGAGTGGTTCTTAAAATGCCACAATAGTCATCCTTGGAAGTCAGGCCGATTCGTCCACATTAACACACGGGGTGGAGGTGTAGCAATCGGAAACACTTCCAAAAAATCTCTTCGTAAATCTTTTTGCTTAGAAACGATCTCTCTTAGCCGATTTTATCAGCTTTTGTGTATTAAATTCAAGTTCCAACTTGAACAACTATCTTGTAAAGGTTATCAAACTTTCTTCAAGGTTGGAGAATATTATATACAACCTCTTAATATGGGCCTTTAAAAAAAATTAAAAATTCCTCCTTAAATAATGAGTGATCAGAAAAGTAGAGTTAAGAACCTCCCATTGTTGATGCTCTTAAGGCCGCGCAGCTGTTTAAAATTTGGAAAGAAAAACTCGGACGACACTTCGTGGTTGTGTGGAGCATGGTTGGCATTTCTCACGCTGTCCTCATTCTCAATCATTAATCAGTCCTATTAGTTATTTACGAAAGGCCCTACATGCTTCAATTAATTAGTTGCGACATACGTAATCATATTATTTTAGAATGATTAATTTGTACGACAAATGTTATATATTTTTTAATTTAATTATAACTCAATTCAGCTCAATTTATTAATTTTAATTTATTATTACACTATTCAATTTATTTAATAGTAATTTATTTCAAGTAAATTTAATTTAGATCAATTCAATTAGATGGAAAAAGTATAATCAAGATATACTCTTATGTTTCTACGGATTGATTCAGAATTATCAAACCACAAGTAATCACATTGCTAGTTTGTTAAGTTCTCATTGGCAGCTAGATACACGATTTTGTTTGCTTGTATAAGTTTCGTATAACAACGGATTGCATTAATTAATATACGATTAAATTCATGGTGATGAGAGGGACATACTGATATATTGTAGGAGGTTGGTCAGATTTTGCTAGCCCAAAGGTTAAATATGTATTTGAATTGAATCACACGCATGTTTTTTGAACTGGATTTTAGTGAATAGGATGATGAATAAATTGGAGCTTTTTCCCTCGAGAAATCATTGGGTTCAAAATAGACCGTAACATGATAAATATGAATATACATGGTAGAAAATAAGGGTGTAATCTTGTGATTATAATAGAATATAAGTTGTGGTACATTATATAGTGTTACAAAATACCTATATAGAAAAGGAAAATGACACTAATTCAAATACAAGTAATATTCATATAATGTTTCTTTTCATCAATACTTCTTGAGTTGAAGCATGTAGAATGAGAATGACCAACTTGCCAAGTAGTAGTTGAAACTGATTACGCCCAAAAGCTTTCGTGAACAAATCCACAGGCTGATCACAAGTGTGAATATGATGGATAACAATAGTACCAAATTGTACAAGATGTCTAACGAAATGACAATCAACTTCTATGTGCTTCGTACATCCATGAAAGACAGGATTTGTAGTAATATGAAAAGCAGATTGACTGTCGTAAAACAATCGCAAGGGGGCAGAATGAACAACACCTAAGTCCCGAGGCAAAGACATAAGCCATAATAACTCACAATAAGTAACTATCATTGCACGATACTCCGCTCCAGCAGAAGAACAAGAAAATGTAGGTTGCTTCTTGATCTTCCATGAAACTGGAGAATCACCGATCATCACAAAATAACCAGAAAGAGAAGTCGAGTGATGGGGCAAGCAGCCCAGACAAAATCACAGAAAGCAATCAACTGTAAAGAACTACATGAAGCGAGGAATAAACCTTGACCAGAATCACTCTTCAGGTAGTGTACAACCCGCAGTACAGTTTGCTAATGAGGAACACAAAGAGACTTCATAAACTGAGCAAGCGTCCTTTAGACACGTAATGGTAAGAAAAATGAGATGACCAACAAGGCGTCAATACTGTTCAGGATCATCATAAAGTGGCCCCTCCATATGCGCAAGATCATGTTGTTGCTCTATCAAAAAGTCGGTCGGTTTCACAGCCAACAAACCAGTATTTGATTAAATGTCGAGGGCATATTTCCTTTGGGAAAGAAATATCTCATCCGGTATTCTAAAAATCTCTATACCCAATAAATACTTAAGTGCACCAAGATCTTTCATGTGAAAACAAGAGCTCAAGTGTTTCTTGAATTCAGAGATAAGCGACGAAGAACTACCAGCAACCACTAAATCATCCACATAAACAAGAACGTGTAAAGAAAACGAACCATGAGAGTAAATAAAAAAAGAGTAATTTGTCTTACTCTGAACAAAACCAAATGCGCGTAGAGCCTCTGCCAACTTGGCAAACCAGTTGCGAGGAGCTTGTCGCAACCCGTAAAGAGATTTCTAAACTCGACAAACTAGGAAAGGTGGTGCAAGATAGCTAGGAGGAGGGCACATAAACACCTCTTCGTGAAGATCACCATGTAGCAAAACATTGTGGATGTCTATCTGATGAAGTTCCCAACCACGAATGATTGCAAACGACAGAAATAGGTGAACATAACTCATCTCCGCAACAGGAGCAAATGTCTCAGTATAGTCTATTCCCCAAATCTAATGATTACCTAGAATAACCAGACAAGCTTTGTGACGTTCAATGGTACCATCAACTTTGAACTTGGTACGATAAACCCATTTGCATCCAATTGCAGTCTTATTCTGAGGAAGATAAGCCATAGTCCAAGTCTCATTGTGCTCATAGCATCACTCTAATGAGAATGCTTTAACACCTCAGAATAAGTTGTAGGATCTGCACTAGAAGTTACTGTATCCAAAAATCTAGAATGCATAATAGAAAATTTATTGCTATATACATAATTAGTTAAAGGATAGAGAACACTTGAGGATAGTGATGGCGAATGAGTGACTGTATCAGTGGGGGTGGGGTATAACATCAGACATAGAGCAGACATAATCATCATAATAAGCAGAAGGTCGATGATCGTGAACACTCAGTTGAGAAGGAGGCAAGTCAGTCGTAAGAGGCAGCACCGATGATAGAGTCGGTGGCTGAGCAAGCGCTTCAGGTGGTGGGATGGCCGTGGCAGATGATGGAGAGGAAGCGGCAAGTAGCGGAGAAACCACATCATGTGGCAGAGTGGTTGGTGGCATCGCTGACTGGCAATCAATGTCAGAGGCCGCGTCAGGCGGCGGCTGGTCCGGTGGCAAAGTGGCATTCGACATTGGTGGATATGATGCTGATGGCGAGGTGCTGGTAGTCGTAGATGGAGCCGATCGCGAAGAGTTTTCAAACCAAGTGTCGGTTTGCGAATCTGTAGTATGAACAAGTACGGATGGCACAACAAATGGAAACTGGTATTCATAAATATCAGCATCCCTACTATTGAAGAAGGTGTGAGCTTTCAAATCATAAAGGTGATAGCCTTTCTTTTCAGCAGGATACCGGAGAAAATACATCATCAATTTCTAGGAGCAAACTTGTCACGGTATTTGGGAATGTATGAGGCATAACACAAACAACCAAAAACTCGCAAAAGCTTGTAGTTTTGAGTTCATCCATAGAGTAAATCAAATGGTGTGCATCCATTGAGTTGCTTCATCAGTATCCGATTAATCAGATATGCAGCAGTGAGAATACATTCTCCCCAGAAATCAATAGGCATAGTAGCTTGAAAGCGTTAAGAATGAGCCACATTTAACAAATGATGATTCTTACGCTCTACACGGCCATTCTGCTATGGTGTATCAACCATGGAAGTCTAAAAAATAATGTCGAATTCAGCAAAGTATGATCTCAAATGTATGAATTATGTACCATTATCAGCACGGACGCGACGAATAGAGCGCACAAACTGATTCTTGATCAAAGTACAAAATTCTATAAATCTAGAAGCTACATCTAACATAGCCACTAATGAATGAACCCAAGCAGCTCGAGAATAATCAACTATAGTTCAAAAAATAAAATGCACCACTAGAAGATGGTGTGCTATAAGGCCCACAAACATCACAATGTATCAATTCAAACAAAGAACTAGCATTTGAAGAACTCAAAGGAAAAATATGTCTAGTCTGCTTTGGTCTATGACACACAGAGCAAGGTATAGAAGTATTATTTGTGGTAAGATCAAGAGTAGGAACAGAAGACAACACCATAGAGGATGGATGCCTAAGACTTTGAAGCCATAAATCAAATGAAGATGCAAAAACTGAAGCAACTATTAGAACTGACTGCAGGATATGAGACTGAAGGCGCGTATCCAGCAGACGAAGCCAATAACCCCCCCCCCCAATTCACCCACGCCAATCACAGTCCTCGTATAGATTTTTTGTAAAAGGTAATAATTTTCAACAAACAAAACTAGACATTTTAAGGCAGATAACAATCTAGATCACGATGATAAATTGCATCGCAAGGCAGGTATATAAAACACATGAGTAAGGGTAGTATTTCCAAAACGTATAGAACCATAATGTGTTTCAGACGACATAGATCCATCAGGTAGAAGCACATTATTAGAATCAGTAGCAGCAATAATGTTATTAAGAGAACCTTTGTCACCAGTCATGTGATACGAGGCTCCTGAATCGAGAATCCAAGGTAAATTAGACTTACCTGACCCATGGTCATAAGTTAATTTAACTGATTAAATAAATTAAGTGTCATACTCTGTTGGTTGTCAGACAGAGAAGGGCCAAAATCTGATCGGGCCGGGGAGCTGGAGGCCGCAGCCACATATCCTGGAAGCGAGGTGACGGCCCCGGTGAACATTGGCTGAGAGTGGCGGCGGGTAACAGATTTAGATTTAAAGGTGGACATTGGAGTAGATTTTCGGTGGACGAAAAAGTAGAGAGGATGTGGCAGTGGTGGAGCAGCGGTGTCAGCGTGAGTTCGGTATGCACGGCCATATCAGAACAAGAGTAGCAGTGACATATAGGGTTAGATTAGCGGTAGGAAAACAAATCAATAAAAGGATGTGGTGGATCGTGGAAGAACAGGCGGCGATGCGTGAGCTCAGTTGCAACACGTAGATGTCACGCATAGCGCGTACAAGATCGGAATGTAGTAAATCTGATCAGTGACTGCAGCTGCACAGCAATGATGGTGGTGGTCGGTGATTTGGTGGTCGAATGGTGAGCTACGGTCAAGGAGGTGAGAATGCGTGGATGTCACGTGCGGTTGTCGGTGGCGGCGGCAGTTCAAGGAAACAGCTACGGAAAATTTAGGGTTTAGCTTTCGGGATTTTAGGGTCTGATACCATGTAGAAAGTAAGGGAATAATGTTGTAATTGTATTCATGACTTGGGATACATTATATAGTATTACAAAATACTTATACAAAAATCTGAATACAAGTAATATTCATATAATATTTCTTTTCCTCGGTACACATATATAACATTAATTAAACATATTTTATAAATACAAGTAATGTTCATATTCATGATCTGGGGAAAAGGACACTAATCTAAATACAAGTAATATTCATATAATATTTCTTTTCCTCAGTATACATGCAAATTCGCCAAACTTCCATAATATCCATGCAATATTCTTCATGCGCATACCACTTCTAAATTCCAGTTTTCCATATGTTCTAACATAGAAAGTTTTGTACGCATGAAGTCTTGTGAAAATATAATTCATTCTCCACAAAATATTTTGATAACAATAAAATCTCTTGGAGATTGGAATTATCAAATCTAAACCCTTAAAGAAAGGAATTAATATATCTCGTCCATATCTCATTTGAAAGAACATTTATTACATCAATTTCTATTTCTATAAATCCAGTCAAATCCCATAAATATAGGAATTGATGTATTCTTCAATAAAAACACCATGGACTTAAATACTTCTTCTCGGATTACAACTCCAAATTCCTTATATAACCAAAATCGCCTTCTTTGATGTTTCAACCCAACAATACTATATTTGCATTCCACAAATTGCCAACTAGATAAATATGGACTTTACAATGTCCCCCTTTGGCATTTTTTGGACCAATCACCTTTTGGAATTTCATCACAAGAACTTATGGAAATTAAAACATCAATCTTTGAAAACCACTATGGATGCTGGAACATAATATCTCCCCCTGAATTCTGGAACTCCCTTAACATCCAGGAATAATGACCATGTTGGAACATCAACCCACCGAAGCCAATAAAGTCATCCAAGAAATCTAAAACATCTCCCCTTTGAGACCATAAACATACCAAATGCAATAGACACAAAAAAAACCAAAGAAAAATATTGAATAAATGCAACTCCCCCTGAAGTAAATATCTGGCCTATGTTGGAACATGGCCATAGCAGAACCTTCAAACCTCTTCAGGAGCAGCTATTTGTGCCTCACACAATCTGGCATTTTCTGCCTCCAAATATACCATCTAAATGGCTAGAGCTCTCAACTTCGCATTAATGGCCACAAACTTGGTCTTCTTCTCATCAACATCAAAAGTTATAGCCTCTGGATTCTCTGGCAGATCATGCACATATCTTAGATCAAATTTCCTCTAGTTTGGTCATTTCTCGAGTAAGAGTTGTAGTATTTCAAAATGAAATCCAATCGTTTACATTAATCTGGGATAGACAGAAATACCTGGTAGTTAAGCTAGGTGCAGTAGTGTTCCCTTGAGGGGCCACTGAGACTGAAATCCTCTAGTAATTTCTGACAGAATCTAATCATCTTACCTCTGATATAAACTCTGTTGTACCACTCAGGATCTGGACCAATGTTGCCTCCCATTAAGTTTGAATAAAATTCTTCTACAATCTCTTGGTTTTACTCCTTGTAGATTGAGGCAGCAGTCTTGAAACCCAAACAGTTCATGTAGGCTGCAAATCCATGCTTCTCATATGTACCTAGATCCATTTTCCTCTCAAATAAAATCCTTCTTAAACAATATCACATCTCTCATGGCAGTCTGTATCGAAGAATAAAGAACTAAGTGCATCCTTGACTGGGGAAGCAGCCCTTGAACAATGTCCTCCTTCTTCTTTCATCTTCTTCTTCATGGTTGTACTTCTTCTTTTACTGCATCTGCAGTCTAATCAGTAGTGCCTTCAATAATCTACTCAACTTGTGTTAGAACATCAGTCCCTGATGTTGGAACATAGCAGCTCTCGGCTTCACCAGCTTTCTCTGATGTTGGAACATCAAATCCTTTGATTGCTTCATAATCAATGCCCTCAGTCTGTATAGATGTTGGAACATCACCATGCTCAGCTTCCTTCACTCCATCAATACTTTCTCCCCTTATCTCCATGTCTGGTGTTGGAACATAGACTTGTCACCACCCAAATCATGATCTTCTCCAACCACATTTATTGATGTTTGAGCATCCGGATCTCTAATCACACCACGCTCATCTATTTCCATGTCCACATATTCTCTATCTGTCTCCATACTCTGTGTTGGAACATGACCAACATCACTACCTTCCAATTCATCATCATCCTAAAACATAAAACCAGGAAGAGTAATCTCGCCGATATATTCGACCATCATCTTTTCACCAATTAGTCATCACATCAATCACCATAATGTCTTCAACACTAACTTCCAACATGTCCAACTACGCCTCCAATTTTGTCTTTTCTCCTTTCCATTTTTCTAATAATGTACAAAAAAAATCACTCAAAGCTTGAGAAAATAATAAATACCTCAAATTTGACAAACACATAAGTGTTGTCCAAGGAGCTCAAAAGTTGCAGAGTCCAACCAGTTCAATGAAGGCTTTTTAGTTTTCAATGTTGGAACATAGTCAACTACCAATTCTTTTGCTCAACTAGTTCTCATATAAAATGAAGGTGTATATCAATGAGCTTTGTCCAAGAATGTTGTATTGGATTCTTTGAGATGTCAATAGCACAGTTAGAAGCCCTTCTTTAATTCCATAATCACTCAACATTTACTTCATCAATAATAATTGCGCACAATAATTTCCACCAATAAAGAAACATCCACCTATCATGCTTTTACAATCGTCTGCATTCCCACCCCAATCAAAATCACTATAACAAACCACATGAGAGTCTTGATTCTCAGAATACCAGATTCCATACTCAGAAGTTCCACTAACATATTGAATTATCCTTTTGACTGCATTCAAGGTTGATTCCTTTTTATCAGCCTAAAATTTTACAAATATTCCCACGATACTCATCTCAAATTCAGCCTGAATCAAAGTCACAAAATCTTGTACCAAGAATGGTGAAGTAGTCCCAAAGATCATATCATCAACATAGATTTGAGGAATAAGTATAATTGATGATTTTCAAAAAATAAGCAAGGTGCGATCTTCTCCCCCTCGACGATAACCTTTCTGAATAGGAAACGTAGTGAGTCACTTGTACCATGCCATTGGTGCTTTTTTTGATCCATACAAAGTCTTCTTGAGTTGATGATATACTTCCTCATTAACCACATCATTTAGGAGAGCACTCTTGACAACTATTTGATACAGAGTAAAATTCATAGTGCAAGCTATAGAAAGAAGAATGCAAATAGATTCTAACCAGGAAACTAGTGCGAATGTCTCATAAAAAACAACTCCTTCATCCCGAGTGTAGTCCTGAGCAACTAACCTTGCTTTATTATCATTGCGTTCAAATTTCCCAAGTTTTTCTTGCATTGTCACAATCCAATACTCATAAAGTAGAGCCTCTTTGTAATTCTTGGTTCAATGAAGGAGAGAAAACATTGTAAACCAGCAAGTTCCCTATAATTAACCCGAGGGATCGATCGAGTCCTTCAGCCTGGTCTGATGTTGGAACATGAGAGAATTCTGAGGAGGAAGGTGTTCCAACATCGCTGAAGTTATAAGGGTCATCGGCTTCATCTGTAAGAACTACCCCATCTAATGTTCCAACATCATTTCCATCCCTGATCTGAGAAATCGTCCGATGTTGGAACATAATCACCCGCAAGATCAACCTCATCATATTCAACACTCAAACAGTTCACTTCTTGTTCCAACAAATAACATTTTTTTGATGACCGAATACCAGTAAGCACTTTATTTTTGCCATGTTTCACTGTGCACTTCTCCTTATTAAATTCCACGGTCATATTATCATCACACAGCTGGCTGATACTTAGAAGATTTGCTTTTAGATCTTCTACCAACAGAACACTAGTAAAGGTTGGAGATCCCTTTATCAATAGCTCACCTTTTCCAACTACCCTGCTTTTCTTTCCATCGCCAAATATAACAAAAACTAAATTATTTTTTTAGTCCCCTACAAAGTATCTTATACCATGTTTTGGTCTCCGTTTGCAAATCAACCCTTAGACAGTATCAAACAAATTTAGAATATTTTGTTTGATCCCCAAAGGTGATTTTCAGGTACAGTTAACGGTAAAATTGGTTAAAATATGTAAAATAACCATTATACCCCTGAGTTTAAAAAAACCTCAGCAATTGAGCGCTTGAAATTATGCGTTGGAGACAAAATGGTCCCCAAATTAAGCGCGTGAATATCACGCGCTCATCTTTCTCCTCACCTTCAATCGTCATTTTGCTCACCTTCATCTCCATCTTCCTCCTCACCTTCAATCACCGTTTCCTCCTCACCTTCAATCGCCATCTCCACCAGTGGGCTCCTCCACCTCCATCTGCATCGATCCTTAATTCTGCCACACGTGTCTCCTCCCGTAGACCAACCTACAAACCCAAACTCCATCTTTGATACAACCTACATCTCCACCCCTAGCTCAAGCTCACCCATCGTACCACTAGAGATCCAGGCCCTCATTTTTCTCAGAGACGAGGACCTCGTCTTTGTCATCGATTGAGGCCCTCTTTTTCACTGGAGGCGGGGCCAATCAACAAGCTCTACTCAATTTTGAAGAAGAAGATAAAGAAGATGGTTAGTACATGTGTAATCAACAAGCTCTGCTCGAAGATAAAGAAAATGGTTGAAACGGAAGGTGGCATTGGATCGAACATGTGTGAAGGCAGCAGTGGTCGGCGGCGGCGGTTGGCAACGGCGGCGGCGGTGGTCGGCAGCGGCAGCGGCGGTGGTCGGAAGCGGCGGCGGCGGTGGTCGGCAGCGGCGGCGGCGGTGGTCGGCAGCAGCGACAGCGGTGGTCGGCAGCGGCGGTATCAGCAAAGGTGAAACATTACCGGCAAAGAAGGAATAGATTTTATCGGAAAAATATTAAAAGAAACTAAAAGAAAAGAAAAATTAAAGTGTTTTAATAAGTAAAATTATGAAAATACCCCTGACTATATTGGAAAACAGTTCCGGTGTACCTGAAAACCACCTTAGGGGACCAAACAAAATGTTCTGAAATTGTTTGGCACTGTCTAAGGGTTGATTTGCAAACGGATACTAAAACATGGTATAAGATACTTTGTAGGAGACTAAACAATTTAGTATATAACAAATCCACCATCATAGGGTATGATATTCTTTAGATACTCTTGAGATCCAGTCATATGTTTAGAATATCCACGATCAAGGTACCAATAATCCTTATGGTGTGCAATGAGAGAAGCGTGAGCACAATTTAGGGGTTTTAGGGATCCATACCTTTCTGACCATCCTTGACCGTTGCACTTGATCCATGTTGGAACATGTTGTGGGCTGGCATCCATTCATAATATCTCTGAGAAGCTTAAAGCAATGATCCTCGGTATGACCTTTATAGGTACAGTATCCACACACTAAAGCTTTTTGTGGGCATGTTTTGACCATTTTTCTCTTCATAACTTGAACCTCTATTTTGAATACCTCAGTGCTTGTAGATGGTTTTTTGTAGGCTATTCCTAGTCGATTTCCAGAACTCTGACCCATGGTGAGAATGTCATCTATTTTTGCTTTTCCAAAATTCAATATATTAATAGCCGTCTCAACAACTTTAGCCCTCTTTGTCATCGAACTCACATTTAATTCCAACAACTTAATTTCCCTTCGGAGTCGTTCCACTAGGGATATCATCTCTATTCCTTCTTCAGCTAAAACGTTTTTCTCCCTCTTTAAGAGTTTGTTAGTATCAGCAACTTTCACCCACATTTCATACATCTTTTCGTATGCAGCATATACATCCTCATCACTCACAATATTGTCTTCGTCATCACTTGAGGAGTATTCTTCACATACCTTCTCTGTGTTGGAATATTGGACTTCAGCAACCTGAACCATGTTGGAACGTCGATCCAATTCTTCTTGTCCGATGTTGGAACATCCAGTAATAATTTCTGAATCTCCATAAATTTTTGCTCCAAAAGCCACATAATTACCTATCAGTTCCTCTTCATTATCTTCACTCCATGGATTAACGTATAATTTTCCTTGCTTCTTCCGAGTGTTGGCACATTCAGCTTGGATGTGTACATACCCCTCATTCCCTACATGGAATCCTTCCTGACTGCCTTGATTTGCCATTTTGAGTTTTTAAGGGTTTTTGAGTGGTTTGCACCATCTCTGGTTCATAGTTGTTGCCAAAGTATTGAAAATGTGATCTGTTCCCATCAAACCTTTCCTGAGAGTTATTATTTACCACATTTTTCAGAATCTTTCAGAAACTCTTTGTGATAAAAGCAAGGTCTTCATTTACATCATCGATATCCTCTTCATGATTGTTTCTTGATGAAGAATCTTTGAATGCCAACTCTTTCGTTAGATGTTCCAATAACATTTAATAGGTTTGTAGTGATCCCATCAACTCATCCAAAGTTGTTGTGGCCACGTCCATTGCTTCTTCTATTGCTATTACTTTGATGTCAAATCTTTGAGGAAGTGATCTCAGCGGCTTCTTCACCAGCTTAAACTCTTTGTAACATTTTCCCAATGATGCGCCATATTTGTGATGTCTCCGATTCTTCCATTGAATACAGTAATAGTCTCATATTCTTCCATTTTCAGCTCTTCGAATATTGTGGCCAACATTTGTAGATTTGCTTACGTACACGACTTGTCCCATCATGTACAGTTTGTTTGATATCCTATGCTTTCTTTGCTTGATGGCACGTAGAGATGAGTTTGAACAAATCTTCATCCACTGCAGTAAAGATGGCATTTAATGCTATGGAGTTTGCCAAACCACCCATTTTTCAACTGGTGGCCACCACTATTTAGGCTTAACTACTGCCTCTTTAGAACTAGATTCACCTTCTTCAGAACTTCCAATAACTAGGGGTTTCCATTCCATTTCAACATAGTGCCAAGCCAATTCATCTAGTGAATTTATGAATACCGCATGCAAGTCTTCCAGTAGTTGTAGTTCGTTCCTTCTAGCAGTGGTGGCCGAGACACAGAAAGTCCTTCTCTGGTCGCCATTGGTAAAACTAGATCACACTTTCCTTGTCAAACCAACGTAAAACAATTAACTTAGCTTTGATACCAATTGAAATTTGGATTTACCTAATCAATTCAATAATTACTACCATGTTCAAATATAGCCTATCTAACCAAGTATGCAATAAAGTAAAGCATGAACACTCGAGACTTGGTTACGCAGTTCGGTGAAATTCAACTACATCTCCGGGGCCTGGCCCAGTTCAGAAAAAATCCACTAATCAGACAGATAGAGTACAATGCACACCATACAACTATACTTATCTGTTCTAATTACCACATGTGGATTTACTAGCTCCCCTAGCTACCGATCCACCTTGATCCTCCCTCTGACCTTGAAACTCGTCGATGCTAGATTTCCTCCTCTCGAGGAATTAAGGTATACGATTCTAAACATGATCAACAGCTTAAGTTCATTTCGGAACACAGACGAATGACTCTATAGTGCCTCTCGAAAGATATGAAAATCTGGATGAAAAAATTCTTCTATTAAATCCGTGAGTAGCACAGTCGTGATGTCCATCAATATATATATATATATATATATATATATATATATCAATTCTCCACATTGGTCTTCCAAAGATTCTATTTCCAAATATGCTTTTGAAACATATAGAAATCCCATAAATAAAGGGATTTTCATTATCTCAATTATTCCCTAATATTACATAAATCAAATTCCAAAAATACAGGGATTTTCCGTAGATCCAATATGCTTCAATCACACGCACAATCATATATTGTAAAATCTCCAAACTTCCATAATATCCACACAATATTCTTTATGTGCATAGCACTTCTAAATCCCTGTTTTCCATATGTTCTGACATGGAAATTTTTGTACACATGAAGTCTTGTGCAAATATAATTCATTCTCCATAAAATATTCTAATAACAGTCTAATCTCTTTGAGATAGGAATTATCAAATCTAATCCCTTAAAGAAAGGAATTAATATATCTCGTCCATATCTCATTTGAAAGAATATCTATCACGTCAATTTCAATTTCTATAAATCCAGTCAAATCTCATAAATATAGAAATTGATATATTCTTCAATAAAATCACCATGGACGAAAATACTTCTTCTGAGATTACAACACCAATTCCTTATATAACGGAAATTACCTTCTTTGATGTTTCAACCCAACAATACCATATTTGCATAACTACTACACGTTAAATTTTTAATATTTCAACTAAGACCTTTTACCTTTTATTATTTTAATTAAACATCATTTTTCCATAAGCATATGGTAATATTGTATTTCCCAAGACTTTACCAAAAATTTTAAGTTATTAAATAAGGTTTTTTGAAAATTAATTAATATAATACACACTTATTTGATATGGTGTTTAAAAGAATAATTAAACATGAATCATACAATAATATTAAATAAATATGAAATTTTTTTTCTGAACTTTTTTATCGCTGAGGCGATTCCTAACTTTTAGGATCACCGATCAACGCTCCTTTCTCCGAAAATTGTTCTTACCCCAATCTCCTCTCCAGCGATACCACTATGGCGATGACGCTTGACACTTGTCCTAAGCCTTCGATTTCCTATGCCCAAGCTCTCAACACAGAAAATATTAGACCCTTATCCGCTCACGTTGACTCCTAAATACCCAGAGCCCTCTTTAATCCAAAAACATAAAATCAAGCATTTAGGGGAGCCGGGCCTGCACTTCAACAATGAAGAGTGTGATAAACTCGAAGAACCACTGAGATGGACGTTGGTTGGAAAGTTTTTTCCGAAGTCGGCCTCAAATAGAGAAACTCATGAAAGACATCTACACCGCTGGATTCAAGGGGCATATTGAAATCAACCTGTTAGACAACAAACAGGTTCTTATTAATTTTGCAATTCTGGATGATTATTATAGGTGCTAGTTACATAAAAGTTTGGAATTTTGGATCTTACTATATTAGGATGACCAAATGGATGCCAAATTTTATACCTAATGCTAATTCCCCAATAGTTACAGTATGGCTAGCCTCATATGGTTTACCCCAACAATTCTTTGACTTTAGTGTTATGGTGTCAATTGGTAACTTGGTTGGATCCCCTGTTAGAGTTGATAAAGCTACACTAAATAGGGTCAGACCACATGTTGCCCGAGTATTTGTTGAAAATAGATGTGTCAAAACCATTACTGGAAAGAATTTGGCTTAGTTTCAGAAATATTGGATTTTGTCAATATATAGAATATGAGGGTCTTCCAATTATTGCTCTAACTGCCTCAAACTAGGGCATTTATCTTTTGAATGCAGATTTGATCCTAACAATGCTAAATTCACAACTTTGAGGCCTAAGGAAATCATCAATTCAGGTAAAAAGACCAACCACAATGGTGAACAGGTTCCTAAGAAAGGTAATGTGGTTGGCACTTCTTCTGGTGTTTTATCAATAAGGCATATATTCCAATCCTAGAAAATAAAGACCACTCTGTTGTTGCTAATCACTCCACTAAGCAGGTCCTCACTAACCCCTCTATCTTAGTTGTTTCTGATCAGGTAGTGAAGGGCAAGTCCAAAACTAGCAACACAAGCAAGGAGACTCAAATAGAGATCATTGATATAGGCAGTGAAACAAGTTATAAAGGTTTCATCCCTGTTCAGGGACCTCGGGTTCTTCATTGATCTCCTCTGAAAGTGCATCAAACTGTTATTTATCAAAATGTTAATACAGTCCCTGCCACCACTCTGATCCCACAAACCACTGCTAACCTCTCTGCTAATGCTAATCTCTCTGCAGATAATTCTGATATTCCTAACCAGCTTGTCACATCTCAGCAAAAAGAAAAATTATCTTACTCTGAAACCATTCGCCCAACGGCAAACAACAAACTGAGAGCTATTAATAGCTCTACTAGTTTGAAATTTTGCAAACAGAAGATATGTCTGAAAACTCACAAACCTTGTTAAAAGCTAATCAACCAAGTAAAGATGATACCTCGAAGTTAAGGGACAGTAACTCATCCAAATTCATTGAGATAAGTGCAGGCGACTCTCCCCTCCTTATCTCATCTAAGACCAAAACTAAAAGACTGGGTTAGTTAAACAATGAGAAACTTCAAACTATTAATCATAACTTAATCCATGAAAAACAGCAACCTTGGGAGAAATTAAAGAAAACCTTATGGAATCCCAAAAAAATTAGACTCTATCTTAAAATACACCAAAAACTTGGAGTGTTTAGTGCCTAATTCTCAGGATGAAGAGACCTTCCTCCAAGATCATCCCGAGACAACCACTAAGCCCGGGAAGTACAATAAAAATGATTATACTTCAACTCCAAAAATCATTTCCACAAGATCCACATTGAACTCTAACAAATAAATTTAAAAGATTAAGCTTAATATTTTATCTTGGAATGCAAGAGGAATTGGTAACAATCCCACACAAATAAGAATTAAAGATATTAAGAAGAGATTCAAAATTTAAATAATAGCTATTATGGAGCCTATGTTACAAAATGAAACCATTCAGGAGATAGCTAAAAAGATAGGTTTTAAGTTCTATTTAACAGCTCTCCCAATAAGATCTAGATATTCTAGCAAGATTTAGTTAACCTTAACACTATCCAGAGTGAAGATCAGCTTATACTTTGCGAAATAAACCATACATCTCTAGCCCAGAGCTGTCTTATAGGCTTCATATATGCTAATTACACAATTAAACAAAGAAAGGTTTTGTGGAATTCAATATTGAATGTAACTCACAAGTATTTATGTTTAATTGGTGATTTTAACATCAATGAAACACAAGAGGAATAAATTGGTCCCTCGGTCCCTAGCCAAAGAGCTATAACCAATTTCCAAAACTTCATATCTGAGGCCAAACTAACCGCAATCAATACATCAGCTAATCTCATCACCTGAACATGCATGAGACCCAAAGGGAGGGTATGGGAAAGGTTGGACAAAGCTCTTACAAACCAAATATGGGATGCCTCTTTCCCCGCCTCTTACTCAGACCTTAGCAAGGGATCAGTCAAACCATTCACCCTTAATACTGACCTTCTCTAATAATCTGCCCCCAACAAAACCAAAACCATCCAGGTCTCAAAATTGTTGGCTCTCCCACCCAAAGTTCTTAAAACTAATTGAAAATGCATGGAATATACATTCCAATTCTTCAGGAATGAAGAAATCCAGCTTCAAACTGAAAAATACCAAACAGGCTTTAAAACAATGGAATAAATATATTTTTGGTAACAACTTTGACATGGTTAAGGCAACAGAAGAACTCTTCTCCATTGCAGAAATAAATCCACAATAAGCTGAAACCTCTGGAACTCTATTTGAGTACAACAGAACCAAAGCTAAACTAACCTTAGCATTAAAGAACCAGAAACCTATTGGAAACCAAAAACCAAGGTTCAAGTGGCTAAAAGATGGTAACTTAAATACCAAGTTCTTCCATCAACAAGTTAAATCAAAACATAAAAGGAAAACTATCTCTTCAATTAAAAATGACTCAGGGGACTGGTTATATGATCATAATTCTATTGGAAATGAAGTGGTAAAATTCTACTTAAGACTTCTAACAGATAATCATCAAGGCCCCTCGGGGATCAACATAGCAGTAATGCTAGAAAATGTACCTAGCCTAATTAATGAAAAAACTAATAAACAACTAATTAAACTCACCTCAGTTGAAGAAATTTCAAACATTCTTAAAGAAATGGATTCTTAATCTGCACCAGGACCAGATGGTTTCCCTGGTGCATTTTATAAACATTGTTGGAACATAATTAAAGATGATATATTAATGATTTTCTCAATTTAACACCTATTCCAAAAGCAATTTCTGCTACCTTAGTCACTCTGATTCCAAAAAAAAAAATGTATGTGCTTTATTTAAAGATTTTAGGTCTAAGAGCTTATGCAATTTTATCAATAAAATCTATACTAAACTCATAGCTCACAGATTTAAACCCATCCTAAATGATCTGATTTCCAAAGAAAAAATAGCTTTTGTGAGTGATAGAGAACTGACAGATAATGTACTTCTAATGCAAGAAATGAGTAATTACATACATTCCAAACAACCTGGATTCAATATAATTATAACACTTTACATGATGAAAGCTTTGATAGGGTTTCTTGGGATTTTCTCTCAAAACACTTTAATATTTTTGGTTTCTCTGACCATATCAATAATATTATCATAGGTAATCTGAGAGTTGTCTTCTTCTCCATCTTGATAAATGGAGAACCATTTGGCTTCTTTCAATCTTCCAGAGGTCTAAAGCAAAGGGGCCCACTATCCCTCTTACTTTTCATTCTCATGGCAGCAGCCTTTTCAAGAAGCTTGAACTTCCTTTTCCAATATGCCAATATTGGATTTTACAAGCTATCGGGTTTAACGAAACGTGTAACACATCTCTCCTTTGCAGAAAATACTGCAATCTTATTAAGATACTCTAAATAAGGCATCAAAAAGTTAATGGGATTTCTTAAAATCTATGAAAGAGCATCTGGTCAGAAGATTAATTTTGAAAAATATTCTTTCTATATTTCTAAACATGCCCTATTAAAAATCAAGACCTTTAAATATCTGGGCTATACAATCTTTACAGGTAGAAATAAATACATTTATTATCAAAACCTGTTTGACTCAGTCAACTCCAAAATCAACTCATGGCAGAGTAAGAATCTTAACCAAGCTGGAAGATTAACATTAATCAGACATGTTCTTACCACAGTACCCTTTCATATTCAAACTGTTTTTAAGCCTACACAACATACCATTGATAAGCTCCATAAGGTGTTTGCCAAATTTCTTTGGTATAACCAAGACACAATTAATAATAAAATAAAATTTTGGAGAAGTTGTACAAAGTTAACTCTTCCAAAAGAAGAAAATAGACTAAATCTAAAAGACTAAAATACTATGACCAAAAGTTTTCCCTTAAAAGGTTGGTTGAAGGTTCATCAAGGAAAATCACTATGGTTACAGTTTATGTGGTCAACTCCTGACAACAAGAAAACATCTAAGTCATGGAAAATAATCATAGAAGTTCGGGACTTAGCTATTAACAATTCCTATGTCAAAATTGGCAATGTTGAATCATCATTTTGGCATGCAAACTGAACTAAGTTAGGTCCCCTAACAAAGTACTGGCCCCCGGATACTGACCTCTTCCAACCAGGCTTGTCCATTGCTGATTTCCTGAACTAGCAGGAGTCCTATATCTCCCATTTCTAAAAATATTTTCCAATTACAATCATCCTCCAACTCAAAACTGAACATATTATATTCCCTAACCAGAAGGATAAACTGATCTGGACAAAAATTGAGCAGAGCTTCTTAGGCATAGAAACTTAAGGTTCCATCATTTAAGTTTCTATGATCTCCTATCATGCCACATAAAATAAGCTTATGGAACTGGAAGCTTCTAAATAGACTAATCCCAATGCCTGACATATTGGAAGATTTTAATCTTCACATCCCATCTAAGTGTTGTTTCTATAACAACAACTCGAATGATTTACATCATGTCTTAAGCACTTGTGCTTTCTCAGAAAAAATATGGCAAATGGTGAATAAAGTTTTTAACATTCCACATACTACCCATGCCATACTCTAGAACAAAAAATATTTTACTACTGAACTGTGAATGTAAAATGCATGCAAGCCACTGCAACTATCAGATCCTTACCCTGTATTGTTACCTAGGTTTTATGGTGTGCTAGAAACGGGTTCTTGTTTGAGGGCATTGTACCAAATCATAAACTCAATTGTATAACAATCACGAACTTGTTAAATGATATGCTTTTAGCTCAAAAAATATATGCTCATTGGGATCTGTCTGCTACATATCCTACCCTCCATATAAGTAGATACTTAAGGAGAAAAAATAGACCAGTGGTTGTTTCCAGGTCCCCATCAAATACTTTTAAAAATAATGTGGATGGTTCAGTTCTACTAAATGGAACAGCAAGCATTGGTATGGTTCTTAGGGATCATCAGGGAAAACATATCAGATCCTCTGTTATAACCATTCCACACTACACTATTTTGGAAACTGAAATGACAGCAATCCTCCAAGGGCTCAAAATGGCTGAGGAACAAAATATCACAACTCTGATCATTGAATCAGATTCTTTGATAGCAGTGAAGAGACTAAGGAGAGAATAGAAAGTGCCTTGGAGATGTTTGATAACAGCAAGATGCATCTGGCAGAGTATAGACAAGATTGAGTGTTCTTTCACTCATATTCTAAGAGAGGGAAACAATGTGGTTGATTCCTTAGCCAAATTGGCTACATTTAATCAAGTAACTCAAGCTTTTAGCTTTTTTTTAATCTACCATATGATATTCAGGGCCATATTAATCATGATAATATCAGTCTGCCTTATACCAGAACTTGATAAAATGCTTATTTATATAGCAGTGTTGATTAGGTTCTTCTTGCTTGTGATTATAGAATTGATGTGTCCGTTTTGTGTGGTTATTTTAGGGGTTTTAGGATGTGGATATGCCATTTCCTCCGTATGCTTGAATCTTTTCTTACTCGAGGGCGAGTAAGGTTTAAGTGTGGGGAGGTTTGATGTGTCCATTTTAGATGGTTATTTTAGGCTTTTTAGGATTAGGTTTTGTGCAATTTTGTGCTCTACATGTGGCATTTTGCCTTGAAATCATCTAAGGAAGGATAAAGGCGGCTTTGACGTTTTTATCACTTTTTAGATGATTTTGTGTGACAAGGTGATTTGTTTGAAGACTTTGAAGATTTGAAGACTTTGAAGATTTATCTTTGAAGATTTGAAGATTTGAAGACCTTTACATTTGAGCTTTGTGAAGATTTGAAGAAGTGAAGAGATGAAGAAAGGAGAGCAAAGCAACGGGTGAAAGATGGTCCGGGGTTCTCAGAATTTTCCGAGAAGAATCAGCCTTCAAGAGTGGTACCATTGGATTCCTCTTCTCGAGCACTATAAAATCGACTACAAGAACTCCCGAAACGGATCAACGGTTCACCCGGAGGAAGTAAAACAAAACAGCAAGGCTGAGTTACTGATCTGGTCGCGAGCTCGTCGCGAGTCGCGACGGCAGCGACCAGTCAGCTCTGTTTCAGCGTTTTTCTCCCCTTTTTCTTCCACTATAAATACCTCTTCCTCCCCTTCATTCCACAAGTTTTTTTCCCCTTTTCTTCTTGCATTTTAGGGCTTGAAAACCCTTGGTTTTCTTCTCTTTCTTTTCTTAGTTTTTGTAGTTTAATTATGTCTCTTGTTATTCTAGAGTAGTTTTTGTTCTTGGGAACAAGGATTGAAGCTTCCACTTCTATGTATTGAGAACCATTTCTATCTATCTATTTGGTGTTTTTGCTATTGTGCTCTTATTGTGCTTTGAATGTTAATTGTTGATTCCATTGATATTGTTGGGAGCTTGAGGATATGAATGCTTGTATGAATTGCTAGCTAGGGTTTTGGGGGATTTGGGTTAATTTCCCCCATGTTCTTGTTAGGAATGTATGAGTGTGAATTAGAGCTTTTGATTGTGTTAGTGTGTTGACAATGTGCTAGACGAATGTGATTGATGTTGAACTCTTCGTCATATTTGTTTTGTGTAGCAAACGAGGGAGTCATATGCTCGTGGATGAATGTGCTTGCACGTTCATCCAATCTCGTGTAATTGCATGAATTGGTTTAATGCTTAGTCACGGTGTAGTGGTCATAAGCATTGCCAAGCTTGTTGGTTCTTCGTGATTAAATGCCACCAATGATACCTTGAGTCGTGGTCGCGACTCGGGAGTCATTGGTGAGGTTTGACGAGAGATGTGGAACTCACTCTCGTAAACTACGAACTAAGAAGGATAGGAGTTTAGTCTCCACGATAAGTAGTTGAAATGTTGAATAGATGATTTAAATTCATTCTTGAAGCATTTGTTATTTGGCGTTTATGTATTCTTGACGGTGTGTTTAACTGCATGTGTGCCATGAGTTGTTTGAGCATAGGTAGTGTTTGTGTGGTTGAATTGTTTAGGTGTAGGAATGTGACGAATTCCGTAGCGCCTTTGCATGAAGATCTATGAGCATGAACTTAGAACTCCTTGTGATGTGTGTGTTGTGGTACTTGCTAGATGGGTATGTGAGTGTTGGGTCCTGGATGCTATATGATGGAATGTGTGAATGATTCGATGAACTACATTAGATTTGGAAGTGGATATCCATTGCCCCCAAGGCTTTATCTTTGTAGTTTTAAAACCCCTTTTCTTTAGTTTTGTTTGATGATTAGCATAGTCACTTGACCTTTCTAGTTATCGTGTCTTTTTATCTTTGTTAATTTAGGAAACCAACCAACCAACCCCCCCCCCCCATTTACACGCTTTTATGTGTGTGTGTATATAGTTACTCCTAGCCTAATATCAACCATTTGTGTGCTTAGACGCTTAGGAAGATCCCTCTTCTCATTGGACGACCCTGATTTGCCGCTATCTACCTAGTTGTAGAAAGTAAGCATTTAGGGCTTATAAATTATCTTTTGCACGGCGGGCGCGACGACCGCCCGCCTGTCAAAATGGCGCCGTTGCCGGGGAAGAGGCGTTTATTCTTAAGTATTTAGGTGTATTTGGTTGTGTATTAGCTAGTTGTTTTTATTTTCCACTACTTGGTGGTTGTTTTTGTTCGGAGTAGGTATTGCTTGAGTTCTTGGTGATTTATTTTATCGAGAATCCTTGCACTATGATTCCGAACTTTTGAAAAAAAAAAATTTAATGGAGCGTCTCACCTTGAGAGAACTCATGATGAGAAGAGAGGCTCAACAAGCAAGGTTTTGTAGGATGTGTCATTCCGACCATCCTACCGAATCTTGCCCTTTGTTGTGGGAACAGCACGATGACCGAGAAAGAACCCTTGGTTTCCAAAACCATGGGTACTATGAAGAGTGCTATCAAGAGGTAGGAGATATTGGGTTTCAAGGGCAAGAAGCTCATGAATGCTATCCATACCACGACTCTTACAATCCGGAATGGAGTGGTAGTCCGGATTTGTGGTATGAGAATGAGCCGGAAAACCAATATTACGAGCAACCTAGTTGGCCATCACCACCCTATACCATACCCCAAAACCAAGCCCAACAAGGAAGTTCAAGTTTGACACGTGAGGATGTCTTAAATACCATAGCAAACTTGAACTCCTTTACTAGTGAGGAGCCGGATACCCAGCTCTCCTCTAGTGTTGAGGCCATTGAGGGGCATGCGAGGAACATATTAGAGGTATTGGCCCACATGGAAGCTCGTGATTCCGAAAACACACCACCCCAACTTGAACTCGATGATTCGGTGAGTGAGGTCACCAATAAAAATGATTTTGAGTTTGAAAGGGATGAGGAGTTGGTTGTAGAGGATAGAAAAATGGAGAAAGAGGTGATAGTGCTACATCATCCATTAGCATTGTCACCCCTTCTCCCACCTAGTGAACCAACTCTAATATTTTTGGAAGTTTTGAGGGAAACGAGAGAGGAGCCGAAAGATTATCCCAAGCTCCCTAACCACTTAATTCCCTTTGAACCATCTCCACCTCCACAAGACTTTCCTCTTGAAAGTTTTGTGCCCCCACCTCTCTTATTTTGGATGCTCATGGTGAAGAGCTTCAAGCCTTCACCATACGGATAACATTAGGGTCGTGCCGACGACCTTAAAAATACGGAGCTTCGTCGTGCCGACGACGTTAAATAAATTCGGCATTTCTTTTAGTTTTTGTTTCTTAGCTTGTGTTTCTTAGTTTGTTTTTGTTGTTGTTGTGTTTTGTTCTTTTTATGGCATGTTTTTCTGTGATTTTGTAGCAACATGAAGTGCATTGCAATGAAGGAGATGAAGGAACGAGATCAATGAAAGAGGGAAGCAAGCTTGGACAGTTGGTAAGAAAACGAAAAAAAGTTTAAGCCTGGGATACCCTGCCGTCGCGAGTCGCGATGGGCTTCGTCGCGAGTCGCGACGAACAGGGGAGAAAAATCACTCCCAGCGCCAACTTTCCGCGAGTCGCGATGACCTCACGACGCTCGTCGTGACTCGCGATGAGCTTCGTCGCGAGTCGCGACGTGCTCAGAAAATTTTGAGCACCCGGACTCACCTTTCCGCGAGTCGCGATGACATCGCGAGGCACCGTCGCGAGTCGCGATGAACTTCGTCGCGAGTCGCGACGTGCTCAGAAAATTTGAGCTCCCGGACTCACCTTTCCGCGAGTCGCGATGACTTCGCGAGGCTCGTCGCGAGTCGCGACGTGCTCAGTAACTTTTGCAAATTTTTTTTGAGCCCGGATTTCAAGTTTCCAAGCTTCCAAGTTTCCAAATGATTTTAAACATTGCATGATCCTTCCTTCTTCTCCACCCAACACTCCCAAGAACATCACATACCTCTCATTTCTTCCACCATCCTACATATATTGGCATATGAACATTCTTGCATCTTTATAGTACATTTGTTGATTGTAGTATGCCGACTACATCATTGTGACCGTAAGTTCTTATCCTATAATGATGCTTGTATACATGTCAATATATGTTGGATATTTTTCATGCATAATCTTATAGTGGTGATTGAGGGTTGATTGGTTGTTCTTTGAAAATACTATGGTTATTAACTCTTGATGCTAAACCTAGTATTACATATCCTTATGTACTTGTGAGTTTAATGTGTTCTTCGTGGTGTAGTCTTGATCAAACGGCGCCATGGAGACAATGCTTTTCTCGAGGGGTGAGTCCTTCTACGGCATCTTTGCTCACCCTTCCGGTTCCGAAACCTATCTCGGGACCATCCAAGTACTTGGATATCGCCATATCACCGGCGAATTTGCGGAGAAATGGGTGTCACTCTAACTCCCTTATCTTGATTTTTATTGTTCTTGCCTTACGTGTTTACATTGAGGGCAATGTAATGTTTTAAGTGTGGGGAGGGGTTAGAGGACTCATATGCATGCTAGATTGTTTTGGAATGCTTTTTGCTACTTTTCATTGGAAAAACATGGGGAAAAAATAGAAAAACAAAAAGAAAAAGAAAATAAAAAAAAAGAAAAGAAAAAGGAAACCCGCTAAGTTGAAAACCCGAGAGGGCAACTTAGGCAACATTGGGGGCCCGGATAGGTCGAAAACCCTTAAAGGGCGGCCTAGGCAAAAATGAGAGGCTAAAATGTGCGGAAAAAGGTGAGATGTGAGCTAAAGAAACATGATGTGTGGCTAGGATGAAAACTCGAAAGAGCTCCTAGGCAAAATGAGAGAAAGTGAGAGAAATTGAAAAATGCTATGATTTCACTCATTTGCCGGCGTTGGAGTCATAAGGTCGCGGTTGTCACACGGATGGATCGGGTAGCTCAACATCTATAGACCTCTTGGGATTGGGTAGCTTAGTGGGTTAGGAAACGAAGTGTGGTTATGAAATTCTTGATCTCTTTATACTTCGTTTTTGGTTGATATATTGGCATTAGGTGAAGCATGTGTTTAAAACTTCCTCTATGGTTTTAGCTTCATTTTGTGTCATTGGATTATGGGAATATCAATTCTGGGCTTTGAAATATTTTATGGGTAGTGAATTGATAAGTGGTAGGTTTGGTTAGATTTAGGATTGGGGATGTGTGTGTGAAAAAATTCTCATGTGAGCTTTTATTTTGGGATTTTTGATATTGAGAGTTTTTGTGAGGCTTTGATTGGAGGATTAGTTTAGGTTTTGGATATATCATTTACTCCGTGTGCTTGGTTCTTTTCTTACTCGAGGGCGAGTAAGGTCTAAGTGTGGGGATATTTGATGTGTCCGTTTTGTGTGGTTATTTTAGGGGTTTTAGGATGTGGATATGCCATTTCCTCCGTATGCTTGAATCTTTTCTTACTCGAGGGCGAGTAAGGTTTAAGTGTGGGGAGGTTTGATGTGTCCATTTTAGATGGTTATTTTAGGCTTTTTAGGATTAGGTTTTGTGCAATTTTGTGCTCTACATGTGGCATTTTGCCATGAAATCATCTAAGGAAGGATAAAGGCGGCTTTGACGTTTTTATCACTTTTTAGATGATTTTGTGTGACAAGGTGATTTGTTTGAAGACTTTGAAGATTTGAAGATTTGAAGACCTTTACATTTGAGCTTTGTGAAGATTTGAAGAAGTGAAGAGATGAAGAAAGGAGAGCAAAGCAACGGGTGAAAGATGGTCCGGGGTTCTCAGAATTTTCCGAGAAGAATCAGCCTTCAAGAGTGGTACCATTGGATTCCTCTTCTCGAGCACTATAAAATCGACTACAAGAACTCCCGAAACGGATCAACGGTTCACCCGGAGGAAGTAAAACAAAACAGCAAGGCTGAGTTACTGATCTGGTCGCGAGCTCGTCGCGAGTCGCGACGGCAGCGACCAGTCAGCTCTGTTTCAGCGTTTTTCTCCCCTTTTTCTTCCACTATAAATACCTCTTCCTCCCCTTCATTCCACAAGTTTTTTTCCCCTTTTCTTCTTGCATTTTAGGGCTTGAAAACCCTTGGTTTTCTTCTCTTTCTTTTCTTAGTTTTTGTAGTTTAATTATGTCTCTTGTTATTCTAGAGTAGTTTTTGTTCTTGGGAACAAGGATTGAAGCTTCCACTTCTATGTATTGAGAACCATTTCTATCTATCTATTTGGTGTTTTTGCTATTGTGCTCTTATTGTGCTTTGAATGTTAATTGTTGATTCCATTGATATTGTTGGGAGCTTGAGGATATGAATGCTTGTATGAATTGCTAGCTAGGGTTTTGGGGGATTTGGGTTAATTTCCCCCCTGTTCTTGTTAGGAATGTATGAGTGTGAATTAGAGCTTTTGATTGTGTTAGTGTGTTGACAATGTGCTAGACGAATGTGATTGATGTTGAACTCTTCGTCATATTTGTTTTGTGTAGCAAACGAGGGAGTCATATGCTCGTGGATGAATGTGCTTGCACGTTCATCCAATCTCGTGTAATTGCATGAATTGGTTTAATGCTTAGTCACGGTGTAGTGGTCATAAGCATTGCCAAGCTTGTTGGTTCTTCGTGATTAAATGCCACCAATGATACCTTGAGTCGTGGTCGCGACTCGGGAGTCATTGGTGAGGTTTGACGAGAGATGTGGAACTCACTCTCGTAAACTACGAACTAAGAAGGATAGGAGTTTAGTCTCCACGATAAGTAGTTGAAATGTTGAATAGATGATTTAAATTCATTCTTGAAGCATTTGTTATTTGGCGTTTATGTATTCTTGACGGTGTGTTTAACTGCATGTGTGCCATGAGTTGTTTGAGCATAGGTAGTGTTTGTGTGGTTGAATTGTTTAGGTGTAGGAATGTGACGAATTCCGTAGCGCCTTTGCATGAAGATCTATGAGCATGAACTTAGAACTCCTTGTGATGTGTGTGTTGTGGTACTTGCTAGATGGGTATGTGAGTGTTGGGTCCTGGATGCTATATGATGGAATGTGTGAATGATTCGATGAACTACATTAGATTTGGAAGTGGATATCCATTGCCCCCAAGGCTTTATCTTTGTAGTTTTAAAACCCCTTTTCTTTAGTTTTGTTTGATGATTAGCATAGTCACTTGACCTTTCTAGTTATCGTGTCTTTTTATCTTTGTTAATTTAGGAAACCAACCAACCAACCCCCCCCCCCCCATTTACACGCTTTTATGTGTGTGTATATATAGTTACTCCTAGCCTAATATCAACCATTTGTGTGCTTAGACGCTTAGGAAGATCCCTCTTCTCATTGGACGACCCCGATTTGCCGCTATCTACCTAGTTGTAGAAAGTAAGCATTTAGGGCTTATAAATTATCTTTTGCACGGCGGGCGCGACGACCGCCCGCCTGTCAAAATGTTTTTTTTTTTAAGCAAAAACACCAAATATACCCAGGATACCAAAGCCGGCCAAAAATTCTGAGAACCCCGGACCATCTTTCACCCGTTGCTTTGCTCTCCTTTCTTCATCTCTTCACTTCTTCAAATCTTCACAAAGCTCAAATGTAAAGGTCTTCAAATCTTCAAATCTTCAAAGATAAATCTTCAAAGTCTTCAAATCTTCAAAGTCTTCAAACAAATCACCTTGTCACACAAAATCATCTAAAAAGTGATAAAAACGTCAAAGCCGCCTTTATCCTTCCTTAGATGATTTCAAGGCAAAATGCCACATGTAGAGCACAAAATTGCACAAAACCTAATCCTAAAAAGCCTAAAATAACCATCTAAAATGGACACATCAAGAATCTTTAGTAGAATGCGCACTGTTGTTCTATTTTTTGTTTTGACACTTACACAGAAGGAGCAAGCTGCTGCACCACCGCATTTTGAACCTCCAGTGGAGGTACAAGAGCTGATGCAAGGATCAGAAACAACAAGGAAGCTGCAGAACATATGGAAAATGGAGGAGTTCTCTTCTTCAACCATGTTGATCAATCAGTAACTCTTTTCTGGGGAAAAGAGTTCCAAGGGGCTATTATGGGAGGCCGCATCTTCTTGTCGACACATGGGTGTGGAGGCAAGAAAGTGGAAGGCCATAATATTCCTCGACTCAGGTTTAGGATCATATTCTTCATTGAGTTAGGGGTTTTAGATGAAGGATATGGAACACAGCTTCTTGTATTTAGCTTTCCCACGATTAGCTTACCTAGTTGTACATTCGAAATACTCAACTTGATCTCTTTATTTTATGGTTTGTGGAGCCAAATATATTCCCTCTCGCTTAGATGGGTTTTTTATTAATATATATATATATATATATATATATATATAATTTAATATTTACCAGCAATTGTTAAATGATAATTTGTTTACTTCTTTTTTTTGGAAAAAATGTATTTTTAACCCTATATTTTAGTCGAAAGTGCAGAAATGATCTTGTAAAATTTAAAAGTGCAAAAATAACCCTGAATTTCGTTAACTGAAATGTCAACAGCCATATTGGTCGGAAATATGGAAAATGACCATTATACCCCTGAGTTAAAAAATCAAAAATAAAATAAAATTTAAAAAGACACTCATATCCACGTCCTCATCTCTTTCCTTTTCGTCTATCCCTTTCTTCTTCCCACCGGCGAAACCATACCTTCTCTTCCCCTTCTCCATTGATTCTTTGTGCGGGAGATCAGACTCTCTCAAAGCGTAAAGCTTCCTGCCGATCATGGCGACGCTGGTGTTCGCCAGGCCAAACCCGTTCGTGATATTGAACTGGTCGAACGCCATCCTGGTGGCAGCGAGTGCACTAATCGCGGCGGAGGCGGAGCCCGGGGTCGCGAAATTCTGGGACGAACTTTGGATTTCTGTCTTACTGTTCCAGGAATGGGAACGATTAGGTAGGATTAGGGTTAAAGAGATGATGTCAAAATGTGTTCATCTGGTGGTTTGATTCTGTGCGATTTTCTAGATTCACGCTTGTTCATCTTGCTAACTTAATTTACAAATGGGGTAAAGGTTAGGATTTAGGATCGAAGGGTCGTTGATTGGTTGTTCAATTCATCCGTGTTTATTGTATCTTTGAGAAAAAGAAAACTTTGACAGTGTCTTGGTTTGTGCTTGATCGTGTGTATTGTGTTATAAATGGAGTAAGAGGTTACGGTTAGGGGTAGGGCAGATGTCAAACTCTGTTCGTTGGGTTGTTTGATTCATTTGTGATTATATATGTAACAAACAGATGTATATGTAGAATACAGATTTCTGTCTCAGTCTGTTTGGTTTCTGGGCTAGAGACGGGGGGATTCTGGGCGACGGGGATAGGGTTTCTGTGTGATGGCGGTGCTCGGCAGCAGTGGGTTCAACGGGATTGAAGTTGAAGAAGTTTAGGGGTAAATGGTCTTTGGAATTTTTAAGTGTTAATCTTGAGGGTATAAATGTATTTTCATGTTCGGTCAATGGCTGACTTTTTGGGTCAATGCCAAAATTGAGCAAAATGAGTAAAATAGCACAATTTTATAAAAATATAGGGTTAATTTTGCACTTTCAGATGTTACAGGGCTATATCTGTACTTTCTCAATTTAGTAGAGTCATTTTTACACGTTTTCCTTTTTTTTAACAAAATAATAGTTATGTTATATAATGCGATCATTTTATAAACTTGATTATGTATAAATATATATGTGGAGGTATGAGAACTAATATTAAGAATGTGATTCCCTTTGTTTTTTAGTTAAGATTATACTTTTTGAGAAATAAAATAAACTAATACTAGAATATTTCTTTCTTACTTGTATATTTTAATTATTATGATAAAAAATTATAGTTATAAGCCTAATTTAAATTAAAAGGGGAAAAGCATAAAATTAACCCTGTTAAATTTTAAAAGTGCAGATATGACCTACCTTGAAAAATAAGAATGCGCAAAACTAACCGTTACAAAAATAAATTAAAACTTTACAAAAATAAATTAAAACTTTACAAAAATAAATTCAGATTTTACAAATAAAAAAATCAGATTTTACATAAATTTCAAATTTTACAAAAAAAAAACAGATTTTACTAATTAAATATATTATTTATATTTATCTCTCTCTTCCACCTCATTTTAAGAGATCACTTACAAGATCACCTCTTTTGTTAATCACAACGGCAAGAGACCGCTCTCTACTATTCATGGATCCTACTTGATTTTTCTATCCTACTTATTGATTTTTTTTACATTTAATATAAACAAATTTGAGCACCCAAAATAAATTGAATGTGAAATTTAATTATACATTTTCATTTTTAAAATTTAATTTTTTTTAACAAAAATTCAGATTTTATTAAAAAAAATCAGATTTTACAAAAAAAAATTAAAACTTTACAAAAAAAATTCAGATTTTACAAAAAAAATATCAGATTTTACATAAATTTCAAATTTTACAAAAAAACAGATTTTACAAAATTTTAATTTAAAATTTTCAGATTTTAAGAAAAAAACAAAGGTTGGGACAAGAGAGGACAAGAGGTGGGCAACATGTAGTCACTGGGGTGGTCTCTTGGTAAGAGACCATGGAGTGGTCTCTTATTAAGAGGCCGCTCTAAAGACCACCATTGTGGTGGTTTTCGATCTCTAGAGCGGTCTCTTAATTTCAAGAGATCAACATTGTTCTTGCTCATACCATCACATGTTCTTCGATTCCTTTCTAACCATAGTTCATACAGACTTTAAACAGTTAATACCATCTTCAAATTCTTTCTGCTTTTTGACAATTGCAGTAGATATTTCTTCAGCTCTCTCAAGCTCTTGCAATTATGAATTTCCATATTTGACCTCAATCTCTTGCCAAATTCATAATCTACAAACAAGTGTTGTATTGACTCAGCCTGATCACACATAGAGCAGTTTATCACACCATTCAGTATCCCAATGCTCTGAAGTCTGTCTCTTGTTGCCAGCTTCCCAATCAAGAGTAACTACATAAAGGACTTGTGTTTTGGTTGCACCTTCTTGTGCCATACTACCCGGTATTTATATCTATCATCGCCTCCCCTTTTAACCAGTCATACACTGCAGAAATCAGAAATTTACATTTACTGTTTGTGCAGTGTTTAAGATTAGAGAAGGTTTTCATCTTAAGCCACATTAATGCTCTCCATGGCCAACTATGAGAGGTTGAATGCTTATAGTTTTCCAGACCGGCACCTTTCAAGTAATAGTTAAATATAAGTATTAAAAAATCTAATAACCTCTCCCCTCTTCTTCTTCTTCTTGTTCAGTCACCGCTGACGCTTCTCCAGCCAACCCGCCACATCTCCCCCTCCTCCACCTAGCCCACCACCATTTCTCCCTCCTTCACCCAGCCAACCACCTGTTCCACCGCTCTGTCGTTGATCTACCAAGCCCGCCAATTGCTCCACCGCTGCTTCACCCAGCCTAACACGTCGCTGCTCTACCCCCCTAAAACCCCTGCCCACCACCGCTATCTCAGCCCTACACCCAACCCTTCCTCCTATCCTCCCCCCACCCCCTCCCCCCCCCCCCCCGCCGCCACCACCATCTCAGCCAGGCTCACTGTTGTTCTGCCCTCCTAAAATCCTAGCCCAACACCACCATTTCAGCCCTCTACCCAGCCCTCCACCATCTCCCCCTCCTCGTCCTGCTCGAGCTTTTTGCAACTCCGACCATACTGCTCGAGCTCTATTTCCCTATCAATGACGATAGAAATTGGGGAAGAGAAAAAGAAAGAGAAAGAGGGCGCTCTTGTCTTTTCCTTTTTTTGAATTTTTTATCGGTGTTATATTGTTCATTTTACCAATTTCCAACTAAATTACTCGTTGACATTTTAGTTAGATTGACACTTTCAAATTTTACAAGGTAATATTGGCATTTTCGACCAAAACATAAGGTTAAAAATAATACACTTTTCTCAAATGAAAAAGTAATTTTATTTTATTTTCATTCCTCTCATTTCCATTTAATTTGTTTGATTTCCAATCAATTCAATTTAATGAATTTTGATTTACTCCAATTTAATTCAAATTTATTTTATACCAAAGAAACTGGCCTACTCGTAAAGCCCTAGCCCACCACCACCATCTCAGCCCTCTACCCAGCCCTCCACCATCTCCCCCTCCTCGTCCTGTCATAGATTGAAAGTGACAATAAACTGCTCATAGAGGTGTTGAGGAAACAACTTCAGCCACCTTGGAGAACCACAGATGAAATCAGGAAAATCCGGGAGCTTATGAAAACCATTAAAGTCACACTACATCGTATCTATAGAGAAGCCAATGGAGTAGCAGATTTACTAGCAAAAATGGGCAGCTCAAATCAGGTAAGCACTTTCACACGTTATGCACAATTACCAAAATATTTGAAAGCTATAATCATTGCGGATAAACATGTCATACCTTATATCAGAAGGCTCTAGCCTGCTATCAAATTTTCTATTATGTTACTAATAGGGATTGTATATGACTCAGTTGTCATTATTATTTTCAGCGGCATTGCTGGATGCTTTTTAGTGGAACTTGTTACTACTGGCTTGTATTTTCTTGACAAGTACAGCTGTGATGGACATTCAAGAGTCAATCCTGATGTGGATGTAGCAGCTACACAATAGAAAGACGGCAAACGAATGGTTTCAAATCAGTACCGAGACTTTAGTAAATCTCTTATGGGGAAGATATTTGCAAGGGGACACTATGGAAGGTCAACATTGGGTTGTGGGGGCAAGGAAGTGTAAGGCCATAGTCGTCCTCGACCGGGTTATAGGGCCATCTCCTTCATTGAGATAGGGTTTTAGATGAAGGTTTTGGTAACAACTGTTTGTAATTAGCTTCCACATTATTCACTCTAGCTGTACTATTCAATTCATTTTCTCTAAAGGGCTTGAGGAGCCTAATATATACCCCTCACTTAGGTGAGTTTAATTTTTTTAAAAACTAGCCTACTCGTACACTTTTCTTTTTCAAGAATCTTCTAATGCTCCCTCTGGTCCTCTAAATTCTAATACTGTATTGACTTCCTTTTCATTTTAGGGTGATTTTTTAATATCAACTTTTTTTTTAGTAAATCCTAGATTAATTTAATTCATCCAATTTACTTTTCATATTTCAATTCAACCTGCATCCCTCATTTTATTTTTTAAAATATGTCTGTCCAAAAGTAGGAGTCAATATTAAGTTACCAAACCAGTTGTTGATGGAGGTCATGTCATGAATTCAATGCCAAAGTCCGGTTTTCCTCTTAAGATACGGCCATGATTTTCATGTGTCACAGCTTAATTAATGTAGACATTGCATCTAATTAGTTAATCTCTTTCAAATTAGTTAATCTCTTTCATATTTGTTAATATCTTACATATATATACTCTTTTGTGCCACTTTAAACTTTCTAATATTTTTGGAAGTTAAACTTTACAAACTTTGACTGTAAATATAAATTAATCTGTACATAATAAAAAAATATCATGTGGGATCTTATTAGGTTAATTTTAATGTCTATTTTTTAAATATCGATTTTATATGCATAATTATTGTATGTAGCTAGAGATATTTATGGTCAACCATGTTTATTAAAGACTGTGAAAAAGTAATTAGGAAGTTTAAAGTGGAACATAGGGACGAAAAAGTATATATTCATCGTCTCCTTTTTCTCCGTTCAAATAATATAAATAAGATGGCCTTTGCCCTTTGTAATGGTGCACTAACTCAAAAGACACAGTTCTCTTTGGGGTTTGCTACAATGCATGGCTAGCCCCTTTTTCCTTTCAATCGTCATGCAACATAACATGCCTCATTCTGAACTGAGTGGAGAGTTTTTTTCAGAGTGTACAACAAAGGGGATTCCACCAATTGGAAAGATTAGATTCATGATCCAATTTTGGATTATACTCCATTCATTTATCTATTAAAGTCATTGATTAGTCCAAGATTTTATTGGCATGTTTGGCGAAACAAAGGAAGTTAAGAATTAGGTCAAGTTTGGATGGGCAAGTTTGTTTTGGGTGTTTTTTATAGAGTTGAGAAGTTCCATTTTTTTGTGATAACCACACATATATTAATCAAATAGATAAAGCATTACATAGTGTTTTCCTAATCTATTTGTTACATGAGTTCGTCTCCTATGAGACCGTCTCATGGTGAGGACAACGACTAGAGGCAAAATAGAGAAAACGCAAATCAAATTTGGGGGCAGAATATGGAATACTTTGGAGTCGGGGTTATAAACGTAAGATGCAAAAAATATAGGGACTAAATTGTAAATAGTCAATAAAAAAAGGAAACTCCCATCTTCTTCAACATTTCCCAACGGCCTTCTTCAATCGTCCCCGGCGCTGTCGCCATTGTTCCTGTTCTCCCCTCTGTGCCTTCTACGTCGTCCCTGTGCGCTGTCGAAGAATCTCTGACGATGAGGAGATGAATTCGTCGCCTATGCCTCAAATTCGTATCGCCGTGTTTAACCTCACAACGATGGCCATCGATTCAATTCGTCGGGAGTGGCACTAAGGAGACGAAGTTGCGTAGTGATTAATTCGCAGCTATCGACGGCACTGGAGGGGCATCGAGGCGACAATCGGAGGGGCAATCTAGTGTAGAAACTATCGGCGGTAATCGGAGGGTTTATCTGGAGATCGATTCCCTGCCGTGAAGTTCAGAGATCAAATTTGTGCCGTCAGTTAGGAAGTCGCGTCAAGGAGGAAGCCGTCGGTGAAGTCACCATTGGGAATCGAGCAGCTGATGGGTAAGTTTGGGTGGTAGTGTTTTTCGGCATTTTGTGGTGTTTTGTCGGAAAGTGCCGAATGTTTTCCGGTGTTTCTCCAGCGCGTGGTGGTGTTTTCCGAGTTTTGTTACTCTTTCGTGTAATTTTTGGGTTAAAATTTCTGGTGTTTCCCGGAATGCTTGGTGCTTCTGCACCGGAAAGGAAGTGTATTCTTTCCACTCGGTAATCATCATCAGAACAGTTTGGGAATATATCTTCTGATCCGATGGAACTGCATCATCAATCTTCGTAATGCTTGAGAAAACAGCCTTGCACAAAGGGCAGGTGGAAGCCTTCTGGCTTGCAGTCTTGGAAAACAACAGCAGTGGTTTGAATTCCAGGTAGTAAGCTCTCAGATTAAGCAACCAAAAATAAGCAAAGCTAAAAGCACATGTGATCAGAGAACAAAGACAAATGAATGTCATGTAAATTGTAACTACATACCTTTGATCAGCCCAGCTTTGGATGCACGAGTAACAAAATTGATAGCCTCATGGTTGCGCTGAAGTTTGTCCAACAAATAATGCAGGACAATTGTGCCAACGTAGGCAATATGGCAATGGGTTCAATGCTATTACGATGTTCATTCTTGTCATCAAAATGATCAGGTGAGGCTCTCATTACAGTTAAACTTGGATCATCACTAGCTAAAACATCACCTCCCATTTCATTCTTGGGACTAATTTCTAAAACATCACCTCCAAATAATAATTCATCTTACTAGATTATTAAAACATCAAGGTTAAAAATTAATTATAAAATAAACTAAATTAAAATAGATAATATCACATAAAAATAATTAAATGGTTAAAATCAAATAAAAACACTAAACTAGATTATAGTTAAAATATCAAATCAATTAGAATAGTTTAATGTTAGGTATAAATTAAAATACACATCAAACAAAAATAGTTAAACATCAAATACATAATGCTCAGTTGATAATAAATCAAATAAGTTAAAATTTTTAAAAATACTAAAACAACATCCATTACCAAATTAAAATACACATAATGCTCAGTTAATCTAAAATTATCTTGTTGGGACGTGATTATTATTTACTATCATACTGTGATGTTACACTGTAATGCTGTGATGGTTCAATTTTTTTGTGTGATGTTACACTGTAATGCTGCGATGGTTCAATTTTTTTGTGCGATGTTTTACAAAAGTATCGATGAAGATGTTGATTTAAACAAGATAATCGCATGTTCCACTGGACTTATACATTCCACTGTTATTGCATTTCAAATAACTTGTTAAAAATCATTCATTACAACAAATGTTCAAATGCCCTAAAACTTCGCTAACATAAAAACTGAAAATTTCAAATCAAACTAAAAGATCACTAACTATCAAGTGCCTCAACACTAACAATCAATCATCATAACTAAAAAATCAATGACAAACAATACATCCCAAGCAATCAAATTATATTTTCCCCCAACTTATTTCCCCTCGTTGCGCGCTTGTTCAAGAACTTGCCTTCTCTCTTGCTGGTTTTGAAGATGATGGCTCTTCTACTCCACCAACGCCAAGATCAAAGGTCGGCTCCGGTCCTCCGTTCAAGGGAACATCTTCAGGAGCATGATTCCTCATAGCATATTTTTATTACCTCATCAATGGCAACGTAAAGCTCTACCTTGGAAAGTGTTCATGTGAAAAAAAACATAAAACATCACATACAGTAATAAAAACATCAAGGTCTGAAATTAAAACATCGTAGTAACACACATAACATGACTGACAACTACATTGTGAAACATTCAATACAGTATTTAAAACATCAATATCAAAATTTTAAAACATCAATCTGTACACACTAAAACATCAGTTGCATACTTAAATATGAAAACACCACGAGCATGAAATACTAAAATTAAAATATCACCAACACAGATAACAATACTTAAAGCCTAAAGCATGAAACACCACACAGAAAACTAGAAACATCAACAACAGTACTTAAAACATCACATCTGAAAAATAACAAAAATTACAGATCCTACTTCCTTCTCGATTTCAACAACAGCAGCCAAGCATTCTTAGACATCTAGTAAACAACACAAAAAATTGTACAAATTGTATCAAAGCCCTAAGATATCACACACAGAATCAAAATTAACCATCAATTGCACACTTAAGCATGAAAACACCACAAGCATCAAACGTTGAAAATTAAAACATCACACCAACACTGATAACAGTACTTAAAGCTTAAAACCTGAAACATCACACTAAAATCGAGAAACATCATTACATGTACCTGAAACATCACTGCTGAAAATTAAGACAAATCACTTCTTCTCGATTGCAGCAACACAAATATTAGCACAAATCGAAACAAAACCCTAAGAAATCACACACACAATCAAAACAATAAAAACTGAACATCAATTGCATACTTAAAACACTACAATTATCAAATACTGAAATTAAATTATCACACCAACACAGATAATAGTACTTGAACCCTAAACATGAAATATCACACAGAAAACCTAAAACATCAACAACATTATTTAAAACATCACATCTACAAAAATAACAAAATTTACAGATTCTATTTCCTTCTCGATTGCAGCAACAGTGGAAAAACATTCTTAGACATCTAAGGAATATCAACAACAACAAAAAAATCAGCACAAATCGTAACAAAATCCTAAGATATCACACACAATCAAAAAATGAACATCAATTGCACACTTAAGCATGAAAATACCACAAGTATCAAGCGCTGAAATTAAAACATCACATCAACATTGATTACAATACTTAAAGCCTAAACCCTGAAACATCACACTGAAAATGAGAAACATCATTAACCATAGCTGAAACATCACACTGAAAATGAAAAACATCATCAACCGTAGCTGAAACATCACAGTCAAAATTTTAGAAAACTTACAAACGATTATTTCTTTTCGATTGCAGCAGCGGTGATGCAAATCTCCTTAGACATCTAACAAGTAGCAGCATCAACACAAATATTAGCACGAATCCGTAAGAACAAATCACAAAACACAAAAAATAGAGAAATCCCCAAATATTAACACATTGAACAACATAAACCCTAAAAAATCACATGAACCAAAAAAAGCAAACAAAAATTGAAAAAAAACAAAATATGCATAAAAAATCTGAGCAAAAATATTACCTTCGAAGATAAACACAAAACGAAGCTCTATATGTTCGTCCGCCGGAAAATTTGTTGAAAAACTCCAAAAATTGCGACGAATCACTGTGCGCGAGAAAGAGGGAGAAAAATGGAGATGATGAGCAGCTGAATCGAAGAAAACGAGCTAGAATTGAAGAAGATGGAAGAGAAATTGAGAGGAGGGAGAAGAAGAAGATTTGAGTTAGAGAGAGAATAAGAATGAGGAGTAGATGCGGTTGAATCGAGAGAATGGGAGAGAGGAAAGGAGAGGAGAGAGAAAATTTCAGAAAATATGAGAGAATAATGAGGTTAGGTTGATATTTATATGTGGACTTAATGTAAAATAGTGAAATTTCACATCCAACCCCTAGACTTTTAACACTTTAATTAGAAATCTCATTTGCAATTAAATCCCTGGTCTCACCATGAGACGGTCTTATGCAAGACTTTGTCTTGTTACATTACGTTCGTTAGTAATTAGTTTACGATTAACTTAAATACATAATCCAAATTTAATGGAGAAATAAAAAGTAAAATCTTGTCTAGAAGTTGTTTAACTTATAAGATACATATTTTTAACTGTTTAGTAAAGTGTTAAAATCGGTTAATTTTAATAGTCCATTTCTTGAAAGATGGTATTTCTATAAGTTATGAAAAGACTAAGGTTTAAATTTTAAATTAGAATAAATCAAGATAAAAATTTTGGGTTGCATTAATCGAGTCATAAATTTATAACTGCTCCACGTTGCATAATAAATATTTAATATTGTAACTAAAACCTTTTACTTTTCTGTAATTCTAATTTAACATCGTATTTCCATATACCTATGGAAATACGGTCTTTCCCAAAACTTTGACTTATTTTAAAGCATAAGTTTTGGGGGGGGGGGGGGTGTGTGGGGGGGGGATTGGTCTCCCACTGCTTATAAAAATAAGTAGTTTTACTTACTCGTACAATTCCGTCAATTGCACTCTTATACCATTCATGTTCAAGTTTAATGCTCCCTCCATCTCAACAAAAATGGTACAATTTTCTTTTTCATCCTTTCCAACAAAAATGATTTATTTGAAAATTACCCAAAAAAGTTGAATAATATGTTGTTAAGTTCCCATTGTCCTCTATAACTTTAACAACTTTTATACGGGGCTCACTGCTTTCCCAAAATATCCCTATATTTTTACAATTATTCTCTGTCACGTGGCCCACATCAGCTTGCTTAAAAGAGTGAGTCAAAAGCAATACCACCATTTTTGTTAGGACCAGTGGTGGAACATTTGGGGGACACAGGTCGCCAACTTTTTTTTTTAACATCTGGGACCGTTTTGTATTTTTCTTGTTTGTTTTTTTTATGGTAAAAAAGGTTGCGGTCCCCCTCAAAATAAAAATTACAGTAGAATATAAGTAGAGTACTGAAGAAACGCAGTGCGTGCATTTTTTTGATGAATAAAGTAGTTTAAAATGTCAGGATTCTTTGTTTAAAATTGTAGAGTCCAACAAGAAATATAAATACTTTTTATCTAATTTTACCTTTATATTCAGAGTCCATATCTTGAAAGACGGCATTTTCATAAGCTATGGAAAGACCAAAGATTCTAGTGCAAGTTTACCATAAAAAGATGAAAAAATTGCGGGTTAAAGCAATTAAAATCTTGGTCAAATTCGAGATATAAGCTATTTGGGTAAATTACTCACATGCCTATTTGAGTTTTGGTTAGAAATATTTCATATTTAGAGTAAAACATATAAATTTATATATAAACTCAAAAGTTTCACTTGCAGTTACCGCAGAGTATAAACCTCAAAATTCATATTATTCTAATCAAACCACGTCTTTCCATTGCCTTATATTTATCCAAGTTATACTTGGAAAAGGTTTTAACAATCGTATTTAATAGAAATAAAATGATTTCAATTAAGATTTAATTTTTTTATTAACACCAAAATAGTATAAATAGAAGTGGCATCTTTCCAAAATCAAAATCATGATTGAAAAAAACACAAATTTTCAAATAAGATATCAAGAAGTAAGGCCAAAAAAAATCAACGACGGTATTTAATTTTCATATTTTATTTCATCAATTATTTTTGTGATTTAGTATTAATTTTATGAGAAAAATCAACGAAAGGTCGTCCATTTCAAAAGTATTAATTTGTATTTTTTAGCACTAATATTTATTTATTATTTGTTTTTTTATTCATTAAATAAATAATCTGCTATGATTTATTATTTTAATGTTCAATTTGGAAAGACATTATATAATATTGGTCCTCATTTATGAGATTCCTGATCCTAACCTGTGTAGATGAAAAAAAATAGAAGTGGATGAGAGTAAGTTTATTAAAGAAGTAAAAGAAAAAAATAATGTAAATATGTAAAGGAGTATGAACATGAACAGGAAACTTTTACCTTAAAAGTAGAAGTGTGGTATTCATAATCTATGTGTTCCGAATTTCCAATTCAAACTTCACACTCTAATTTGAAACTATTCTCGTTTAAATTTTGACCATGTAGTATATGAATAGATATACAAGCAATAATATTATTGTATGTGAAAATTTTGGATTCGCTGTGACAAGTAGTATCTAGATATTAATTTTTATTATGTCGTTCTTATATGTAGTTAAACATATTAGCGGTCAAACATATTTCTTAATTGCCGTGAAAAAGATTCTATGAACTTTGAGATGGGACAGAGAGAGTATGCAATGTTATAGATACTTATATGTCTATTTAAATATATAGTCAAAATTTAACATCTTTTACTAATAATAAAATTCTGTTCAGATTTAACTAGAATAGATAGAGCACTCATTATTATGTACTTATTATAATATTTTACTAATAATTATTTTGTCAAATTAAATGTTCAAGTTGAAAAAATCCTATAAATAAAATTTATAATTTATAATTAAAATTCAGTATTTTCAACTTATTACACTTAAAATCAAAAATTTTAAAAAAATTTCTCTAATTTAATTCAGTTTAATTCGAGTGCAAAAATTTGGCCACAATTTTCAACTCTGGTTTCTCTATCTCGCAAAAGTCTCCTTCTCCAAATGCAAAACCCTATTGATGGAGAGACTGTCGTCGGCGGTGGCCGCCTACCCCCACCTATTTTTGCTTTAGTTTCTCCATTTTTCTCTCTTTTTACCATTTTTCTTGTCCAATCTTTCTCAATTTTAATGCTTATCTCTTTTGCAGGACAAAGATCTTGTTGATCTACAACCCAAACCCCATGGAGTGGCGGAAGGGAGACGACTATTACTCAGATCGAAACTACATGTGGTGGAGAGGCTGACGAGCTTCCATCCCCTTTAGGCGATGGTTTTTTTGGTATGCTCCTCTTTTGCTAATTGAAACCGGAAAAAATATCGATGACGATGGTTATTTGTTGTGGGTCAAATTTGCCTTTGGGCGGTGGTTAGTTTAAAGATTTAGGTGCTCATTTTCCTGCACCACACGGAGGATAAGAAATCGAGCCATAGTTGGACCCGTGCTTCGGCGTTGGCTGAAAGTTTTGAGTTTTTAGGCATCGGGTGCTTGTTTCGAGCCTGAGATTCGGGCACTACCAAACGGGTTGAGCTTGGTTACCAATAAATGGGCATCACTATAATATACCGGGTCGAGTCTCAAAATTCCACTACGCATAGGTACTTTCTAAAAAGTCATTCAAATTATTGAATTAATTGAATTCTAAATTTATTTTTACTTTAGAACCCAAATAAATAGGAATTATGATGATAGAGAAATCTTGTTGTAGCCTTCTTTAGCAGATCTACGTTGGAGCCACTACAACGATTACTCTTCCTTCTTTAGAAATTTTGTTTAGGTGGAAGTTACGAACTCGAAATAATCTAAAGCACCTGATTCTTCAAGGTAGACAATAAACCCGAGGGGAAAACTCGGGTACATATCTTTAGTAACACAATGCAATTGGGGACTGATTGCATCTAACACAATGACCGGAGGGCTGTATTCGACAAATTGATTTAGATTGAGAGAGTTTTAGTTTGTAAAGGTGATAACGTTATTTTGAGTCTTGGAGTTGCGGCCCTGATATTTAAACTTTAGGAAGTTGAAAATGTCCAGCTACCATTTTTTACTATTTTATTTTCAACTGAATGATACACTTGCTACATCAAATATTCAATCTTAGTGTAGCTCTCAAATTCCCACATGAGTTTTAGAATTGTAATTCTATATTTAGCGCTTCCGTGTAAGGGTGTGATTTTCACCTCTCTTGTAATAGGATTATCTTTATTGTAAAAGGTTTTGGCTATCCAATCATTAATATCAAGGGTTGGGTACCCAAAAAACACCCGTCTTACCCATGGTTCTAATTTTTATTTTTAAAAAGTCCAAAAATTTTGAAGTGGGTTTCGAGTTACTAGTTAGGGCATCTCCAATACAAGGGCCACTTTGTTAAAAGTCGCTTTACATGTCATACTGATAGACCCTCATGTCACAAATTAAAAACATCTCCAATGCAAGAGTCAAATGAGACTATTAATATGATATGACACACTTTTCTTTAGAATGGTCATTTAGAGTTTCTATATAGAGAAACTCATATTGACACACACACTTGTCTTCCCAAAAAAAAATTTGTTGGGGATTCACAAACATGCATGAAGCCAACTAAACTTCTGTTCAATCAATGATAAACATATCATACTGAAATTATAATTGTGACGGTAGCATTGGAGATGAAAATTCAAATAAGATCATCAATTAATTTACTTTGTTTGCATTATATTGAAGTTTTAACTAAAACATAACATTTGACAAAAGAAACTTTTAAAACTAAGTCTACCTGAAATTTGGTTTTACCTAATTAAATTAAATATTACTACCGTGTTTCAACATAGCCTAATCAACCAAGTAAGCAATAAAGTAAAGTATAAAGACATACAACTTGGTTACGCAGTTTGGTGTAATCCAGCTACATTTGCGGGGTCTAACCCAGTTCAGAATGAATCCACTAATCAGAAGCATATAGTACAGAGTACGTCATACAATTATACTTATCTTATCTAATTATATCGTGTGAATTATGCTAGCTTCCCTAGTTACCGATCTGCCTTAATCAGACTCTCTCTATCCTCGAAACTCGTCGACGCTGGATCTCTTCCTCCCCATGAATTAAGGTATACGATCATGAATTTGATCAAAAGATTTTGATCATGTTGGAACACAGACAAAAAGCTCTCGGCTACCTCTCTGAATATCGAAAACCTGAATGCATATTTTCTCAAATTAAATTTTTCAAAACTCAGCCAGAATGTCTTCTATTTAAACCCACGCACGCATCAGTTTCTGTGCGTCTATAATTCTTTCTCCACAAAATATTCTGATCATAATCAAATCCCTTGGAGATAGGAATTACCAAATCTAATCCCTTGAAATAAGGAATTAAAATATTTCATCCATATCTCAACCATAACCAGATTCTAATTCCATAAATCTAATTCAATTTCATAAATATAGGAATTGATTATTCTCCAATCACAAAGACTTATGGATGAAATATAGCATCTCGGATTACAACTCAACCTTCCATATATCGGAAACCTTCCTTCTTTGAGGTTACAACATAAAAATTTCATATTTGCATAACTACCAAAAATTGCAAACTAAATATTTTTTGAGAAAAGTGCATATATAACCCTATATAATTGATGAAAGTGCAGATATAACCCTGCGATAATGAAAGTGCAGATATAACCCTGCGATAATTGAAAGTGCAAATATAACCCTGGTTAGTCAATGCCGGAATAATGGCTTTGGGGTTATATTTGCACATATGTATAATAGTTAGGGTTATATTTGCACATATGTAAAATAGTTGGGGTTATATTTGCACTAAAAAATAACTCAGGGTTATATTTGCACTTTCTCCAACATATAGGGTTATATTTGCATATTACCCATATTTTTTTTTGACTTTACAATCTCCCCCTTTGGCATTTTGTGGACCCATCAACCTTTTGGACTTTCAAATCAACAACTGATCACAATAAAATCACTATGGATGTTATAACATGAGCTCAAAAATTTTAACTCCCTCTGAATTCCAAAGCTCTAAATCAAAAGTACCTCAACATCCATGTTGGAACATCAAACAAAATACTCAGTACTTATATTATCCATAAAACCATGTTGTAACACCAATCCAACAAAAATAATAATTACCAAAAATCTGAGAAATCCACATAATCAAGAAATTTAAAGCTATCCACCAAAAATCCAGAATACTTCCCTTGGACTTGTAGAGCAGTAATCTTGGCTTTCACGACCATCTTTTATTCTTTCTTAGCCTTCTTTGTTACCATTCTCTGGAAAGGTCCGAAGAAGATCATTAATTTTCCTTGTAGAGAAAGTTTTGGAATCGACCTTGACTAGATTGGGAACTACAAACCTATCATCATCCTTAACAGCTACTTTCCCTGCTTTAGCTAAAGCTGTAATAATATAGGGGTGTGGCAGAGAATTCTTCTTCCTTGAAGACACAGCTTGAAAAACAATGTTCTCCTGGATAATTCGACTCAGATTCACAGGAATCTTCTTTCCAACACAATACAGCAGCTTGACCATCTCTCTGGTCAAAGCTAAAGTGTTTGTGGATGGAATCCAACTATTTATAGCAATCTAGGACAAGCAAAAATACAGGTTGGTCAGGTTGGACATTGTAGCATTCCCCTTTGTTGGCCACTAAGACACTAGCCCTCCAGAAATCTCATGTAGAATTTGGTCATGTGTTAGCTCTAGATCTTCAATATATGGACCCACAAAATCAGGTGTGGTCAATCCAAGAATAGTACTAATTTTCTCAGTAGAGAAACTGATCACCTTGCCACGCACATAGGTCCACCCATACCATTCAGACTTAGCATCCAAGTTTTTTGCCATTACATTGGCATAAAAATCCTAGACAAGCTCCTTGTTATACTCCCTGTAGAATGTAGCTGCAGTAGTATATCCCAAGTGTGAAGTGCTCCAGAAAGGCTGTAAAGCCACTTGCTTCATAGGTTTCCAAATCTAGTGACCTTTTTGCTATGATATTTCTTTCACTAATGATATCCCAGCTATCATGAAAGTCTGCATTATAAAAATCTAAGTTTAGAGGATCCCTTGCATATGGAGCTCTCTTTGAACTCTGTCCAGCTTCCTTCTTAACTTTCATTTTCTTCTTTTCAGGCTGCACAGTCACTTCAGCTACTTCTTCAGCCTTCCTCTTTGATCTTCTTGGTCTTGAATGCACAAATTCTTCCAAAACTTCATCACTGGTATACACCAGATTTTGTGCACTCTCCTCTTGTGTTGGACCCTCATAAGTATCAGTTCCATCTTCTTCATCATGTTCTTGTGTTGGAACATCATCAACCTCTATGACCTCAATGTCTTCCACATTCTGCTAGCCTGATATTGGAACATCGTCAAGGCTAGGTTCTTCAACCTCAATTTCATCTCCCCTTGTCTCCATCTCAGGGGTCAGAACATGTACATTCTCAGCTTCCTCTTCATTCTCCCGATCCACACCTTCAGCTTGAACATGGGCAGATTCACCTCTCAGATCATAATCTCCCTCATCAATATCCATATAAACAACATCTCCCCCTGCATCCTCAACCTGTGTTGGAACATCACCAGCATCCCTGGCCTCCAACTCTTCTTCATCAGAATCAATCTCAATAACATCAGGGGGTGCATTCCTTTGCCTCTTCAAATTCTCAGCCACTTTAGGGTCAAAAATCTGAACTTCCTTATACACAGAAGAACTTAAAACACCAAATCTCTCAGGCCATTCGTTCATTCTCCTTAATCTCAGTCTTTTCGGCCCAAATGCCCTAGTATACACACACATAACTTTTTGACCTTCATACTCTATGCATGCTAATTCAGTTAATCTGGGATTCCAATCTTCCATATGATGAACATTCCCAATAATCCCCTTAAGCAGATGGCTAAGATTATACCTCATTAATTTTTCCTTGCAAATATTTGTAACACCTTAGGTCTACCCTCTTAGTATGATTTAGATAATACTCTATACAATCATCAAATGACTTAAAGGTCTGGAGGTAAAGGACTTATCTTAGAATATTCTAAAAGGGGGTGGTGAGGAAGAACGCCTTGGCCAGACTGAAGAAACCACCTCCACTTCTAGTTCCGGTACTTCGCTAAGAGGTTCTAACATTGAACTTTCTATCAGATTGAGCTCCTTCTTGGGTTCCCCTTACAATTTCTTGAAATCTCTGCTTTTCTCCATGTTAAGGGTTGACAATAGAACTTTTTGAAAGAAAAACGGTTGTGACTTTTGAGCTCTCACAAACTATTCTCAGTGGGGTTAATCCGCAAAAAATCCGAGCACAATCTCAAAGATATGGAAAGAATATCAGAGAGAGGTTGTTCGAAAGAAGAATACGAGAGGAATTTGGAAAGTTAAAATTTAAAAATTTTACTTTCCTTTCTCAATAACCGCACCTTGCATTTTCTCTCTCCAAGGTAATAATTACTCCTTTTCACCCTCTAGCCATCAAATCCATTATGTCTCCTCAATTCACCAGCTTTCCATATTCCAACATGCAGACTCAGCTTCTTTCTTTTTGTTCTTTTTCTGCTTTCTAATTTTATTTTCTTTTTGTGTTTTTCTGATTTTATGTTCACGAAATAAAAACAAACAAAATACTAGTGAAACTTAAAGAAATACCTCAAATATGACATACACATATGTGTTGTCTAAGGAGTTCAAACGTAGCAGTGTCCAATGGCTTAGTGAAAATATCTGCAAATTGCTCAAATGTTGGAACATAGGCAACCACTACTTCCTTCCTTTCAACAAGATCTCGAATAAAATGATGTCTTATATCAATGTCCTTCGTTTGAGAATGTTGAACTGGATTTTTTGATATGTCAATTGCACGTTTGTTGTCAAATAATACCTTAAGAGTTCCTCCTTGAACTCCATAATCATTCAGCATTTGTTTCATCCATAATAATTGTGCACAACAACTTCCAGCAGCAAGATACTCAGCTTCAACAGTTGATAATGAGATCGAATTTCGTTTCTTACTATACCAAGATAACCAATTCGTACCAATAAATAAACATCCCCATGTGGAGCTTTTACGATCATCTGGATTACCGGCCCAATTAGAATCACTGTAACCAATCAAATTAGAGTCTTGATTTTTAGAATACTAAATTCCATACTCAGAAGTCCCACTAACATATTGGATGATTCTTTTGACTGTGTCAAGTGAGATTCCTTGGGATCAACCCAAAATCTTGCACATACTCCTACGCTGAAACATATATCTAGTCGACTTGCTGTTAGATACAATAGACTCTGGATTATACCCCTATACAATTTCTAATCAACTCCAACACCTTTCTTATTTTTCACCAATTTGTCAGTAGTTCCCATAGGTGTTCGAATAGCTCGGGAATTGCTTAATCCAAATCTCTTCACCAAATTCAAAGCGTACTTACTCTGATTGATAAACATGTCATTCTTTTCTTTCTTAACTGTGAGTTCTCCAACCATACTCAGCTCAAACTCGCCTGCATCAAGGTTATAAAAGCACGTACCATAGATGGTGAAGTAGAATCAAATACAATATCGTCTACATAAATTTGAGCAATGAAAATTTTTGATGATTTTTCTAGCACAAATAAAGTGCGGTCTACTCCCCCTTAACGATAAACTTTCTTAATAAAAAATTTAGTAAGTCCTTCATATCATGTTCTTGGTGCTTTCTTAAGACCATACAAGGTCTTCTTGAGTCGATACACATGATGGGAGTAATGAGGATCCTCAAATCCTTTAGGTTGTTCAACATACACTTCTTCATTAACCACATCATTCGAAAAAGCACTTTTGACATCCATCTGATACAGAGTAAAATTCATTGTGCAAGCAATAGCAAGTAAAATCCGAATAGATTCTAACCTGGAAACTAGTGTGAATGTCTCATCTAAATCAACTCCTTCAACTTGAGTATATCCTTGAGCAACCAACCTTGCTTTATTTCTAGTAATTTGTCCATCGGCATCTGACTTGTTCTTGAAAAATCCATTTGGTGCCAATAACATTTACCCCTTTGGGACTAGGAGTAAGATACCACACATTATTGCGTTCAAATTACCCAATTTCTTGTTGCATTACCGTAATCCAATACTCATCAAGCTGAGCTTCTTTATAATTTTTTGGTACAATCAGTGAGATGAAGCACTGTAATCCTGCAAAATCTCTGTAATTTACTCGTGGCATTGTACGAGCTCTTTTGATGCTCGGTTCAGGTTCAACCTGTGTTGGAACATGAGGTGGAGAACTAGGAATTGATGTTCCAACATCGGTGTCTTCAAGGTTAGCAGGATTCTCTAACAATTCTGGTGTTCCAACACCGACTTGCTGATCAGTCGGATGTTGGAACATGAACTGGTACTAGCTAATCTTCTCATTCTCCCGATACCTTCTTCTCATCAGAATTATCAACAATCACATTAATAGACTCCATAAGGGTATTTGTGTGAAGATTTTACACTTTGTATGCACGGTTGTTCAATGAATAACTCCGAAAAATTCCATCATCACTGCGGTTGTCAAACTTGGCCAACTATTCTCTGTCCCTGAGAATGTAACACTTATTGCTAAACACATGAAAATATGAGACATTAGGTTTCCTACCCTTCCAGATTTCATACGATGTCTTGTTTGTTAATGGACAAAGGTACATGTTGTTTATCGTATAGAACGTTGTGTTGATTGCATCTGCCCACCATTTCTTATGAATTCCTTTTCTGCTAATATAACTCGTTCCATCTCCTGTAGAGTTCTATTTTTCCTCTCAACAATATTGTCCTGGTGAGGTGTAGAAAATTCGTGTTGAATGCAATCTCATCACAGAAACTGCTAAACTGAGAGTTTTCAAATTCTCTGTCATGACCACTACGAATCTTCACAATTTTCCCAATGGGACTTCTTTTTTCTCTCTGTAATTTGATCACCAGACTTTTGTAAACATCCACCGTATCAAATTTTTCTTTGAGAAATGCCACCCAAGTATATCTGAAAAAATCGTTAACACACACAAAAATATACTTATTGCCAGTCATACTAGGTGTATTGATCGGACCCAACAAGTCCATGTGTAAAAATTCAAGATTTCTATACATGGTAATATATTGAACAGATGAATCAGGTGATCGAACCTGTTTACCTTGTTGGAATGGTCCATACACAATTCTCCTTTTGTTAATGAGAGTAGGCATACCTCATACCGCTTTAGACATTCAATTTTCACCAATGTTTTGTAGTTTATATGTCCAAGCTTCCTATGCCACATAGTTCCTTCATCTTCTTTAGAGTTTAGGCACCTCACTTCTTGTTCCAACAAGTAAAAATTGTTTGAGGATCGAATTCCCGGGAGTACTTTATCTTCACCATGTTTTACAATGCATTTGTCTTTGTGAAATTCCACAATTATATTATCATCACACAACAGACTAATACTCCGTAGATTAGCTTTCAAGTCTTCTACAAGCAGAACACTTGTGAAAATTGAAAATCCCTCGATCTTCAGTTCACCTTTGCAACAACTCAACTCTTCTTTTTCTGTCACCAAATGTAACAAAACCACCATCATATGGTTTGATCTTTATCAAATATTCCTGAGTTCCAGTCATATGTCGAGAGCGTCCACTGTCAAAGTACCACGAGTCTCTAGAATGTGCAATAAGAGATGTGTGAGAAACCAGATAGATAGTAGTGTGCTTAGGAATCCATACCTCCCTGACCAATTTAGATCGTTGAGCATCGTTCATGTTAGAACATGCCGACAGTTGTCGTCCATTCAAAATGTCTCTGAGTATCTTAAAACATTGCTCCTGCATGTGGCCTTAATAAGAGCAGTAATGATATAAAACGGGTTTGCATTGTCATGTCTTTATCTTCTTCATAGCCTGTAACTTTGCTTTGAAATCTATAGTGCTGCTTTTAGCTTTGTCAAAGCCAATTCCTTGTCTATCTCCAAAATTCTTTTCCATAGTCAATATATCATTTAGTTTCGCATTTCCAGTGTCCAACTTGATGATTGCAACTTCAGCCATCTAAACCCTCCCAGTTGTCAACCTTAGATTATGTTTCATTTTTTCAATCTCGTTTTCAAGTCTTTCAACTAGATCCACCAGTTCTATCTTTCTTTCATCAAGTTGGGTTTTCTTTGATTTTAAGACTTTATTAGCCTCAACAACCTTGAGGCACATCACATATATGTTCTCATATGCATTGTATATATTTTCATCATTCACCTCCTGACCGTCATCGTCGCTTGAGGAATCACCACAAAGCTTTTCCGTGTTAGAACATACAGATTTCTCAGTCGTCCAAATATTGGAACATGCACTTGCAGATTCAACCATATCATGAATCTTTCCTTCAAATGCTACATAGTTTCTATTGAGTTCCTCTTATTCTTCATCTTCTTCATCATCACTCCATAAGGTTACATATGACCTTCCTTGCTTTTTTCATGTATTAGTACATTCCGTCTAGATGTGTCAATATCCTTCACATTTTCTGCATTGAATCCTTTCTGGATTCTTTGTTTCACTATTTGGATTTCTTAAGAACTGTTGATTGTTTCATTCCATTCGTAATCCTTGATTATTTCCAAATTCTTGTGGACGAAGAGGTCTATTTCCACCAGATCTTTCTTGTGATTTTTTTATTCACCGTCTTTTCAGCATTCTTGAGAAATTCTTAGTTATAAATGCAAGTTCTTCCATACCATCATCATTATCACCTTCATGATCATTCTTTGAGGACAAAGCTTTGAAAACTAACTCTTTATGATTGTTTCGTTCCATTCGTAATCCTTGGTTATTTCCAAATTCTTGTGGGCGAGGTCTATTTCCACCATATATTTCTTGTGATTTTCTTATTCACCACCTTTTTCAGCATTTTTGAGAAATTCTTAGTGATAAATGCAAGTTCTTCCATACCATTATAATTATCACCTTCATGATCATTCTTTAAGGACAAAGCTTTGAAAGCCAACTCTTTATGAGTTTTCTTTGTGGGTTGTTCAAGTGTCATCTCAAATGTCTGCAATGATCTCATCAATTCATCTAACGTTATAGTGACCACATCTCTTGCTTCTTCAATAGCTGCAACTTTCATTGAGAATCTTTAAGGAAGAGACCTCACAGTTTTCTTCACCAATTTTGCCTCCTTGTAAGATTTTCCATGTTGATACGCCATATTGGAGATATCTCTTAGCATTCCATTGAACAAAGCAATCGTCTCATCTTCCTCCATCTTCAGTTCTTCAAATTTTGTGGCCAACATTTGTAGCTTGGATTCACGTACTCAGTTTGTTCCTTCATGCACTGTTTGCAGTATATCCAATTCTTTCTTTGCCTGATAACAAGTTAAAATGAGTTTGAACTGATTTTCATCCACTACCGTAAAAATAGCATTTAAGGCCTTGGAGTTTTCCATTGAAGCTTTCAGTTCATCTGGAGTCCAAGATGACTTATATTTAAGCTTTTGTTTCTTTGCACTTATTTCTCTTTCTTTATCTTTTGAGCTAGATTCAGCATCTTCGATAAGGTGACTTCATTCTGTTTCAACAAAATACAATGCAAGTTCATCAAGTGAGTTAATAAAAACTTTCATGCGTGCCTTCCAACAGTTGTAATTTGTTCCTTCCAGCGGTGGAGGCCGAGACACTGAAGCTCCTTCTTTGGCCGTCATGGTAAAACCAGATCTCACTTTCCTTGACACAACCAAGGCAAGAGTAAGTGACTCAGCTCTGATACCAATTGAAATTTGGTTTTACCTAATTAATTCAAATATTACTACCGTGTTCCAACATAGCCTAACTAACTAAGTAAACAATAAAGTAGAGCATAAAGACACACGACTTGGTTATGCAGTTCGATGTAATCCACCCACATTTGCGGGGCCTGATCTAGTTCAGAATGAATCTACTAATCCAAAAGATAAAGTACAAAGTACGCTATACAATTATACTTATCTTATCTAATTATATGATGTGAATTATGCTAGATCCCCTAGCTACCAATCCGCCTAGATCAGATTCCCCCCGACCTCGAAACTCGTCGGCGCTGGATCTCATCCTCCCGGAAAATTGAGGTATATGATTCTGAATTTAATCAAAAGGTTTTGATCATGTTAGAACACAGACACAATGCTCTCGGCTACTTCTCTGAATATCGAAAACCTAAATGCATATTTTCTCCAATTAAATCCGCCAGTTACTCAGCCAGAATGTCTTCTATTTAAACCCACGCACGCATAAATTTTTGTGTGTATAGAATTTGTTCTCCACAAAATATCCGATCATAATCAAATCTCTTGGAAATAGGAATTATCAAATCCAATCCCTTGAAATAAGGAATTAAAATGTTTTTTCATATCTCAACCATAAATAGATGACCATAAATCAATTCTAATTCCATAAATCTAATCCAATTTCATAAATATAGGAATTAATATATTCTCCAATCACTAAACCTCCGGGACGAAATATCTCGGATTACAACTCAAACTTTCATATATCGGAAACATTACTTCTTTGATTTTACAACATAACAATTTAATATTTGTATAATTACCACAAATTATCAACTAAATAATTTTAAACTTTACACTACCATTGTAGATGCTCTTGTAACGAAGGAATATGACTGTGATGTGAGGCATATGACACATGTTACCTGTTACAAAGTGTACATGTAATTTTCTGAAGAAAGGTAAATCTGAATTCCGAAAGTAAAAGCCTAAAAGGTGGCAGAGTACTGGACAAATGGGGTAGTGGTTTTTCTTCTTTACTTTTGGCAAAGTATGTTATCAAAGGTCTCCCTTGGTGTTTTGGTGCAAAAGGACCTTAAGTTTCAATGATTACCACCACGCTCCAATCATTCATGCCCCCTGAATTCATCTATGTATTCTTTCCATCCCAAATTAAATTATATATTTTATTTTATCTCATTATTTATTATTTATTTTTAATTATATATTTAAATAGATATATAAATAATAATATTATCAAATATTATATAAATGAAATTATTATAACAAGTAGTTTTTCAAAAGTATATTTTTATTTACCGCTATTAATTGCTAGACAAATTTTTTGATAAACATGAAAAAAAATTGTATGTAATTTAAAGTGAGACATAGGGAGTATTCATTTTCTTTAAATGATGATGGGAAAAAATTCGTGCGTTTCCCACATTTGGCAAAATTCAAAATCCGAAAATATGTGATCGATTGAGCTCTTTGTTCTTTTTCGATTTTCTAAATTGAAAATGAAATATAAATTAATTAATTAAAAATAATAATAAATCAAATTCCATCGAACTAAGTTCAATAAAATTAAATACTCCCTTCAATATTTTACTATATCAATATTCTATTGAGAAAGTTTTTTGTTATACTGATTACCGGTTAGATCAATTATGAAAAAATCTCATTTTAATTACTTTTAAGGGTCAATAACAATAATTATTTATATATTATAATATATTTTTAAAAAAATTCAAAATTATAAGAACCTCATTAAAATAGCTATAAATCAACATTAAATCAACCCATTAGTTACATTAATTATTAAATGACCCCGTCTAACGGTTAGTCGGTCAAAAACAAAACATTTTATTCTTTATTTTTATATACTATAATTTATGCGAATAGATCACTAGTGGAGAAGATTCTATTACAGGCAGCGTTAGAAGGCAGTTGCATCGAATCCGCCTTTAACTGAGGTCCGAAAGCACTTCCGAGTTCAGAACTCCCTCCCAGGCCCCTTTTTTGTTTTAAAGGCAGTTCTGCCTTTCATGAAAATCAATCCACATTAGGTTACCATTTTGCAATATATTGAAAATGAGCATACACTCCCTAGTTGTCGGGCCTTGTATTGCATTGTTGGCTTGTGTGTGTGAAGTCATGCTCCTAATCTAAACTCGTGTGTGTATTTCCGCTGCATACTCGACCACATCCCTTTAAAGGTTTGGTGTGCTGAGCGCAACCGAGCTGAGTGCGACGCACGTGAGCAATTAGGCAGTAGTCGTAATACTCTAACACGGCTAGGCCGCACAATTAATCCCCTCAGAGGGTGACCCGTGAGAGTTGGTAGGGTCTGAAAACACTTCCGAGTTTGGAAGTGCTATCCCTAGTCACCATTTTACTTTAAAGACGGTTCTAATTGTAGAACCGCATTTAATGGGTATCTTTGATGGGGTATTTTGCCCACTATATAAACAAACATCATATGGTTAGGATTTTCTCCCCCCTTAGATTGTTTTTCCAAGAACCAAACTCCCCCTCTCCATTTCTCACGCCGCCACTCAACTTCTCCACCACCTGAAACTCCAGTACCCTCAGCCTTCCAGCACCACCCCCACTCCTTCACCACATAGATCTGCCGTGGGCTCTCGCCTCTGCCGCTCCAGCCCTGCCTCCGTTGTCATTTTTTTTATTAGGTTTTTTATTGTAGATTTTGTTTGTTAGTTCGGTGTTGTTGTTGTTTGTATATATCTTGATTAGGCTTCGATGGTAAATAATCCCTCCTCCTGCCCTGTTGTTGTTTGTTGCTCCAGATCAGAATCTATATCATACCCTCATTAAAGGCAGTTTTTGAACCGCCTTTGATCGAAATTGATCAATAGCGGAACCATAGAAGACACGTTGAAAATGTCTTTAATGGTCCAATATAACCGTCTTCAATGGTCTTTTCCTACTCTAGTGGATTGAATGAAGAAAATTAAGTTGAGAAATGAAATGGTTAGAAAAAAGAAGATAAAATTTAAAAAAAAAAAGTATCATTATTAATAAAGACACTTAAAATAGTTATGAATAATGACAACATTGGAATTTTAGAGAAATTAAATTCAGTGAAATGCATTTAATGAGAAAAATGTGACATGATAGGTTGATAGTACCAGGATTGCCCACTTTAGTTGGGATGAATTGCGTACGTATTGCCTTTCCTAAAAGAGATATTGCCCAGAAAATTTTGAGTAACAACGAGGTTTCACACCGCCCCTTGCTCTTAAACCACAATTTATCATTAAATCACATATTGCTTGCTGGTGTAGTCACCTTCCGACCCATAACAACCAAAAAATGGTAAAGAAAAGGGGGCCGAATTGGTTCAACTTAAGAAGGTTTGGGAACAGCCTCTCCTCCAGCTATATCCACCTTTTAAAACTGCTCTTCTATCTATCTTCTATCCAAATAAAAGAAATAAGACGACGAAGAACGTTTTATTTATTCTAAAGAAAATTTGCCACTTTGATTTTGTGCCATTTTTGTACAAAGTACAAGCCTTGTATTTGGTTGGTACGAGTTTAATACGAGTGATTAGGTTGTCATAAGTAGCTTGCGTTTGTAATTTAAAACCTGAAACTACAACTAATACAGCATTTTAATCCAAACCTAATTGGATATGTCAGCAATAAAGAAAGTGCATTTATATTTAAAGGTGTGAAACTTTCGAGTCAAGTCCCGCATCTACAATAATTCCATCCAAGTCGTGGATTAACGTACTTAAGTTAAGTACCTACATAATATACCCAGATTGGAATTTTGAACATTCAGAGCCACCAAACCCAGACATGCAATTACATTTCCACAAAGTTACTCTCATCTCAATAAAATACAGTAGTAATTCCTTTTCTAACCGTCATAATAGTCATACATCCTTTCTAACTTTTAACGTTTCGTTCAATCCTTGACGAGTGATTCTAATTACTCTAATTATTATGCAAACAAGATGTTTGGAAGGAGATTCATATCAATTGATATCAAAGTATCAGTTGTAGAAAATAAGGATATTAATGTGTATTTGCAGGGGCGACCATACTGTTACGCATAGTAGGACTCCAGCCCTACCTGAGTTGCCGGCGCGAAGGTAGTAGTAATGGAAGGCGCGTCCGGATTAGGGTTCCACCTCCCTGTCTCTATTCTTCTGCGCTGCTGCTGCCACAAGCCTGTAGGAGAAGAAGGCTTCACAACCTTCTTTTTTTTGCCCAAACTGTACTTAAAACGACGTCATTTTAGTTCTTTTTTCTTTTTTCTAAAATTTACTAAGTGGAACGACGCCGTTTCACTATTACTGAAGGCAAAAAAAATAAAAATAAAAGTGAAGGCAAACTAAAGGGGTCGATTGGGTGGTTTTCCCCCAATCCAAAATCAAAATGCGGGATCCAATTCCAAGTTCCAACACTCCCACCGCTCACTCGCTCTGCTTCGCCTCTGTGTCGGACCGCCACGGCCTACCATCGTCCCCCTGCCTCCGACGTCTGACTGCCTCCAGCCCCCCACTCTCCTCTAGTCCTCCAGTATCACCTAAAAAAGTTTATGATTCCACCACTGTGTGTTTGTATTCATGATCTGGGTGCATTATATAGTGGTACAAATGGCCTGTACAAACTACGAAAATGAAATATAATATAATTACACTTACAAGTAACATTTATATTCCTGAGTACTCCTCCTCAAGTTGGAGCATGAGGATCAGAAATGCCCAATTTGCCAAGTAGTGAATGAAAGTAATTCCGTCCAAAAGCTTTGGTAAACAAGTATGTAGGTTGATCTGAAGTGCGGATATGATGAGTAACAATAGTACCAGACTGTACAAGATCTCGGACAAAATGACAATCAACTCTATATGCTTCGTACGTTCATGAAACATCGGATTTGCGACAATATGAAGAGCATATTGACTGTCACAAGATAGTCGCATAGGAGCGGGGTATCCAAGAAACAAACATCGGCGACTTCTTGGAGAAAACTTGTCACGAAATCTGGGAATGTAAAAAGCAAAATACAAGCATCCAAATACCCGCAAAAGCTTGTAATTTGGAGCACGCCCGTAGAATAACTTTAATGGTGTACGACAATTGAGTTGCTTTGTCGGTGTCCGGTTAATCAGATAAGCAAAAGTAAGAACACATTCTCCCCAAAAATCAATAGGAATATTAGCTTGAAAACGCAAAGCATGAGCCACATTTAACAAATGACGATGCATGCGCTCTACACGGCCATCCTGTTGTGGTGTATCAACCATAGATGTCTCAATAATAATACCGGATTCAGCAAAATATGGTCTCAGGGGCAGAAATTTTGTACCATTATCAGCTTGGACACGAAAAATGGTGCACCCAAACCGTGCCTTGATCAAAGCACAAAATTCTATAAATCTAGAAGCTACATCTGGCTTAGCCACTAATAAATAAACCCAAACAGCTCGGGAATAATCATAAACTATAGTTAAAAAATAAAATGCACCACTAGAAGATGGTGAACTATAAGGCCCCCAAACATCACAATGTATTAATTCAAACAAAGAACTAGCATTTGAAGAACTCAAAGGAAAACTATGCCTAGTCTGTTTCGCTCTATAACACACAAGAGCAAGGAAAAGAAGTATTATTTGTGCTAAAATCAAGAGTAGGAACAAAAGACAACACCATAGAGGATGGATGCCCAAGACGTTGAGGCCATAAATAAGATGAAGAAACTGAAGTAACTATTGGGATAGACTGCAGGATATGAGATGAACACGAGTATCCAACAGACGAAGCCAATAAACACCCCCCCTTGCTGTTCACCCACACCAGTCACAGTCCTCGTACTGATTTTCTATAAAATGCAATGATTTTCAGTAAACAAAGCTAGACATTTTAAGGAGATAACAATCTAGAGCATGATAAGAAATAACATCACAAAGTAGGTATGTAGAGCACATGAGTAAGGGTGACCTCGCCAAAGAAAATAGAACCATATTGTGTAGCAGATGACACATATCCATCAGGTAGTATAACATTCACAGAATCGATAGCAGTAGTAATATCAGAAAGAGAACTCTTGCACCGATCATGTGATATGAGCTCCCGAATCAAGAATCCAGGGTAAAGTAGACTTACCTGACCCATGCTCAGAAGGGTGATGCAGCTGATTAAATAAATAAAGGGTCGTACTCCATTGGTCGTCAGATAGAGAAGGGCCGAAATCATATCGGGTAGGGGAGTCGGAGGCTGCATCCGCAAATCCTGGCAGCAAGGTGACAGTGCCGGTGAACGGCTGCTGAGGGCAGCGGCTAGTAACATATTTAAATTCAGAGGTAGACATCGAAGCAAATTAGAATAGAGTAGCAGCAGCCGATCGAATCGGATTGGCGATAGTAAAACGATGCGACGGTGGGTGACGTACAATAACGACGCGTGGATCACACGTGTTAAGCGTACGAGGTAAGGAACTGAGATCGGCGACTGCAACGACAGGCGGCGATCTGGAAATCAGGCAGCAAATTGGCGACAAATTGGACACATACCGGTGGCGCGTGAATCAATGGAGGCGGCGCGTGTCGGGTCGTTGGCAAAGCGTGATGGCGCGTAGCGGGAGCAGTCGACCGTGACGGACGTCGGACGGCGGCAGCAGCTTGGAAAAAAGCAGCGGCGATCATCTAACAGCAAACAACGGTGAGGACGACAGTGCATGGGTAACACACGCGGTCGACAGAGGCGACAGAAGCTCGAAAACGGTGGCGGGAATTTTCTTTAGTGTTTCAGGATTTTAGGTTCTGATACCATGTAAAAAATAAGGGTAATAATATGTGTTTGTGTTCATAATCTTGAGTACATGATATAGTGGTACAAAAGACATGTACAAACTAGGAAATGAAAATATAATCTAATTAGAATTACAAGTAATATTTATATTCTTTAATATTAGTCGACTATTCGACCAGGGTCAAGGGAATTTTTTGAGTTTATGCTTTTTTGTTTCGTATTTTCATTAATTTAAACTAATCGTGTCATCATATACTAGCCTAACTGTATCCAATCTAACCTTATATAATCTTATCGGAACTGAATCAATCTTCTAGTACTCCTTCCGTTTTTTTTTCATTGGCACACTTACTAAAAGTGATTTTTTTTTAATTGGCACTTGCTATTTTGGGCAAGTTTAAGATTTTTACATCCACTCATTTTACTTTCTCTTCTTTCAATTCAATTTCATCCACTCATTTAGCATGTCCTCAATTCTAACACCAAAAGAGAGGTGCCAATGAAAAAAAAACGGAGGGAGTACATAAATGGCAGCCATAAATTCATCGCCAAATAGGCTGGTCAACATGACCGTGATTATCATGGCCAAAATAGAAGAAAACCAAGTTAAGAAATATGTAAATTGTTGTTGAACCAGTACACTAAATAAAGGATCAGTTGTTTTTAGACATTTCGTTAATCTTCATGATTTCAATAGTTCGAAACAAGAGTGATATTAATTCACCACACCCTTGTGATTTTCACATTTTCAGAATAAATTTGCTTCACAAGTGAGAATTTGATAGTTGAATCGTATCATTTGGGTTCTCATCTTTCATCTTTCGACCCGCTTCATCCAATGCACTTGTCATCATCCATACAATTCGTCATCCATATTCATATGATGATCTCGTTAATGAAGTAAGAGTTTAATAGCTACTCAATACCCCTTTTAGTAATTGTTAATGTACAATTCATAAACACTCATAAATACTTGACTAGACTTGAGAACTACTAAAGGAAATTAAATTTTAAATTATTATTTTAAATTAACTATCTTCATTTTTATTTAAGCTTTATCTTTATTTAAAAATATCACATTAAAAATAACTAATAATATAAGATCCGTTGGTGATAGGTCAAATGACTGACGATATAATCCTTCTATTACACATTTTCCATTTTTTATAAGATTCCGTCAATTTTATTCATTAATTATACTTTTTACTTTCTACATTCAATTGTATCCACTCATTTTCTTCACCTACACTCAAACACTTAAGCCTATATGGTGTCATTGTTAGTAAAACGGTGGGAATATATGGCCGATTAATTAAATTAAATTTCCAGTCATATTTAACGATCTGATCTGTCACTGCTTCTTTGTTTTTCATCTTATTTACATTTAATTTTTTATTAAGTTAGACGGAAACATAAGACGATTGTCCATCATATTAGAGGGAATTGTCAAACCATCTACAATTTCTAAATGTACTTATGCAAATGAATCCAATAAGTTAACAATGATTGATGTTAGGAAGAGAAGAAATTAAAGATTTGAAGACCTTAATAAACTGTTCTCGCACAGTATGCTCACATTTTGTTTCCCCTCTGGTGATATAAATAGGATCCATTTGTGTTCATTAATCATAATGATCCAAACGACGAACTTTTCCCTGTACTTGAAAAACTCCCCCATTCTCTTCCACCTAGAGCGATTACCAAACCACCCCATGGAGCCAGATGGCGACCCCCCACCTTTCTGGTCCCCGTCCACCGCCGCCATCCTCCACCAGCAGCACCGGCGCCGCCGTGATCTGTCGCCTATCCTCAGCCCCGTCTCCCTCATCCTCCTCCTCCCCATTCTCGCCTTACTCATCATATTCTTCTTGCTCCCTCCCTTCCTTTCCCACACCTCCCAATTTCTCCGCCCCACTTATTCCGTCAAGAAGAGCTGGGACTCCTTCAATATCCTTCTGGTAGTCTTTGCCATTCTCTGCGGCGTCTTCGCCCGGAGAAACGCCGACGGTGATCAAAGTGCTCCGGCAGCTGATGCTGCTAGTTCTGATGTTTCCTTTAGTGATACTGCGGCGGTTGATCAGAATACTAATGAAGATGATGCCGTTAGAGTGGCGCGGTGGTTTGAGGCTCCTGTTGCCAGCCGGTTGAGGAGGAGCAGCAGTTCGTATCCTGATTTAAGACAGCAGGATTTGCTTTGGGTAACCGGAGATACCCGGCACCGGTTTTACGATGATATTGATGTTGATTTGTACAGGCAACCGGCTGTTTCGGTTGAGCTAAACCGCCGTGCGCGGCGGGAGGAGAGTGGCGTGCGAGTGATTCCGGTGGATATCTTCGAAGTTCATTCGACTCGGCCGCCTTCCCCTGATCCGCCGCCGAAGGCTCCAACGCCACCACCTCCGCCGCCGGTGAATTCTAAGCCGAAGCAATCGCTTCATAGTCTACCGCGTAAACAGAAGGTAGAAAAGGTACTGGATGAAAACCGATCGCCGCCGCTGAACTCAAAGCCGAGGCAATCGCGCCGCCGCAATCGGGAGGTGGAAAGAGTGCGTTCCGAGAATATCGCTGCGGAGACCGAAATAGAAGAAACCTTAACACCTACTCCTCCCCATCCGCCGCCAGTGGTGGAAGTGGAGCAGTTTTCTGAGCGGAGACTCCAAAGGAAAAAGAGTGGGGCCAAGGAGCTAGCAACTACTATAGCCTTGCTGTACACTGACCGGAAGAGAAAGAAAAAATCAAAACGGAAAAACATTTCGGAAAGCTCCAGTGAAAGCTCTCCCAATAATGTACTTCCGTATATTCCGCCGCCGCCGCCGCCGCCTCCTCCGGCTAAGGTCTTCCAGAATCTGTTCAAAAAAAGCACCAAACACAAACGTGTGCATTCTGTTGCAGCAACGAAGCCGCCTCCTCCTCCGCCGCCTCCCCCGGCGTCAATCTTCAATAATATCTTCAAAACCGGGAAGAGCAAGCGCTTCAGTAATATATCTACGTCATCGGCTCCTCCACCTCCGCCTCCACCGCCGCCGTCTTCCATCCTCAATACCATTTTCAAGCAAGGTACTAAAAGCAGGCGGCACAAGTACGAAGCCAGAGCTCCGCCGCCACCGCCGCCGCCGCCACCCGCAGAATTGTTACAATCCAGACGAAAATCCAGAACAACTCACACAGAACCTCCGTCAACTCCGCCGGATCCACCCCGGCGGCGACCGCAGGCCACCTGGAAGCCACCTCTGCCAGCAAAAACAAACACCGGCTACGAAGAATACCTAAACAGCGGCGCTCAATCGCCACTGGTACCGCTGCCTCCGCCGCCGCCGCCACCGTTCAAAATGCCGGATTTCAAATTCGTTGCTCGCGGGGATTTCGTGAGGATACTCAGCGCGCACAGTTCGAGGTGTAGCTCACCGGAAAGGCCGGACCTGGAGGACGTGGAGGTGATGTCAGTAAAGTCATCTGAAGGCGGAGATTCAATGGGCGGGCCAGGGCCCGGGTCCGGGCCGTCGGGCTTTTGTCCAAGCCCAGATGTGAACCTGAAAGCCGACTCTTTCATTGCCCGGTTGAAAGGTGAATGGAAGATGGATAAAATGAACTCCTTCCGGGACCGTAAAACATGACCCACCGGACCGGAGCCCAGGCCCAAGTCTTGACCCGGCATTGAATCAAGACTCTTGGGGGATTTTTTTTCTAAATAATTTAATTTGTTTGGCCGCTTATACTAATTTTTGAGACGGAATAATATTGTTGAGGGGATAATGTGTATGTACAGCAGTATAGGATGAGATTGTAAATGAGTTTTGCATTTGCTGCTCTGATTGAGTTGTTTGGGCGTCAATTAGGGCAGCATTTTGAGGTTAGGCAGTTATTTTGTGTGCAGTGTGGATGTTTGTAGAGGTTGAGAATTGGGTGAGACATAATTAAGTGAGGGGGTGAAAGGTTGGCGTGGAGGAGGGACCTGATTGTGTTTTTTTTAAAATGCATAATTGCTGTGGAAGCAATTTTGGGTCCAAATTAGAGCTGTCAATCCCTGACACGAACCGAAAATCCGACACGGACCGAAACGTTCGAATCAACCCGAAAACGAATTCAACCCGTGAGAAATCAACCCGAACATGAACGGGACACGACCGAACTCAACCCGAAACCCGAATATAACCCGAGAGAGATCGACCCGACGTGAACGGGACACGACTAAGTTCAACCCGAGACCCGATTCCGACCTGAGAGATATCGACACGAACCCGAACCCGACACGACCAGGCTTAACCCGAACCCGAACCCGACACGACCAGGCTGAACCCGAACCCGAACCCGAACCCGACAAGGCTTAACCCGAACCCGAACCCGACACGACCAGGCTTAACCCGAATCTGTACCCGACACGACCAGCCTTAACCCGAACCCGTACCCGACACGACCAGCCTTAACCCGAACTCGAACCCGACACGACAAGACTTAAACCGCACCTAAGCCCGACACAATCAGACTCAACCCGATACTCAATCTGAACCTGAACACGATTCAACTTGGCTCACAATTATCCTGAACAATATTCAACCCGATAAATCAACAAAATAACCATATAAAACTATGAGCGACACTGTAGATAAGATTTAGGGTTGTTTTCATGCGTTCTGTTATGTACCTTTGGATCGCTTTTTTACATCCCAAAATTATCATATTGGGTTGCTTTTTTGCATCCTAAAATTAACATATTGAGATGCTTATTTGCATCCTAAGTTAACATATTGGGTTTCTTTTTGCATCTTAAAATTAACAAATTAGAAAGGTTTTTTGCATCCTAAAATTAACCTGTTGGGATGCTGTGATTTTAAATTATGTATAAGGGTGCTTTTATGTATACTAAATTTAATTAATTGGTTGCCTTTTTATGCCTTATGGTGTGTAATTGTATACTGGATCTTTTTTGCAGAATTGAACATGTTAAGCCCTTATTTGTAATTTAGAATCGTATATTGGGTCACTTTTTTGGAAAACTAACAGTACGGATCACTTTTTTGGAGAACTAACAGTTCAAATATGTACGCCCTTATGGACATTAGGAACCGACAATTGTAGAATGTAGTTAACCAAAATTAAAAAATAATATATGTAAAAGACACATCAGATATATCATCCATTCATATTAACCGAATATAGTTAATGTGGAATTCATAAATGTCTAATGAACAATGAGTAATTAACTAGGAAACATTACATAAGCCTATCTAAGAATTCAAATGCTGTGTTGCAGAACCCTTCATCACCGCAAATCTCATTAATGACCCCAATAGGCCAAAATTTCACCTAACAAAACGAGGAAGAAAAATTAGAGTCAACAACAAATTAATAATGACTAATTGTAGTAGTTTAATATAAAGCTCTCAGATCCAGTAATTAACCGTAAGGAAAATTTCCTAGGTTTATTACAAGAATGATCATCATAGAGTTCTTGGTTGACAATTTGCAAACATAGAAGTTATCACCAGCAAATACAATATGGGCATCACTCCATAGCGGAGAGGTCACCATCACATGTAAGGGCAATAACTTCAAATGAATTGCAAATGACAACGTATTAGTAATCTTTGCACAAGAGACCTACCAAAACCACCCACCATTAGTTGTCACAATGCAGAAAAGTCATCACCAACAAATACCATATGGGCAACTTCAAAATGAAGTCACCATCACATGTAAGAGGGCAATGACCTAAGAATACATTGCAAATGACAACATAAATCAAGATTCAAGAAGACTCATTTTGAGGCTCATTCCCTATTTCGAGAACATTCTCTTCAATTTCCTCATATCCATGCAGCCAATTTTGAGTTGTGACCAGAATTTCAACATTCTTTGGTAAGAGAGCAGATCTGTATTTGCTCAAAGTACGTGCTCCCATGCTGAAAGCTGACTCAGAAGCAACTGAAGTAATTGGGATAGTTAAAACATCTCTAGCCAAAACAGCAAGCACAGGATAACTAACAAGTTGACTTTGCCAATATTTAAGGACATCATAATCATCATGATCAACATCAACAGGTTTAGGCTCAAGTGGAGCTAACAAATAACGATCAATTTCAGATTGAGTGGTCACTGTTGCGGCTGAACTATTTTGGAATTCCTGGTACCAACAACAAAAAGTAACTTAAGTACATGGTACAAACCTAATACTGGACAAATAAATCACACGGAAAAACTTATACCTGTAGTATGTTAGCCCTTTTGAAGGGTCGAAAAGAACTTATCGCTGAATTTGTTGCAGAAGTGGATGACACTTGACGAGAAGAATTAGAAGTGGATGATAGAGATGAATAATAATCATACAGATCCTTTAAAGCTAGCCTAACCTGATTTACCTTTATTTGACACTCTGAGTCAACATATAGACGACTATACATAGAAGCAACAAATTGTAACTTGTAACGAGGGTCAAGAACAACAGCAACAGAAAGAATTACAGAATAACTATCCCAATAAGACTGAAATTTATCAAGCATGGATTTAGCCATTTCATTTAGTTTTGGATCCAAGTGCCCACGCATTAAATTTTCTTCAATCATGATTATGTTCAAAAAATACTGATTAGAAGTAGGGTATAAGGAGCCAGAAAATAGAGTAGTTATAACAGAAAAAGGTTCAAGAAACTCACAAATACTTCCAATAGTTTCCCATTCCTCCTCATCCAATCTATCCACAACATCCATATTACGGACAACAAAATAGTTTAATGGTTCCTTGGCTTGTAAAGCTTTCGAAAGCATTGCAAATGTAGAATTCCATCTAGTCGACACATCAAGTATTAATTTACATGAAAAATTAGACCCAACTTCAGTCACAGCTCGTTCAAATGATGTAATCCTAGAATCTGACCCATCAATAAATTTCACAATATTACGTAGCTTACAAACACTAGCATCAACACACTTCAAACCAGATTGAACAATAAGATTCAGCACATGAGCACAACAACGAACATGGAAAAATTTTCCACCACAAGGTAGGGGTGCCGTATTATTCAATTCAATTTTCAAAGAGTTGACCATATTATCCATACAGCGGGCATTGTCTAGTGTCATAGATAGAACTTTTTCTTCAAGTTTCCATTCTTTTAATAATTCAAGCACAAAATTTTTAATATTGGCAGCACAATGAGGAGGCTCAAGATATCTGAAATTCAGTATTTTAGACCTAAGAATCCAATCTTTATCGACATAATGAGCGGTAAGTGTGAGATAACCACGACTAGTGCAAGCAGTCCATAAATCAGTAGTAAAACTAATCCTACCGGGAACATCAGTAGTCAAAGTCTTAAGCAACTCGCCTTTGAACTTTTCATGTTCTGAAACACAATACTTAAGCATCGTATTACGAGACACATGTATCACATTGGGGTTCAAATAGGTAAGCATTTTCCTAAGGTACTCATGCTCGACTATTCTCAAGGGATATGCATGACAAATAATGGCACGAGCAAATAATTCACAATAGATTTTTTGATCAAATGGAGCTGAATTTGAAAACCCTTTTTCAGTTAATGATGCTTTACCTTTGCAAACCTGTATATGCTTTCTTGGATTTCCAGTACCATCTTTACCCTCAGCGGGGTATGTCATACAGCAAAACTTACAGCGAGCACGCAACAAAGTTGCCCCATCTTTAATTTCTTTATAAAAATTATAGTGAGCCCATACCTCTGAACGCTTTAGTAAAATCTTCCGGTCACTGTCATCAACCGGTATTTCCTCCGGAACATTGTTACCTACCTGGGAACTTAAGTCCACGGCACTTTCAGCATTAACTTCAAAAGATCTTGAAGTTTCATCCATCACCACCTGCATAAAAAGATTCAGTAACAGGATTCAGTAACAGGATTCAGTAACAGGATTCAGTAACATTAAGCAAACAACATGAACTTAACACATACTTATCTGACCTAGGGGAACAGCAAACAGCATGAACAAGACCTGATAAACATGCCCCTAATCTGAGCAAGCTAGTAAAGAAGACCATATTTTTAAAAAAACAAACAGGAAATACACAAGAACAGACTCTAAGCAAAACATGCAGAACCACAATTGCAACCGGATCGAACAAAACATTAATCACAGTACTTCTACATCCATCCAACATTTCAGAACTCATATGGTTTAAAAAAAATAGACAAGAACAGACTCTAAGCAAAACATGCAGCATGAACAAGACCAGATAAACATGTCCATTTTTTTAAAAAAGCCAACAGATCTGAGCCGGGTAATACACATGCAGTAAATACACAACTCTAACATAAACACACATTCTGAGCAATCTAGTGAACAAGAACAGAGGGAGAGCAGAACCACAATTGCAACCGGATCCAATAAAACATTAATCACAGTACTTCTACATCCATCCAACATTTCAGAACTCATATGGTTTAAAAAATATAGACAAGAACAGACTCTAAGCAAAACATGCAGCATGAACAAGACCAGATAAACATGTCACATTTTTTTAAAAAAGCCAACAGATCTGAGCCGGGTAATACACATGCAGTAAATACACAACTCTAACATAAACACACATTCTGAGCAATCTAGTGAACAAGAACAGAGGGAGAGCAGAACCACAATTGCAACCGGATCGAACAAAACATTAATCACAGTACTTCTACATCCATCCAACATTTCAGAACTCATATGGTTTAAAAAAAATAGACAAGAACAGACTCTAAGCAAAACATGCAGCATGAACAAGACCAGATAAACATGTCCATTTTTTTAAAAAAGCCAACAGATCTGAGCCGGGTAATACACATGCAGTAAATACACAACTCTAACATAAACACACATTCTGAGCAATCTAGTGAACAAGAACAGAGGGAGAGCAGAACCACAATTGCAACCGGATCCAATAAAACATTAATCACAGTACTTCTACATCCATCCAACATTTCAGAACTCATATGGTTTAAAAAATATAGACAAGAACAGACTCTAAGCAAAACATGCAGCATGAACAAGACCAGATAAACATGTCACATTTTTTTAAAAAAGCCAACAGATCTGAGCCGGGTAATACACATGCAGTAAATACACAACTCTAACATAAACACACATTCTGAGCAATCTAGTGAACAAGAACAGAGGGAGAGCAGAACCACAATTGCAACCGGATCGAACAAAACATTAATCACAGTACTTCTACATCCATCCAACATTTCAGAACTCATATGGTTTAAAAAAAATAGACAAGAACAGACTCTAAGCAAAACATGCAGCATGAACAAGACCAGATAAACATGTCCAATTTTTTTTAAAAAGCCAACAGATCTGAGCCGGGTAATACACATGCAGTAAATACACAACTCTAACATAAACACACATTCTGAGCAATTTAGTGAACAAGAACAGAGGGAGAGCATAACCACAATTGCAACCGGATCGAACAAAACCCTAGTCACAGTACATCTACATCCATCCAACATTTCAGAACTCATATGGTAGCAAAAAAATAGACAAGAACACACTCTAAGCAAAACATGCAGCATGAACAAGACCAGATAAACATGTCACATTTTTTTTAAAAAGCCAACAGATCTGAGCCGGGTAATACACATGCAGTAAATACACAACTCTAACATAAACTCACATTCTGAGCAATCTAGTGAACAAGAACAGAGGGAGAGCATAACCACAATTGCAACCGGATCGAAAAAAACCCTAGTCACAGTACATCTACATCCATCCAACATTTCAGAACTCATATGGTAGCAAAAAAATAGACAAGAACACACTCTAAGCAAAACATGCAGCATGAACAAGACCAGATAAACATGTCACATTTTTTTTAAAAAAGCCAACAGATCTGAGCCGGGTAATACACATGCAGTAAATACACAACTCTAACATAAACACAGGGGAGAGCATAACCACAATTGCAACCGGATCGACAAAACCCTAGTCACAGTACATCTAAAAAAACCCTAGCCACAGTTCATCGAACAAAACCCTAGTCGCAGTAGCCAAAGAATAGACAATAACATGTTCAGAACAAATAAGCAAAGACGATTCGCAAAATGAAAACAACATAGATAAAAAAAAAGGACAATCATTTTCAGAAAAGTTACAGATACGATAAGAGAGGGGGAGCAGAGACGGGATAGAATGCAGGGGGAGAGCAGAGGGAGTGAGAGCAGAGATTTATGAGATCAGAGGCGAGGGAGATCAGAGACGAAGGGGTGAGGGAGATTAGGGTTTCAGAGCAGGGGAAGATCGAGAGACAAATGAATAGGGTTTCGCCTTCTGAGAGACATACGAAGCCTTTTATACTATGCGCCCAAACAATCAACGCCCCAGATTAACCCTAGTTGAAATCAACGGCTGAGATCATTTGTCTCTAATTTATTATTTTTCTTTTCTCATTTGTTACTTACCCTTTACCCTAATTTCATTTCTTTTATTTTTATAATGTTTTCTAATTAATTCAGCTTTTTTCATTTCTTTTTTCTAAATTTATTTAAGCTTTGTTATGAATTCTCAGTCATAAATTCATTTAATTAATGATATGCTAAACTGTAAAAATTGAAATAAAGTATTGCAAAAACAGTAAAAATTTTACAAATAAGTTATTTGTGAAGTATCAACTAAAGATTAATTAATTAGTGCCAAACTAGTTATAAATAGAAATGTTTATAAAAAAAAGGTACAAAGGATAATCAGTGTAGATATAAATGCAGTTATTCAAAACAAAATCAACTTCTCATGTAAGAATGCAGCCACTGAGCTACCTGTTTAGGAATGCTAAACCGGAAAATATATAACTTCTCATATATATTATATATACCTTATATGTACCTATAACCGGAAAATAACCGTATATATTACAGTTAAATATATTTTTAACTTATTAAGACAACAGTAGTCATTAAAAATTACATTAGTTATTATTATATGTGAATGTAATAATCATTAGACATATGTACAAATGTAAAAGACAATTGATGTATATAAACAATTTTATGAGTTATTGCAAAAAGTCATAATTAAATGATCATTTTAAATTAGATGTTGAATTTAAATTAGTGTCTACACAAATGAAACGTATGCTTTGTTAGATAAATACATATTTATGTGAAAATTTTCATATATATACATATATATATATATATATATATACATAACCAAATGTTGATTCGCGATTTCTATTAGTTATACACAATTTATATAATTGTATAGGGATATAGTTTAGTGTGTAAAACTCATTAACAATGTAACTATATACAGTCTACGAATATAATTACATAAATTAATCTCGTCATAAATTTAAGCGCGCAAGGGTCAGTTTAAAATGCAAAATTACGATTAAGTTTGGAATTATGTTTCACCTAAAGTCTATACTTTTATGCCAAGTTGTTTATCGTTTGGTGTTGGAACACGCAATAAAACACACAGACTACACAGTGCACACACAACTTGCTCACGCAGTTCGGTGCAAATACACCTACGTCTGCAGGGCCTTACCCAAATCAGAAACCATGCACTACAAAGCAGTCTTTAGTACAAGAAGCTTAACTTGAATACTAATCCATTGGTAACATATGAGTGAATGTCGTGAGCTCCCCTCACTGTCGAACCTACGTCGTTGAACCCTCACGATCAACACGTCTCTCTGGATCTCCTCCTTGTCTAACTCTACTCTACCATAAATAGACTTCTACACTAAGGAAAGATCTAATTCTAATCTGGTATTTAACTGGAAAATCCTTTATCAATAGGACTTGTACCATAAATAAACTACTTAATCAATTCCTAACTATTACAGGGAATATTCTTTTACCAGAATTAGACTTCCACGAAATCACATAATAATCTTCACAATATTCTGATCTGATCGAACAATTATACTCCATAGTTCGCTCCATAATTCGTCGACAGAATCCTGCGATCTTGAAAAACTGGATAGCAGTGGTATTAAAACACCATATCACCAGAATTCGCAATATGCCACAAATAAGTCCAACCCCCGAGGACTCTACAAAGTTTATAAAGTCAATGAATAATATTAAAATAGAGACAGGTGTTTAATAATAATCATGATTTTGAGTAATTAATACAGAAGATCGACTAAATATTGATTTTAATAAATTGTAGTTAAAAATTACATATTACAATGAACATAACCCAATAATTTTGTAACTATAAGAATGTGAATCAACCTAAATTTAGTCAAGTAGTATAATGACTTGATCCAAAATATACCCAAATCTAATATGAAACATTGAAATTTAATAAACTGACATGACCTAACTTTTCCAATTTTCCAACTTTCAATTATATTGCATTTTTTGGTTGAATTTATTTTGAGTCTGTCTCTTGACAGACTGTATTTCCGTAAGTCATGGAAATGTTATGGTTTAAAATGCAAATTAGAAGAAATGAAGATAAAATTTCTGGGTTGAATGAATCGGGTTATAAAATCTATAACTACTACACGTTCCATAATAAAACTTTAATATTGCAACTAAGACCTTTTACTTTGTATTATTATAATTAAACTCTGCCTTTCCATAAGCTTATGGAATGGTGGAAAGACGGTATTTTCCAAGATTTTGTCATTTATTATTACATTATTTAAATCGAGGAGTATGTTGTGACTGGGGATTATTTTGGCCATTGACTTGGAAAATACAATGGGGGTGTATCGGGTAGCATCATTTTCGAGCGGCTTTTAATTTGGAGTTACGAGTCAAATTTTTACATTTTGCAAGTTACAAGTTACAACGAAACAATACATGATAATAGTGCAGTTGTAACAATAACATTATTGAAATATAACCTAAATCAACCCAAACTTAATTAGGTGACATGAAGCCGATCTAAAGTGAACCAACCCAAAATATATCTAAATTCAAGGTGAAACATATGAACAATAAAATAATTGACATAATCAGATCCGAACAAAACTCCGGTACAAAAAAGGACACGACAATAACCCGATCCAATCCAACCCGACCCGACAATATTCTGACCCGACCCGATCTAATCCGAGTATAAAAATTACACGACACTAACCCGACCCGACAATACTCTGACCCGACCCGATCTAATCCGAGTACAAAAATTACACGACACTAACCCGACCCGATATTTACTCAACCCGACACTAACCCGACCCGATATTAACTTCACCCGACACGACCCGGCACGAGAAAAAAACTGACACGTTTTCAACCCGACACGATAAAACCCAAATCAAACCCGACCCGACACGATAAATGAAAGCAACACGATTCAACCCGACACGTTTCAACACGAAACATTTCCAACCCGACACGATAAAGGAAATCAACACGACACAACCCGACACGTTTCAACACGACAAATTTCAGACCCGATACGAATGCGACACGATAACCCGAATTGACACCTCTAGTCCAAATGTTTGTTTGAGGCTTTTGATGTGGGACCGGGATGTTTGTTTAGAATTTGTGTTCGAAGGAAGAATTCACTTTTGAATGGGAAAAAGATCATCACAAACCTACATCTATATATAATGCAAAGTGTAGATCTATCTAGTTGTTAATTTGTGAAAATTATGCAAATATGGAATTATTGTGTTAAAATGTCAAAAAATGAATGATCGAGATTTATGGGAGTCTGCAAAGAAATCTGAGAAGGAAATATTTCGTCCATGGAGTTTAAATTCAGAATATATCAAATCCTATGGGATTAGATTGGATTTATGAAAAATTGGAATTGATTTGATAAATACCCTTGGTGGAAGGATTTGGACGGAATATATTAATTCCTTTTTTTAAGGGATTAGATTTGGTAATTTCTATCTCCAAGCGATTTGATTATAATCAGAATATTTATATGGAGAAGTAATTATATTTGCACATGACTTCATGCGTATCAGAATTGGAGATGGAATAAACTTCATGTGTGCAATGATTTTCCATGTTGGAACATACGGAAAGCTGAAGCCTAAAAAGTTTTAACCGTTGAGTGAATATTGCGTGGATATTTATTTCTAGAAGAAAGGAGATTTCGCAATATGGTATTTTAGGCGTGTGGTAGAAGCATACTGGGTTTATAGAAAATCCCTATAATTATGGAAAATGATTTATGGGATATTAATTTGAGATAAGGAAAATCATTTTATTTATGAGATTTGAATGTGCTTCACAAGCAGATAAGGAATGGGAATACTAAGGAGATAATTATGGAGAGTTCCGATCTGCTCATGGACTATATATAGAGGACATCACAGCTGCATTAATCTCACAGACTTAATAGAAAAATCTGCATACTGATTTTATATCTGTCGAAAGTATTGCAAGAGCCAGAATTCTATGGTCCAACATATGTAATCTGTTGTTCAAAGTTCATAATCGTATACCTTAATTTCTCGGGAGGAAGAGATCCAGCGTCGACGAGTATCGAGGTCAGAGGGAGTCTGATCAAGGCGGATCGGTAGCAAGGAGAGCTTGTAGGATTCATGTTATAGTTAGATAAGATAAGTATACTTGTATGGTGTGCTTTGTACAGTATCTTTCTGATTAGTGGATTCATTATGAACTGGGCTAGGCCCCGCAGATATTGGTGGATTTCACCGAACTACGTAACCAAGTCTTGTGTCTTTATTCTTTACTTTATTGCATACTTGGTTGGATAGGTTATGTTGGAACACAGTAGTGATGATTGAATTAATTAGGTAAAACCAAATTTCATTTGGTATTAGAGCGAGGTCACTTATTTGTGCCTTGGTTGTGTCGAGGAAAGTGTGATCTAGTTTTACCAATGGCGACCAGAGAAGGAGCTTCTGTGTCTCGGCCACCACTGCTGGAAGGAACGAATTACAACTACTGAAAGACTCACTTGCGAGTATTCATAAATTCACTGGATGAACTGGCTTGGCAATTTGTTGACTGAATGGAATCCTCTTATTGAAGATGTCGAAACTAGCTCAAAGGTGAAAGAAGGAGAATTGAGTTCAAAGAAGCAGAAACTCAAAGACAAGTCTACTTGGTCTCCAGATGAACTGAAGGCGTCATTGGCAAATTCAAAGGCATTAAATGCTATTTTCACGGTGGTGGATGAAGAACAGTTCAAACTCATCTCAAGTTGTCATCATGAGAAAGCTTTGGATATCCTGCAAACTGTTCATGAAGGAACAAGTCATGTACGTGAATCCAAACTACAGACGTTGCCTGCAAAGTTTGAGGAACTAAAGATGGAGGAGAATGACACAATTGCTACATTCAATGGAAACTTAGAGACATCTCCAATATGGCGTATCAATTTGGGAAAGTTTACAAGGAAGCAAAATTGGTGAAAAAGGACTTTGAGATCTCTTCCTAAAAGTTTTGCTATGAAATTGGTAGCAATAGAAGAAGCAAAAGAGGTAGCCACCATGACCTTAGATAAACTAATGGGCTCACTACAGACCTATGAGATGACAATGCAACTGCCTACAAATAAAGTCTCTGAGGAGTTGGCCTTCAAATCCTCTTCATCAAGGGTCATTCATGAATCTGATAGTGATGATGGAATTCAAGAGCTTGCTCCTATCACTTAAAATTTCTCAAGAATGCTGAAGAAGGTGGTAAACAAGAAATCACAAGAAAGATTTGGTGGAAACAGACCTCAAGCACAAGATCTTGGTAATATTTATGGAACACGATTGGAATAAGGAAAGCAACAGTTTGCTAGAAATCAAGGTGGTGAAGCAAAGGAGTCTGGAAGAATTCAATGTAGAGAATGTGGAGGATACGACCACATCCAGGCTGAATGTGTTAACACCCTAAAGAAGCAAGGAAAATCATACATCACCTCATGGAGTAAAGATGATGAAGAAGACGAAGACGAACTTACAAGCAATTATATGGGATTTGGAGCAAAATTTTACAGTGAATCAGATGAGGTATGTTCCAACATTTCAGAGAAAGACGAAGTTGTATGTTCCAACACAGGTTCTGATGACACCTCCAGTGATGATGGCAATCTAGTTATGGGTGATGAAGAGATCTACAGTACATATGAGAAGATGTATGCCATGTGGCTTCAAGTTCTTGATACAAATAAAGTGTTGAAGGAAGAAAAAAATCATCTGGGTGAGAAGGAGAAGAAGTTGCTAGTTTTAGTTGTTAAACTCATAAAAGATATTGATGAGTTAAATTTGAAACTAATCTCAACAACTGAGAGAACTGAGATAGCCGAGGCAGCTATTACCAAGTTAAACACTGGAAATGCGAAACTTGATGACATTCTGACCATGGGAAAAAACTTTGGAGATCGACACAAAATCGGGTTTGACAATTTATTAGGTAGCAAGGTCAGTCTCAAGTCGAAGATTCAAGAGGTAAGAAGAAAGTTTATCAAGACCTATCAAAGGAAACCTCTCATCTGTAGGTACTGCATGTATCAAGATCATACAGAGGAACAATGCTGAAAACTGCTCAGAGATATCATGACAGGACGACAACTCTCTATATGTTCCATCATAGACGATGTCCAGCGATCAAGAATGATCAGAAAGGTATGGGTTGTTAAACACACGAGTACTTGCCTTGTTTTTCATACATCTCTTATTGCACATTCTAGAGACTTGTTGTACTTTGATAGTGGTTGCTCTTGCCACATGACTTGAACTCAGGAATTACTGACAAAAATCCAACCATATGATGAAAGTTTTGTTACGTTTGGTGATAGAAAGAAGAGTCGAGTGGTTGGAAAAGGTGAACTGCATATTGAAGGATTCCCCGTATCACTAGTGTTTTATTGGTGGAAGATCTAAAGTCTAATCTCCTAAGTATCAACCAACTATGTGATGATAATATGACTGTGGAATTCCATAAGGAGAAGTGCATAGTGAAACATGGCAACAACAAAGTGCTTACTGGTATTTGGTCATCAGACAAATGTTACTTGTTAGAATAAGAGATGAACTGCTTGAGTGTCAAATATGATGGAGTAGATTGTATGGCTGACCATGTTCCAACATCGGTTGACTTCTCAGATCAGGAACGTAATGATGTTGGAACATCAGATGAGACAGATCTTAAAGATGAAGCTGATGACTCTTATAACTTTAGCAATGTTGGAACATCGTCCTCTCCGGAACTCTCTATGTTCCAACATCAGTGTAGGCTGAATCAAGCAGAAGAAGGACTTGACCGATGCCTCAGATTAATTATAGATAACTTGCCGGTCTACAATGTATTCTCTCCCTCATTGCACCCAAGAATTACAAAGAGGCTCTACTTGATAAGTATTGGATTGTGGCAATTCAAGAAGAACTTGGGCAATCCAAACGCAATGATGATAAACCGATGTTAGTTTCTCATGACTACACTTAGGTTGAAGGAGTTGATTTTAATGATACATTCGCACCAGTTACCAGGTTAGATTCTATTTGCATTCTCCTTGCTATAGCTTGCACTATGAATTTTACGATGTACCAAAAAATTGTCAAGAGTGCTCCCCTACATGGTGTGGTTGATAAGTATTCCAAATCTATGTTGATGATATGATCTTTCGGTCTACTTCCCCATCCTTGTTACAAGAATTTGTGACTTTGATGCAAGCTGAATTGAAGATGAGTATGGTGGGAGTATTTGTAAGATTTCAAGATGATCTTGAGGAGTCTCACTTGAATGCGGTCAAAAGGATAATTCGATATGCTAGTGGGACTTTTGAGTATGGAATCTGGTATTCTAAGAAACAAGAATCCCATCTGGTTAGGTATAGTGATTCTGATTGGGACAGTAATGTAGATGGTCGTAAAAGCACCACAAGGGGATGTTTCTTTATTGGTGAAAGTTGTTGTGCACAAGTATTATTGATGAAGCAAATGTTGAAGGCATTATGGTGATTTATGAGATGCATAGATCAGAGAGATGGATCTTCCTGGCATTTTGGTTTAGGATGATGAGGAGTTTTGAAGGTAGTGATGATGGTCATATTCTAACACAGAGTATAGAGACAGGTAGGGAAGATGTGGACATGGAAATAAATGAACCTGGTGTGATTAGAGATTCAGATGCTCAAACATCGGTAAATGTGGATGGAGAAGATCATGATCTGGGTGGTGATCAAGTCTATGTTCCAACACCAGACATGGAGATAGGGGGAGAAAGTACTGATGGAGTGAAGGAAGCTGAGCGTGTGATGTTCCAACATCGATGCAGACTTGAGGCATTGATTCTAAAGCAATGAAAGGATCTGATGTTCCAACATCAGAGAAAGTGGGTGGAGCTGAGAGCTTCTATGTTCCAACATCGGTGACTAATGTTCCAACACAAGGTGAGCATATTATTGAATGCACTACTAATCAGACTGCAGAATCAGTGAAAGAAGAAACACGGTCACCAAGAAGAAGATTAAATCAGAAAGAGGACATCATTCAAGAGCAGCTCCCTCAATCAAAGATGCACTCAATTCTTTATTCTTTGATGTGGACAGCCATGAGAGATATGATATTGTGTGTCAGGGGAGGATTTTAGCCAAAAGGGCAACTGATCTGGGTACATATGAGGAGTGTGGATCTACAACCTACCTGGACTATTTTGGTCTCAAAATTGTTGCCTTAATCTACAAGGAGTACAACCGAGAGATTGTATAAGAATTATATGGGAGGCAACATTGATCCAGATATTTGAGTGGTACAACAGAGTTTATATGATAAGCAAGAAATTACTGCAGGATTTGAGTCTCAGTGGCCACTCAAGGGAACACTACTGTATTTAGTTTGACTACCAGGTATTTCTGTCTATTCCAGGTTGTTGTAAAATGTTGGATTCTCTCTTGAAGTACTACAAGTCTTACTCGAGAAACAGCCAAACAAGAGTACATTTGATCTAAGACATGCGCATGATCTACCCTAGAATTCTAAGGCTACAACTTCTGATATTGATGAGAAGAGGGTCAAGTTTGTGGCCATTAATGCGAAGTTGAGAACTCTAGGCACCCAGGTTAGATGAGGCACATATAGCTACTCCTGAAAAGGTTTAAAGGTTCTGCTATGACTATGTTCCAACATAGGCCAAATATTTGCTTTAGGGGGAGCTGCATTTATTGGATATTTTAGTTTTCTGTGTTTATTGCGTTTGACATATTTATGGTCCCAAAGGAGAGGTGTTTTGGATTTCTTGGATGACTTTATTGGCTCTGTTGGGTTGATGTTCCAACATGCTTATTATTCATGGATGTTGAGGGAATCTGGAATTCAAGGGGAGACGTTATGTTTCTATGTTCCAACATCCAGAGTGGTTTTCAAGGTTGATGTCTGTATTTGCATAAGCCCTTGTGATGAAATGCCAAAAGATGATTGGTCCACAAAATGCCAAAGGGGGAGATTCTAAAGTCTAGATCTATCTAGTTGGCTGGAAATTATGCAAATATGAAATTATTGTGTTGAAACATCAAAGAAGGAATGATCAAAATTTATGGTATTCTGCGAAGAAATCTGAGAAGAAATATTTTGTCCATGGATTTTAAATTCAAAATATATCAATTCCTATGGGATTAGATTGGATTTATGAAAATTGGAATTGATTTGATAAATATCCTTTGTGGAAGGATTTGGACGGAATATATTAATTTCTTTCTTTAAGGGATTAGATTTGGTAATTTCTATCTCTAAGCGATTTGATTGTAATCAGAATATTTATGTGGAGAAGGAATTATATTTGCACATGACTTCATGCGTATCAGAATTGGAGATGAAATAAACTTCATGTGTGCAATGACTTTCCATGTTGGAACATATGGAAAGCTAAAGCCTAAATGATTTTAACCGTTGAGTGAATATTGCGTGGATATTTATTTCTGAAAGAAAGGAGATTTCGCAATATGGTATTTTAGGTGTGTGGTAGAAGCATACTGGGTTTATGGGAAATCCCTATATTTATGGGAAATGATTTATGAGATATTTGAGATGAGAAAAATCCTTTTATTTATGGGATTTTGATATGTTTCAGAAGTAGATAAGAAATAGGAATATTAAAGAGATAATTATGGAGAGTTCTGATCTGCTCATGAACTATATATAGAGGACATCACGACTGCATTAATCTCACGGACTTAATAGAAAAAATCTGCATACAGATTTTATATCTTTCGAGAGTATTGCAAGAGTCATAATTCTATGTTCCAACATACGTAACCTATTGTTCAAAGTTCATGATCGTATACCTTAATTCTTCAGGAGGTGGAGATCCAGCGTCGACGAGTTTCGAGGTCAGAGGGAGTCTGATCAAGGTGGATCGGTAGCAAGGGAGCTTGCATGATTCACGTTATAGTTAAGATAAGTATAATTGTATGGTGTACTTTGTACTGTATCTTTCTGATTAGTGGATTCCTTCTAAACTAGGTCAATTCCCGTAGATGTAGGTGGATTTCACCAAACCGCGTAACCAATTCTTGTGTCTTCATGTCTTATTTTATTGCATATTTGGTTAGATAGATTACGTTAAATCACAGTGGTGATAATTGAATTAATTAGGTAAAACCAAATTTCATATACCCTTTGTAAAACCTATATCTAAAACTAACCTTTATAAAAAAATTCGATTAAGGTCCAATTATCTTTTTTTAAAATCACTAAGGCCCAATTACTCATTACATGTCACACACTCATATTGTAATTAAGGATGAAAAGGAAATTTTGTACTCCCTCTGTCTCAAATTAAATTACTCACTTACTTTATAACACTATTATCTATCAAAGTTTATCGCATATTTGAATAGATATATGAGACATAATATTATCGTATGTGATATTGTTGAATTCGTCGTAACAAGTAGTTTCTAGAAAGTAACTTTTTATTTGCCGTTATTATACATGGCTAAATATATTAACGGTCAAATATATTTCTCGAACGATGTGCAATGATTAGGCTGTAATTTAAGATGGGACAGGGGAAGTATAGATTTTCCAATATTGCAAAAGGGTGAGACAAATTTAAAAAACGAAGAGAAGGAAATAGAGAGGCTGAAAATGTGAGTTTACTAATGGAAAGAACGGGGACGAAGGAGAGATTTGGATTCTATCTAATCACTTACAAATCATGGCAAAAAGATTATTTCCACCCGCACCTTTCTTCCCTCTTTATAACCCTGTGGTCAAACCGATTGGCTGAACTGCTGTACTGCTCCTAACCATTAGACGTTTGCAGAATAACCAATCTGTTGTTAATCTCTTACAACCATGTGCATAATCCATGTTTTACCCCTGATGAATATGCCAGCTTGTGACAATCCCTCCTGTTAAAAATACACTTGACCTCAAGTGGACTAAGATCAATTAACGGCAGAATGTGGAAGCTGTTGTTTGATGAAATCACTGTCCTCCAAGAAGCTTCTTCAGGTAGTCTTTCCTAAACAATAAGCCATTGTGTCACTGGTTGTCACTGTCTATCATGAGTGCTTTATTTTTGTGTGCTTGATCCTTCAAATTTGGATGTTATTGTGTATCCTGTGAAAGTTGGTTGGAAACGATGGTGGAATACGCATTCTCTCAAAGTGTTTTAATTTTTTTTTCCCAAACTTTTTAGATGATGCATTAGTGTTCATATTTATATTTTTTAAAATTTTGGTTTAGAGGATGCATTTCCTCATGCTGTAATAAAATATATTTTTTCGGCTGACTTTTCCAGAGGATGCATTTTGGCTTCCTTGATAATTTGAATTGGATACTGTGATTTCAATTTCGTCTGCTAGATGCCTTAAAATGGAAAGAAACATTTGCTTAGAGAATTGCTGCAAACCGTGAAATTCCATATACAGGAAGAAAAATGTCCATCCACCACCAAAATCCTGTATTTCACAACTTCAAGAATACGAATTTTCTTTTCCTCTATATTTGTAGTTTCTAAGCTGATTGGAAGTCTCTTGAGACAATCTCATTTGATACATAAGATCAGTTATAAGAAACTCCACGTAAATATCAAATTTATTTTCTATAAAAATAGGAGACACCGTAATCAACAATACATCATGATCGGGAAAAAGTTCCAAGTAACTAAATCTACAAATAGAATTATATTATTATATGATAAACACTAATCCTAACTACTAAATGATGTTACTATATCATTATTTTATTGAAGACAAATCTAAATAACTATTGTAAAAAATATTTAAAAGTTGATATCCCAATTAATTTTTTTTTAAATTATTCACAAAAAACACATTTCACTTTTTATTTAAAAATTTTATTTTTTAGTTTGAAATGTTATAAATCTTTGAAGTTACTCTATGATTTTATTTTAATATATCAAACTAATACTACTATTATCAATATTATTAATTATAGAATATATTATATTCAATCATAAAAATAAAAAATAGTAAATAAAATATAATTTGTTTAAATAATGTGAATATTTAACAGTAACAACATTTAAATAGTATATAATAATATAATATTTATTTATTTAATTGAAAATTATTTTTTTACCGAATTACAAAAAGAGTGCGTCTCTTGAAAGACGGTATTTCCATAAGTCATGGAAAGACCAAGGTTTAAAGTGTAAATTAGAAGAAATTAAGATAAAATATTCGGGTTGCATGAACCGGGTTATAAATTTTATAACTACTACATGTTGCATACTAAATTTTTAATGTTGCAACTAAGACCTTTTACCTTTTATTATTCGAATTAAACCCCGTCTTTCCATAAGCATATGGAAAGACCGTCTTTCCCAAGACTTTGCCTTACAAAAAATATTTATTTAGTAAAAATTAATATTATTTTAACCCTACTTCAAACAAAGAATACTTTTACTATGTTCTTGAAAAAAAAAGCAGCGTACTAAATATTTTATACTTTTATCAATATATTATTTATAATTAAAATCGTGCACCTATATTATACGAGTGTTAAAGGAGTATACAGTTTTTGATTAATTATATTTATATATTTCTTATTTGTATCAATATATTCTTTATAATTAATAGTACAAAAAAATATTTTTGTTACTTGTAAAATACATATATATTTTTATGTAAATATATAATATTATTTATTTATACGATGCATTACCTATATTATACACTAAACTTTTAAAGTTAGTAAACAAAATTTTAAATTAGACTTAGTTTTTTTTATATGTTATATGTTTTAATATACCTCTAATTTTAATTAAGAATAGTTTTTTTATTTTCTTTTAAAACAACCATAATTTTATAACTTTAATTAATATTGATTCATTTCAATAAATATTTCATATTCTTATCACTATATTTTATAATGTAAAGTATTTCTATATAACCATTAATATTTTTCTATATAAAATACATAAATATTATTTTTCGTTTAAATATAACACAATTAATGACTATATATCACCAAGGACCCGAGTTAATTTTTTGTTTTAAAATTAAGCATATTATAATATTAATAAATATATTAATTTATTTTAAATATTACATCATGTATAATTCTCATATAGATATAATAAAAATTTATTAGATACTACTTATTACTTATTAGAATTATAAATTATATTACATTTCCCTTCCTAATTCGTGCATGGTACAGGTGTTTCTAAGAAACTCCACGTATTCAATATCTATACATATAAAATTTATATAACTTTCTGATGTGTTTACATACTTATCCATTGAACTGTATTTGACTTGCAAAACATGAAATCAATCAAAATCAATTTCTTAAAATTAGGATTAGCCTTTTGATACTCTACCACTCCTTAAACCAAGCATGTGAAGATGCAATGGAACTGCAAAATACAAAAACTCATAACCAGAGTTACTATATGTGTATATATATATATATAGCATGCACCCCAAGTGACAGTCTTATTCAACACTAATCAATGCTAGCCTTTAGTGACGAGTCGGAAATATGGTGGCGATGGTGGTTGGGATGCAGATTCAAATTCACCAGTATTGCAATATTCCAAAAGAACATCACTTTCTTGAGAAGGCCAGGAATAGCCCTGAATGGTCCTCACGGCTCTACAACAATTCGAATAGATAAAGGGGTGGTGCATAGAATGTGTCCTCGTCGACATGGCAGCATGGAAATCAGTGTGGATTGGAGGATGCATTTAACGAATGCGTCCTCCTATCTGGTGCTGATTTCTGTGTCGCCGCGTCGATGAGGATGCATTCCGTGAATGCATCCTCATTAACACAAAAAATTTAAAAGGGGGAAAACTGAGGACGCATTTGGAGAATGTATCCTCTTCTATCCCAGACCAAAAAAAAGAAAATTAACGAGGACGGATTTGGTAAATGCATCCTCAAAAAATCACAATAAAAAATTCAAAAACTGTGAGGATGCATTTGCCAAATGCATCCTCCACAGCAGCCTTCAATGTGTGTGTAAATAATATAAGGAAGATTTTAATGACAGAAGATGTTAATTGCATTCATCGATTGTGTACAGTATATATATATAGTAGAAGTATGTAACTAGATCCCACTATGATGGAGATTCTACTAGCTAACAGTATTGACTAATTCTGCTAATTCTACATAACCATACAATCAGAAGAGTAACTGACTAGACTGGGTCTTACAGTAAATCATGACTAAGTCAATAGTAAATATATATACGATTAACACCCATCCCCACAAGCTTATAGCTGAGGAATGACATGAAGCTTGGAACGGAGAGTAGTGAAATGCTGATTCCCAATGGCCTTGGTGAAGATATCAAAAGTCTGGTCAAGAGACCGAACATGGCGAACAACAAGATCACCAGAGGCAACCTGTTCTCGCACAAAGCGATAGTCAATCTTGATATGCTTGGACCGCTGATGAAAGACTGGGCTGGCCGAGAGAAAAGTAGCATTCAAGTTGTCGCAGAGGAGGGTAGGAGGATGATGAACAGAGACATGCATTTCCTGAATAAGCTGCTGAAGCCAGATGAGTTCAACAGAGGCAAAGACAATGGCTCTATACTCCGCTTCAGTGCTGGAGCGAGCAACGACTTTCTGCTTGCGAGACGACCAGCTAATAAGATTACCACCAAAGTAGATGGCAAAGTCATGCTTGGAGCGACAGTCATCAGGATCAGAAGCTTAACTCGCATCAGAAAAGGCCACAAGGCGAGATTCATGGGCTTTTTACAGAACAGGGCCGGAGGTGATAGTGCCTTTGAGATACCTGAGGTTGCTTTTGACCGCACACCAGTGATCCTTCATTGGTGAATGCATAAACTGGAAAACTCGGTTAACATCATAGGAGATTTCTAGCCGAGAAATGGTAACATACTATAGAGCACCGATAATGCTGCGATAAAGGGATGGATCCGAGAGGACTTTCCCACCAGCAACCAGACGAGACCCAGGCTTAGCAGAAGAGCAGATGGGACAAGGACCAGTTATGTCACTCCGCTCCAAGATGACACATATGAACCTTTGTTGAGAGAGCTGTAGAGTGGAACTGGTGCGAGCCACCTCAATCCCCAGAAAGTAGTGAAGGGGGCCAAGATCCTTCAGTGCGAAGTCACGATGGAGAAGACTGATAAACTCATCAATGAAGTCAGTATGAGACCCAGTGATGAAAAGATCATCCACATATACAAGAACATAGACCACATATGAGCCGGATATCTTGACGAAGAGAGACGGGTCAGAGACACATGCCTTGAAACTATGACGAACAAGAGAGGCAGTCAGCTTGTAGTATCAGGCCCTGGGTGCCTGTTTCAAGCCATAAAGAGCCTTCCGAAGTTTGCAGACATGAGAAGGCTTGTCCGAAGCAACAAACCCCCACGGCTGATCCATAAAGACTGTCTTAGAAAGGTCACCATGAAGAAAGGCATTGTTGATATTAATCTGTCAAAGGGGCTAACCATCGGAGACAGCCAAGCTCAGCACCAAATGAATAGTAGTGGGTTTGACCACTGGACTGAAAGTGTCAAAGTAATCAACCCTAGCTTCCTGATGGAATCCCTTGGCTATGAGGCGCACTTTGTAGCACTCAATTGAGCCATCTGATTTCCTCTTAACCATGTATACCCACTTGCAGCCAACTATATTAGCATCCAAGGGACAAGGGACTAAGTCCCAAGTCCTATTAGTCATTAAAGCATCATATTCATTTTGCATAGCATGCTGCCAGTTCGGGTCTTTAGAGGCTTGGTGAAAAAGTTTGGGTTCAAGGTAGTGAGAGATGTGGGAAAAGGATATTTATTAGAGAGGTTAGCTTTAGGCTTAGGGGAATGAGTAGTGGAGCGAGTGGTCATGGAATGTGTGGATTGCTCAGATGGACGAAACCATGTAGAAGCATTGGGATAAGAGGATGGGTTTGCTAGAGGTGGACAAGAAGGCGGAGGTGAGGTCTGAGAGCCAGAAGATGGTGAGAGAGGGAAAGATGGTGATGACGGAGAAGGTGGGTTGGAATCAGGCGGAGGCGTATAAGGAGCAGCTGGTAGGGACAAAGAGGATGGAATGATGGCGGCCTGATCGAGAGGGTCGAGTGGGATTGGATAGGAAGAGGGTGGAGAGAAGGGAGAGCTAAAGGAGGACATGTCCGGATAGGGAAAAACAGTCTCATCAAAGACAACAAAGTGAGAGATGTAAGTGCGAGAAGTGGGTAGATGAAGACACTGATATCCCTTGTGTTTGGAACTGTAGCCAAGAAAAATGCAAAGAAGGGAACGAAACTCAAGTTTGTTGGCAGTGTATGGGCGAAGGAAAGGGTAGCACAAGCACCCAAAGGATCGAAGAAGGCTGTAGTTAGGAACTTTATTGTAGAGACAGTGGTATGGGGATTTATGGGAGAGTGTGGGTGTGATGGTGCGGTTGATGAGATAGAAAGCGGTATGAAAGGCTTGTTCCCAGAATGTGGTAGGGAGGCGAGAGTGGGCGAGAAGTGATAGAACCTTTTCGACAATCATGCAATTGTGATGCTCAGCATATCCATTTTGTTCAGGAGTATGAGGGCAGGAAAATTGGTGGCAAATTCCACGAGAGGCAAGAAGTGTAGAGACATTTCGGTATCTACCACCCTAGTCAGATTGAAAAGCCTTGACGTGGGTTGAAAATTGGGTGTGAACAAGTTTGAGAAAGAGTTCAACGACCGAGTACACTTGGGATTTGGCGGATAGAAAATATAACTAGGTAAATTTGGTACAGTCGTCAATAAAACTGACATAGTATCGACAACCAGAAGTAGATAAATCAGAGGATGGTCCCCACACATAAGAATTAATTAAATCAAAAGGTTTTAAAGAAGTACTGGGTCGAGTAGACAAAGGTAATCGGTGACTTTTGCCAAGTTGACACGAGCCACAAATCGATGCTAGTTTATTACTAGAAACCAAAAGATTGTAACTAGAAACAAGATGACGAAGGATGGACTCGTGCAGGTGAACCAGATGGTGATACCAACATTGAAGTGAAGTGCGCTCCGTGAGGAATGCGGTAGGAGAGGTGGGAGGCAGTGACAGGTGGGGAGAGTGCGGAAGGTAGTAAAGGTCATTGTCAACGGTTCCCCTTAGAAATATCGGGCCCTGCAAGGTCTTAACAAGACAATGGTCTGAGTGAAACTCAACAAAAATAGGATTTTCACGAGTCAATTTAGAGACACTAAGCAAGGATTCGGTAATTTTTGGAACACGCAAAATATCATTCAGTTTTAAGGATTTGACAGCATGCTGAGCAGTAAGAGTAGAATTGCCATAATGAGTAATAGGAAGGGATGTACCGTCACCAACAGTGAGTATCATTACCATTGTAGTTGTTCTGAAGAGTGGGTTTGCCCAAATCAGCCGTCACATAATGACTAGCACCAGAGTCAATGTACCACAGATCAGGAATATCAGACGGACTGGAAGCAGATGCAGTAAATGCTGATTTCCCACTATGGACACCTCGGAAATGAGTCATATCATGTGGATTGGTAGCGGGGAACAGCCTGAGGTTGAGCCTATTAAAGCAGTTTTTACCGTCATGACTAGGTTTGAGACAGATTTGACAGTTTGGGCACTGATCCGAGGAGTACTGTTCATGGCTGGCAGCAGGAGCACCGTTGACCGGCGATGGTGGCGGCGTTAACCAACGACCAAAGAACTTCTGAGCAACGTTCACTGTCGGCGATCGGAAGGTGGCAATCTCCTCCTCCTGACGTGCTTTCTCCTGAAGCAGGATGCCAAGAAGCTTGTCTGAAGTAACCAAATCTGGGCGAATCGAAATTGCCGAATGGAAAGCTGAGTATTGAGCACCCAAGTCATAGAGAAGACAGCTCACAAATTCATCGTCCGGAACAACACAAAGGCAATCAGACAAGGAATCAACAAGAGCTCATTTCTTGTTAAAATATTCCATCACCGACAAAGAGCCCTTTGGTAGAGACTGGAGCTGCTGCCGGAGGTGCATCTGGCGAGCTCCAGTGTGGGGCTGGAAGGTCCGTCCAAGAATCGACCGTGCCTCCGTGGTGGCAGAGGCCCGGGCGACGATGCCGAGCATCGTGGTTGTCAGAGTGGAGCGAATCCAGAGAAGGACGAGCATGTCCTTTCTCAGCCACACAGCCAGAGCCAGATTGGGCACCGTGCTTGCTGGAGTGCCAGTGCTGGGAGCAGCAGAGTCCAGCGACGACACGGTAGGACTGGTGACGATGGCTGGCGGCGGCGTCACATTGGTGAGGAAGGAGTCAAGCCCGTAAGCTTCCAGAGCTGATCGGATGGTGCTTCTCCATAAAGGGTAGTTGGACCGGTCAAGACGTATTGCCAAATTGGGGAAATTAAAATTGAAGGTTGAGGTGGAATCAGAAGAAGCCAAAATAAAGGTATTAGGGGAGTGTGGATCAGAAGCCATAAGATCGTATTTAGGCTGATACCATGTAAATAATATAAGGAAGATTTTAATGACAGAAGATGTTAATTGTATTCATCGATTGTGTACAGTATATATAGAGTAGAAGTATGTAACTAGATCCCACTATGATAGGGATTCTACTAGCTAACAGTATTGACTAATTCTGCTAATTCTACGTAACCATACAATCAAAAGAGTAACTGACTAGACTGGGTCTTACCGTAAATCATAACAAAGTCAACAGTAAATATATATACGGTTAAAAGTGTGCTACTGTAGCCACAGTAATAGAAATTTCTCACCTATCAATTATTCGCCTTTGCCTAATAGTTGTTGGGTTCTACTTGGGAATTTCTAGACTTTCATTTGAAGAAAGTTGCATAATAGTACTAGACACCGGACCAACGTGCTTCTTCAACAATGATATGTGGAAAAATGGGTGAACTTTTGAACTCCCAGGGAGCTGGAGTTTATAAGCCATCGCACCAACTCTTGACTGAACATAAAAAAGGAAAAGGCGAGAAGTCTCCAGAAACTAGGGTTTTCTGGCAAAACTCCGGGAATTAAGATCGGAATTCGGAACGGTTTTGCTTCGTATAGAAATATAGGGGTACGGTTCAAGAACCCAACGGTGGGCAGCTTGAGGAATCTTGGAAAGAGTTTGGCGATTCAAAAAGCACGGATGGGAGAGCAAGGGCTTCAAGTGGCGGCGTGGTCAGTTAAGGGTAAGTCAACAGACAACAAACACAACAAATATTCTCCTACCTTGCAATGGATTGGCTGCATGGGATGGCACACAGTAAAAGATGTCTCGGGAATTATTCAACAAAGCTAAACTGAGCAAGGAATACAAAGGGCTTCTGATTTTGGGGCTCAGGGTAATAATTACAGCAGCACGGATTCAAATTAGTCCTTAATTAACAGTCTTTAGTACAAGAAAGTTAACTTAAATACTAATTCATTGCTAACCTATTGAGTGAATGTTGTGAGATCCCCTCACTACCGATCCTACGTCGTTGAACCCCCACGATCAACACGTCTTTCTGGATCTCCTCCTCCCGAGGAATTAAGGCTTCCTTGTTTCTGATCTTTACGGACTTGATTGATTGATTTTCCAAACCTCCAAAAACACTCCAGACAGACAGCTCCAAGAAAGTATCTCAACATAGAGATGAATACTTGGTCCCCCGTATTCGATGTCTCTTCTCTCTTTTATCCCGTCGTACTCCCTCCGTGCGTACAACTCTTTCCTTGTCTAACTCTACCAAGAATAGACTTCTAGACTAAGGAAATATCTAATTCTAATCTGGTATTTAAATGGACAATCCTTTATTAATAAGACTTGTACCATAAATAAACTACTTAATTAATTCCTAACTATTACAAGGAATATTTATTTACCAGAATTAGATTGCCACGAAATCACACACTGATCTTCACAATATTCTGGTCTGATCGCATGATTATACTCCATAATTTGCTCCATAAATCGTGGCTAGAAACTTGCTGTCTGAAAAAACTGGATTGATATGGTGTTAAAACACCACATTACTAGTTCACACAATATGCCACAAATAAGTCCAACTCCCGAGGACTCTACAATCTCCCCCTTGGCATATTTGTGAATTCATCAGCACTGATAACATAAACAACCAGATAACACAATTATCCAACCATCCAAACTGATTCAAAAATCAAACAAAATCCGAACAACTAATCAAAATCAGTCAAAATCAAAATCTCCAAGTTTCTCCCCCTGAATTCATTAATATGTCAAGAATGCCGTTTATTCCAAATTGTCATCAGAATCATCCGAACCACCATCAGCATCCTGCTCCTCTGAAGCTTCCTGCGTTGCTGCCGCCAATAATTCTTCTCGCTCCGCGTCCAATGCAGCCAACTCCCCCTGAATCTTTTCTACAGCAGCCTGATGTCGTTCAAGCAGTTCCTGACATACTACAGCTCGTGCCTCAATAGCACTCAACCTCGCCGCACCAGCATCCGAGCAACCTTTTTCCGAAGGTGTCCGGGGTAAGTCCTTGATAATCCGACCACTCAATGTCCCAAGCGTCGATCTTAAGGCTTGAGTAGAAATCCACTCATCAGTGTCCCTTGTAGCTGCTCCCCCTTTTTTCAGCACCATGGTGATAACACATTGACGTACCAATGCTTCCTTCCTGGTCTTGAACGCACGGTCCATAATATCATTAAACACCAGTCTACCCATATTGACCCTATGACGTGCTCCCAGACTATATAGGAGTGTAGCCATCTCTTTGGTGACACTTGTGTTACTGAGGGAATCCAATTGTGTACGGCTACCATATACAAGCAATAATACCTGGAAGTAAGGTTGGATGCAGTTATCTGCTGACGACCAGTCACAGGCCATGTACTTTCCACTCCACCAGTAAGCTCCACTGCCACCTCATCATAATTTTCTGGCATATGGTGTTTGAACACCGATTGGTCATTCCTTGAAGTGCCACGCTTCAGACATTTATTTACTGCCTCTGGTGAGAACTCAACAACCTCCCCTCGCACATACACCCTATGAAACCAAGGGGATTCTTCGTCTTCACACTCCACTTTCAGATTTGAATAAAATTCCAGCACAATCTGCTTGTTATAATCACCGAAACATGTAGCAGCCTTAAACACTTTTAGATAGTGTAAATAATCTGTGAATCCACAATCCCTGTATTTCTCGGAATCAGCTGGCCTTTCTGCCAGTATCTTTCTACCACAGATAAACTCCCATTTATCTCGGCTTCCCTCATCAAAAAATTCAGGGCTAATTGCTTCACTAGCCTCAGGTGCAGGTTGTGCACGAGACTCCAGTGTCTCAGCTGGTCTCTGCTGTCGGTCAGCACGTAACTTCTTCAGTTTCAACCCAATCGGCTCATCACTATCCTCACTTGTGTCCATATTCTTATCTCTGCACCGCTTAGATTTTCAAACACCTTTGGAAGATGAGGCCGCACTGCCCTTGGCCTTCTTTGACCTCTAAATAACAAGATTTCCTCCAGACTCTAGTAGTGTTTCAACACCCACCTCAATGCCTTTCCTCTTTGATCCACGTGTCTGTCTGGTCTCTGGTGGTATTTCAACACCAACACCAGTTTTCTCTACCACATTCTCCTCCTGTACTTGACTCACAGGATCCTGATCATCATTATCCGAGTTCACAACTAGTGTTTGAATACCAGAACCAGTCACTTCAGCACCTCCTAAACTTTCTCCAGCAATTTCCCCATCTTCTTCATTCTCAGAAGATGACTTCAAAAATTCTAGCAGAGTCTCACCCATAACAGATGCATATTCAGGTTCATTCATTATCGAAACTGTCTCAGCTTCATCAACTCCCCCTGCACACCCTGTCTCCTCTTCACTATCACTGATTTCCACCACTGGGATGGGCAATCGTCTCAGCAATTCTTGAATCAGGAACATAGAACCATTAAAGCACTCTATCTCTTTGCCACTTGCTCTAGCAAAATCAGTGGATTTAACCACTGTAACCCAGGGTTGCACAACAGGATCATCCCTTAAGCTCCTAATAACAGGCCTGTGCAGCGAGGCTATCCTCGTATAGATAGTAAAGTACTGACCTATTTCATCCCCCACTTTGTACTATCCACCAAAATCTACTCCAACTAACGTGGCATGAAAATCACTAATTTCACAGATTTCTCCAATACCACCAGTTAACAGTTCCTTCAAATTAAATCCATTAACCTTTCCATGCAAATTCTTGAATTTCTGAAGGTCAACATAATCTCTGTTTTGAACCATCCATTCAAGGAACTCAAGAACAGAGCAAAAATAAACTCCATCATAAACGAAGGAATGATCAAACCTTGCCTTAGGTCGTCGACGATTTACTCCACCCCACGTGGTCAGCCTCTGTTCTTGACCTCCACAAAGCTTACCCAAGTCTACATCGGAGTCGAGTTCTTCAATTTGCGGATTTTCAGGCACTCGCACAGTGACAAAATCTCGAACCAATTTCTGGAATGTGGGACTCACCATTGTCAAGGGGTTTTTTGTGTGGGCTACAAAATCTGAGGGTTTTGAGAAATTTCTGATTTCTGGTGAGGCACTCGCGCGAGTTCTGTTCTGGGAAGATGAACAGTTGGGAAGAACTTGAATTTGTGTGGGAATTACAAACCAGTCGCTTTCACGGTCCTTTTTCGAAAACCAAAAAGCCACCCTACTTTTTCTTCTTTCAGAATACCATCATGCGCACATTTAAGCCCATCATCATAACTTTTTGGCCCAAGGTTAGCCCATCTGGTCTACTTCCCAAATAAGATATTTTTTCAGTAACCCTAGCCCTCGGTGTTTAAACACCGCTTCACATATTTTTGGTATTTTCGATTTTCCAATTTTTTTCGACTATAAAAAATAACAGAACAGTAAATAGTACAACAGAATAAACAAATTTGGGTACCTTACATTCGACACACACCCAAGTGCTGCCTGAGGCCTTCAAAAGTCTCACCATCCAGAGGCTTTGTAAAGATATCAGCAAGTTGTTCTGATGTTGGTACATAATGAGCTGTGACTTCTCCTTTTTCGACCAAATCTCCAATAAAGTGATGTCAGATATCGATGTGTTTTGTCCTAGAGTGTTGCACAGGATTCTTGGAGATATCAATGGCGCTTTTATTATCACATAAGACTGTCAAACTCACATCATTGAATCCATAGTCTCTCATCATCTGCTTCATCCATAATAGCTGCGCACAACAACTTCCTGCAGCCAAATATTCTGCCTCAGCCATAGACAATGATATAGAGTTCTGCTTTTTACTGTACCAGCTAACAAGATTTGAACCAGCAAAGAAGCATCCTCCAGTGGTACTTTTACGATCATCAGCATTCCCGGCCCAGTCAGAGTCACTAAAACCTACCAACTACGACTCCTTGTTCCTAGAAAACCATACTTCATACTCCACTGTTCCACTTATATATCGAATGATTTTTTTCACAGCTGACATATGTGATTCCTTTGGATTAGCCTGGTAGCGGGCACAAATCCCAACACTCAAACAGATGTCTGGTCTACTTGCAGTTAAATATAACAGGCTGCCAATCATACTCCTGTATAATGTTTGATCAACACTTTGACCCTGATCATCTTTTGTAAGTTTATCGGTAGTAGCCATTGGAGTGCGTACTGCCTTTGCACTTGCAAGTCCAAATCTCTTGATCAAGTTCTCTGCATATTTCTGTTGGTTAATGAAAAGCCCATTCTTTTCCTGAGTAACCTGCAACCCCAGAAAGTATGACAATTTTCCTACCATACTCATTTCGAACTCCTTAGTCATTAAGTCAACAAATTCCTTCACCAAAACTGAAGAGGTGGATCCAAAGACAATGTCATCAACGTAAATCTGTGCAATTAGAATATTTGTCCCCTTATGCAGCACAAACAGTGTACGGTCCACTCCCCCTCGACGATATCCCTTCTGAATCAGAAAGGTTGTCAGTCGCTCATACTATGCACGGGGTGCCTGCTTGAGTCCATACAATGCTTTGTTCAATCGATAAACATGGTCAGGAAAATGTGGGTCTTCAAATCCCTTAGGCTGTTCCACGTAAACTTACTCCTTCACTAGACCATTCAGGAATGCACTCTTGACATCCATCTGATGAAGAGTAAAGTCCAGAATGCATGATACGGCCAACATTAGTCGGATCGACTCCAATCTAGCCACGGGTGCAAAAGTTTCATCGAAATCAACCCCTTGTACTTGGGTGTACCCTTGAGCGACAAGTCGAGCTTTATTTCTTGTGACGTTGCCATCTACATCTAATTTGTTCTTAAAGATCCACTTGGTTTCGATCACATTTACATCAGCAGGCCGCGGGGTGAGATACCAAACATTGTTTCTTTCAAATTGTTGTAACTCTTCTTGCATTGCCAAAATCCAATACTCATCAAGAAAGGCTTCTTTGTAATTCTTGGGCTCAGTAAGAGAGATAAAACATGATAATCCTGCCAATTCTCTGTAATTTACCCGTGGCTGATCCCGTAACTGTATGTGTTTGGTTGAACTTTGTTCAGATTCATGTGTTACTGTTTCCGGAATTTCAACACCGGTTGACTGTGTTGGTGTTTCAACACCAGTAGGATTCACTGGATCGAGAGTATCACTTTCACCCATAGTTTCTTCTTCTGAATCATCAACAACCACATTAATAGACTCCATGACTGCTCCAGAGCGTTGGTTAAGAACTCGGAAAGCTCGGCTAGTAGGGGAATAGCCCAAGAATATACCGATATCACTTCTAGACTCAAATTTAGCTAAGGGCTCTCGATCCTTCAGAATATAACACTTACTCCCAAAGATATGAAAATACGACACATCTGGTTTCTTCCCTTTCCAGATCTCATATGGTGTCTTCTCAGTGAACGGATGCAGATATACTCTGCTGATAGTGTAGCATGCTGTGTGTACCGCCTCAGCCCAATATCTAGCATGAATTTTTTTCTCGGCTAGCATTGATCGTGCCATTTCCTGCAGCGTCCGGTTCTTCCTTTCTACTATACCATTTTGTTGAGGAGTTATGGGGGCAGAGAACTCGTGGTGTATACCAAGTGTCTCGCAGATGTCATGAAACTTAGAATTTTCGAATTCTTTTCCATGATCACTCCTGATACGTGCAATTCTTACTTGAGCGGTTCCTTTTTCTACATGTAGCCTGTGCGCCAAGTTCTTGAAAACATCAGCAGCCTCTGACTTCTCTTTGAGAAATGATACCCATGTATATCTCGAGAAATCGTCTACACATACGAAAATATACTTCTTCCCAGCCACACTAGGGGTGTTGACCGGCCCCATTAAGTCCATATGCAGAAGCTCCAAAAGTCTTGACGTTGAAACATCATGTACGACATGGTGTGGTATCCGAATTTGCTTTCCTTCTTTACACGACCCGCAAACAATCTCCTTGTTGTCACTGATTTCAGGAATACCTCTGACTGCATTCAGTCTGGAAATACGTGATAAGGATTTATAATTCATGTGCCCCAATTTTCTGTGCCACAGAGTACTGACTTCCTTCTTTGAACTCAAGCAGGTGACAACTTGATCAAGCAGATAACAATTATCCATTGATCTTGATCCAGTGAATACTCCAGTACTATGGTTTACTACACATTTCTCTTTGTCGAAAAACACTGTCATTTCATTGTCACATATATGGCTGATGCTCAACAGGTTTGCCTTCAGACCTTCCACTAGCAACACATCTTGAAACACTGGAAGCCCTTTGATGGCTAACTCACCCTTGCCGATTATTCTGCTACGTTTCCCATCACCAAATCTAACATGTCCACCAAATCCAGGTTTGAATTTTCGCAGAAATTCAGGAACTCCAGTCATGTGCCTTGAACACGCACTGTCGAAATACCAAGAATTTCCTGTATGTGCCCCAAAACATACAAAACTTGAAAAACAAACATCTTGAGAATTTCGAACCCATACCCGTTTTACTGGTCGAGTGATGTGATGCAAACTTTGGTTGACACGTGTGTTCAGGAATCCGGTGGTGTATCCTCCAGTGTTGAAACGTTGCCTTGTATCATATCCTAACACGGTGTTGAATCTTCGATCTGCTGAATTAAAAGACAGTGTCCTAAGCAGCTTAAAACATCTATTTCTTACATACCCTTGAGTTCCACAGTAGCCACATCGTCTAATCCTTTTGGTAGGGCAATTTCTCTCGATTATTCTTGGAGAAGCCGCACCGTGATCTGCCTTGTTACTCCGTGAATTTACCGGTGAGGATCCTTCATAGCCAATTCCGTACTTGGTCGTCTGTCCCATTCTTAGACAATCTTCGAGCTTAGCTTTTCCTGTATTGAGTCGTCTAATAGATTGTTCTGCTGCCTCTGCTCGTTGCACCATTTCAGCAATATTTCCAATTCGCCAATTGCCTTTTCCTTTTCAAGTTCCTTCATTTTAGATTCTTCACTCAATCTCTTGTTTTCAGACTTGAGCACTTTGTTTTCATCCGCCACGTTTAACCACATCTTGTACATTTCCAGGCTTTCCTTGTGAATGTCATCATCACTAATGCTCCTAGTCTCTTCATCTGAGCTATCACTCTCATCTTTATTCAGCCCACTGAGACCTTCCTCAAAAGAGTCTTTTAACTCCACCACTATCACACCGAAAACAACATGATTGGTATAATCCTCTCCATCCTTACTATCATATCCTATGTCATCATCACTCCAGGTTGTAGTGTACGATTTCCCTTGCCTTTTAAGGTTATTGGCACACTCAGCTTGTATGTGCCCGAAACCTTCACACTCTCTACACTGGATTTTCCTGTTCAGGTTTGGATTTGTTGATTTAAAATTTGGTGTTTCAACACCAGTTACTTGGCTAAATCTTGGAGTGACACCAGTTACTTGGCCAAATCTTGGAGTGGAGTTTGCGTTTGGATTTTTGTTCCCACTTGACTTCTCTTGTGGCTTCCTGCCCATCTTCTTCATAAATCTGGAGAAGTTCCTGGTTATGTTTGCGATGTCATCGGACTCTTCATTATCTGAATGGTCTTCTGACTTTCCAGAGGTTATGCTTGAAAAAGCCATCTCTTTCTTTCCTGCTTTTGTTTGCAACATTTCCATCTCATACGATTCCAATGATCCCATAAGTTCATCAAGTGTCATTATCCCTATCCTTCCATTTTCATTAATCGCTGTGACCTTCATGTTGAAACGTGGGGGTAATGCTCTCAACACCTTCCTGACAAGCTTTTGATCTTTATACTTTTTGCCGAACTGAAAAGCTTTGTTTGCAATATCTCGGACTCGTCCATTGAACTCAGAAATAGTCTCATCTTCGCGCGTCTTTAGTTCTTCGAATTTTGAAGTGTAATACTGCAGCTTTGATTCTCTGACGGAGCTTGTCCTCTCATGATAAGTTTGTAACACATCCCACGCTTCCTTAGCAGTTTCACAGTTTGAAATCATCTTAAACTGATCTTCATCCACTGCCATAAAGATGGCATTCAATGCCTTTGAGTTGGACACGTGTGCTTTGTGCTCCTCGGTAGAGTATTTGGAAAATGGTTTAGCTGTCAGTGAGCTTGATCCTCCAGCTTCGTCACTTGTAGGTGGAGTGTATTGATTTATGACATAGTTCCAAGCTTGATCATCTAATGCTCCAATGAACACCTTCATACGTGCCTTCCAATAAGCATAATTTCCTTGTTCCAGCAACGGTGGTCGCGTGACTGAAGCCCACTCCTTTGGTGCCATAGTGAAACCTGATCTCACTCTCCCTGTATAGGGGTCAGCAAGTGTCGTGCTCTGATACCAATTGTAATTCAGTTCCACCTAAAGTCTATACTTTTATGACAATTTATTTAACTGTTTGGTGTTAAAACACAAAGTAAAATACGCAGTCCACACACAACTTATTTACGCAGTTCGGTGTAAATACACCTACGTCTGCGGGGCCTTGCCCAGATCAGAAACCATTCACTAGAAAGCAGTCTTTAGTGCAAGAAGCTTAACTTAAATACTAATCCATTGCTAACCTATTGAGTGAATGTTGTGAGATCCCCTCACTACCGATCCTACGTCGTTGAACCCCCACGATCAACACGTCTTCCTGGATCTCCTCCTCCCGAGGAATTAAGGCTTCTTTGTTTATGATCTTTACGGACTTGATTGATTGATTTTCCAAACCTCTAAAAACACTCCAGACAGACAACTCCAAAAAATTATCTCAACGTAGAGATGAATACTTGGTCCCCCGTATTCGATGTCTCTTCTCTCTTTTATCCCGTCGTACTCCCTCCGTGCGTACAACTCTTTCCTTGTCTAACTCTACCAAGAATAGACTTCTAGACTAAGGAAATATCTAATTCTAATCTGGTATTTAAATGGACAATCCTTTATTAATAGGACTTGTACCATAAATAAACTACTTAATCAATTCCTAACTATTACAAGGAATATTTGTTTACCAGAATTAGATTGCCACGAAATCACACACTGATCTTCACAATATTCTGTTCTGATCGCATGATTATACTCCATAATTTGCTCCATAAATCGTGGCTAGAAACTTGCTGTCTGGAAAAACTGGATTGATATGGTGTTAAAACACCACATTACTAGTTCACACAATATGCCACAAATAAGTCCAACTCCCGAGGACTCTACAAGGGAGCAGTGCTACGGGAAGAAAATTGTTTGCTTGGATAAAATTGTTTGCTTGGATATGTTATGCAACACCGGAAAAGAGAAATGGCGATTTGGCTTTTGGGAGAAGTAGAAGTAAATTTATAAAACTCTATTCTGGTAAATGTTGGTGTAATAGAACTTGGATATCGATTTGAGTCGCGTTAACATACGCTTTCCTTAAAAAGTAATTCGACTCAGTTACTGCCTTGGGTTACACGAATTCTCCTCGAGAATAAAACAATTGAAAATACCCTCTTGATCTAGGATTGAAACAAAAGAAAGGTTTTGAGTGCAGTATTTTGATTACTGAATAAATCTGAAAATTCTAAAATTTTCACTTGTCTATTTGTGCATACATACACATGTTTATATAGGAGATGTTCCGAAAAGACACTACTAATCGTGGAATTTGTAGGTTATAGGTCACCACATTTATGATTCACCACTCTGATACAATTGTAATACAATGTATCTTTCCACAAATGATTATATTTTCACATACGATGTATCCGAGTTGTCATAAATGAATTCTAAAACAACACATCTTTTCACGTAAATGATTACATTTTCCACATCCAGTGTACTATAGTTATCAGAATTTTAATAAAATCTGAATTGTGTATTTTTCCACATGACAATGCAGTAAGTTGAGCATGCCGCCTACACTGCATCTCGTACACAATCCTTAGTTCATCCTCATCCTTTCAATCAAGGAGTCAGATACTATACACCATCACCATTATAATTATGTATAAATATGGATGTAGTTATAATGATGAGTCTTTCCACAAAAAGGATAATACATGTTAGTCTTGGCAACAAATTTTAATACATATCCCAGAACTGTAAGCTCGTAGATAGTTTATACAACTGTGCACTCCGCACCACCAAACTTGTTTTAACATCCCGAGCTCACAACTACTCGAATCCAATCATACTTATATAACTTGTGTTTCTTAAAACACCAACAATCCTCCCCCATATAAGTATTATCCTTGATTTGGAAAATCCAACAACCAAACCAAACAAGTGCATAAATGAAAATATCTTGAAGATTGAATTTTTACCTTAGTAAATTACACATTTCAAATATTTAAGAATCGGGGTGTCTTTAAAGATTGAACCCTTCAACCCATTTGAACACTTGAAGATAATCTACACACAAGTTCAAGTACAAATCTCAAAAGCTAAAACTTGACACTATATAAGCCATGTGTCCCTATCCATTCATGAGTGCATAGAAAGCCAAGCCCTGGCTTCTTGAAGCGGCTACACTTCACACTTCATATAGGTGAATCTCTTTAATCGTACTCCTGCAAAAGTACTTTGTCAAAAGATCCATTAAGAAGATAAACTTCAACCTAACTTACATGTAGCTCCAAACATATTACCTTCGTGATATGAAATCATATGTATTAATCTCAAACAATAGGCCTTCCACATTGAATTTTACTCCAATGTCATATCAGAGCAAAATTGGGTATCCCATAATCAGAGATTTAAATAGGCTTTAAAGCCATCTCGATCACAGACTTGTTTACCAAGTCCCTAGCTAGTCCCTTCGTCAAGTGATCTGCTAGATTGTGTTGAGATCTTACAAAATCAACTGAAATCACATCATGAGTTATTAACTCACGTATCCCGCTATGCCTAACGCCCAAGTGTCTAGATTTTCCATTGTACACTTCACTATAAGCCTTAGATAGACTATGTGTACTATCACAATGAATATAGATAGGTGAAATCAGCTTAGGGCACAATGGAATTTCATATACCAGATTCTGTAATCATTCCGCCTCCTTACCTCCTGCTGCAAGAGCAATAATATCTGACTCCATAGTGGAGTTAGTTATGCAAGTTTTCTTTTTAGAAGCCCATGAAATGACACCTCCACCAAGTAAGAATATCCAGCTAGTTGTAGAAGAATGATCTTCTATATTTGTTATCCAACTAGCATCTGAATAACCTTCTAAAACCGAAGGAAATCCAACATAGCACAAACCATAATTCATGGTTTTCTTTAGATACTTAATTACACTCCTAACTGCCTGCCAATGATGTGTGTTGGGGTTACTTGTGTACCTACTTAATTTGCCAACCGTAAAAGCGATGTCAGGCCTTGTGCTTGTCATGGCATACATCAAACAACCAATTACTTGTGAGTACTCAAGTTATGATACCGCTTTACCCTTATTAGGCATAAGCTTCATACTTGAATCCATTGGAGTGCTAACCATGGAACAATTCTCACAATTGAATTTCTTAAGTACTTTCTCAATGTAATGAGACTGTGTCAGAGAAATTCCTTTATTCTCTCGTTTGATCTTAATACCAAGAATCACACCGGCCTCCCCCATATCTTTCATGTCAAAACTTGATGACAAGAATGCCTTCGTAAGGTCAACTTGGATATGATTTTGTGCCAAAAATAAGCATATCATCCACATATAGACAAATGATAACTCCATTTCTAGAACTATCGAATTTGCTATACAAACATTTGTCAGATTGGTTTAACTCGTAGTCATTCGATAAAACCACCTCATCAAACTTATGATGCCATTGTTTAGGAGCTTGTTTTAGCCCAAACAATGATTTGACAAGTTTACAAAACTTATGCTCATTTCCAGGCATAACAAACCCTTCGGGTTGTTTCATGTAAACCTTCTCTTCTAGATCTCCATTCAAAAATGCATTTTTGACATCCATTTGATGGATCACTGGGTTGTTAATGGCCGCTAATGCAATCAACAACCTAATTGTGGAGATCCGAGCAACCGGGGCATATGTATCAAAATAATCAATACCTTCCCTTTGCCTAAAGCCTTGGATAACCAATCTAGCTTTATACTTGTCAATAGAGCCATCGACTTTCATCTTCCTTTTGAAGATCCACTTGCAACCCAAAGGTTTACACCCACGCGGGAGATCAGAAAGAACCCACGTATTATTACCCATGGTGGAATCCATCTCATCATTTATCATTTTTTTCCAGAAAGCAACATCACGAGACTTCATAGCCTCACTAAATGTCTTAGGATCCTCTTCAATATAATAACAATATGAATGTTGATAACCTATCTCATCTCTTGATCCCTCAACCAAATAAATTTGGAAATCAGGACCGGAAAACTTCTCAATCCTACCTCTCTTGCTCCTTCGAAGCTCATGTGACTTGAATTGATGAGACATTTCATCTTCCTCCATAGTTCTACTTGAAGTAGGAACTAAATCCCCTGACTTTGGTACGGATGTGAATCAATTTTCATCAAAGATAGCATCTGTTGTTTCAATTACGGTGTGAATCGAAATAAAATCATTAGGTTCTGTAATATTGAACCTATAAGCCCTGAAATGCATAGCACATCCAATAAAGATGCAAGCAATACCTCGTTCCCCCAATGTTTTTCTATTGGGATTGGGAAGTCTAACAACTGCCCAACAACCCTAAACTCGAAGATAATTCAAGTTTGGTTTCTTTTTATACTAAAGCTCATATGGAGTGATCTTGTTCCGTTTATTAGGAACCCTATTTAATAAATACCAAGCCGTTAACATGGCTTCACCCCAAAATTCGTCACTCAATCCAGAATAGGATAACATGGAATTAACCATTTCTTTAAGTACCCTATTTTTCCTTTCTGCCACACCATTTTGTTGCAGTGTATATGGAGCGGTAACCTCATGAACGATGCCACAAGATTCAAAAAATGAAGGATCATAATATTCACCTCCTCTATCAGTGCGTAATTCTTAATTCATAATTGATTTTTGCAATTCAACCTCAATTTTAAAAGTCTTAAATTTCCCAATTGCCTCATCTTTGGAATGAAACAAATAAATGTAAAAAAATATTGAATAATCATCAATGAATGTTATTAAGTACTTTTTACTCCCCAAAGAATGTGTTGCATGCAAGTCACACAAGTCACTATGTATGAGTTCTAGCAATTTTGAAGTTCTTTCAACACTTTTAAATGGTTTCCTAACAATTTTATTCAACATGCAAATATTACATTTTTGCACATTTATATCAAAAGCAGGAATCAAACTAGTTTTAGACATATCAAGCATACGTTTGTAATGAACATGTCCTAGTCTAGCATGCCATAAAGATGGTAAATCAACATTGGAGCAGATCATGTAAATAGAACCACACATATTATTTATATTGAGCATAAACATTCCATTATAATAATATCTGAATCCTACAAACACACCAATCTTTGATAAGATAAATTTATCAGATTCATACACTTGCTTATAGCCACACTTAGACAATATAATACTAGAAACTAAGTTCTTTCTAATTCCAGGTGCATGCAGAACATCTTTTAGATGAAGATTTTTCCAGAAATAAATTCCAACACAACATCTTCTCGACCAAGAATAGTGGCGGTAGATTTGTTTCCCATATGAAGAATGGAACCATCGTTAGCAGGTTCATATGATTTGAACCACCTACAATCCTTGCAAACATGTTTGGTTGCTCCAGAATCTGTCCACCAAGAAATTTCATCATGTACATAAAATGCTTCAGAAATTAATGGTACATAATTCTCAACCGAATTTAAACCATAATTAATATTCTGACCTTGATCAGGAGTTTGGCCTTGGTCCTTAGACCCTTGCCCGAAATGATTTGGTTTCACTCCTTTCTTGCTCTTCTTGACACGACAATCACGTTTGAAGCATTCTGTCTTGCCACAAATCCAACATGCACCCTTAGGCTTCTTGTTGTACTCTTTGCTTGTGTTGTTAAATGGGCGCTTCTTCCCCATTTTCTTCTTAGAACTATCACCCTCTTCTATCATATTAACCGAAGAGAGTTCCACGGTCTCTTTATCTTTGGACTTGCCATTTTCCTATGCCCTTAGAGTTTCCTCTATGCGCAAATGGCTTCCGAGTTGAACAAGAGACAATTCTTCCTTTTTGTGCTTAAGCATGTGCTTGAAATCTTCCATAAAGGTGGAAGCTTGTCGATTATACTTGACACAAAAATAGATTCATCCATTCCTAGTTTGTGTTGTGCAAATTGTCCTAAAGCCTGGAGCAATTCATTGTACTGCTCCATAACGGGCCTAGAGTCTGATATCTTGTAATTCATAAAATTACTGACAAGGAAATTCTTACTAGAAGCATTCTCATCCATGTATTTTGACTCTAAGGAATTCCACAACTCTTTTGCAGATTCAACATTTTGATAAACATCAAAGAGTGAGTCAGACATACCATTTAAGATGTGATCATGACAGATGTAGTCATCATTTTCCCATTTGTTCCTCCGACGAGTTTCTTCCAATGGTTCATCATCTGCTGGTTCTGTCATTGGAGTAGACAAAACATATGCCACTTTCAAAGTTGTAAGGAGGAAATGCATCTTCTTCTGCCATCTACGTAAATCAACGCCTTTAAACTTCTCCAGTTTCTCAGACTTAGATGTCATATCACGTACAGTTGCCATGTCTTGTACGGTAAGGAATTACTCTTTAAGAATGTTATGAAACACTGGAAAAGAGAAATGACGATTTGGATTTTGGGAGAAGTAGAAGTTAATTTATAGAACTCTATTCTGGTAAATGTTGGTGTAATGGAACTTGGATATTGATTTGAGTCGCGTTAACATACGTTTTCCTTAAAGAGTAATTCGACTTAGTTACTGCCTTGGGTTACACGAATTCTCCTCGAGGATAAAATCAATCAAAAATACCCTCTTGATCTAGGCTTGAAACAAGAGAAAGGCTTTGAGTGCAGTATTTTGGATATTGAGTAAATCTGAAAATTCTAAAATTTTCACTTGTCTATTTGTGCATGCATACACATGTTTATATAAGGGATGTTCCGAAAATACACTACCTATCGTGGAATTTGTAGGTTATAGATCACCACGTTTATGATTCACCACGCTGATACAATTGTAATACAATGTATCTTTCCACAAATGATTATATTTTCCACATACGATGTATCTTAATTGTCAGAAATAAATTCTGAAACAACACATTTTTTCACGTAAATGATTACATTTTCCACATCCAGTGTACCGTAGTTATCAAAATTTTAATAAACTCTGAATTGTGCATTTTTCCACATGACAATGCAGTAAGTTGAGCATGTCGCCAACATCCTTAGTTCATCATCATCCTTTCAATCAAGGAGTCAGATACTATACACAACCACCGTTATAATTATGTATAAATACAGATGTAGTTAGAATGATGCGTCTTTCCACAAAAAGGATAATACATGTTAGTCTTGCCAAAAAAAATTTAATACATATCCCAGAACTGTAAGCTCGTAGATAGTTTATACAACTGTGCACTCCGCACCACCAAACTTGTTTTAACATCCCGAGCTCACAACTACTCGAATCCAATCATACTTAAATAACTTGTGTTTCTTAAAACACCAACAATCCTCCCCCATTTAAGTATTATCCTTGATTCGGAAAATCCAACAACCAAACCAAACAAGTGCATAAACGAAAATATATTAAAGCTTGAATTTTCACCTTAGTAAATTACACATTTCAAATATTCGAGAATCGGGGTGTCTTTAAAGATTGAACCCTTCAACCCATTTGAACACTTGAAGATAATCTACACACAAGTTCAAGTACAAATCTTAAAATGTGTGGTAACAAATCTCAAAATGTGTGGTACAAATCTCAAAGAAGCCACCCTAAGTGTGTGGTAACAAAGTTGGGGGTTAATTTGGGGTTTTTATTTTTGAAAACACTATGTCTACTTTAACAACTAAATTAACCAACAATTAGAGCAATGTAAATACAATCACAAATACCATGAATGATGTAACTAAGATTATAACGAGCCTTGGGCGCAATTGGTGTACATTTCTAGTCATCCTTTGATCATCGATTAATTATATTTTTTTATGCACTAACCACATATTGTGGAGAACTTATCAACACCTTTTGAGTGTTGATATTTCTCACCTCTCCTCGGTTATAGTTAGAGTGGGCGATCGGCGCCACACAATAACCTTTATCCTTGGGTCACTTTAGACGATCGGCATTATAAACTTTCCCGAGGATAGCAATACACATGGAGACCCAACACAACTCCTACAAATCAGATCAGCGGTTCCCCTGTTGCAACACCCGTCGGCCCATTTTTTCTTCAACTTCTTTGTGTTGCTACAGGCGAACCGCTGATCTGATTTGGGAGTTCTTCTAGTTGATTTTATAGTGCTCAAGAAGACAAATCCAATGGTATTACCCTAGGAGGCTATATCTTTTCAAATATTTATTAAAAAAATTGTTCGAACTTCGGGGTCACAATTTGTCCACTTATTTGTCTTCATTCTTCGACCCTTCTGTCTTCTACCACATTTTGACCTTCAATCTTCTACCATCCTTGCGAAGGGCCTTCACTAAACCAATCTAAAGTTCTTACGAGTGATTTACAAATTAAGCTTACAAAAAGAAATCAAGACGCTTGTAAGGACCAAAAATCCATTAGGTTATAAATAGGTTACAAAATGAAGTATTAAGATATGAAAACCGAAAATTATCATCTAAACCATTTATAATGTAAACCAACCTAAATCTAGCAATCTTCCGACAAAAGATGACAAAAGAGATGTTAAATGCTTTGGAAAATACATGCATTTTACGTGTTATCACATCATATGCTTCTGATTATTGGTTTCAACATTTTGTTCTTGTAAAATAACCAGTTCCATTGTTCCTTGCAGGGTGTTAGGTCTCTCTTTTAATGATTGCTTTGAATTTAATGTCTCTAGGATAGTTATTATCTTGAGGTAGTATTTGTATTCATGACTTGATTATGATTTTGTGAGATTGAATATTTCTGTGTGATCTTTATTTCTCATTCATGTATAATTTTTGCCATGTCATGCTTTAGGATGCATTTATAATTCTATACTTATTATAATATCATGCTAGGCTAAAATGCTATCTCAGGAGTGTTAGATTAGGGCTATTGTAGGCTCAAGAGTACCGAGGAAATAAATGCATTCATCTACCTTGAGAGTACTGATACGATCGTTAGACCCTAATTCTAATTACCTAGTTATGTGAGTGATTGCATGTTATGGTGCTAGATAAGCATTCTAGTTTGTAACTAGGGTCGTGGTAACCTTAGAGTAATCAGAAGATGCTAATTCCTATGCCTTTCTAGGCCTAGGGTTGGTATCCATACACTAGTGTAGGAATGACCTACTAAAGGCGGTTCTATCGGCAATTTAAAGGCGCTTTTTAGGTGCCTTTAATGGTTGTGCCTTTAAAAGAAGGTGGTTCCTAGAACCGCCTTTAAAAATTGCCAATAAAGAAGGTTAAAAACTGCATTTAATTAGCACGAGAAACCATCTTTAATTAGTTTCTGAACTCAGAAATTGAGGTCGTTCTGTCGTACCTTGCCTCCTTTCCCAAGCTCCAAAAATCTCCCTTTTTCCAAAATCAAAAACAAACAACAGTTGTGTTTTGTCTTTGTAAAACGAAATATAGTTTCCGGATTCGTGTGGCATTTCTAGTCTCTCTCTAGAAATTTTTGGCTGACCATTTAATTTCCTAAAATCACTTCCGAACTCGGAAACTATGTCGGGTAGGTCGTTTCCGAGTTCGGAAAGCATTTTCTGACCTATGCAAAATTAACATAAAAGGGGCGACATGGTTTCTGGACTCGGTAACTCAATCTGGTCTTCTGGTTCAGATTTTGTTTTATTAATATTACCGGCACAAAAATAGCCTCAACACACAGCCACAATTTAAATACAATACACGATAGTATTTTGCACCTAAACAAACATCTATAGATAACGCTAACCAAACAATAATATATACCAATATTGGGATTTCCTAGTGTTCCTGGCCGATTGAGAGTTAGATGTCGAGCCAATGAATTCCGCGCATTGTTGATATCATCATGCGAGTAGAGTTTCCAATCCTTTATGAAAATTTGAAAATAACATTATAGTATTAAATATTTAGCAAATGTTAGTTAGGAAAACTACCACGTTCAATTGTACAAATACCTTTTCAATTTCTAGAACATACTCCTGGACTTTCTCTACACACTCGGACACATATAACATGACGTAATAGGTGTACTCTCACGTTTGAGCCTATTTCTTGTACTATATGCAAGAAACATAAATTATTAATACTGTTGCATCAAATTATTGAGTATAGTATGTAGGAAATTAACATATTGTTAGACCACCTTGATTTCGACCACGTGAAATGAACAATTTATTTTCTCACTATTTTCCTTCATTTCAGTTTCCAAAATCTCAACGAATGCATCAGATGGTTGGAAGTGGAGGGGATCCATCCAATACACTCACTTCTTTGCGGGTACTATCAATATTAATCTCCAATGGTCCCTGAATAAGAAAATATATTTATCTATTAAAAATTTTTGGAAACAATGTTGGTAAAAAATGGAAGATAATAAATAACCTCTCGATGTATGGCACAGCGAAAAGAAACTTATCCTTCCGGCCTAAGCATTTTTAATGTAGTCGATCCTCTCTTGTTTTGTACAACCAATTTCGTGTATCATCACCAGGCATGTATGCAATCTATCCCTTTTTTTTTATTACTGGTAAAAACATGTACCTGGACAATTTCATAGTAGGTAGTATTTGTAATAATGGTTAGTGTAATTAAAATCGAATTTAGTAATAAAATTAATAAAATCACTAACAATGTGTAGATTGACATCGCTTGATTAACTTGCTCACATTTCCATAGGTTTTCAAAATCTTTCCATAACACCATGAATTCACGTTTGCACCAAATACACATTCATTTCCCTAGAATGTGTATGTTAAGTTTCAATCTTGGGGTTGTAGCCAATTATAAAAGGACACGTACGAAGCTAAGCATTTCTCGAGGGACGTGGGCTCTTGCCAATGAAGGTTTAACCCTAGTTGGTGTTGTTGGCACCGGTTTGGGCATCAATTTAACCGGTTTGGTTTTGTCTTCACCGGTTTGGGCATCAATTTAACCGGTTTGGTTTTGTCTTCACCGGTTTTGGTGATGGAGGACTTGTTTCCTTCAAATGTCAATCCTTGATAGGATCGGCGTATATAAGTCTATGGGGCCGAATAAGGAACATTCCCCGGGAAGGGCCAATTTTTTTGTATTCTCCATCCGAGATTGGCAAAGGGGCGCCCATCACCAAATAATTCTCCAAGAAAACCCTCAAAAGACCTTCTGCAATTGGTATAGAGTGACGGTGTTTCATCAACTTATGCAAAACTCCACCAGCTATATGCAGTGCCTACCGTCTATGTCTTGATTAATGTATAGTTCACACGGATATGATTTCTAAAACACATGAAAAATAAGTATTAATTATGAAACTTAATTCAAAGGACCATAATTGAGAAAAGGATCCTTCGTACCTTTTTTTCAATTGCAAGGGTGGCAATCTCGAGGTTGTCGGGTTTGAAGAATTGCCCATCGATTCTTGGATTTTGAGCAATTGTCTCGCAATTTACCTCAACATCTGCGGTAGAATGTCGTGAACCCCTGGATGGCGGTGTCCAATCAGGCGTTAAGTCCTCTAAATTGTCCGGAAGAGCTAGCCCGATGTGTTGGACCAACTTCCGAATTACAATTTCTTGTTGTTCAATTAGTTTGTCTTGGAGTTGGACATTTTTTTTGCAACGAAGGGACTCTTGAGAGTTCCGCTCCATCGTAGGATCGTACGCTCCCAAATGTTTGTCGTTGGGTCAAGAAACTACCCACACCCCTAACTCGGCCCTGATGGTCGGGATTTTCCATGGCTTCAAAAAGGATATTGTGTTAATCCCTTGGAATAAATTCCCCTCGCAATTGATCATTCTTCAATTTTTCATAAGTGAAAACATAAATAGATATACCTTTGTTATTTCGATATAACCTTAATATAGTTCAAATTAATAATGTATTCACCTAAAAATTTATGTACCACTCTTTTGACAATTAGTTTCTCTTTATCCTTGACATATAGACCCTTCTTGTTGCGTCGGTTTTTGAGAAATAGATCGCACCTCTCAATGTCATCCACACTAATCGGTTGCACTGAATCCCTTGCCTCATCTTCCGCCATCCCGCCCGCTATCGTAATTTTCACATCTTGTTCTAGACGTTCCTTCATTAGCAATATTGCTGCTAAGAGATAACCCCCACGACTCAATCAGTGAGGAATTTTGCAATCCCCGAAAACACGTTGTTTTTCATCCCTTGTACCCCAAGTTAGATGTTAGGGTCATGTTAACACTATAGACATTTTAATGTAATTAATCACACTAATAATTTGCATATTTTTTACGAACGTTTTCATTATTCTCCAATGCTTTTTTCTTGTGAATCTCACAGCTCTCGGGTAGAATGTGCATATAATTTACCCATAGGCGATCACTTTTCTTATCGCTAAATACGCAGTCTCTGGACAAAGTGTATTTATGTTCACGCCAACTCTTTGACACTATGAACATAGCCTTCTTTCGCAAAGCACCCACGTCTTGTGCTTTGATTTGAAAAGGCCTCTATGGGGATTATGAAACGCAAGGATATGAGGAGGGAGAGCACAAGTAAAGACAAATTGTAGAAGAAAAATGTAAGAAACATGATTCACTAAAGCTACCTTGCGTTCCATCCACAATCGTTTCCTTGTAATCATTTGGGAAATCATGCCAAGTATCGTAGAGGATATCTACACTTCTTCTACAGACCTTTACCACTAACTAGACCATTTGGCGCGTTGCTCCGATGCACAATTTTCCAACTTGTCGAAAATCAATGACGTTAACTCTTTCCTAGACATTCTACGGTTGATTTAAACTAGTGTTCCTCCCAACTTCGGTTGATTTAAACTAGTGCTCCTCTCAACTTTGTCTCCCTTGTTACCTAATTTCTCTGTTTCATGATTGATTATGTCGTTCCTGATATGAAATCATACTCCACTCATGTGCTCAATTCCTAGTGATATGTTCATGTGCCTTACTTGGTAATCTATATTGCGATTTGTTCATGCGTTCTGCTTCAGGTGATCTATATTGTGATTGGTTCATGTGCTCCACTTCGGGTGATCAATTAAGCTTTAGGAAGATGATTTTCCTTCCCCCAAACGATCGATTTATGCTTGTATTCACCCTGCATAAATTTCCCCATCAATTCCCTCAGAACTGTTGTTTCCTTTCTTTGCTCCTCTTGAGTCTACTTCATCTGCTCCAAGTGAATGTTCATCTGCCTCTAGATCTTAGTCTCTATATCTGAGCTTAAGACCTTGTACTTCTCCTCCATAGCTTCATACACCTGAACATTGTTGCGACGAACTGGAGCTTCACCTCTTTTAGTATATCATTGACCTTAGATTCCAAAGCTTTCATTCGAGTATTGTCTGCCATCTTCAGCCAAGGAAATTCCGCTCTGATACCACTTGTCACACACTCAGATTGTAATTGAGGATGAAAAGGGAATTTTGAATTGATTTTCCAATATATGCAGATTGTTGAGACAAATTACAGAAACAGAGAGAGGGAAATAGAAAGGATGAAATGGTGAGTTTACAGAAGGAAAGAATAGAGACGAATGCGAGATTTGGATTCTAGCTAATCATATACAAATCATGCAAAAAAGATGATTTCCATCAGCACCTTTCTTCCCTCTTTATAACCATGTTGTCCAATTGATTGGCTGAGTTGTTGTACTACTTCTAATCCTTGGACATTTGCAGAATAACCAATCTGTTGTTAATTTATTACAACTATGTGCATGGTCCCTGTTTTACCCTTAATGATTACGCTAGCTCGTGCCATTACGTATATTCCTTTTTTCAATTATAAATCCATCAATTGTTAAATTTTATTATATTTTGGACTTCCATCTTAAAACCAATTGGTACTAAGTAGAGGTGACCCAAAACTTTATATATTAGTCATTTAGTCTTTAAGAAACCGATGTGAAAATTTATATCAACACACCCTCTCACATGCAAAAGTGGAACTCTCCACGACCCAATATCGGGCCCAATTCAATGGGGATCCCAACATCTTCCCAATAACTCAACCTGGGCTCTGATACCATGTTAAATTTCAAAATACCCTGGGATTCCATCTTAAAACCATTTGGTACTAAGTGAAGGTGACCTAAGACTTTATATATTAGTCATTTAGTCTTCAAGAAACTGATGTGGGAATTTATATCAACATTAGGCCTTACATCCCATTGTTCCACAGTTCTTTGATTGTCTTTCTCTCTGTGAGTTAATTTCTCCCACAAGGTTAACGACCTCGCGAGGTGCAGGTCAAATTTTGGTGTCGTTTCCAGGGATGGTAGTTTTAATTTGATTGTTAGCTTACATAGCTAGTTGGTAGAAGTAGTTTGTGCTTCTTCTTTTTTGTCGTTTTTGTTAATTGTTGTGTAGAGCTCTTTAATAGCTTTTTTTTTCTCCTAACTTGTGTGGTAGTGTTTCTTTGTGGACTAGTATTTTATTGTTTTTAGTTTATGATACATACTCATACCACTAACCGATGAACCTTACATTACTTACCGGAAAACATAGGTAGACGACAAAGGAGGAGGAGAAGGGTTAGTGAGGTAGTTCCACAAGGGCCAACAATAGAGTTAGAGATTGAGAGAGAGATCACGGGGGAGGACAACATGACTTTGAGGGAGTTGATGACTCCTAACTTGGAGAATCAACCCCTCTATATTGTCTTCCTGTCCCTTCCATAGAATGTGACATGTGAGTTGAAGAGTGGTATGATTCAGTGCATTCCAACACTTCATGGGATAGCCAGCGAGAACTGATGTGGGTCTAATTCCACGCCTTATGACGAAAGGGGAGTCGGCGCGTTATATTGCGTTCATATTTTGTGGGATTATTATGATTTTATTGAGATATAATTTGCACTTTAAGGTGTTTTTGGTGCAGGAATTCATTGATTGCTAATAATTGAGAGGGATCTATACATTGTACTCTTTTTTCCTTAACTAATAGTTTTTTCCCACTGGATTTTCTAGGTTAAGGTTTTTAATGAGGCAATGTGCTCCAATGTAAAATGTTCTTATTTTATAAGACATTTTTCCAGAGATGTAGGAAGAGAGGCAAAAGCATAATTGCTGAAGCTATGGGGTGAAAACTGAATTATTGAAGAGACGTGGAATTGAATAAATTAAAGATACTTACTTCCCATATTGATAAAGATTGTATTATCTCCTTCCATTTGAAATTCCTTAATTTTAGGAATTAGTTATTTGGAGTTAGAATAAATATTATCTTATTTCCTTATTTCTTCCATAAGAAGAAAAGGAATTAGAAGTTGATTGAGATTTGGCTTTGGGTTTGCGGCAGAAGTATATCTACCCTCGTATGGTAATAGAGTTGAAAGAGGAGACCGAAAACACACATGTATGTGCAGAGACGGAAGAAAATATAGGGGAGAGCATACATTAACATTGGTTTTCTTTGGTTCCTGCGCAAAATTAATATATCACAATTATTTGCCTTCGGTGCTTTCCGTGTCCAGCATTACACAACAAGTTTGTTGTCTCTTATTTATTTGATTTCGTTAATTATGTTTTGTTATTATAATATATATTTGTTTAATTTAATCATTATGAGTAGCTAATTTAGGAATAACAAGCATTAGTTTATGAATCTTGAGGCCTAATTGTTTTATAATTGATTCTTATGTGTTTTTGATTATTCTTGGTTTAATTTATTCTTGATCTGTTTAAGCCTGATCAACTTGAATATTATTGGGATAATGCTATCTAATTCCACCAATACGTAATTGCTGGAAAGGGTTAGTAAGTAGCGAGTTCTTGTGAAAAACAGCTAACTAGCTAAGACTGTAATAGCAAGATGGAGAACAATTAAGTGTGCGTTACTATTTGCTTTTGCTTTGGTAATTGCTATATCAGTTTCTTTTCATTCTTAATGCTATCGAGGTGTGTATCTGGTTCAACGAATACTTACCGGGGGCATCTTGGTAAGATAAACAATTAATTAATTATAATTGGTTAATTGTTGATTAAGTACGAAAGAACTGGGGAGGTTAAGCATACCTACTTTCATATAACTGATAGATGCATATGAATTGATTTATCTTTGCGCCTATGATTGATGTTTAACTAATGTGAGTTATTCCGAGCCGATTGCATTCATTATATATTCGCTAGATTTTTATATTTTTTAGTTTGCATTATTATTTCATGTTTTATATTAGTTAGTTGGATTATTAGTTGTTAGATAAATCTGAAATTAAGGAGTGGTGGCTACACCAAAAGTGTTCTATATTAGTAGGTATTTTATTATAGTTTTTGCTCTGTTCCTCGTGGGATCGACTCTGCTTACTACTGTGTTAATCTCATCTATAGAGTTTGCAGATTATTTTGGTGAGTGAAACGGCATTCACCAAGGACCCCAACAAGCATTTGTACGAGTTTCACTCTGTCTCCACAGATATGAAACCGCCAAGAGTCTCTGAGGAAAACTACAACCTACGATTCTTTCCGTTCTCAATTCGAGACGCGATAAAGGTCTGGTTGTATTACCTCCCACCGGGATGTATAACCTCTTGGATGGGCATGAAGTGTTGATTTTTAGAGAATTACTTTCTCATTTCCAAGTCCTCCGGGTTGAAGAAGCAGATGTCAAACATCTCATAGCTTCCCAATGAGTCCCTTTATGAGTATTGGGAACACTTCAATAGGTTGTTAGCAAGCTGCATGTACCATCCATTCAAAGAGTGTGATCTAGTTTAATACTTATTTAAGGGTCTCTGTGACAATGATATGCATATGGTAAATGTCGCGTGCAACATATCAATTGCCAACAAGAGCCCAAAATATGCTATGGCTATTTTTGAAGAGATGGTGAATGGTATGCGCCAATTCATAACCCAGTCAAAGACCAAGACGTTTGAGGAACCCACTCACTCTCCTAAGTTAAAAGAGCAAGTCCAAGCCCTTGCTTCTATGATGAATGAGTTTATGAAGGGGGGAGTTCATCAGGTGAAGGTTTGTGGCATTTGTAGCTTGGATCATCTAACGGATACGTGCCTGCAAGTGGTAGAATAATTTGAGGAGGTAAAGACTTTGGAATAAAACTGAGCAAACCAGCAATTTGGTAGGGGAAAGCAACAAGGGTGGGTTCCTTAGGAACCAAGGAGAAGACAACCGCCAAGACCCCTATGCCAACTCCTTCAACCCTCAGAACCGTGATCACCCAAACTTTTGCTAGCGCGAAAACCAGTAAGAGTAAGAAATTGAATAGAGGGATGGAAAAGGTTACAACATAGGAGGTGTTGCACCACAACCTTACCTGATGGATGAAAGACCTTCCAATAACCGTGGGGCTATCTACAAGTCAAAGAGGGATGAAGTGTTTGAGACCATTGTTCAAGTGACAAAGAGTAATGAGCTATTCATGATGCGTACAATGCTCAACATTGAAAAGTTGGGCACGGGGGCATTTTTGAGCACAAATAACCTCAAAGTTCAAGTGGAGCAATCGACCACCTCGGTCAGCCGACTCACAACAAGGGATTCTAGAAAATTACTTCCCAACCCAAGATCAATACGAGGAATGTGAGTGTTTTGAATTTGAGGGGTGGGAAAGAATTGGAAGAGACCGAGAAGGAGAAATTGCAAGAAGATGATAAGTTGGTGGAGAAAGCCAAGTTCACACTTGAAGGAAGAGAGATACTCATTGAGGATGAGCCCAAGCAAGATCCCTCTACCAATAAGGTGAAAAAAGTCAACCCTCCACCTATTTTTCTGAATGCTTTGAGGGGAAAGGCAAAAGAGGCATCCAATAAGGAGCAAATTCAACAAGTCTTTAAGAGGTGTGAGGTTAGTATCCCGTTTTTGGATGTAATTGATCAAATCCCATCTTATGCTAAATTCATAAAAAATGAATGTACTAAGAAGAAGCTTGAGCCTATAAAAAATGCATGAAAAGTGAAAATAGTGGGAATTGCCACATTAGCTCATAGAAGCCTTCCTAAGAAATGTGATGATCCTGGTATGTTTTCTTTTCCTATCTATATAGGTGGTAAGCTTTTCAAAGATGCTATGATTAATATAAGAGCCTCTATAAATGTCTCCCCTATAGCTTGTATGAAACTCTTTATTTGGGAGAGCTTAGGGAGACATGGGTAGTTGTCCAATTGGGCAATCACTCACAAGTTAGTCCTAGGGGCCTAGTTAAGGATGTGATGGTTAGAGTTGGCAAGCTAGTTTTTTTGGTGGACTTGTATATCCTCGATATGTTTCACGATGGAGGTGCACCCCCAATCTTGTTGGGGGAGATCTATAAAGACATCGAGGACAAAAATAGATGTTCACCTAGGAACCTTAACCCTAAAAGATGACATAGGTAGAGTGGGCTTTCAAATCTACAAATCTAATTATGGATCATCTAATTATTCTCTTGCATACAATGGTATAAGCATTTGTGATAAGTTGGATCAATTTGAAGAGTCTTGTATGAATCATGATATTGAGAGTCCTTGCATGATTGACGAGGGAGCATGTGTTGAGAGCTTTAAGTTTGATGAAAATGTTGATGACTCTAGCACCTTGCATGATTTTAGTATTGTTTTTCCTATGGCTAATTGTTTTTCTGTGTCTTTAAACAATAACATGCAGCGGTTTGTGGAGTATGTGAATGAGTTAAAACCTCCTAGATCTTCTCCCAAACCCAAGCAGAAAACCGAGGTTTCAACTTTGGCTAAGGTTGAACATTAATCCCCAAAGAGAAATGAGCTTAAAGGTAAAGATGACTCTTTTTGGAGACCTATCCACAAAGATGTCATCGTGGGTGGAGTCGCGAATGGTGAATTTAGAGACCCAACTGTAAGGATTGAATAATTGAATCGTGAAAGTAGGAATAAGTTGTGAGAACGACAATAAAAATATAGTGTTTTCCCCTGTTTTGATGTTATTACTTGTTTGTTTGTTTTGTGTGTTATTATTGCCCGGGATTTTTGTTGGGAATTTTGGTTGAAATTGGTATAGATCGAGTCTAGTGGTTTTGGTTGGGAGAAATTAGGATTTGGAGTGAAAAGTTGCAAAATGGGCTAAAGTCTGTCCAGGAGTGTCCAGGGGCACAAGCAGTGCCAAACGACACGACTCGTACAAGAAGAACTAGCACGTGGCTTTCATGTAGCATGACCCATGCCGTGCCTCGTGCCATATGAATATTGCTGCAGTCGGGCAAAAATGCAGATTTTTTGGCAAAACTTAAACTTTGCTAGAATGAGCCTTTTTGCCACGTTGGATCTGCAGTTTTCTTCTTCCCTAAATTGGTTAATTCTAGTGGTACTACATAAAGCAATAACACATCCTCTGAACATGAATTGATGAAGCTTCAACTCCCAAAATTTCCTTTTCTTCACAAAGCATTACCACCTTCTTTTTTGTCTCTCTCTTCTAAATAACCCATTTGGAAAACATCATTAAATCCATGAACCTAATCTCACCATATCTTCTCCCATCAATGTAGAGCACTTAACTCGCCTCTATAACTCCAAAACATTCACTCTCATTTCACAAGAGCTGAAATTCTAATTTGGGCATAATCTCTCAAGGGAGAACATTCTTTGCTTTTTCTTGTGTGGTCTTCATCTCCTAGTCTTTAAATTTGGGTAATGCTTTAAACTTTGTGTTTACTTGCTTTCTTTAGCATGATTGTGTTATGTGGAGGGAACTTGAAATTTGGAATTTGGGTGTTTTGTGGGTGTATGTGGGCTATGTGCATGCTTTTATGTTTAATAAGTGTGGGGGAAGATTATGAATCTTTAGTTGGGATTATATGATGTGCTAAATGTTGGATGTTTAGGAAGCATGATTCTTGCTAGCTGATGATTGTTGTTGTGCTTAAAAGTTTAAATTTTGCCATTTTCTCTTGTGTTTTGATGGAATGGGTCCTTGGAGAAGTCGAACGGGAAAATGGACTACTTTTTGAATTGAGAAAGGGAAGAGTTTGGCCCAAGTTGGGAGGCAAGGGCCAAACCCACTTGTGGCTTCTACTTCCATCTTTGTTGATGAATTTATGAGATTGAAGAACATTCCCGAGAGTGCAACTCGGAAATGGAAGAACCTAGATAGGCCAAAGAGGGCAATCTTGGAGACTAAGTTCACGTGCAAGGAAACATTGGAAACACTAGGCCTACTCCAACCCGTGACCTACTTGTTAAGTCGGATAAACCTAGAAGGTTTCCTCGAGATGCATGCCAAGATGTACGTTTGTTGGACCTTGGAATTCTTAGCCACAGTGAAGCAAACAATAGACAATGAAGGGAGAATAACCATCTCCTTCCACCTCGATGATAAGGAGTTTTCAATGACCCACCTGGAGGTTGCAAGAGTATTTGGGTGGAAGTACAAGAAGGAGGTGCCAAAGACACATAGACAAGATCTTCCGTTAACTTTGGGTAGCTTTTGGAGGAACTTGGTGGCTGTGGATAGGAATCATAGGGGTTGGAATACCATAATAGTTCACAACTTTGCGGTATATCCAACACCTCATATCAATGGGAGTTCTATACCATGGAGAGATCGCTCATTGCCATAACAGAGACATGCAAATTCTTAGGGTTATGACTCCGAAGGGAAACATCTATCCAAGATGGTAGAGATGTTTATGGAGAAGTGTGTGTTCATGGGAAAGAAGAGAGTCGGGAAAATACCTATGAGAGGTATGGTCGGCCTTCTTGCATAATACCTTGGACATGAAGCACCTCCCTACCTTGCCTTGGTGAACTTGGGCCGTTCAGGGACGAAGTACACCAAGGAAAAGTTGGTGAAAGCTTCCATGATCGCCACTACCACTATGGGAAACTGGTATGTATGGCTATATGGTGGTGCATTTGTGTGCAATTTCATGGTGCTTCCACAACCTGAGCGCATGACCATCATCCATGATACCGCTCTGAGAGAGCTTTTAATATATCCCATTTCAAGGTTCGAGAAGGTTTTTTATGATGCCATATCGATTCCGGATGTGGCCATTGGATAAGAAGTTGAAAACCCTTCTAGCGTGCAACCTACCCAAACCAACCTACCAACGGGTTTTTTTTATCAATTTCGCACATTTGGGGAACAACTCGTAAGTTCAACCCAACTAGTGGAAGAAGTGAGTCATGCGGTAAGTGGGATGAGCTTAAAGATGGAGGATTTTGGGATGAGGCTTGATTATATGGATGGGAACATGAGGACTTAGGGAGCTAGGATTGATTCCATTGAGCGAGATGTGAGGGAAGAGTTCACCATCGCGGATAAGAGGGCCAAGGTACATGAAGAGGTCATGGAATAATTGATGGAGAGGATGCGTGCATCCAGACTAGAGGGCTTTGGCGACCTCATTCCCCATGAAAGGAAAGAGTTGAGGCAAGAAGAGATAAGGAGAAGGCTCGAGACGAGTCGCATGAGAGCGGGCTCTTCCGGGTCCTAAGAATAAGTGCTTATAATTCTCCCTACTCCACTTTCAATTTCTATACTTTGTATGATATATTGGGGACAATGAAAAGTTTAAGTGTGGGGGAGGGAGTAGTATAGGCACTTAGAAATTTCCTAGCAAGATTTCATTGTGGTGTTTTTTTTATCTTATTCTCCATGTAGTATGAAGCCTACTTTGGGGCATTTTATGTCACACAAAATAATTAAAAATTGGAAAAAAATACCCTGCTAAGTTGAAAATATGAAAGGGCAACTTCGGCAAAAATGGGAAGGCCCGAATAAGTTCAAAAACCCTAAGTCAAAATGAGAGGCCAAATGGTGTGGGATAAGTTAAGGGTGAGCTTGAAAAGGGATAAAAATAGTGTGAAGATAGGATGAAAACCTGAGAGGGCTCCTAGGCAAAATCAGAGAAAATGAGAGACATTGAACTTATTCTATGCTTCTCTTGGGCTGTCTAATTGGTAGCTTCTTTGGTAGAGTAAGCTAGGTTTCACATATATGCATTTTGAACCTCACCTTTGAATGGTATGTTGGTTGTAGATTGTCTTAGTTTTTAGGATGTGAGAGTGTAAGAGATTCTTATGTCTTGGGGGCTAGGGTAGTCTAGGAATAAAAATGTCTGGTGTTTTGGGAAAACCTTTGCATGCTATTATACGCTTAGGTCTTTGCTTGTTCTTGTTTACTCGAGGTCGATTAAAGATTTAAGTGTGGGAAATTTGATGAGACGTCAAATGCATGAATTTTCCAAAGTATTTAATATTTCTTTTATCGTCTTTTGGTTGGTAGATTGCTAGATTTAGGTAGGTTTACATCGTAAGGGGTTTAAATAACCATTTTCGGTTGTTGTGTCTAAATTCTTCATTTTGTTGCCTACTTTAGGTCTAACGGATTTCGGTCCTTATGGACATATAGATCCTTTTTGTGAGCTTAATTTGTAGATCACTCGTAAGAAATTTAAACTTCTTTTAGAAGACCATTTGCAAGAATGGTAGTAGATTTTAGAAGGCCTTTTGCAAGGATGGTCGAAGATCAAAGGCCATGAGTTAAAAAGCGTTAGTAGATAGTTGCAGTAAAGAAAGATGCAAGTTCCGGAAAATTTAAAGAATGACACAGGCCGTGTAACTTGGCACAGCCCATACCATAGCTCATGCCGATGGAATGAGAACAAGGATGTGGGTCATGAAAACCAGCATGACCCGTGCTCATGGAACAAAGAAAATGAAAGGCCAGACAACGAGTCGTGCACTTTGGCACGACCCGTGCCATCAGAAGCCACAAAATGAAGCTCCAGACAATGGGTCGTGCACTTTTGCACAACCCATTCCATTAAATAACGTAGAATACCCCTCCAGTCCATGCCCATGCTACTTTGCATGGGTCGTGCCGACCGGCACATGCACTACTGCACAAGGCGTGGAATGCGCGGGTGCTAAGGTTTTCTTCCCTTTATGGGACTTAGGCTTAAGACTCATCTACTTAATATACTAACCTAAGTATTCTAGGGTTTAACAGGTAGGAAGTTTGGCCAGTATTGTAGTAGGTAGGAAGAGTGGAGGCTCTCTCCTCTCTTCATTTATTTCTCTAGATCTAAACTTATGCATTAAATCTAATGATTTCTTTGAATTTAATGTCTCTAGGATAGTTATTATCTTGAGGTAGTATTTGTATTCATGACTTGATTATGATTTTGTGAGATTGAATATTTGTGTATGATCGTTGTTTCTCATTCATGTATAATTTATGCCATGTCATGCTTTAGGATGCATCCATAATTCTATACTTAGTATAATATAGTACTAGGCTAAAATGCTATATCGGGAGTGTTAGATTAGGGCTATTGTAGGCTCAAGAGTACCGGGGAAGTAATTGCATTCATGCTGCCTTGAGAGTACTAACTCGATTGTTAGACCCTAATTCTAATTACCTAGTTATGTGAGTGATTGCATTTTAGGGCGCTAGATAATCATTCTAGTTTGTAACAACTAGGGTCGTGGAAACCTTACAGTAATCACAAGGTGCTAATTCCTATACCTTTCTAGGCCTAGGGTTGGTATTCATACACTAGTGTAGGAATGACCTATTAAAAGCGGTTCTATCGGCAATTTAAAGGCGCTTTTTAGGGACCTTTAATGGTTGTGCCTTTAAAAGAAGGCAGTTCCTAGAACCGCCTTTAAAAATTACCAATAAAGGCGGTTAAAACCCGCATTTAATTAGCACGAGGAACCACCTTTAATTAGTTTCTGAGCCCAGAAACTGAGGTCTTTCCGTCGTACCTTGCCTCATTTCCCGAGCTCCAAAAATCTCCCTTTTCCAAAATTGAAAACTGACAATACCTGTATTTTGTCTTTGTAAAGTGAAAAATAGTTTCCGGATTCGTGTGGCATTTCTAGTCTCTCTCTGGAAATTTTTGGCTGAGCATTTAATTTCCTAAAATCACTTCCGAACTCGGAAACTATGTCAGGTAGGTCATTTCCAAGTTCGGAAAGCATTTTCTGACCTATGCAAAATTAACATAAAACGGACGAAATAGTTTCCGGACTCAAAAATTCAATCTGATCCTCAAGTATAAATTTTGTTTCATTAATACTACCAGCACAAAAACAGCCTCGATACACAGCCACAATTTAAATACAATACACGATAGTATCTTACACCTAAACAAAAATCTATAGATAACGCTAACTCAACAATAATCTATAGATAGGAATAGAAATTGCTACAAATCTATTCTGACATTTCTAAAGTTTTGTGTTTATCTAACTTAAGTGTCCCTAACAATATTGGGATTTCCTAGTGTTCCTGACCGATTGAGAATTAGATGTCGAGCCAATGAATTCTGTGCATTGTTGATATTATCATGCGAGTAGAGTTTCCAACCCTTTATGAAAATATGAAAATAATATTAAATATTTGGCAAAGGTTTGTTAGAAAAATTACCACGTTCAATTGTACCTTGTTAAGTTCAAGTACATCTTCCTGGACTTACTCTACGCACTCTGACGCGTATAACATAACGTAATAGCCTCACTCTCACGTTTGAGCCTATTTCTTGTACTATATGCAAGAAAAATAAATTATTAATACTATTGCATCAAATAATTAAGTATAGTATTTTGGAAATTAACATATTGTTAGACCACCTTGATTTCGACCACGTGAAATGAACAATTTGTTTTCTCACTATTTTCCTTCATTGCAGTTTCCAAAATCTAAATGAATGCATAAGACGGTTGGAAGTGGAGGGAATCCATCCAATACACTCACTTCCTTGCGGGTACTATCAATATTAATCTCCAATGGTCCCTGAATAAGAAAAAAATATTTATCTATTTAAAATTTTCGGAAACGATGTTGGTAAAAAAATTGAAGATAGTAAATAACCTCTCGATGTATGGCACAACAAAAAGCAACTCATCTTTTCGGCCAAAGCATTTTTCGAATGTAGTAGATCATCTCTTATTTTGTACAACCAATTTCTTGTATCATCACCAGGCATGTATGCAATCCATCACTTCTTTTGATTACTCGTAAAAAACATGTACCTGGACAATTTCATAGTAGGTAGTATATGTAATAATGGTTGGTGTAATTAAAATCAAATTTAGTAATAAAATTATAAAATTACTCACAATGTGTGGATCAACATCATCGCTTGATTAACTTACTCACATTTCCATAGGTCTTCAAAATCACTCCATAACGCCATGAATTCACGTTTGGACCGAATACACATTCATTTCCCAAGAATGTGTATGTTGAGTTTCAATCTTGGGGTTGTAGCCAATTATAAAGGACACGTACGAAGCTAAGCATGCCTCGAGGGACGTGGGTTCTTGCCAATGGAAGTTTAACCCTAGTTGGTGTTGTTGGCACCGGTTTGGGCATCGTTTTGACCGGTTAGGTGTTGTCTTCACCGGTTTTGGTGATGGAGGCCTTGTTTCCTTCAAATGTCGATCCTTGATAGGATCGGTATACATAAGTCTACAGGGCCAAATAAGGAACATTCCAGGAAGGGTCAATTTTTTTGTATTCTCCATCCGGGATTGGCAAAGGGGCGCCCATCACTAAATAATTCTCCAAGGAAACTCTCGAAAGACCTTCCACAATTGGTATGGAGTGATGATGTTTCATCAACTCATGAAAAACTCCATCAGCTATATGTAGTGGCCTACCGTCTATGTCTTGATCAATGTATAGTTCACATGGGCATGATTTCTAAAACACACGCAAAATAAGTATTAAATATGAAACTTAATTCAAAGGGTTATAATTGAGAAAAGGATCCTTCATACCTTTTTTTAAAATTGCAAGGGTGGCACTGTCGAGGTTGTCGGATTTGAAGAACTGCCTATAGATTCTTGGATTTTGAACAATTGTCTCGTGATTTACCTCAACATCTGTGGTAGAATGTCGTGAACCTCTAGATGGCGGTGTTCAATCGGGCATTAAGTCCTCTAAATTGTCCGAAAGAACTAGCCCGATGTGTTGGACCAACTTCCGAATTACAATTTCTTGTCGTTCAATTCGTTTATCTTGGAGTTGGACTTTTTTTTCAACGAATGGACTCTCGATAGTTCTACTCCATCATAGGACCGTACGCACCCGAATGTTTGTCGTTGGGTCAAGAAACTACCCACACCCCTAACACGGCCCTGATGGTTGGGTTTTTCCATGGCTTCACAAAGAATATTGTGTTTATCCCTTGGAATAAATTCGCCTCGTAGTTGATCATTCTTCTATTTTTCTTAAGTGAAAACATAAATAGATATACCTTTGTTATTTCTATATAACCTTAATATAGTTCAAATTAATAATGTATTGACCTAAAAATTTACGTACCACTCTTTCGACAATTAGTTTCTCTTCATCCTTGACATATATACCCTTCTTGTTTTGTCAATTTTTGAGAAATAGATTGCACCTCTCAATGTCATCCACACTAATCAGTTGCACTGAAGCCCTTGCCTCATCATCCGTCAACCCGCCCGCTATCACAATTTGCACATCTTGTTCTAGAAGTTCCTTCACTAGCGACATTGCCGCTAAGAGATACCCCCACGACTCAATCAGTGAGGAATTTTACTATCCCCGGCAACGCATTGTTTTTCATCCCTTGTACCCTAAGTTGGATGTCAGGGCCATGTTAACACTATAGACATTTAAATGTAATTAATCGCACGAATAATTTACATTTTTTTACTAACGTTTTTATTATTCTCCAATGCTTTTTCTTGTGAATCTCCCAACTCTCGGGTAGAATGCACGTATAATTTACCGATGGGCGATAACCTTTCTTATCGCTAAATACGTAGTCTCTGGACAAACTGTATTTATGTTCACGCAAACTCTTTGATTTCATGAACATAGCCTTCTTTCGCAAAGCACCCACATGTTGTGGTTCGATTTGAAAAGGCCTCTACAAGTATTACGAAACATAGGGATATGGGGAGGGAGAGTGCATGTGAAGACAAATTGTAGAAAAGAATGTAGGAAACATGATTCACTAAAGCTACGTTGTGTATTATCCATAATGTGTCCTTGGAATCATTTGGGACATCATGCCAAGTATCGTAGTGGATCTGCCCTTTGTTCTACAGATCTTCGCCACCAACAAGACCATTGGACGCGTTGCTCCGGCACACAATTGCCCAACTTGTCGAAAATCACGACGTTAACTTTTCCTTGACATTCTACGTTCTTATGATCTGCAATGAGTTTGGTGTTTTCCTACATCCTGCGAACCATCATCATCATCCCACTTCTTCGTTGTTGGGGGATCGATAGTACCGGACGGTGACACATCGTCACGATTATGTTTCCTAGTTTTCATTTTGAATGCTACATTTACAAATATACCAAAAATTGCTTAACCTCGGACAGAAATAAGTTACTAATATTTATAGAATACCCAAAATATATAAGATGGAATTTTGTACTAAATCCTAAGCAATGAACATATACACTAGATGATGAATTTACCATTTAAGTTCATGAAGCAAAAAAAATGTCAACATAAACCTAGAAATTTACCTATCATTTAAGCACACTAATTCATAACTCAATCCATAAATCTAGCATTATACCGCTTATTATCAATTACCTTGCATTATTTTTATCATCCACTACCATGAAGACACCCAATCCCTAATATTATAGATAACTTATTTTTAATAACAAACCCCACTTAAAATAGAAGTCATAGCAATCACAAAATCCAAACCCTAGCTACCATGAACAACTTAATATTTGAGTTTGCTCATTTGTGTTTGAAAATAATAAACCCTAGCAATTTATTGAAGAGTATATTTACCTTTTTTATCTATCAACGGGTAGGGAATACTCCTTCATAGTTTCTACCTTCATTTCATAGAATACCAATGATTAAAGTTTAAAAAACTGAAGTAAGAATTTAGAGTAGAAGAGATGTAGACATACCTGAGATCATCTACACTTCAAATGGGAGGTTTGGTGATGAAATGGATTGATGAGTTGGGGTTGGAAGGTTTTTTGGAGGGGAGAAAGTGAGGAGGGCGAGTTTTTCAAATGGGAGTAAATGCCCATTTGAAACCCTTTATGCATTTTTTTATTCCCGACTAAAAGGGTTTCTAAACTCGGAAACATGTTCTCAGACTTGGAAATTAATCATCTCTTCTATGTAGTAGACACGAGTGATTTCTGAGTTTGGAAACCCTTTTTGGGTTAAAAAAGGGGAAAATGGGCTGAAGCTTTAAATCCCCAATTCATAATCGAAATCCCCATTTCCAAACCATATCTTCCCAAAACTCCTATACCAATTCACAATGAGTCACAAGAGCACGACCTTTAGGTCAAAGGCAAGTGATCGTAGTCATCGTCCTATCACGGAGATTGGTCAATCGAAAAAAACTCTTCAATGACATCGTCGAGCAAAGGTATGTCAATTTTTCAAAGATGAAAGTTATTAATTTGAAGGCTATATTATCGCCGGACGTTGAAAGCTTAGGACTAGAGTAATTGCTGCTCTTTCTGTCCCAACCATATCTGCACACTTTTTGGTTAACTTTCTCAGGCCATCTTTGACCACCGATAACTTTAGTTACATATACTAATGGTGTATTAAAATTTAATATTTAGAAAATACATTATACAAAAAATCTAATAATATCTCACATGAAGACATTGGTGTCTATATACTAGTTGAAATTTATGGTCAAGCGTGTATCGATAAAGTTGACCAAAAAGTGTGCAGATATGGCTGGGATAGAGGGAGTAACACATTTCAAAACCCAACATTTAGAGAAACTACTCTGTATGGGTGAACCCGTTCACACGGAAGAAGTGATTCAATTTTATGCGAATTTGGGTCAAAGTAGCAACAATAGAGATATAACTAGGGTTAATGGGAAAGATTTATCAGTGACTACATATACAATTAGCGCAACCCTAGATTGCCCCTACACCAGCCCCGAGAAATTAAGGTCCAATGACCCCAATGGTCCCCTCGATATTTATCACACACATGTTTGTTCAGGTGTGAGCGATGCTAATCCCCTTTGTCCCATAGCTATGGCTAGGAAATATTTTAAGAGAGTAGGAATAATGCGGGGTAAGCAGAGTGTTTTGACATTGGTGTCTTAACCGTAGAGGAGCGTCTCATTTATGAACGAATATGCCTAAATATTTTTCCTCACGGGTGCCCATACATGCGAGCCGACTATTTCTAACCTCATGATTTTTTACTGCGTCATGGAAGGTAGAAAGATAAACCTGGGCTTTGCCGTCAACTCATTCATGTTAAAGACCGCGCAGACGAAAAAGACACATCTTCCTTAGGGTGGTTTGATAACTGCTATGATAAAGAAGGTGGGCATAATTCCTCAGGATAAGCTTCTAAGAATGGAGTACTATGACAAGAATTGGTTCCAACACAAAAACCTCCATCAAGACTTTGACGGCAAGTGGGCCTACAATGAAATACTCGGTCAAAAATCTAAGATTGCCAAGAGGGCTCACGAAGCAGAAGCAGAAAGAGACGACACATCGAGCTCCCATAAGAGACAAATAGTTAACTTAAGTACAATTTAAAATATAGAATTTTAATATCCATTTAATTTTGATCTATATTGATTTACAGGTAATGGCAGCTGTTGGAAGGCTAGGTTGAACAAGTACTTTGATTGTATGCGTGCGAACTTGACCGAGACGCACAATATGTTGACCCGCGCTCATTCCTAGCATGCCACATTCCTAGAGGTAAATATGGTAAATAGAAAATACGGTGAAAAACTGGGGTGGGGTCCCATGAAAGTACAGATGACCCCACCAAAATGCAAGAAGTGATGCAACCCTAAGCTAAATGATGAGAAGCCTAGGGAAAACTAAAAGCCAAGTGGGGCCCATGAAAGTATAGGCTACCCCACCGAGTACAAAGGTAATGCATACCATAAGCTAAATTATAAGAAGCCTAGGGAAAACTGAGATATATGCTAACCCTAAGCTAGATGGTGCTAAGCCTAGGGGAATAAATGCAAGTCCAAATACAAGTGTGATTCTGGACCTATACATAGCAACCAGAAATGTGTTCTATCTCTTCATGTGATCTCCTAATCACAACCGAGACATAGGTCTCAGGTATTGAATAGGTTATGAAATAATTGCCAGTGGTAGACATAAAGTGCAGCCGAGTGTAGTGTACTCAGGTCTTGAACGGTCGCCATGGTGTGCTGGTGATGTTGAATCCGAGTGAAGCCGGGTCCGCCAATGGAGGAGCAGCTTCTACCATATACACCCCTAAGATGAAGAAAGATGAGTGTTATTGGCCTTCAAACATTCTCATGGTGTGGATCGAGGCTATTTCAGAAGGCAAGAGTGTTCGTAGGCAGTGCCAATAACTCTTGTAGATCCCTAAAAAAATAGCCCCCTAGTGATGGAGAGAACAGACACAACTTGTATGGCGTGTGTCAAGCCTAGCGATTATGTAATTGCCCACTCCATTTTAAGCAAACGGGCAGCTATATGCTAATTTAACACAAAGTGTAGCGCGAGCATAGAGCGTGTGGTATCCGTAAAATCCAAGTAACAACTAGCAGTGGGTTAATTAATTTTGCGTATGCTAATTAATTAACTCCCTACCCTACTCATATGGCCGTGCCGCCAAATGAATAAAGGCTGCTCTCCCACCCTCATCAGCCATAGCGTACAACTATTTCCGAGGGGTAATGTGCAATCAAGTCATGGAAAAAACTTTTTCGTCCTCCCAATACAATTTCAGCTGGAACAGAAGGCCAAAACTCAACAAAAATCCACCTAACAGGGTCACTTTGGCAAATTTGGTCCAAAAAAGTGCGAGCAACTCTTTTTCAGCCCATTTGTGTACCAAAGTAGCGGGTTAAGTAGGGCCAAAACCGGATAAATTGGGTTACAAGAGAGTACACCAGCCGCTACTCGAACCCATCTGCTACTCGAGGGGTATCACATCCGCCCCTCGAGATAGTGCACTACATGAGAGAGTGCACCATTCGAGATGTTTCACATCCGCCACTCGAGAGAGAGATCTACCCGAGAGGTAACAGTATTCGAGAGCAGGGACCATCGATCTCTTAAATCGCCTACCTCTCAGACCATCCACCTGGCTAATCATCCATCCATCAATCCCTCGTAATGTCCACCTCTCGATCCACTCGCTTCTCAAATCATCCACCATCCACTTGTGGAACCATCTACACTTGGAATCATTCACCCGTCAAACAGTCCACCACTTGAACCACCCACTGTCCTAGTCTCAAATAATTTATCCCTTAAACCTTCCATCCATCAGACCATCATATCCCTAGGCCCTTGAATCCCCCACCTCTCGGACCATCCAACCCCCGTGTACTCGAATCCCCCACCATCTAATCTTCGAATCCCCCACCCCTCTACTCCCCAACCTCTCAGACCATCTGTTTATTTATCCTTGAGTCATCCACATCGTCCTCACCGACCCTTCCACCTCTGGAATCCCCAATCTCTCAGACCATCTAGTCTCGAATCATTTATCCCTCGAACCTTCCATCCCTCCGACTATCCTATCCCTGGGTCCTTGAATCCCCTACCTCTCGAACCATCCAACCCTCGTGTACTCGATTCCCCCACCATCCAATCTTCGAATCCCCAACCTCTCTGACCATCTGTCTATTTATCCCTCCAGACGTCTACATCGTCCACACCAACCCCTCCACCTATGGAACCCTTCACCTCTCGAACCATTCATCAATCCCTCTTACCGTCCACCACTCGAATCATCATCTCTCGAATCAACCATCATCTACCTCTCGAATCACCCACCATCCACTGCTCGGTGCCCTTGAATCTTCCACCCATCAAACTGTCCTATCCCTCGAGCCATCCACCTGGATACCTTGATCATCCCTCTCCCAAACCATCCACCTATCTCTGGATCCTCGGCCCCTAGAATCATCCTGCTCACAAACCATCCAACCCTCAAATCATCCAGCACTTGAACAGTTCACCTATCCCTCCTCAAACCACAACCCCTCCAAGTTTGAATGATCACCCATCCATCTCATTCAATTCTAAGCGTGGAATCATTAACTCTTCGAACATCTACCATTGGGCACCATGATACCATCCACTCCACCGCGAGCACTCATCCCTTATCCTCGTTGTCAGACAAATATGTTCGAACTAGTATAAATGTTCACCTGGAAAGAGACAATTAAGTACCATATAGCAATCCTTTCTGATAAGCTTATACACCTTGGCCGAATTTTGTTGCACACCATCTATAACCACATTATTCCGTTCTCTCCAGATATGATAGACCGTAGACGATAAAGCCAAAGGACCAAGTTTTTTTCGCAGCTTTGAAACTCTAACTTGTCTCTTCATCCAAATTTCTGAGCTCGCTATCATTTTTGTTCTCTTTTTTAATCCCATCCAATTCCTCACTATTTCCCATATTACTTGCAAAAATTCACATCTAAAGAACAGGTGGTCATTGGTCTCCACTTCTAAATGGCACAGGGAACAAACCATGTTCGTAATATCATCCTCTTCAGCACGGTATCTGTCTTTAGTGTGCAATCTCCCTATGGTCGCCAACCATGTAATAAAGGATAATTTTGGGGGAATAAATCCACGCCAAATGGTGTTGAAAACTCTCTGTCGCGGCCTGCCCTGCTCTTCATACAAGCCTGGGTATTTTTTCTGGTGCAAAAAATAATAATCCATACTGGTGAACTTACCCGAGGTTGCCCAAATGCTAAGAGAATTTCTCACATCCATGTAGTTTTCGCTAAATGCATTCAGCAACTCGTCCCGCAAAGTGCATAAGTCTACAAAACAGCTTGAATATCTTTCCCCAAGCCTTCCAATCTAAATCCTAGGATTGATATCCCAAAGTCTGGCATCCTGTAGGTAAAGCAAATGTATCCATTTAACCCATAGGTTGTCTTTCTTTGTGTGGATGTCCTATAGTTTCTGTGTCATTGAAGCTCAGTTTCAAGTAGAGAAATCTCTGAGACCGAGACCTCCAATTGACTTTGGAGTGCAGAGTTTCTTCCAATACACCTTACTCTTATACTTTCCTCTCCATAAGAAGCGCTTACATTTCTGTTCCAATGCATCCATAACCACAGACTGTATAACAAAGTTCTGAATCCAAAACCCTGTGATACCTCCCACGATGGATTTGACAAGCTGCAGCTTACCAACATATGATAATGTATGACCTTTCCACTTAGCATTTTCCCACCTTTCCAAGTAATGTTCCAAATTGGGTCACCTTCAGCTTACTAGAATCAAGTGGAATCCCTAGGTATCTTACCGGGAATGTGGCCCACGGACTATCGGTAAAACCTAGAAGTTCAGGGAACGTGGGTCAAGATATTGAAGAAAACATTGTGGGCCAAGACTTGGGGGGGATCTAGCATTGATAAAATGTTATGTGGTTGTTGAAAACATTGGATTTTGTATGGATGTTATGTGGTTGTTGGATTTTTTTTGGGTATGGTTTGGATGATGAATTAAATTTGAATGCATTAAATGGCATTTTTTTGTTATTTTAATGCATTAAATTTAAAATATATTGTTTTAATGGCATTTTGTTGAATGTTAGGTAGATGTAATTAGTGGCCGGATAGGTGACCATCTAAGGTGAATTTTTTGTCAAATCTAAAAATGACCAGAAGACAAGATGAATTTCCGAGCTTAGAAATATGTTTGTCCTTTGCATTTATAGACGGATCCATTTCCAAACTCGAAATAAATTCCCCACATTTAGACCTTTTGGCACGACTAACTTTCCAAACTCAGAAATTTCTTTTACGAGCTTGGAAAGAATTCCTGACAGGAAGACAAGAACACACGACACACTTTTCGAGTTTGGAAATTCAATTTTCGAGCTCGTGTGACATTTCCAAACCGTTTCTGGAAAAATCAAGGCATCCATTTTTTTCCATGAAAAAAATAGTTCCGAGCTCGGAAATTCATCTTGCCTTTACAAAGAAGAGACGAAAAGAACATTTGGAACTCAGAAAGTTCTTTGTATATATAAAAAATAAGGGTGGAAACAAATTTGTAAAAATTGACCCCAAATCTCCAAACCCTAGCCTACATCACGAACTCGAAAATGCCCTCAAATTCCTCCATTCTTGTAAACCCCATTAAGTATTTGGCATGGCTAGGGGAGGTTCAAACCGCAGAATGTCTAAATCTCATTCAGTTGGTCACAATCTCGGCTTCGATGAGATAAGGTTCGTTTCTCAATTTGCTCAAATTTGGTATGATGCATTTCGTGAGAAGGCAAAGTTATTAGATACATATCTTGTTTACTTCAATGAGTACTTAGCTTTAGGGTTGGTCGATCCCTGAAAACCATTTAGTGAACAAAATGTTGAGAATTTGCTTCTGTGCAATGAGAAAGCGTATTTTGATTTGAATTGCCAATTTTATGCTAATTTGCGAGAAGTGGGTAGTGGGAATTACGCTACGAGGGTTGGGGGAATTGACACCCCGCTTAGCCAGTAGATTATTAATAGGTTATTAGATTGCTCATACTTATACTCAGAGTTTGTTTTCCCGGAGAACCCCGATGGTCCGTTGGATGATTGCTACATCGGGAGAAATGGCCTCTAGAAGTTGAATCTCCCTACATTGAACCCCGTGGAATGTAGTGTACGCTACTTCAACCACAATAGATTGGATTTTGGAAAACCCGAGACCTTCGATCTAAGGCTTCTCCCCCTAGACCAACGCATTACATATGAGATCATTAATAAGAGTTCGGTCACCTCAGGAGGACACTTGACCGAGCCTAACAACCCAACCCCTATGTTATTCTATTTAATCATGGAGGGTAGAAAAATAAACTCTGAGGCGGCTATTTTTAGGCATATGTTACATTATGCAACGTTGAAGAAGGTGTTGACTCGCCTAGCGTATGAGAGTTTAATAACTCACATTTTGAAGAGCGTTGAGGGGTTAACTATCGAAGGGGAGGAAAAAATCCAAAGTATTATGACAGGATTAACTTCTTCTTTTTTAAAAAAAAATTAACCCATATTAATGGGAGTGATATGTACTAGGTTTCCTAAACCTAAAAACGGTAAAAGACAGGATTAACTTCAAGAACAAGGGTTTGGGGTTGCGCAATGGGAAGTGGTATCATAAGCCCACAGAAGAAGTCGAGCCGAGCAAGATGCCACGTATTGAGGAAGGTTAGTCACAAATATGTTTGCAATGATTTAGTTCATATAGTGTTTATCTTTCTTCATTGTTTATATAATTCATATGTTGGTCGCTATACTTTGTAGGTACTGAAAAGTCATACTTGAAAGGCTTCAAGAATAACTACAAATAGATGCGTAAGGAATTTTGTGCTATGAAGGCGAAGATTAGGTTCATGGAAAAGTCTCAGCGAGCTTATGAGTGACATCTCGCATCAAGCTCCCCAAAATGACTCGACCGATCGACTTCAACTGGCGACATTGAAGATGTCAATGAATGAATTTTTAAGACTTGATTATGTTTTTCTCATTTGACATGACTGTAGAATTTTTAAGGTTCAAGACTTTATCGAATGATTTGTACTTTTGAATTGTTATGAAATTTAAATCACTTCAAGTGCTAAATTTCGTTTCTATGCTTCAAAAAATTACTCATTTCAGGATGTGTTTACCGAAAACATCAATAATAGAAGCATGTTAATTGTCCAAGGTACATCAATGAAAAAAAGACATAAACTACACTTGATATCAGACGACTTACTACCTGTGCTTCCTTTTCTTGATCACGACCTTCTTTGACTTCCGCTTCCTACGTGTGATCTTCCCCTTACCGTCAATCCACATTTCTTCATCATGGTCATTACGACTTAGGAAATGGTAAAGACTCCGATCATCCTCCTCGAGCAACATGACTTCTTCTTATCGACAATCTAATGCTTGGCATCCAATCCAATTACTTCTTCCAACTCATTTTCTTCAATGAAAGCAGATTTTCCTTTGACAACAATCTCCCACCTAGGATCAACAGGATCCCTGACATAGAAAACATAGTGCGCTTGAGACACCAATATGAAAGGATCGTTCTTCCATCCAACCCAACTTTTATCAACAATGGTGAAGCCCAAATCCTTGATGCGCTGACCGTTGTTAATATCAACCCATTGACATTTAAACACAAGAACACACATACTTACATAGTCAAGCTCTCACATTTCAGAAATCGTGCCAAAGTAGCACTTTACGACATACATAGGATTTTCATTACCACTACTTTCGACGTGCAATGCTTCGAAGACAAGAAACTCCACTGTTTTGAGTGACACCCTTATCATCCATTGATTTCGTTACAAACGTAAAACCATTGATGTCATAGCCTCCTATAAGCCAACAATTTAATTGTTGCTGGATGTTCACTGACATCTACGTGATCCCGCAACCACAATGCAAATGTAGAAGTGTGCAATTGGAGAACCTGAGCCTCATTTAAATTAAGGTGCCTCACTCGTATGACATCCATATGAATCTCTATGTATGAACTACATCCCCATGGTTGCGCAGAACATAAAGATGAGCGGCACATAAATCTTCCGCACTAGGGATAAATAATTTGCATGTCTAACCCCTAAACCTTCCGACCTCCCTTCATTTCTACCAATTGTAACCCCAACAGATTCAACTTGCTTCATATTATTAGTGCAAAACTCAATGGTCTCTTCTGTCACGTATTGCTGCACAATACTAGCATCTGGCCTACACCGATTTTTCACAAAGTGCTTGAAGATTTTCATGTACTTCTCGAACAAGTACATCCATCTTAGAAAAATCAGGCCACATAGCTTTATATCCCGCACCAAATGGACGATCGAGTGGACCATAATGTCAAAAAATTAGGGAGGGAAATGCATTCAACTTTTAAATATTATAATGTATTATTAAATTTTGGAAAAATAAAATTCAATTTTAAATATTATAATGTATTGTTAAATTTCACATTCAACTTATTATGGGTAGATAAATTTATTTAAATTAAATGTAAAAAATTAATGATTGGGATAGAGAAAATTAAGTGGGCCCATGAATAATAAAGAATTATCTCTTACCATTTTGAAGAAAAAAAAGATAATTTTTAAAGTAATTTCTTAGGATGAAATGAAAGAGATGAATTTAAAAAATAATGTATTTAATTGATAAAAACCACTAACGGCATTGCCCTTGGCCTTAATTGTTGGTTTTGGTGTTACGCGTCGTGTCCCTTTCTCTCTCTATTACACCCCCGATTCCCTATTCGTGTGTGTGTTGTGTTGTGGTGGTACACACCCACCTCTCACCTGATCCCTCACACAATATTTTTACACTCACGGGTGTACCTCAGTGGTTGAAAGTTGGGTGGGAACGCCAAAACTCCATGTTCGATCCTCGGCAGCGGCAGTGTGAGGAGTTCTTGCTTTGCAAGGCTCCCTTGTGCGCACTGAGGCAATGCCAAGCCCAATGGTCCTGGTACTGGGCTACCGTGATTTACCTCTCATACGATGGCGGGGTGTCGACTGGTATGGGCCACTGAGGGCGAGTGAATCATCGCCTTTTGCCTCACACAATTTTTTGGTAAAATAAACAAGCCAAATAATAATCTTTTGTGGGTAAAACTCAAATACTCCCTCGTTTTTTTAAAAGTCACACTTTCTAATTTGGAATATTTCTTTTATATTGATATTTTCTATTTATGGTAAGTTTAAGATTATTACATCCATTCATTTTACTTTTTTTTCTTTCAATTTAATTTCATCAACTCATTTAGCATTTTCTAAACTCTAACATAAAAAATAATGTGCCACTATTAGAGAATAAGAGGGAATATGAATTTAAATCATCGTGTAATTCAATTTGAATAAGTCATTTCCAGTGTTATTAATATTAAACTATAGAAAGTCAGTTTCGTTCGGTTTAGTCAAAACAATCATAAAAGTCTTTTCAACCAATTACTACAGCACGGAACATTACATAACGTACATTTTAAACTTACTACCTCCATTTTATTTGATATGATACATTATATTTATCGTTTGTAGGGGAATGAAATGAGTGAATGAAATAAAATAAAAAATAAAAATACAATAAATTGATGAAATTAAAGGAATCTTACCAAAGAATGAAAGTGTGCCAAATTTATAAAAACAACTAAAAAAGAGAAGTGTGTCAAATCCAGTGGAACAGAGACATTATTTTTATACCAACAGTTCCTTTAATTTCCGTCTGTTTATCAGTTTTTTTACTTAATCTTTTCGTATGTCATTATTTTTATTTATCTATTTAATATATTTTTATTTGAACGTTCATACAAGTAAGCATGTTTGACATAAGAATTTTTACAATGCTCACTACGTTTTACTACGTTGGTACACATTTTTATTTTCTTTAGTTTTTTAAATTTAGAACATGGGAAAAAAAACTATTTTCAAGCATTCATTAAACATTTTATTCTTTTCACACAATTACCTCCACACATTTCAACTTGCGAAAAATAACATCTAAACTGTGGTGTCGAACATAATAAAACAGAGAGAGTATATTAAATAACAAACACAATTTTAACAGAATATTGACAAGTTGAAAAAATAATATTTCTTTTAAATTGAATACCACATCTACTCTATCATAATAACTATTGTGATTTTTAAATAGAAAAACCACCTTAGATCACAAGTCTATTAGGTTTTATTGTTTTCAATTGAAGTTTAATTCATCTTTTTTTTTAAAAAAATAAAATTGGGTAATAACTCAAATGAGCCCCCAATAAAATCTCTCCCCTCCCCTTGCCCTGGTGGGAATTGAACCCATGAACTCATGGTAATAGCACTAGACTTCAACCGCTAGGCTAACATTCAATTCCCAAAGTTTAATTCATCATGCTTAAAATATTTAAATTTAATCTAATTTAGTTCACTTCAGTATATTTGAGTTATTTAAATTTAGTTCAATTCAATATATTTAAATTTAATTTAATTCAATTTAGTATATTTTAATCTTGTTCACTTTAGTATATTTAAATTTAGGGTAATATGTTTAAATTTTAGTTCAATTTTTCTTTCACAAATTTTAAAATATATTATCTGTTATATTAATATTGATTCACAAAATTTTGACTAAGTTCAATTATATACATTTCAATTCAGTAGTTTTTGTTTGATGAAAATGAGATCACCATGTTTCATTTTAGTTTTGTACCGTGCAAATCACATGAAAAAGAACGGGATCTTTAATTTTAGTTCAATCTATATTTATTTAAGTTTAGTTCAACCTTATTTTATACTAACTATTGTTAGACGAAATTATTTTATAATTGATGCAACTGATGGAGTGATTTGATGTTTGTTTTAACTATTGCAACGAGGTTAACTTTGAAACAACTTTTAAAACGTATCGTCGTGGCATAAACTTAGAATTTCTTCTCTTAGGTTCTGCCCCTACTTCAATGATCGCTACTCCTTACGCGACTTTTCGGCGACTTTTAAAAAACCACAAAATGATAGCTAACCGCATCCAAGAGATCCACGAGGAGTTCCACAAACGGGGGTAAGGCTGAGAATAGCGAATTCTTTATCTTTATGGATAACCAATTCATTTTCAAATATAGTTCCAGTGAAGCATGAGAGTCTGCCTTCTCAGGATAAGGCTAAATTCCAGAGTAAGCCATCTAGGATAGGCAAATGTATAATTATAATTTCATCGCAAATGTTGTTGAAATTAAATTTTTCATAATTTGTCTAATGCTTAGTCAGTCTAACATGAAACTTTCTCTCAAATCAATGAATTTAAATTTGATTATATATATATATATATTAAATTTAGTTAAATTTAATTTACACAAAATCTTAATTAATATAACTAATGAAATGATTTGATTTTTTTTAAAAACAAAGATCGAATATTATTTCATGTCACTGAAAACGTCCATAATCGTTTGAATACAAGAAGTTAGGTAGGGAATGCCATACAAATGTATCTGTAGAAAGAAGTTTGACACTAGCTGTTATACAATGAGATGAATAATTCTCTTGTCTTGGAACCCAACAAGGAAAGCGTAGATGATGCATATGAAGTATTGAGTAGATATCATCTATCGAGTCCCGCAACTCAAGATGAATGTCGACTTCATCATCACCACGAACCATGGAGATAATCAAGAATTTCTCTCTCTAGCTCTGAGGCGAAAAAAGAAGAAAAAAGGCGCAGCCTTTCTTCCATCCTTTGGGGGCCGATTTCTTCAAATTTCATTCACTTTCCACCGATGAATTATGATTTAATGGATTCTCCTTCTGATTCCGTACAAAATCATATGAAATTTGTGGAGGGTTTTTTATCTTATTCGGCCTTGGAGTAGGGTTTGATACGGAAAATTTGAGTTCTTTGCGGATCTTGATCGTGTTTGGTTGGTTTCTTGGTTACGGACTCGGATCTGGACTCGTGTGGGTGATCGCAATTGGTTTCTTGCATTGATTCCTTGTTCAAGTTGGAGATTTGGCCGAGAAATCCAATCTTGGGTTTTAGTTGCGACAAGGGGTTTAAAAGGGTTTGATTAAAATTTCCAGCACACTTTTTAATCAAATTCCTAGCATCATCATCAGAATTGTTGAAGGTTTTGGCGGATTGGAATTGAAGCTATCGGAGGACTCAAAATCTTTCGTTAGATTTGCTTGGTGGCCACGGTTCCAGGTTTTCTCGATTCAATTCCTTGCGGTTTGATTGTGTTTTGATTTGGTGCATTGTGTTTATGTGTTGTTGATTCCGATCTGATCATTGGAAGATTTCGTTTTTGATTACAAGCATTGTGATTTGTTTATTGCTTGCTTGGTGATCTTGACTTGGTGATTTAATTTTCGTGCTTATTTGTGTGGGTGAATTCTGATCGGTTTGTGTTAATTCTGATCGGTTTGTGCTTATTTGTGCGGGTGAATTCCGATCTGTTTTATTGGAGGGTTTGTCCTTTGGGGTTTGATTCCTTGAGCAATGGTTGTTGGTGAATCTTCCATTGGTAACAAGAACAAAAACAATCCTCGGAAACAAGGTATGGCCGAGGGTGATGGCAAGAAGAGGCAAAATCAGCAAGTTCATCCAAGAGAATGGAATGATCCGAAGCTTGAGAGAAGGAGGTTATGGGATGATCCGAACATTCTCATGAACAGGTCGACTATTGAAATTGTTGAAAGCAATGGAGATAGTGTTGACTTTGTTCTCACCGAGGAGGAGGTACACAAAGAACTATACAAACACTTCTACGGATTCTTGGGTGTCTTTCCGGGTTTCTTTCCTGGTATGTATGCTATTCGAACTCTTTTGGTGGCAAAGTGGAAGGTCGCATGTACTGTTCAGAGCAAGCAAAATGGCTATGTCATGTTCAAGTTTAATTGTGCTGAAGATAGAGATCTGGTGATGAATGGTCCTGACCATTATCTCCATGGGAAAAAACTGTTCATGTTGTTAGTTGAGGAATCTGGGCAGTATGATGCGAACATCCAAGCTACTAAACCAGTCTGGATAAGGATGGAGCACTTGCCAAAGACTTATTGGCATAAGAAGGCATTGGAGAAAATTGCCACTTCGCTAGGAGATCCAATCCTCATGGATAATGGTACTCTCGAGTTGAGGGGCTACTATGCGCATCTTTTGGTATGGATTGACACTTCGAAAGAGCTCAAGGAGGAGGTAAGCTTTCGTGTTCCAACTGGTGAGGTATTTGCGCAAAAAATCATTTATTATTATTGCCGACCTTGGTGTACGAATTGTGGTGAAAATACTCATCTCATGGAGGTGTGTGATGATTTCTGGAAATCCAAGGAGGTGGTGCTGAAAAATCCTACGGAAATGATAGGTAACAAAGCTACAAAGGAGAAGGGCAAGAAAAACTGGAGATCTCGATATAATGACCAAGTTTGGGTTAGGAAGATGCATGATGAAAATATTGGAGATATTCTAAGTTCTAACTCGGTTGGAGGTGGAGAACTTGTGATCATTGAGGATGCCTCCTCGGATGAGGAAGATTCGGATAGGCTAAGAAAGGGCAAAGGAAAAATTGATAAAGGCAAAACCAAAGGCAGTGTGAAAGCTAGAGTAGTTAACCAAGGGCCAAGCATAGTCATTGGTGCATCGCAAGTTGAGGTTAATCATGCAATTGTTGCACTGCCGGCGAAGAAGCCGCTGCCAGCAACTATCACATCTCCAGCGCCCACAGTTGCAACCCGTGGAGCTAGAGACCTTGCCGTAGAATCCATGGATGTCCAGGATGTAAACCGTGGCAGGAGCACTGATCGCTCGAAATCCAGCAAAACCCGTGCCACCAAATCACCAAATCCAGTGCCTATAGATGCCGATAGGCAGCAACAAGCTTTTGGAGATGATGACCATCCGATTGATGGAGCTGGAAAATTACCTACACAAATAATCCATCCAGAAGCTCGAGGCTCAAAAATTCCAAGGTTGCATAGGAGCAAGAGTAAGAGTAGACCTCCCCCTACCCCAGGGGCTTTGACTAGGTCTCGGAGTAAGAGCTGGACTCGAATACATGAGCAAGGGAAGGGCATCCAGAAACCCTTTCAACGCATGTTATCAGCTGCAAGGAGTAATTCAGACAGTTCTGGAAGCAAACCACTTGAAGGCGGCTGTCCGAAGCCAAAAGGGACCTCGGTTTCCCAATGAATGCTGCATCTATGAATGTTAGGGGTCTTTCGGCCCCTGTACGGAGGAGGTGGGTGAAAAATATCATCTCCACTAATAGGGTTGGACTGTGTGGCTTGTTGGAAACAAAAATTGAGGACAAGGTGTTGCAAATTTTCTTAAAAAGTTTTAAGGGATGGAAGTGTACGCACAATTTTGAGCTGTGTCAGAACTTGAGGATGCTCATTATCTGGGATCCGAAAGGCTTCTTGGTGGATGTTCTCGGGAATTCTCCACAATGTATTCACCTCAAGGTTCGTAATCTTTCTTCTGGCATTGAGTTTTTCTGTACATTTGTGTATGGGCATAGTGAGGGACGATTGGCTCGTTTACCACTATAGGAGGAATTAAAGTCTTTTGGTGTTAATCTGAATTCTCCTTGGATGGTTCTTGGTGATTTTAATGCTATTCTTAGTGTTGATGATCATTATGGAGTTACTGTCCCTAGCTTGTATCCGATGAAGGAGTTTCAGGATGTTTGTATGAAGTGTGGTTTAAGGGACGCGCCTTCCATAGGCGAGCACTTAACATGGCATAGCGCTGATTGGAAAATTTGGAGGAAGCTGGATCAGGTGCTCTTAAACCACGGATGGGATGGTGATGTTTGTCGTACAACTTTTCTACCAATTTCGGCTCAATCAGACCACTCTCCCATGGTGGTTGATATGTCGCAAGAGATTGATGGAAAGGGTAGGCCTTTTTGTTTTCAAAATATGTGGTTAGGTCATCCGAATTGTGGGCAAATATTGGAGGGTTATTGGAGCCCTTCGGTTGAGGGGACTAAGCAATTTTCGGTGACCAGAAAATTATTATGGATGAAACACCCATTGAAGGAATTGGGTAAGCTCGATTTTAACCATGTTTCCGAAAAGGCCAAGCTTGCGGATGCGGAGTACAACAAAGCTTTTGATGAATTTGATGTTAAGATTGCTTCGGACAATGATGTTGCGGCATTGCGAAGTTTAAAAAAGAACGCTATGTTGTATTACCTTGCGGAAACATCTTTTCTTGCTCAAAAGGGAAGGATCAACCATATTACTTTGGCGGATAAGGGATCTACGTATTTCCATACTATGGTCTCGGCAAGAAAAGAAGGGGGCATTCCTGCGATTCTTGATAGTGAAAATCGAATTGTCACTTCCAACAGTCGCAAGGGTGAGTTATTTGCAAAATTTTATAAAGACTTGTTTGGCACTAAGAGGGATAGGGTTCCCATTGATCCTGGTATTATCGGCTCGGGCAGCAATCTCACGGATGTGGATAAGGCCTTTTTAAATCAGGATATTTCGAGCATAGAAGTAAAACAAGCTTTATTTGCAATGGCGGATGACAAGTCCCCAGGTCCAGATGGCTATACGGCGGGTTTCTTTAAGAAAAAGTGGGACGTTGTGGGTGTGGAAGTGATAGCTGCTGTATTGGAGTTTTTGCAAATCGGAGACATATTGGCCCAGCTTAATCACACTTCGGTTGCTCTGATACCGAAGAAGCCTGATAATCTAAAAGTGCGTGACTTCAGACCAATAGCATGCTGCAATGTGGTTTATAAGGTTATCACTAAGATTATAGCGAACAGATTAGAAGGAATTCTGCCCAGGATCATTGACCCATGTCAGGGTGCATTTGTGAAGGGTAGAAATATATCGGATAATGTCATGTTAGCACAGGAGTTTGTTCGAGGTTATGGAAGGTCTCGGAATTCTCCTAGATGCATGATTATGGTGGATTTACAAAAAGCCTTTGATACTGTCTCCTGGGATTTCTTAGAAGAAGTATTGATTGGACTTGGATTTCCAGAAAGACTGACAGATAGGATCATGACGTGTGTCCGCACTTCTTCATTCTCGATTGCAATCAATGGTAAATTGTGCGATTACTTCAATGGGCAGAGAGGGATTCGGCAAGGGGATCCGTTGTCGCCTCTTTTGTTCGTGATTTGCATGGAGTATTTTTCGAGATTGCTGAAAAGGAGAACGGATTCTAGACACTTCACCTATCACCCGAGATGTGAGCTATTAAAGTTAACGCACTTGGCCTTTGCAGATGATCTCATGTTTTTTTCTAAGGCAAACACGAGTTCGGTACACATACTCATGCATGCCTTGAATGAGTTTGAGCGCACTTCTGGATTGGGCATCAATGCTTCAAAATCGAAGTTCTTTGGAGTCGGCATAAAAGAGGATTTGAGTTTCACGGGTATTCCTTGGTCGACATTCCCTGTTCGGTACTTAGGCGTGCCACTGGATTCCAGTAAGTTGAAGGTGACTCAATTTGGTACTTTACTAGGGAAAGTTGATTCGGAAATAGCAAAATGGAAGGGCCATACTCTTTCTTATGCAGGCAAATTAGAACTTGTGAGATCGATCGTAGGAGATATTGCGGGATTCTGGATTCAGAACTTTGTTATTCAATTTGTGGTTTTTGATGCTTTGGAACAAAAATGCAAACGCTTCTCGTGGGGAGGCAAATACAAGAACAAAGTGGCGTGGAAAAAGTTGGGCACTCCTAAATCTTTTGGGGGTTTTGGCTTGCGAGACTTTGGTACTTGGAATCGTGCTTCAATGGCCCAGAGGTTATAGGATTTACATATGAAGAAGGACAGTTTGTGGGTAAAGTGGATTCATTCGTTCTATCTTCGGGATGATGGCTTCTGGGACATAAATCCCAGGATCCAAAATGGAAGATTGGGCGAAAGGTACTCGAGTTATTTTGGTGGCTTATGTAAACTCCGAGATGAGTTATGTGGTATGTTTCAAGGTGATGTGAGAGAGGTTCAATATCATCTTGGTCTTTGGGCGAATTCAGGAAAATTCACGAGCACAGCTTATGTTTTCATGCATCGTCATCAATACCCGAGGTTATATGAGGAAATTGGCCGCAATCGTGAGAAGGCATTCAATAGCATCTGGAGAGGTTTTGTACTGCCAAAGTTCTCTTTTATTGCATGGCTTGTAGCAATTGGAAGGCTCTATACTAAAGATAAAATCCGTACTGAGGGACTGGTGGTGTGGGGTCGAATAAGAACTTGGATGAGACTAAGGAGAAGAACAAACTCGATACCAAGCTCAATGAATTGGGTTAAAAGGCAAGTCAAGGGTTCCAAAGTTTGCAAGAAATTTGGTATCCTAGCCTTGATAACTACAATTTATCGTATTTGGAGAGAGCGTAATAATGTTGTTACGGATGGCGCCTCCCCTAGTTCCGATCGAGTGGTCAAGATAATTATGAAGGATTGTTATATGGTGATGAATAGGCTATTTCCGGATGAACACTTGTTTTAGAATCTTCATTGGAACGGCTGATGGTTGGTTCTTCGTGCTTGAACGTTGGCGCTACATTTGATGATGACCGCTGCAGCTCGGATGTTGGGCGTTGGTTGTTGCCTGATGGACGCTGGGTACTGGGCGTGGGACGTTGGGCGCTGGGCACTAGGTGTCGGGCGCTGGGCGCTGTGCACTGGACGTCAGGTGCTGGATGATGGTGCTTGGCGCTATGCACTGGGCGCCAGATGCCACACTGGGGGTTGGCTTCCCAGCGATGGAGTTCATGAAGTTGAGGTTAATTGACTGGGCGCTGGATCTGGGCATCATGACCAGGCGCTGTTGGGCGCTGGAATTTGTATTTTTCATACCAAATGGTGCCAAATCCTATGCCATGAGGGAGTTGCTGTAGCTCGATGGATTCAAGGATTTCTCATGGTTTTTCCAGCAATTGCAACTCGGAATCAAGGTAAGGCAATAGGTTTAAGAGTAAGGACTCCCCTCCTATACTCTTTCTCCTAAGCCTAGTTTTTTACTTATGATTTAACGGTTATTTCTGCGCTCTATGCCCGCGCTACACTTTGTGTTAAACTGGCATACAGCTGTCCATTTGCTCAAAATGGAGTGGGCGATTACACAATCGCCACGCCTGATGCACGCGGTATAAGTGTATCCATTCTCACATCCTTAGGAGGTTGATTTGGTTGGGATTTACAAAGGTAAGAGGCACGACCTCATCATATCTTTGCCCAATTAATCACTCTCGACGCCATCAAGAGAATGTTTAAAGGCCAATAACATCCCTCTATCTTCATCTTAGGGATGTACATAGTAGAAGCAGATTTTCACTTGTACCGATAAGGTGCAACTAGGATCATCGGCTTCAATCTTTTTGCTATATCCAAGACCCGAGGTACTCTCGACTGCATTAGGAGTTCAAACTATTTGCTTTTGGATCTTTGTACCTTCATCAACATTCTGGCTACGACATTAGTTCAAGACCCGAGACACACAACTCTCGGCTGCACTATGGAATTCAATTGAAGATGGCCCCATTTGTTAGGGTAGAAGCGGATTATTTGTTTATGGGCAGTGAGTTTGTTCTCATCCCATTTTGGTTAGTGTGGGTTTACACTACCACATCCCCCCCTCACTCTCTCTCGGATTTTTCTCCTTAGGTTCATCACGTAACCTAAGGTTGGATTATGTTTTGTATTTGGTAGGGCTCTCTTAGGGCTCTACCGTGGGTTCCACCGTCTATACAATTTACCTATTTACTCGAAAAAAGAGTAAGTGCATCGCCTATCAAATAAGCTCATGAAAGTGGAGTTTTATAGCAAGCATCAGTGTTTCATGTAATGCCAATGCTTCGGCCAGGACAACAGATTGAATGTGTGTACGTCGAAAAGGTTGAGCATGTGCAAAATCTCCATGATGATCAACAATAAGAACATTGAAATCCACCGAATACGAGGTAGAAGAAAAAGAAGCATCGCAATAAATTCGAGCACCATCAACTAGAGGTCGTAGCAGAAAAGTGGAATGAAATGATTGGATATTTATTTTCATTTATTTCTCCTATAATCTTGAAAATCTTGTAAAATATATCGTAAAACAAAAATAATCATAATTTGATCTTAGGAGTTATAGGAACGAAAATTGTCTTTAGACATCTTGATAGAAGACGCTCTCTTCAATTTAAATTTAAGTTAAATTTAAACCAATATATTAAATTTAGGTTAAATTCAAACTCATCAAAAATTATTACTCCCTTGTTTTATTTTAGACTGTAATTTACTTCTTCATTTAGTCAAAGTTTCTTTTTTTTAATGGAAAGACACCCGAGGGTGGGGATTGATATATTGGTACCCCAAGCCAAAAGAACCATAGTATAGTGGCTAAACTTTACAGAAGGCAACCGAATTGCCCGCAAAATATTAGACAGTCTAAGCTAAGAACTGTACATGATGAGAAATATCAGTCAAGTTTAGTTAGTTGCGATTCCAAAGCTACAAATCTCCACACCCCGTGTTAATTCTCACTTTGGCCAGGCAACTAACTAGGAAGTAGTCAGGTATAAAATGATATAGCAAAAATGGGAGAACCCATGCTGATGGAGTCTGAGCAACAATCTCCGAGAGAGCACCAAGCAGCAGCGCAGCAAGGTAAGTAATGGAAGGGAGATTTCCAAAGTGAGGTCAGTCAGAAAAGTACCTGCATGAATAAAAACCATCAGTAGTATCAATCCTATCCCAAGCAATTGGAGAGAATTCTAATCTGGGGAGTTTGTTTCTTATCAAGTGCAATAAGACCCCTAATATGCACAGGTACATTACTGAGATTCAAAGTCTGATTATGTGCAGAATGATATTTTGCTATTGCATCTGCCACCAAATTACCCTCCCTAGGCACATCCATAAGCACAGCGCCACAAAGAAGATGATTGACTTTGTAGGCAACATTAAATAAAGGCCAATGAGCAGTATATGGATCACATATCATCTTGACTACCAATAAAGAATCCGATTCAATGATAACAGATTCATCCAAGTTGGTATAACTTTGACAAGCAATCTTCACCGCAAGAATTTCAGCAAGAAGGGATGATTCAGCAGAGATGGATGCAGAGTTAATCAGTATGGGTGAACCACTACAATTCCTTATTACTACCCCTACTGCAGCCTTATCCGGGAACCAAGATGCGTCAGTATTGATCTTAATGCAATGTTCTGGAGGTCTCTCCCAGCATACAGTTCGAATAATCGGTTTAGGAGGGGGCCTCAACTGAGGCAAAAGATTTTTTATTGGATGAGGCATGCCATTTGAGGATTTCAGATATGTAGGATTAGAGAATAGTGCTAGCCTGATAAGATCAATAGCTTCCTTACAGATGTAATCGGCAGAAAAGGGGATCTGTTCAAAAAGATATCGAGTCCTAGCTTTCCAAAGGCACCAGCAAGTAATGGGAGAGAGTATGTTACATAACAGCTGGTGGCCTTTAGGTAGATCCTTACAATTCCAAAAAATGAAGAAGGTTTGAGCTATGGAATGAGGTTCAGGTATTTGGAATTGAACTAAAGAAGACATATAACACCATACAGATTTGGCCAGAGGGCATGCAATGAAAAAATGTTCAAGTGAATCCATATGGCAACAAACAGGACATTTCGATGCAAGACTAAAACCACAGGAAATTAGCACATCATCAAATGGGAGAAGGGAATGTAACATCTTCCAAGCAAAAATAGATTTTTTTTTTGTAAAGCCCTATGCCATAAAAATTTGAAGGCCAGAGAATTACCCGAAGGACCTGTAATTGCGCTATATGCAGATTTAGATGAAAACTTTCCAACAGGATCAGGCTTCCAGATGATCCTATCCTCTCTTGTCTCTACAAGATCAGCTTCCTGTAAGAATGAGAGAGTATCATTTCCTAAATAAGGAGAAATCAGTGCAATAATCTCAGTTTTATTCCTAATAAAATCTGCTACAGTACAAAACAGAATTGGTGCAGAGATATAATCAGGAACATGGTTTATGAGTGGACCTGTCATGCACCAATTTGATGTCCAAAAATTGCATAGCCCTTTACCATGAATTATGAAGGAGTTTTGTTCAGCAAAAAGGTTCACCGAACAAATCCTTTTCCAGGTTACAGATTTTTTATGGGTATCAGAAAAAGACCATAACAGTTGAGCCCATAATGTGTTCCCTAGTTGACTTTTCCACCACAGTTTAAGGGAGCATACGTCCAAAATAGCTCGAATTGATCTAAAGCCTAAACCGCACTGAGAGATTGGAGTTGCAAGGTGAGCCTATTTTTTCCAAACTTTATTTCCTTTCCCATCTGACTCACCCCAGAAGAACCTAGATAATCTTTTCTCTAGGCTCTTGATTACTGTTTTTGGTGGTTTAGTAACATTCCAAATATGTTGAGGCATTGAATACAAACAGGACTGGATTAGGACTAGTTTGCCCCCTGAGCTAAGCCACTGATTTTTCCAATTTTGCAGTTTTTTATCAAATTTCTCCATAAGTGGCTGATAGTACCTAGTAAGTGTTCTACCTTTAAAAATAGGGCATCCTAGATACTAAAAAGGTAGGGAGCCTTGCTTCATTTTAAGAATCATCCTGATCTGATTTAGTTTGCCAATTGAAGCCCTTTTACTAGTATAGAAATCAGACTTGTGAAAATTAAATTTTTGGCCAGAGGTATATTCAAAGACATCCAGGAAGGCTTTAATCCTAACAAGATTGGATTTAGATGTTTGCATAAATATAATGGTGTCATCAGCATACATAAGATGAGTTGCTGTTGGAATTGGGGAGGGTAGCTGATAGTATGAAAGCTTGTTGTTATGGAAAATGAAAGATAAACTTCTAGAGAAAGCTTCAGCGAAAATATTAAAAAGAGAGGGGGATAGGGGATCACCTTGCTTAATTCCTCTTGTGGCCTTGAAAAAACCCACAGGATTGCCATTGATAAGTATAGAGAAATAGGCTTGTGAAAGATTAGACATAACAGCATGTAAAAATTTACCTTGGAAACCAAATTTCAGCATAATATTCATCAGAAAATGCCAATTAACTCTATCGAAAGCTTTCTGTAAATCTAATTTCAAGATATAGTTAGGGATCCTAGCTCTCTTATCTAGAGGAGATCAGTTTATCCATATGTGGTCTAAGCCTTTCCATTAGAACCTTAGAGAATATTTTATTAAGGACATTAGACAAGCTAATAGGTCTAAAATCATCGAATGAACAAGGTGTGGTCTTTTTTGGTATTAAAGTAATCCAAGTACTGGAAATTCCCCTGGGAAGGGGAGTACCATCAATAAAATCATTAACAGCCTGAACTAGATCAGCTTTTATAATAGGCCAGCATTTCAGGTAAAATTTAGGTGTGAAACCGTCGGGGCCAGGACTACTGTTTTTATTTAAACCTTTAACTACTGCCTCTACCTCAGTTTCAGTTACAGGTTTAGATAATTCACAATTATCAGTTGCAGTAATGACATTAGGTATTTAGTTCAGAAAATGTGAGTAGTATGTGTCATTTGGCAATAGATTAGGATCCTTTAACAAATCCGTGTAGAAAGAAATGGCTTCATTGTTAATGTCTGCTTGGGTACTAAGCCATTGACCATCTTTATTTTTAATCTTACTTATCTGTAATCTACAGTTTTTCTCTTGAACCACTTTGTGGAAGAATTGAGTGTTATTGTCACCTAACTTATGCCATTTCAACTTGGCTTTTTGTTTCCAGAACTTTTCTTTTTCCTTTTGAGCTCGCAACAGTAAAGCTTTTTTCCGATTTAATTCCATAAGTTCAGCATCCGAGGGATTTAGATCAAAGTTAGATTCCTGGATTCTAAGGGATTCCTCAGCATTTAAAACATTAGTATCAATGTTCCCAAAGCAATCTCTATTCCATATTTTTATCTCCTTTTTAAGCCTAATTAGTTTAAGGTAGAAACCTAATAAACTAGATACTGTCATTTCTTTATCCCAATTTGTCTGAACTAGTGTGATGAAGTCCTGCCTATTAAACCATACATTAAGAAACCTGAATGGTTTAGGGTTAATAGTGGTCAACTTTGAAATCTGTAAGAGCAGAGGGGAATGATCAGAAGTTTGTCTGTTCAAGATTTGAATGGAAGAGGAGGGAAACCTATAGTTCCAGGATATAGTACATAAACTTCTATCAAGCCTTTTAGATGTGGGGTTCCTAAGTCTAGAGTTGCACCATGTAAAAAGATTCCCAACCGTGTTGATTTCCTGAACACCCGAGGTATTTATCCACGCATTAAAGTCTCTAATGCTACCTAAGGAAGGTGTACTAGGGCCCCTATATTCAGTGAGAGAGGTGATAGTATTAAAATCTCCAATAAAAATGGAATCACCATTAGAGATTGGAGCCAAGTCTTTCCAAAGATTCTTCCTGCCTTCTCTATTCCTAAGTGCGAAAACAAAAACAGCATCCATTTGAGCATTAATGGTCAGATGATTTATGTGCACATGTAAAAATTGCTCATGGGAAGATAGAAGGGAAACTGTGATTGAATTAGTCCACATAATCCATATTTTACTATAAACAATGTCAGGCCATTTGGATAGTTAAGTTTATCCATATATGAATGAATCTTAGAATTGTCATGCATAGGTTCAATTAGGCACAACATTTGAATCTTTTTGAGTCTAACCAAATTAATTAATCTTAACATTGATGATTCCATTCCCCTAATGTTCCATACTAAGAAATTTATTAAAGGGAGACCAGTCATTGCTCACTAGATTTACTACTTTTAGTAGATGATCTGAGCATCATTTTGTTAATCTGGGAGAAATACTTAGTTCTTTTACCTTTAGACTTACCTTGCAATGTTTCCTGACCCAGATTGGGAGGAGATATCATGTTGGCTTGGTGAAATGAATTGAGCACTGGAGCTGCCACATCATCCTGATTTGAGATTAAATCCTCCTGCTCATCCTGCAAAACTGCAAATCTATTTCCTACTCTTCCTTGAGAGGAGTTAGTAATATTCTTTTGTTGTTCCAGACATAATGTATGTTTTCCCACATGGATATCATCTATGGCATATGTCCTTGGGGTGAAGTTAGTGAGGGCAGAGTCACTGAGCAGCTTGGATAAAGAGTTATCCGTGCTCGCATAGTTTTTGGGATTGAAACATTTTTCAGGTGTGGTATCCAGCTGTGTACCTACAGTACTAGGAATCTCAATGTTGGGGCTGGATTGGGGATTATGAGAGGAGGATGGCAAAGCCACATGACTTGCAATCTTGTCTTTATCTCTACTAATAGGATCAGGTTGTTCGTCAAGTATTATCAAGGGAGGAGATTCGAACTTTTTCCCAGTTGACTGCCATAGGGACTGATTAAGTATCTTGTTTTCTTCCTGCGGTTTGACATTTTGGTTAGGAGGAAAGGCTCTGCATTGGGCCATAGAATGACCTAATTTGGAGCAGTGATCACAGTACAGTGGGATGTCTTCATACTCAATTAGATATTTCTTATTATTTGTTACAGATCCCAAACGAATATGGTTACACAGTGGTTTTTGCAAATCAATTTCAACACATAGCTTAATTGTTGAGGGTCTTGTGAGCATATCTGTGGCTATGTCATTTTTGATGAAACTCCCTATACTATTACCAATAGATTCTATTGAGGCCGAATTGTAATAGTATAAAGGAACTTCTCTAATAATACATCACACAGGAACTATGGGGGATTCTTTGTGAATTGAGAATTCAGGGGTCCATTTTAACAGTTTGAGTAGGATTCCACTAAAATTCCACACTCCCTTCATCCAGCAACGTTGATAATCATTAAGCAGTTCGAATCTAATAAGCACATGCTTATAATCTAAGGATCCAAGTTGATACTTACCTGAGAAACCAACCGTTCTGAAGAAATGCTCCAGTTGCTCCATTGAGCATCTCCCTTTTGTGAATTTGCCTACTAGGGCATTAGCATAATGAGATGACAATTTTGCAATTTGATCATCAGAGTACAAGCAGGCCACATCGCCAAGGTGTTGGGATTTGGGGATTAACTCAGGGTTGCTGGGTAGGATTTTAGCTAAAGGGGGGATTTGCTCTGTAAAGCCGCGGCGAATGATAGCGGAGAAGGAGGAGTTAGATTTGGGTTACTGTTTTCCAGGATGGGTAGAACTTGGGCGGCCGCAATAGCTAAGAACGTCGGATAGGCCTTTACCGGCGTAAAGCCGTTGCCGGCGGATAATCGTTGCCAGAAGATTCGGCAACGAGTATCAAGATCAGATGGAAGAAAAGGAATTGGAGATGAGAAGGAGGAGGAGAAATGGAAATCGCACCGTAATCGCACCGTTGTTCGCACCTAGTAACAGTATTTTCCACCTAGTCAAAGTTTCTTAAATTTTATTATAGAATTAAATTAGTGTATAAATATAAATATTATTGAGTAATACTTTGGTAGATCCGTTATAATATATATTTTTAAAATATTAAAATATACAAATATTTATTTTTTAAAATAAAAAATATTAAAAAAGTTAAAGTGTATAATTTAAAATGAATTACAGAAGTTATTGATAAAAGATCATTTATATCGGAAGACTCGGGTAGAGTCTTTGCCGTGTAGGTGTTTATGCTCAAACTACAAATTAATCCCAATGGTCAGGGCAGTGTGCTCTCTGTGTGCAACCCAAGTTCGACTTTCTCTACGTCCATGGAGTTGTATTATTATAGTGTTTAAATCTCCACATACACTGTGTTAGGTGTAGGAGCCACACTTCGTGTGAGTCATGTAGGAGTTTCACCCCATCTTTGTGCGAGACACATGAGAGCCCCACCCTCTTTGTGTGAGACACATGAGAGCCCCACCCTCTTTGTGTGAGGCAACTTGGACTTGAACAAAGTGTGAAACACCTCTAAAAAAACTACAAATGAATTGATAATATAGTATTTGTTTCCTGGCTTGAACAAGGTTTGAGGGTTAATTAAATTAAAGAAAAACTATATTCTATTTTGTTAAGAGTACATCTCTTGAATGGCAGTATTTTCATAAATAATGGAAAAACCAAAGTTTAAATTAGAAGAAATGAAGATAAAATTTTTGGATTGCATGAATTGGGTTATGAACTGTATAACTACTACACGTTGCATAATAAATTTTTAATATTGCAACTAAGACCTTTTATCTTTTATTATTCTTATTAAACACCGTCTTTCCATAAGCATGTGGAAACACAGTCTTTTCCAAGACTTTGCCTTTTGTCAAAGTGTTGGGAAAGACCATCTTTTCATAAGACGAGATTTATTTAGAAAATAAAAGGTAAAATATCTTATTTGCAATATTAAAATTTTAGTATGCAACGTGTAGTAGTTATAAATTTTATAATCCGATTCATGTAACCCGTCAATTTTATCTTTATCTATTTTAATTTATATTTTAAACTTTGATATTTTCATAACATACCATAGAAAGGGTTTGATACAAAATTTTGAAAGGGAAGGTAGAGAAAAAACATAAACAAAAGCAAAAAAGAGTTTGAGATTTTAGAGCGAGAAACAAAGAAAGCCGCCTAAACACACAAACCAGCTAAAATTTTAGAGCGAGAAAGAAAACTAAACACACCATCATCATTTCCACGTTACTTTCCCAATTCATACCTTTTCATTTTAATTATTGCGAATAATACCCAACTATACAAATTTATTTCGATTTTTGAGCGGTACAGAGCAAGGTAGAGAGCTTTTAGATTGATTTTGAATAGTAGTAGAAGAATTACAGGTGGGTATATTTTTATTTTTGGAAAAAAACAGTCTGTTGTTTGGCTGAGGATTACTGTCATCGCGTTGGCTGGAAGCTTTGCAGTCCGAGTTGGTTCCGATCTGAACTCGGTGAGTCGGTGCTCCCTGCTTGATGAGTTGGAGAAGACGACGAATAGGAGAAGATCGGTTTTAACGGAAGTTCGTCAATGGTATAGTTTTGTTTTGTTTTTTCCGTTTCCCTGATTTTTAGCTTTAGTAAAATTTGTTCAACTTAATTTCCGTGATTTCGTTTTGAAATGAAATTCGTGAATTTGAATTTTGAACTGCGAGCGGGAGCTTGTTGTTTTGTTTTGAGTTTTATTGCTTAAAATTGTATCTTTAGGCCCGGTTCTGCCGAGCTGATTTTTACTGAATTGATTTCTTATTGAATTGAACCGAACTAAGATTATACATACTAAAATCAGGAGTAATAGATCAAAACTAAGCTAAACGGTATTAATTTATAATTTTACTGAATTGAACTGAACTTAAATGCAGATAAGGTGAAGACAACAAGGCCTTAGGTAGTTAGAATACGAAGTTTATAAAAATAACAATAATGGTGGTTTATCTCGAGCGTGCTAAGCCAAGTCTAAATCAGTTCTTTTTGGTAATACGGAGTAGTACATCAGTTTTATTCATATTTGCATGGGAAAACAATGTTTGTACTTTGGCAGCATTGCTACAAGAAATGAATTCGCCATACCTTCTCCCACAGCTTGTGTTGTCGGGAGTTAGGGGCACTGTTGCGAACAAGCGAAATGGCCATTTATTGAAACAAACTTAACTATAACATGATTACAAATGCAATTAAAACTTCCAGAACTGGAAACTAATCTAGTTTTAGGGGCCAAGTAATTACATTTTTCATTCAACTGTCGGTTTTGGACCATTTGTGGTCTATCATTTCTTTAGGTTACAATCCTGCATTTAATATTTAAGGAGAGTTCCTTTTTTTATGCTTCTTTTAATCTGATGCATAATCTCTCTTGATCCTACTTATTGTAAGTTTACATTTATTCTACCTATGGTGCACGTGTTTTACTGCTGACAATCCCTATGCAATCTGGCCAATTTTTTGGTTTTGCTGCCAGAGAATTTTAAACCCCTGTTGGTGCTATTCTAATGCTAAAACGTTTTTCTGTAAATTTAGAAGAAAGGGTGGGTGGGGTGGGGTGGGGTGGGGAGGGGGTAGAATCAACAAAATCTGCGCTCTGGGCATAAGTTTATTCGCTTTCTGGAATATTTGTTTAAAGCGTGGATGATGAACGTGTAGCGAAATTTATCACGTTATTGTGATGCTTAAGAATCAACAAAATCTGTCTTTTTAATTCATAAAATATGTTGGCTTGATGGAATATTTGTTTAATAAGTGTGGATGATGAACTTGTAGAAAAAAAAATCTTTTTAGGGGTTCTGTTCTGTTGTGACAGAACTACAGTTTAAATGAAATGACATGTAGTAACTTTTATCGCTCAATGTTATTCCATTTACAGGGATCACCAGTCAATATTATTGTTGGTTCTCATGTATGGGTTGAGGACCCAACCTTGGCATGGATTGATGGAGAAGTAAGTCAGATCAAAGGTCAAGACGTTCATATTTCTACAACAAATGGTAAAAATGTGAGTACTCGAATATACTTCTGGCTTAATTGTGCATTCATATGACTGCTAGGGTATGTATGCTGAAGTAGTGACAAGAAAAATATGCACAAAGCAGTGGATGCTAAATCCTGAAAAATGCTGGTCTATCATTTCTGTTCATAGCAAAGTGTATTTGTGACTAATAGACCTGTTCATAGTTGTACGTCTACTGTGTTGTTGAGCATTTCATAAATGGGCTTTTAATAGCCTTATCGGCAATTAAAGTTGTAAGGGCTGTCATGGACATCTCCGCTGTTTTAGCTAATTAAGAGGGGTACCATGTTGCTCTGTCACACTTGAGAGTTATTGATGTATTGGATTGACATAAGACCATGATTAATGTCATTGGCGTTTTTCTTATTTATTTTTCCTGTTATGTAGCTATGCGACTAATAGCTTTCATTTACAATAGAGATGCCTCTTTTGTTTTAGCATCTTTTCTGTTTGTAAATGAAGCTATTTTGTTATAGCATCTTTTTTGAACATGCAGATATCTTTCTATGACATAATTTAGTTTTAGTTCCCGTGGCTTCTGTAGCTATGCTCCTAATAGGTTTCGTTTACAATATCGATAGAATTTGATGGATATGCCTTTTTTGTCATAGCATCTTTTTCGATAGGAAGTTTTTGGAACATGCAGCTATCTTTGTTAAACCGAATTTGGTGCTAGTTCCTAAAATTGCTTTAGGTTTTTGTTTAAGATTTTATTAACGAGTAGTGATACACAGTAAAAATCATAATCATTGACATGGCGTTTAGATGATGTAATCATTCAGCAAATTGCAAGAATTCAATTAAATTTTCCCATGTGGATGTCACATTTAATGAAAATTCATGATGATTTTTAGCTGCATCTTAACTTTATGTTGATTATGGACTGAGAAACTATGTTGGTTGTATGTTTTCCAATGCTAAGCGGATTTGATAAGTCAAATCCTTTTGAATGGAATATAATCAAGAGTCACAGCTTTTAGTTCATGAATATTTTTATTCTTTTTGGTGGCCTAGAGCCTGGTTGTTCTAAGGTTTGTGGGGAAAAAAGATCCTTTACGTGACATAAGATTTTGTAATTGTAAAAATGATAGGTTGTCGCAAACATCTCGAAAGTGTTCCCAAAGGATACTGAAGCTCCCCCTGGAGGTGTGGACGACATGACTAAGCTTTCATACTTGCATGAGCCTGGTGTGTTGGAAAATCTTGCTACAAGATATGAACTCAATGAGATATATGTAAGATATTAGTTTGCAACCGATAAGAAAATGCTAACTGAGATTACTTGATGGAAGAAACACATTTCTGATAGTTTGAGTGTCTCTTATTAATTCCACAGACGTACACTGGAAATATATTGATAGCAGTAAATCCTTTTCAAAAAATTCCTCATCTATATGATACTCACATGATGGAACAATATAAAGGAGCTGGATTTGGAGAGCTTAGTCCACATGTTTTTGCCATTGCTGATGTTTCATACAGGTGGGTATTCCGTTTATGATGATCAATCTTAACTTTGGAATACTTGAATGCTCATAGTTACATTTTCCCCCTTTGTTCTTGCATGCCAAAACTCTGTCAGGCAAATGATGAATGAGGGGAGGAGCAACTCAATCTTGGTCAGTGGGGAAAGTGGTGCTGGCAAAACTGAAACAACAAAGATGCTAATGAGATATCTTGCATATTTGGGTGGTCGTAAGGGAGTTGAAGGACGAACAGTTGAACAGCAAGTACTAGAAGTAAGATTGTTTGATTATTTTCTGCTCATAAAGTAACTGCTTCTTTATTTTTTTACCCTTCGTCCCGTCCCCACCCCCACGTTAGTTAATACTATATTCTTGAGTTTACACGGATAAAAATTGTTGGTCAATTTAAGATATTTACTTTTGCAGTCCAATCCAGTTCTTGAAGCTTTTGGAAATGCTAAAACTGTAAGGAATAATAACTCAAGGTAAATACTTTTGGATAATTTTACTGCATTCAGCTTCTGCATTTCATGGCGTTTCATTTAAAATCTGTTGATGCTTGTAATTCAACTTGGTTGTCATGTTTTGATGCAGTCGCTTTGGTAAATTTGTTGAGATACAATTTGATAAAAGCGGAAGAATATCGGGAGCAGCTATTCGAACTTACTTGCTGGAAAGATCTCGTGTTTGCCAAATTTCATCACCAGAAAGGAATTACCACTGTTTTTATCTTCTTTGTGCGGCTCCACAAGAGGTAACCCTTTCCTCCTTATACAACCGAAGAGTGCCCGTTTGAGCTGAGTGCTAACTTTAAAATTTAACTTTAATGTACAGGAGAGGGAGAAGTATAAGTTGCAAGATCCAACATCGTTTCATTATCTCAATCAGTCAAACTGTTATGAACTTGATGGAGTAAATGACGCGGAAGAATATCTTGCCACAAGAAGGGCTATGGATATAGTAGGAATCAGTGAGGAAGAACAGGTTGGACTGCTCCCAAATTGAACTAGACTATGTTTTCTTGTATTGTACGATTATTATACATTATGATGCTTTTCTTTTCAGGATGCAATTTTCAGAGTTGTTGCAGCAGTTCTTCACATTGGCAATGTTGAGTTTGCTAAGGGAAAGGAGATTGATTCTTCTGTGATTAAGGATGATAAGTCTCGGTTTCATCTTAATATGACCGCAGAACTGCTCAGGTTGGTTTAGTGCCTTTGATAGTTAAGTCCTGTGTGTACCTTGAAATCAGTTATCTGAATAATACATTATTGGAGCAGGTGTGATGCTAAAAGTTTGGAAGATGCACTTATTAAACGTGTGATGGTGACCCCAGAAGAAGTTATAACCAGGACTCTCGATCCAGAGGCAGCCACTGGCAGCAGGGATGCCTTAGCTAAAACTGTATATTCTCGTCTATTTGATTGGTGAGGAATGTACCACTTTCTTCTGGATAAACCTACCGAACAGGTGTATCTCATTTTCTTAATTGATTTGCTAATTTTCTCGATTTCTATCAGGATTGTGCAGAAAATAAACATATCAATTGGGCAGGATCCCAACTCAAAATCAATAATAGGAGTACTTGATATATACGGCTTTGAGAGTTTCAAGCTGAACAGGTAACCTGATGAAAAATGTTATCGAGGGTTAAGTTATATTTCCTATGTAGTTCTCTGGAGTTAAATCTGTTTTTTGGCTTTGTAAATCAAATAGCTTTGAGCAGTTCTGTATCAATTTCACCAATGAAAAGCTGCAGCAACATTTCAACCAGGTGAAATCCCATTCTCGTGCTCTTGCTGTCACTGCTTTAACCATAGGCTCAACTTTCTTGTGGACTGCCTGTTAAATTTCTTGATTGCAGCATGTATTCAAAATGGAGCAAGAAGAATATGAAAAGGAACAGATAAATTGGAGCTACATTGAGTTTGTGGATAATCAAGATGTTCTTGATTTAATTGAAAAGGTATGCAGCCTGCCTGTTTTGCATAGTTCTAATTTAAATAAGCAATGTAAAGTTTTTTTAAACCTTTATGTCCATATTGCCGTGTCTTATATTCCTTTATCTAAGGTGCTTGAATTGTTTTGCAGAAACCTGGAGGAATCATTGCACTTCTGGATGAAGCATGGTATGTAACTTCCGTTTGCAGTTATCTGTCCCGATCCATAGACTTGATTGTTAATCTCTAGGATATGCTATATTTAATATTGAATTAGAATATTTGCCATCACACTGCGGTCTTATTTACCCTCAGCAATTTGTATGAACTGTCATACATCTCTTTGTCCTTCAGCTTGACATTCAGTTTAATGCAAGTTTCTGTGTTTGCACGATGCAGTATGTTCCCTAAATCAACTCATGAAACATTTGCCCAAAAATTGTATCAAACATTCTCCAAAAATAAGCGGTTCATCAAGCCAAAACTGTCTCGGACCAATTTCACAATATCTCACTATGCAGGAGAGGTATGATAATTTATATCCCGTATACTTTAAGTATTACTTGCCAACACTGTGTTCCTGTCCCTCTTAATTGTAGGTAACTTACATGGCAGACTTATTTTTGGATAAAAACAAAGATTATGTAGTTGCAGAACATCAGGATCTCTTAACAGCTTCAAAGTGCAACTTCGTAGCTGGTTTATTTCCTCCACTGCCTGAAGAATCTTCAAAGTCATCCAAATTTTCTTCCATTGGTTCTCGCTTTAAGGTACTTCTCTCTTATCTTACTCAGAGGTAAGAACTTATTTATCTTCTTCTAATCAACATCTTCCAATGATGCTCGCAGCTGCAACTCCAATCTTTGATGGAGACTTTGAGTTCAACAGAACCTCACTATATTCGATGCGTGAAGCCTAATAATGTTTTGAAGCCTGCTATTTTTGAGAATCAGAATGTCATCCAACAATTGCGATGTGGTGTGAGTATATATCATACCTTTTGCTTTGCGTCTTGTGTTGAAATCTTGATTGCAATTAAAATTCAATTTTATATTTTCGAAGAATATTAAATTCTTGGTTTGTTCAGGGTGTTCTTGAAGCTATTAGAATCAGCTGTGCTGGGTACCCCACTAGGCGAACTTTTGATGAGTTTCTTCTTCGATTTGGCGTTCTTGCTCCAGAAGTTTTGGATGGAAGGTACATAAAAAATTGCTGCTGCTTTTCTACAGGGCAATGACATGATACATGATGTTTACACGTTCTTGTTATCTTATCTGTATATTCTTGTTTACTACTGCATACTGCCTTTACTGGCTTGTCTGTGTCCTGATCATAGCACAATTGCCAACTTTGCAGTAATGATGACAAGGTTGCATGCCAAATGGTTCTGGACAAAATGGGACTAAAAGGCTATCAGGTAAATCTTCATGTCCATTGCGTTAAAAGTTGAAATGTATGTCACATTTTTAGTGCTAATCCATGTGCACTATTTGTGATGGTATCTCATTTGGTTTTCAGATGGGCATAACTAAAGTCTTTCTTAGAGCTGGTCAAATGGCTGAGCTAGATGCAAGGAGAGCAGAGGTTCTTGGAAATGCAGCCAGAATTATTCAAAGACAAATTCGAACGTACATTGCTAGGAAGGAGTTCATCTCTATACGCCAAGCAGCGATTCGCTTGCAATCCTGTTGGCGAGGTAATGTTTACCAGTGATATTTTGTGATGCACTAGATGGTGGAAAGTTACCAAATTTGCAATGTACTGAAACATTTTACCTGTATGTCTGCTGATGGATTATCAGCAATGTCGGCATGTAAGCAATATGAACAATTACGGCGTGAAGCAGCCGCACTTAAGATACAGAAGAACTTCAGATGTTATGTCGCTTGGAGGTCCTACTCTACTTTGCGGTATTCAGCCATCACTTTGCAGATGGGTATGAGAGCTCTGAGTGCCAGAAATGAATTCAGATACCGGAAACAAACGAAGGCTGCCATTAAAATTCAGGTTACGATCAAATTATGCCACTAAATTGTCTTACCTTTTTGAAGAAATATCACCTAAAGAGGATATGTCCCCACTATTGAAAATATCTGATCCATGTTTCTTCTACTGCAGGCTCATGTGCGTTCACACAGGGCATTCTCGTACTACAGAAGTCTTCAGAGGGCTTCTCTTATCACACAATGTGCATGGAGAGCACGGGTTGCTAGGAAAGAGCTTCGCATGCTTAAAATGGTTTGGGCTTTGCCATTATACTCTTATATGCACTTGTTTGATGAATTATGTGCTGAAGTGTAATGAGTGCATTTTCGTCAATTACTATATGTCCAACTATGCAGGCTGCGAGGGAAACAGGTGCTCTTAAGCAAGCAAAGGACATGCTGGAAAAGAAAGTGGAAGACCTCACATGGCGCTTGCAATTTGAAAAGCGACTACGGGTAATGTCCTTTATATATTGGCAAAGTCTTAGGAAAGACCGTCTTTCCATAGGATGGGGTTTAATTAGAATAATAAAAGGTAAAATGTCTTAGTTGCAATATTAAAAATTTATTGTGTAAGTTATAAAGTTTATAACCCGATTCATGCAACCTGGAAATTTTATCTTCATTTATTCTAATATATACACTTTAAACCTTGGTCTTTCTATGACTTATGGAAAGACCGTCTTTCAAGAGACGAACTCTTATATATTTCTGGGCTTTCAGAGATTTGAATGGCTCTTGACTTGGTGCCTCATGTCTAATTTTCTTGCTTACAGACTGAACTGGAAGAGACAAAAGGCCAGGAAATTGCAAAATTGCAGGATGCTTTGCACGCAATGCAGAGTCAATTAGATGAGGCAAATGCCAGAGTAATTAAAGAGCAAGAGGCAGCAAGAAAAGCCATTGAAGAAGCTCCACCTGTCATTAAGGAGACCCCTGTCATAGTTCAGGACACAGCAAAGGTTGAAGCATTAACTGCTGAGATTGAAAATTTGGAGGTATGAATAGTATTTCACATTGTTATAATATATAGTGTGGGCTATGCAGTTATAGACTTTTATATATTGTAGTGCGATTTCTCTGCTTCATTCTGAATAGGCACTTGTGGTCTATCTGTTTGCGTGAATGAGGATAATGGGCTTGCAAAATTCAGTAGCACATGCCTAGAACCTTGTAGATACGTGAAGCATGCGTATATTGCATCTAGTTTGTAGTAGGTTTCACATAATTTATTGCTTATATTTCTTGATATCTGGAGAAAATCATTCTGGTATTGCAGGCCTCTCTGAAGTCAGAAAAGCAGGGTGCAGAAGAGGCAAGAAAGGCTTCTATAGATGCTGAGGCGAGAAATTCAGACCTTGTAAAAAAACTAGAAGTTGCAGAACACAAGGTTGATCAACTCCAGGTGTCTGTCCAAAGGTATGTGACTTAATTTATGTAGGACCATCCCAAAGTTGTGTACATTAATGTAGTTCTGTTTCCTAGATACTGAGAAGCTACTTGTCATTCTGTTTATTTGTCTCTGTTTGTGTTTCTAACTATCTGTTTTTGTTTCTTTCCATTCTGTAATTTAATTTTTCGCTCCTGCTGTTTATTCTCTGTGATCTCCTTTATCGGTTTTCTCTCCTCATTTATGCAGTGTTACATGTCCCTCATATTATTTGCTTTTACCTAGCTTTGGAAGAAGTTGCTAAGTTTTGCTCTGATCCTTCCTTGTTTCAGACTTGAAGAAAAGCTGGCCAATCTAGAGTCAGAGAATCAAGTTCTCCGCCAACAATCTTTAACCATGTCACCAACTGGAAAAACTATATCTTCACGACCAAAAATGACAATTTTACAGGTAATTGTCTCAGTCATTTAAGTTACGGTTTCTGTGGTCAGACTAATACTGAAAGGGGATTTTTTTTTTTTTTTTTTTTGCAGAGATCACCGGAAAATGGAAAGATCCTAAATGGAGAAACCAAGGTTGCATATGTAAGGAAAATCAGTACATAATTTTTGAAACAGCGTGAAATTACCTAGAGATGTTTCTTATTGTATGTCGTGTGTTTCAGGACATGAGTCCTGTTAGTGCAAGTCCGAAAGATGTTGAGTCTGAGGAGAAGCCACAGAAGTCTTTGAATGAAAAGCAGCAGGTTAGTGCTTTTGGATGTTTAAGAACCCCTTGCTGTTGTAATGATTTATTTTAAATTTTCTGCTGTCTGATGTTCTATTTCAGGAGAACCAAGACCTGCTAATCAAGTGCATTTCCCAAGATTTGGGATTTTCTGGTGGCAAACCTATTGCTGCTTGTGTGATTTACAAGTGCCTTTTACATTGGCGGTCCTTTGAAGTTGAAAGAACTACTGTGTTTGACCGTATCATTCAAACAATAGCTTCAGCTGTAGAGGTATGAGCTTCCAGCTGCAATAAGATCATAATTTGCTGGTTTTTTTTAGTATTTCTAGAGTAAACAGGCATGTCTGGTATTAACTCAAGACACTTCATATGAAGGTCCCTGACAACAATGATGTGTTAACTTACTGGTTGTGCAATACATCCACATTGTTGATGTTACTCCAACACACTCTTAAAGCTACTGGTGCAGCTAGTCTGACTCCACAGAGGCGTAGGTCGTCGTCAGCCTCACTTTTTAATAGGATGTCCCAAGTATGTGCCTATTGTTTGTCATTGCGTGGCTACTTTGTCTCACTAATTTTCTAGTGTTTAACCATGGCTTTCCTGTATCTTGTCATGTAGGGACTTCGGGCCTCTCCACAAAGTGGTGGGATGACATTTCTGAATGGACGCGTGCTTGGTAGACTGGATGACTTGCGACAGGTTGAAGCAAAATATCCTGCTTTGTTATTCAAGCAGCAACTCACTGCTTTCCTTGAAAAGATATATGGAATGATAAGAGACAACCTAAAGAAAGAGATTTCTCCACTGCTGGGCTTGTGCATTCAGGTACATATTTGTGTTTAATTTCTGGGATTGTGCAAGTAATTGCTTATTGAGTAGGAATTATCTACTTATTCTGGATGCAGGCTCCTCGAACCTCACGTGCAAGTTTGGTAAAAGGGCGCTCTCAAGCTAACGCTGTTGCTCAACAAGTTTTGATTGCTCACTGGCAAAGCATTGTAAAGAGCCTGGATAATTATTTGAAGTTAATGAAGGCAAACAATGTGAGTTTTAAAGTTCAATTCAAATTTGAAATACTACTATCTTGCACATGCATAAAAATCAAATGATTCACATTTTGAATCTCATGGAAAAATAGTTTTATTTCTTTCTTGATGGTTCTCTCCTATTCTATTGCAGGTTCCTGCATTCTTGGTCCGAAAAATTTTCACGCAGATATTCTCATTTATCAATGTCCAACTTTTCAATAGGTCAGTAAATCAAATTACAGTCTAAGGGATAAAGGATATGACACATCCGTTCAAATAATTATGACTTCATTTTCTCTTTATGTTGACCGTTTATTGTTCAGTCTTCTTCTGCGACGTGAGTGCTGCTCGTTTACCAATGGGGAGTATGTGAAATCAGGGCTAGCTGAATTGGAGCAATGGTGCTCTTTTGCTACTGAAGAAGTACGTGGAATTCAACAATATGACACATATTAACTATTCCCTTTATATGTTAAAACCTCTAATTGAGTCCCCTTTTTCAGTACGTGGGCACTGCTTGGGATGAACTGAAGCACATCAGGCAGGCAGTTGGATTCCTTGTGAGTTGGATTTGATCCCCAATACAGTTCTTATTTATTGTATGGGCTATCTGTTATATTGTCTGAATCTGCAGGTGATCCATCAAAAGCCCAGAAAGACCTTGAACGAAATTACCATTGAACTGTGTCCTGTAAGCAAATTTTCTCTCCAGATGTGCACCTGTCACTTAATTAATGATTTGTTAGAGGTGCATTAATCTTCATTTTGGATCCTGATATTTCTTGGTTTCCTCTGCAGGTGCTTAGCATACAACAATTATACAGGATAAGTACCATGTACTGGGATGACAAATATGGCACTCACAGTGTCTCTTCCGACGTAAGTTCTTTACTTGAGAGTATGAATTTTCTTTAAAATGTAATTTTGATTTGCCTGGTCAATAGTTATCGTGTTATGGGTGTATGCTTAAAAAGTACATTCCTGGAAATGTAGGTTATTTCAAGTATGAGAGTTATGATGACCGAGGACTCCAACAACGCTGTTAGCAGCTCCTTTTTGTTGGATGATGATTCAAGGTACCTTTAAAGTACTTGTTAATCTTCGTATCTTGTAATGATGTTAGGGATGTATTTTAGGGTTTCCACTAGTGCAATTGGAAGTTCTTACTAGGAATCAGAAAGAAAGAGATCAGTTGTTCGAATTCTTTGTTTGTTCTCTCCTTTGATGGGTGGGCAGAGAAGAAAGGCAAAAACTTAGCAGTTGTTTCATTTTCCACCTTCACACTATCTATATGAAACAAATAATGCTGAATTTCTGTCAAGAAACTATTTCAAGATGTATCTAATCTAAAGCGTTTTATGGTGCAGCATTCCCTTCACCGTGGATGAGATTTCCAAAACAATGCAACCAGTAGATGTTGCTACTATTGAGGCTCCCTCTTTAATCCGGGAAAACTCGGGTTTTGCATTCTTGCACTAGCTTTCTGGACGGTGGTGGTGATTGTGGACTCTCATCTAAAGCCTACCCTCATCACCGTAAAGCTGGAATTCGCACGCTTCTAGTTGTGCAGAAACTTGTGCATATATTTTTTGTCTATTTATTTTCCCTATGTGATATGTGATGATAGTTGTCCACTGTATATTTTACACTAGTAGCTCAGACGACACGATGGATGCATGTTGTCTGGGTCATTTTTTTTGGCCCTCAGGCATTTCGCAACGGGAGGGCTATTATATTTTTGGCAAAGGTAATAGGAGATGTTAGTGTGGTGGAAGGAGGCTAGTAATAGTGATAATTGGTTTTTGAGCTGGTGTGTGCTGCTGGGGTTTCGAGTGTACATCATTTTGAGTGTGGAGGATAGAGATTGGGCTAGGGTTGTATTTTGTATTGTTGCAAAGCACGTTCCTCATATTTGAGAATCGCTTGTGTACCTAACTATTAACATTGTTTTTGTTCATCTTCACATTTTAGTTTCTCTCAAATATTGTTTGGAAGTCAGTTATAAATGTTGGACGTGGAAATTCTGTGTACAGTATTGTGGGTTTAAGCATGGGCGGAGCCAAAAAATTTAATAATTCAAAAAGATCCAAGAAAGATGCAAAGAATTATACTCCATATTATGAGGAATTTAATAAGATCTTGCATTCATCACAAATTGCAAAAAGTCATTGCTAATCTTCTTTGCATGAAATCTGACAGCAAAAGCACCATTCGATGACTGGAGCACATATCCAGAAAGACATTCAGTTTACATCTTCAACCTAAACTAAAAAGGAATTATAGCACACTCATTCACACAAGCCACACGGTAATTTGCAATACATTTAAAAACTACTGCAAAAATTCAAGCTTCAAGGTTTGAAACCTTATAAGCTTCTTTTTTTCTTCATGGCCTTTTTGATTCCATTACCTAAAGAAAGAAGTCTTCACAGCACCTAGAGACAAATGGCCTCAGATTTATTTTGTTTCACCGACATTCCTGGTTGAAGTGTTCTTGTTCCAGCTATGTAGTTTGAGGTTCCAACGAGCTACTTGATATCATGGAATTCTCTTGTGAAACAGTCTCCTGAGGCTTCCCCTCTGATTTTTTCTTCTCTTTCATAACATATTGTCTTGGCATCACTTCGAGTAAGAAGTTCCCCCCATTCCATACGGTCGCCGTGACTTTGAGGACTTGGAAAATGATGGACAATCTGTAAGATAAGAATATTGGGACAGTTAACGCCATTGTGGCCACTGTAAAAGCTGCTTGAAGGACAATATACATCAGAAGGCGATTATTATCCCCAAGAACACCGCTTAGTCGCCACCACAAGTTGTTGGCTTTCTGTGCTTTCTTAGAGAGCTCTCTGTCAAATTGATAATGATAGAAAGGGTGAGAATGGCTGAAACATAAAACAGAGAGGACGATCTAGATTATCAGTTACGGCAACCATATAATAATATTACCTGTAAGAATTCATGACTTCTGGATCCTTTACGAATCTCTGGCGACGTAGGACATCTACGATGAGAAAATAAAGAGCCTGCCAAAGGAAGTAAGCAACTAAAGGAACAAGGAATAGATAAGTCCAGAGATTGTATTTGCTTTCAACATAAGGCCATGAAGGTCTCCGAGGGGTTCCAACAGGATGCATAGCTTCAAAGAATACAGGATCCCACCATCGAATTGTGAAGAAAACCAAACCTAACCCAAATAATTATATTAAAATAAACATGGGAACCAAGAAGCATATTCATCTAAATACGTAACATGTGAAATAGATCAATGTCAAATCTTAATAACGACGCGTGCAGACTACGGTGCAGTGCAGTGCAGCTTGTCGCAAGCATCTTAGTTAATGTTACATGCAGTAGCATGATGGTCACAGACACTGCAAACACATTTCCAGTCAATCTCTAGAACTGTTGATATTAGGATAGAACAATCAAAATTGGCACTTTGTTGCTTAACAGTATTAGATACAACTAAGCCTAGCTAAATAATACTAACAAAAACAGTAAAAAGAAATCAATTGCAATAAAAAGAGATGCAGCAGAAGTACACAATTATTGTCATGCAGTTGAAGAAATGCGCTAAAATCTGTTTTCAACATATTGGACTTCCAGTTACTATATCAGCAAGGAACAACGTAGGTCTTGGCTCCAACTCTGGATGTTAATTTTCTCCATTTCAATATCCATGTATGGTGATATTGAAATGAGTTGTGCAATTGTTACATATATCTTACACTCAAAGGAGTTGTGCAATTGTTGCTATAAGTTACTCCATGACGGGGTCAGACGGGAGATAAGAACAAATGCAGAATCACTTGCCAAAACTGATTCATGATAGAAAAACTATAATAAATCTTCGTTAAGCAGTCAAAAAGCAATATATATCTAGAAACAGAACCACCACTTTGACAGAAAAAAGAATGGGGAAAAATTTAATTTATAATTATCAGAAATAACCTCGCTTTCAAATAAGAAAATGAGCCACACCATGTACATAGAAAAGGACTCCAACTTACCAGGTAAAAGATGTATGAAGACGCTAACAATTTTATCAAAAGAGTTGAACACTAAGCTGCACCTCCATACAATCAGCGCCCAAGCAAGAGGCCCCTGCATTTGCATTTGAGGAAGTCAAGATATCAGAGAGAACAAACACAAGATCATAAAATACTACCAAGATAGCTGCTCATCAATAGCTCACCTCTGCAAATGAGAAGCAAATCATGAAAAACTTTTCATTTCTAGGGAAGAAAAGAAGCATGACCAAGAAGATCGTGTTGGCATAGTAGCAGAAATCCTGCACAGCACAACAAAAACACAATCTTTTAGAGCCTAATTGCTGGACTAAGATCAAACGCCAAAAAAGTACAGCAACACAGATTTAAGCTCCAATAAAACATTGGAGCTAGCTCTTCCAAGTAAACATTCTTATTGATCACATATACTTTCATAACTCGATTATTAACAAAGTCTATTCGTATCTATGCACGAAAAGTTTATTGATGCACTACGAGCATACACTCAAACTCGAAAGTAGTTCTAGTAGTATAACCAATGAAAGTAAACAGAAATGTAAAGAGTGGAAATTTACCAGGAGGTAATAATGCCATTTCTTGTACCTGTAATAAATCCATCTCATGGGAACAAAGATAACATAAAGCAGACAGTATACATAAGGTACATCTTGAGGCCCTGCAACAGAAGCAAACCCCAGCAGAGAGAAGTAAGTCATTAAAAAAAAAGCTATTTTGCCTATCTCACTGATTAACTTCAAAAACAAGAAACTTACTGGCACCCCACAGAAAGCAGAATGTTCCAAACCCAATAACACTCAGCAAATACGTCACCTGTGAAAAAACAAACACTTGTAGTTCCAACTAACTAAAAACAATGATGGAAATGAAGGGGAAATTGAAAACGGACCTTATTGATGAATCTTTCGTGTTCTTCGGCCCGTTTGGCAATCTTGTCTGCATGCTTGGACAAGATCTTCTTGGTCATCTCTTTGGTTTCCGCCATTTTCTGCCCAAAAAAACAAAATTTTGTATAAAAATCACCACGACACCACCCAAATCACAAGTAGGAAGGAACCTGAGGTGCAACCTTGGATCGATCTTTGAGCCTTTTACGAAACATCCCTTTTGTTTCGCCGTTGGATTCCTCCAGAAATTCTTCGTCGCTCGACATTTCTTCGCTTGTTGATCCTTATGCACGCGATTCAAGGAATTATGGTGGCGTGCTTCCGGCTCTGAGATGCTAGGGAAGCATTCAATTCCTGCTATTTATTGTCCATTCACAATTTTAAATGTAAAAATAAGTATAAAGATGATTCTGGATTTTTTTCCCAACTGTCTCATTTTCGGATATCATTTTATATTCCCAGTAATATTCTTTAGAAATTATGAGGTGGAGTCCTTGTGACTCGTCTTCTCTCGGGAGCAGTAATTCATGTGTAATCTAGATACTCTCTTACCATATTTTTCACCAATGTGTTTTTAATGTTAATACATTTAATTATTTATAATATTGATATATAAAAATTATTTTTAAATTATTCATTATAATGAATTCAACCATATCATGTACCATAATATTATTGCTTATATACCTATTTAAATATGCTGTAAAAGTTTGCAATTTAAGTTGAAATGATGTTGTACGAGATTCTAGAATTTTATTTGTCGAGCAAAATTCTATACTCGTGTGTTTAGATTGTGTAGCTCATGATGTTTAACAAAAAATTTAGTGATGTTTGTAAGTTATTGGAGTATCAATTTTGTTGATTATTATACTACTCCTTCCGTCCCAGTTTAATTTGTACAACAATCATTATTACGCTATTCAAGAAATATGTTTGACCATTAATATGTTCACCTACGTACAATAACGGCAAATAAAAAGTTGTCACTTAGAAACTATTTGTTATGAAGAATTCAACAATATCACATGTGATAATATTATTGCTCATATATTTATTCAAATATGAGATCAAACTTTGATAGAGAATAGTGTCAAAAAACCAAGTGGGTAATTAAGATGGGACGGAGGGAGTATTGTAATTGATGTTTATTCTATTTAGTTAATTCTATTCTGTTAGAGTTTATACTTCTTTCAATTGAACTTTCACTTTGTTTGTTGAGGTTTATTGCAGTTGATGGTTTATACGTTTGTTTAGTTGATGATGTTCAATAAATTTCCAATGATGTTTATACGTGTATATCATTTTTGTTGATGTTTAGGTTATTGTAGTTGATGTTTATACTACTTTCAATTGACGTTTACATGTACTTTATTGAAATTTATGCTATGAAGTTGATATTTAATTTGACAATTTAAACTTTGATGTTGATGTTTTATGATTTTCAGTTGAAGTTATCGTTAGTTTAATTTGATGTTTTAAGCCTTTTTAATTTGACGGTTATATGGATATTTTGTTAGTTGTAGTTGATGTTTTATAATTTTTTAGTTTGATAATTATGTTGATGTTTTGTTAGTTGTAGTTGATGTTTTATGATTTTCAGTTGATGGTATATGTCTTGTTAGTTTTAGCTGAGGTTAATTATTTTATTTGAAGTTTTACAATTTTGTGTTGATGATTTCTTTGATATTTTTTTTGCAGCTTCCAACAGGAGTGGAGATGTGGAGAAGAATGAGGGAAAATTGGGGAAAAGTGTCTTCCTCAAAGGCGACGTGGAGAAGAATGGGAAAGAATTGCAGAAAGGTCATTGCTTAAAGTTTAGACTGTCTCACACGAGACTATCTATTTATTATTTGTTTTTTTATTTTGGTTAAATAATTCAAATAAGATGTTTGATAATAGACTTTTATTGTTAGCGTAGTTCAGACGATTAACAAATTAACCAGAAAAAGTAGCTCATTTTATAGGTTTAATTTCTTATTTCATCCCAAGCATAATATAATAGAGATTCTTAGCTTTCTGTGATCGTCTAGATCTACTGCAATCGATGATATTTTAGTTATTCAGACTATCTTAAATCCAAGTACTCTCGAGCAAAATATAATAAGGATTTTTTTTTTTCTTCTATGTGTTCAACCATATCTATTGTCAAGTGAAGGTTTATATGTAATTTTGACTCCCTTAATATATAAAAAACGATGGTGTGCTGCTTATATATACTGACTCCTCCTTGTAAAGTCACATGTTATTTAATTGTCATTTGTGTACTAATTTGAAAAGGAAAAACTTTTCATATTGGCTAAAAGCGAAGATCCGCTCGCACTCAGCGGCCCATACCAACCGACACCACGGCCAACGTATAAGAGGTAAATCACGGTAGCCCAGCACCAGGATCAATGGGCTTGGTATGGACTCGGTGCGCACAAGGAAGCCTTGCAAAGCAAGAACTCCCCACACTGCCGATGCCGAGTATCGAACCTGGGATCATTGGCTTACCCACCCATCTCCCAACCACTGGGGTACACCCGTGAGTGTTAAAAAAAACTTTTCATATTGAAACATATGCAAAGCTGGAGCTTAGGGCATGGGCAGTGGTAATCTCTTAAAATTAAAAGACCGCTTAAGAGACTGAAAACCACCACAATGGTGGACTCTTGAGTGGTCTCTTGTTAAAAAATCACTCAACAGTCTCTTAGCAAGAGCCCAACTAAGAGACCACTTGGACTATTCATGCACATGGGCGTTCTGCGCATTTCTTTTTTTTGACCGAGTGGGACACGTGTCCCACTCAGCCGCACTATTTTTTAAATTTTTTTGTTGTGGACACGTGTCACCCAGGGATTGGGCCACGTGTCCGCAACGGTTTTTATATAATGTGGACGCTGAAATTTTTTTTAATGGGACACGTGTCCATTCTGGTGGCGACACGTGTCCATTCTGGTGGCGACACGTGTCCATTCTGGTGGCGACACGTGTCCCAAGCGTATTTTTTTTAAAAAAATTTTCCATTTTTTTTATTTTTTAAGAATTTCAATTTTAATATAATTTTGATTTTCAAATTGTAATAATTGGTCGGACTAGATCAATATTTTATTTAGTATTTTCTGTAATTTTTATAGTTGTTATAATTGATTTTTGCACTTTTTATGTTTTTCATATTATTTTATAAAAAAAATGAATTCTCTGTCCAATCGCTACATAGACACAATACAATGTCTCACTCTCAGAGGTTGCCCTAGTATTTATTTATTTAATTTCGTTTTAATAGTTCCATAAAAAAATGAAATTAATTTTATTTTTTTACACTGAAGCATGGTATTGACAAGAACGAGAAAAAAATTTTATTTAACATATTTTAAAAAAACGAATTTATATTTAAATATTTAAACATTCTATTAAATTTTGCATTCAACTTATTTTTTGTGGACAAATTTATGTAAAATAATATTTAATGGTCAAATTTAATGAGTAGGATAGAGAAAATCAAGTGGGTTCCATGAATAGTATATAGTGGTCTCTTAACCATTGTAGAGAAAAAAAAGGGGTTGTCTCTTAAGTGGTCTCTTAAGCTGAGGTGAAAGAGAGAGAAAAAAAAATTTTAATTGGTAAGAGACCGCTAGCGGTCTCTACCACTGCCCATGGCCTTAGGAGGATTTATTTAGTTGAAGAATATTGTGAGAAAAGTAAGGGCATGGGCAGTGGTGGTCTCTTAAAATTAAAAGATCGCTCTAGAGACCGAAAACCACCACAAAACAAGAGACCACTTAAAAATCTCTTGCTAAGAGACCAAGCAAGAGACCGCTTGTGGGGCCCAAAACAGACCAACACATGTGGTGCTAGGGCCGCTGAAAAGCGGCCCTTTTTTTGGTCCGTAAGGGACACGTGTTGCCCCCTGAGTGGGCCACATGTCCCACTAAGGCCATGGGCAGTGGTAAAGACCGCTGACGGTCTCTTACCAATTAAATATATTATTTTTATCTCCCTCTCTCTTCCACCTCACCTTAAGGGCATGGGCAGTGGTGGTCTCTTAAAATTAAAAGACCGCTTAAGAGACCGAAAACCACCACAGTGGTGGTCTTTTAAGCGGTCTCTTGTTAAGAGACCGCCGACCGAGCTCTTACTAAGAGCCCGGTCTCCAGCCTGTGCCTTGGGCCATCTCACTGACGCCGCACATGGGTGCGTTGGGCGTGCAATTTTTTTCCACGAGTGGGACACGTGTCGCCCCCTGAGTGGGCCACGTGTCCCACTCAGCCGCAATCTTTTTTTTTGTTGCGGACACGTGTCACCCATGGATTGGGCCACGTGTCCGCAACAGTTTATATTTAATGTGGACGCTGCAAATTATTTTGAATGGGACACGTGTCCCATTCTGGTGGCGACACGTGTCCCGAGCGTATTTTTTAAAAAAATTTTCCAATTTTTTTTATTTTTAAAGAATTTCAATTTTAAAATAATTTTGATTTTAAAATTGTAATATTTGGTTTGAGTAGATCAATATTTTATTTAGTATTTTCTATAATTTTTGTAGTTGTTATAATTGGTTTTCGCACTTTTTATGTTTTTCATATTATTTTATAAAAAAATGAATTCTCGTAGTATTTATTTATTTAATTTCGTTTTAATAGTTTCATCAAAAAAATTGAAATTAATTTTATTTTTTTACACTGAAGCATGGTATTGACAAGAACGAGAAAAATAAATTATTTAATATATTTTAAAAAAATGAATATATATTTAAATATTTAAACATTCTATTAAAGTTTGCATTCAACTTATTTTTGGTGGACAAATTTATTTAAAATAATATGTAATGGTCAAATTAATGAGTAGGATAGAGAAAATCAAGTGGGTTCCATGAATAGTGTACAGTGGTCTCTTAACCATTGTGGAGAAAAAAATAGGTTGTCTCTTAAGTGGTCTCTTAAGCTGAGGTGGAAGAGAGAGAGGGAGAAAAATAATATATTTAATTGGTAAGAGACCGGTAGTGGTCTCTACCACTGCCCATGGCCTTAGGGCATGGGCAGTGGTGGTCTCTTAAAATTAAAAGACCGCTCAAGAGACCGAAAATCACCACAGTGGTGGTCTCTTGAGTGGTCTCTTAACAAGAGACCACTCAAAAGGCTCTTGGTAAGAGCCCGGTCAAGAGATCGGTCATGGGCCCAAAATCTGACCGAAGCCATGTGCAAGGGCCGCTGAAAAGTGGCCCATTTTTTTTTGTCCGTATGGGACACGTGTCGTCCCCTGAGTGGGCCACGTGTCCTACTAGTTGCTGCTTCTTCTTTTTTGAATTTTGAATGGGACACGTGTCCCACTCATTTACTGATTTCAAAATTTATTTTGAATGGGACACGTGTCACATTCTGGTGGCGACACGTGTCCCCAACGTATTTTTTAGATTTTTTCAAAATTTTCATTTTAAATTTTTATTCCATCCTCCTCCACTTTTCACCTATAAATATACATGATTTCAACTCATTTCAACACACTACTTTCAATTACAATACTTCCACCTCACTAATTCATCTTCTACATTGTAATTCATTTTTTGTGATGGATCCACGAAGAACGTCGAAGAGCAAAGATAATTCTTTCAATTTGGAAAATTCTTCGCAAAATCCAAATTATCGTCTATTTTCAAATTCGGAATTTAGTATTTACTGTAATTTTTTTAGTTTTTATAATTGGTTTTTGCAATTTTAATGTTTTTATATAATTTTTAAAAAATGAAATTCTCTTATTATTTATTTTTTAAATTTCGTTTTAATAATTTCTTTAAAAAATGAAATTTACACCGAAGCATGATATTGATAAGAACAAGAAAAACAAATTATTTAACATATTTTGAAAAAAATAAAATTATATTTTAATATTAAAACATATTATTAAATTTCACATTCAACTTATATTGGGTGGACAAATTTATTTAAAATAAATTTTATGGTTAAATTAATGAGTAGGAAAGAGAAAATCAAGTGGGGTTCATAAATAGTAAAGAGTGGTCTCTTGCCATTGTGAAGAAAAAAAAAGGGTGTCTCTTAAGACCATGAGCAGTGGTAAAGACCGCTAGCAGTCTCTTACCAATTAAATATATTATTTTATCCCTCTCTCTCTTCCACCTCACTTTAAGAGACCATTTAAGAGACAACCTTTTTTTCTTCTTTACAGTGGTAAGAGACTACTCTTTACTATTCATGAACCCCACTTGATTTTCTCTATCCTACTCATTAATTTAACCATTAAATTTTATTTTGAATAAATTTGTCCATCCAAAATAAGTAGAATGTAAAATTTAATAATATTAATATTTAAAATATAATTTTATTTTTTTAAAAATATGTTAAATAATTTGTGTTTCTCGTTCTTATCAATATCATGCTTCAGTGTAAAAAAATAAATTTCATTTCAAATTTTTTAAAGAAATTATTAAAATGAAATTTAAAAAATAAATAATAAGAGAATTCCATTTTTTTATATTATATAAAAATTATTAAAATTGTAAAAACCAATTATAACAACTATAAAAATTACAGAAAATACTAAATTTTGAATTTGAAAATGGACGATAATTCGGATTTTGTGAAGAATTTTCCAAATTGAAAGAATTTGGAATTACCTTATCTTTGCCTTTCGACGTTCTTCGTGGATCCATCACAAAAAATGGATTACAATGTAGAAGATGAATTAGTGATGTAGAAGTATTGGAATTAGAAGTAGTGTGATGAAATGAGTTAAAATCATCTATATTTGTAGGCAAAAAATTGGAGGAAAATGGAATAAAAAATTAAATTTAAAATTTTTAAAAAATTAAAAAAATACGGCGGGGACACGTGTCTCCACCATAATAGGACACGTGTCCCATTAAAAAAATTTTAAAAAAAGAAACAACAACTTAATGGGACACGTATCCCTTTCAAAATTCAAAAAAAAATCAGCAAGTTAGTGCGACACGTGCCCACTCAAGGAGCGACACGTGTCCCTTAAGTAACCAAAAAATGGGCCACTTTTCAGCGGTCCTTGCACCATGTGCTTCGGTCAGAATAAGGGGCCCACGTCCGGCCTCTTAGCAAGAGACTTTTAAGTGGTCTCTTGTTAAGAGACCACTCTAAAGACCATCACTGTGGTGATTTTCGATCTCTAGAGCGGTCTTTTAATTTTAAGAGACCACCACTGCCCATGTCCTAAGCCGCAGTTTTTTTTAAAAATTTTCTGTTGTGGACACGTGTCACCCAGGGATTGGGCCACGTGTCCACAACGGCTATTTTCTGATGTGGGGTTGAAAATTTTGTTGAATGGGACACGTGTCCCACTCTGGTAATCGTATTTTTTAAATTTTTTTTCCAATTTTTAAATTTTTTTAAGAATTTCAATTTCAATTTTAATATAATTTTTATTTTAAATTGTAATAATTGGTCGGACTAGATCAATATTTTATTTAATATTTTCTGTAATTTTTATAGTTGTTATAATTGGTTTTTGCAATTTTCATGGTTTTTATATACTTTTAAAAACATGGAATTCTCTTATTATTTATTTTTAAATTTCATTTTAATAATTATATTAAATTTAACATTAAACTTATTTTGGGTGGATAAATTTATTTAAAATAATATTTAATGGTCAAATTAATGAGTAGGATAGAGAAAATCAAGTGGGTTCCATGAATAGTACATAGTGGTCTCTTACCATTGTGAAGGGAAAAAAAAGGTTGTCTCTTAAGTGGTCTCTTAAGCTGAGGTGGAAGAGAGAGAGATAAAAATAATATATTTAATTGGTAAGAGATCGCTAGCGATCTTTACCACTGCCCATGGCCTAAGGGACCACATGTGGTCCATCTTTTGTCCTTTCTTGTCCCAACCTTTATTTTTTTTCTTAAAATCTGAAAATTTTTAAATTTAATTTTTGTAAAATTTGATTTTTTTTAAAAACTTGAAATTTATGTAAAATCTATTTTTTTTTGTGTAAAATCTGATTTTTTTGTAAAATTTGATTTTAAAAAAATAAATCTCAATTTTTGTAAAAAAAAAAATTAAATTTTAAAAATGAAAATGTACTATTAAATTTCACATTCAATTTATTTTGAATGCTCAAAATTTTAAATTAAATGTAAAAAATTAATGAGTGTGATAGAAAAATTAAGTGTGATCCATGAAAAGTGGAGATGATATTTTGCCATTTTAGAGAACAAAAAGGGTGGTATTTTAAGTGGTCTATTAAAGTGAGATGGAAGAGAGAGATGAATATAAATAATATATTTAATCGGTAAGAGACCACTACCAGTCTCTACCATTGCCCTTGGCCTAAGTCTCAGGAAAGACGGTCTGTCAATAAGCTTATGGATATACCAGTGACTATTTTTAAAAATGGGTTTCAATTTGTAATTAATCAAAAATTGGGTACTAATTAGAGAAAATCTATCATAAACCCTTTCTTCTCCCTCATTTTTTATCTCCACTTTCTGCTCATCGTTCTTCTCTGCCTCTCTATTTTTTCCTTTGTTTCGCCGCCTCTCCCCTACTTCTTTGCCGCCGCCTCTTAAGAAGCTGGAATGCTAGAAAGTATTTTGCGAAGAAAATGACCGCCATTGAAGTGATACAGAAGCTCTTAAAAAACCAGTTCATATATTGGAAGAAGAGGATCATGCAATCATATACTTGCAAGAAAGTAAGAACATTAAGCTGTTGGATCAGATATTGGTATGCATTTCACGGAGTCAAATGCCTAATCCCTTCATTAATCTTCTGGTTTGCAATTTTAGGTATTCACAATTGGTTGGTGTGGAGACATCTGAATTCCATGGATCAAAGAGAAAAGCAACTCTCAGGTGATGCAAAGAATATGAAAAACTTTGAAATTAAGGTATTGCTTTAGTCTGATGATTTTATTGGTAAGATGTATCAAGGATTAAATTGATGGGTTCTAGTGAAAGTGTATAAAAAGTGAAACTCGTCATAACGACAATATATGATCCATATAACTAACTAGGCATTCTGCGATGAATTTTAGATTTTGTTATTCTTGCAAAATGATCAGTATCAACAAGTGCAGGTTCCATATTTAGTTATGAGAGTATTGAAAATCGAGGCCTTACTGGATGAGAAGAAAGAGGAAAATGCTAATTTAAAGCTACAAAGGAAGCAATTGGAGAGACAGGGGCAGCAATTTGAGACAAGGATGAAATCCATGGAGAGGACATGGCAAGATCAGTTAATATCTTTTTAAGTGAGTCTAGTTTCAAACTCCCCCACCTTTCAAATTACCAAATCTTTCTCCACTTCCTATCACACTTTTGAGCATCTAAAGTTGGGCTAACCGCAGAATCAGAGTCAGGGATATTGAAATAAATGGATACATGCAAGCTACTTTCATTTTGATTTTCTTTCAAGATGATCGAAATAAGTTGAATCCCCAATCATCACTGGCCACTGATCGATATTGTATTTCATGCAAGTCGCTTATTGATACCAAATGATGAGTGCAAGGTTTGGTAGGAAGTTCCCATTCTAGTCATTGCCAGCATGCTTGCCTACTTTTGCTTCCTTGAGCAGCTTCTGGTAAGATTATTATGAATCTAAACCTTGCGAAATCTGTATATGATCAATATAGTATATGCTAACTTCTTCATTATGTACAAGGTTGGAAAAATGAGTACATGAGCAATAACCATAAGTTCTTCATTTTTTTTGAATGTTAGATAGGCATCATATTATAGTGTTTTGAGTTGCAATGTGCATTTTCTGAGATATGATTTTGAATTGTCCCCTTGTTATTACAACAAACTTTTTGATTTTTCATCTTGAATTACGAGGTGCATTCGTTTATTTATATGTTGTTGCTTTTATTATTCAGCGTGTACATTGATAATGTGTAAACCCGTATGGGTCTAAATACCCATGTGGCTGGCCTTAAGTCCATAGTTTTTCCCTTTGGGTAAAACCTTTTGGGCTGGCCCAAGGTGAGAGTACTTGCTCTAGAAGCATACAAAATAGTTGCCCTACTTGCCTACCTATATAAAGGTCAAAGGTAATCTTACACAACTCAACTATTCATTCCTAATAACACTTTGGTATCCTGTTTGCTGACTTGGCCATCAGAGCCTCTTCCCCCCGAAAATCTCTGGGGGCTTTGTCTTTGCAGATTCCGATCACCCACAGTGGCGCGACGGTGGCGGTAAATTGGGGCGCATCAAGTGGCACGCCCGGTGGGACCGTCAGTCAAATCTGCGATAAGTACTTGCTGTTTATTTCCACATCTACGAAAAATGCCTTTCGTAGGAGTGAACGGTTAAAAGGCAAAACTTTAGGCATCAGCAAAGAAGTACAATCCCTGTACTAGAAAATGAGAGGGCATAGATCCAATATGCCTCCGGATTTCCCCCCTCTAGCATTGGTATGGAGCCTCCGGAATCTGGCCAAGACCAGGTCCTAGAAGGGAGGAATCTGGAAGCTTCTCGCGAAGAAGCTGACGCACCTTTACGAACCATGAAAGTCAGCATCGAACCCTGGGTAGGTGGAGCTGAAGCTCCTACCTCTTAGAGCCAGATGCGTCGACAAAGAACGAACTAACTGCAATTTATGGAGGCTACGACATATTTGCAAATAGAGATCTCGAGAGGGGTTTCTCGAGCATCAAGGGGTACGAGCAAGGCGGCCCCCATCACAGCAAGATTTAGCGTCATGGGATCAGGCCCTCAGATCTGCTGGCTATCAGGTGGAGCCTTCTTTGCTCTACCATAGGATGATACAACAGCAGATGGGGCCCCAACCTTCGATGCCCCTGGTGTTGCAGCTAAGATTCCAGTCTTACACCCCCCCCAGGAGTGTCCTATCAAGCCAAAGTTGGTGCTCTTACATGGCCTTAGCCAACACTCTCGAGCATGCCACAAATGATGGCATACTCTATGCCAATCTCGACGCCTATTGTGGAGCCCTCGGTGCTGAGACAACCTATTTACATTCGATGGTAGGGCCGATGGGAGTTTTTTTGGGTGTTAAAAGCCAAATATATTCAGGTCTTCGTCCGAAGGTTCCCCCCTACGACCCTTACTGGCCAGGGTTATATTATGGCTCGGTAACGGGAGGGTCATGCTCAGGGTACATGGCTTTGAATTAGCTCCTCCCTATGCCCCTAAGCTTCGATGCCCCGATTTGGCCCAGCCCGTACGGTGATTCGCGGATAGGAGGGGGACTGAGCAGCACTTTGACAAGAGAACTCGACAGGCTGATCGGGTCTTTGGGCTAGATCACAACATTCCCTTTCAGCTCTATAATAGTGATCGCTCGATGGCCCAGTGAAATGAAACCACCCAAAGGGCTCCCCACATACAACGGAGATTCGGACCCTTGCGAGTTCATACAAAAATTTGTTAGTTTGATGAACTTGAGGGACTTCAATGAACACCTAACATGAAAGTTGTTTGGAAGTTACCTTCGAGGGAAGCCCAAGAATTGTTCAACAAGCTGGGCAGAGGGACACTACACTCATATAGATATTTTGGAGAGGCTCATCTGAGTCAGTTTTTTTAAAAGAAAAGGTTCACAAAAACCTTAATAGAACTGTACCAAAGCAAGCAGAGGCCGGGCGAGTCAACGGAAGTGTTCTACCATCGATATGTGGATAAGAGTCTTAGCGTGATCAATCAGACTGAGGAGGGGATAATTCTTGGGTAATGAATGGGATGCCAAACCTCGACATGTACAAAAAGCTAGTCTCAAAGAAACCGACGACCCTACACCAATTGCAGGAAATCATAGAGCAATATTCAAAAATCGAAGAGGCTACGAACAGAAAACCAGAGGGGGATAGATGGCTCAAAAAGGGACCTAAACACTCTAAGCCTAGGACAAAAAGACACGACCGCCCGAAAAAAGGGTTCAAAAGTTTTATTCCCTTAACTAAGTTCCAGATGGAGATACATTCCATCCATAAAGGGATGTTTCGAAGCCCCCCTCCCGAAAAAGACTACTATAGGAAGAAAGACTCCCCCAAATTTTTTGATCACCACAAACAACGGGACCATGACACAAATGAGTTTACCCATTTGAGACAGGAAGTGGAAAGATATGCAAGGGAAAGTTTACTCCCTGGTTGTGTCAAGGGTCCGAAAGGAGTATCCTCTTCGAGGGGCCGAGCAAAATGCCTTTGGAAAAACAAAAAGAGAGCCAACCAAAATAATAGAGAATAGCAGGCGAATGATGAAGACCAAGCCGGAAGCCAAGCAGGGGTTCGAGTCAAAGCTGAGGCTCAGTCAGATAGAAATCAGATGGACGGGGCAAATCGGGTGATCAACTTCATCAACGGAGTTGTAGGTGACCAGGCTTCAAACACTATCATCAAAGCCTAGTCCCGATATGTGCCCCCCTCGGAGAACCCTGTTAAAAATGTTTCCGACCTGAATAAGCAATTACCTTCTCAGAGGCTGACCCGGTGCCTAGCCGAACCCTCACACGGATCTGTTGGTGATCAATGCAACAATAGGATATTGTTATGTCAAAAGGGTGTTCATGGATGATGACTGTGGGGTCAAAGTAATGTTCGCCAACTATTTTGACCAACTAGAGCTCACACGTGAAAGCCTAAGGAGAACAACCTCCCCTTGTGCGGCTTCACCGGGAAAATGGTGCTACCCCTAAGTGTGGTTACCCTCCTGGTTAAAGTAGCTGACAAAGACAAGGAAATCACAATTGATTGTAGCTTTGCAGTAGTTGACACTGTGTCCCCATACAATATGATCCTCGGGAGACTTTGGATGTGGCAGGCACGAGTGGTGTGGCCCCCCTGTCATTTGACCATGAAGTTCCCCACGAAAATGAGGACAACAGTTATTAGAGGGGATAAACCAGTGGCCAGAAGCTGTTTGGCTCTAGCCTTCAAAAAGGCTAGAAAGGAGGACATGGTGGCTTCAATTGAGGGAGAGATTAAGCCTACGAACACAGAGCCAGCGGCCATTTGAGACAAGGGAACAGTGCTCGTAGGAAAAATCATTCCACCCGCAACAAAGCAACAGCGGAAGGACCTCTCAGACAATTTCGTCGATGTGTTTTCGTGGGACACTTTCGACCTCACAGGGGTACCTAAGAAATTGATGGTTCACGGGCTGAATGTGTACCCCTCCCAAAAGCCAATCAAATAGAAGCGTAGATCATTTGCCCTCGAAAGAGCCGAGGCCATAAATGAAGAAGTTCAAAAATTGATTAAAGCTGAAGTTATCGAAGAGGCATTCTACCTCGAATGGATAGCGAATCCTGTATTGGTCCCCAAGCATGATGGTACTTGGAGGATGTGTATCGATTTCATGGATCTCAAAAAGTGTTTCCCCAAGGACAGCTATCCACTCCCTTCCATCGATATACTGGTCGAAGCAATAATAGGATATGATGTCTTGGCTTTTTTTGATGCCCATAAGAGCTATCACCAGATATTCATGGCAGAAGAGAACAAGAAAAAAAATGTTTTTCATAACTGATGGGGGAACATTCTACCACAAGAAAATACCATTCGAATTGAAGAAAACATATGCCTATCAAAGGTTGGTTGATAAGCTCTTCGAAAAGCAAATTGGCAAAAATATTGAAATATATGTTGATGACATGGTGCTTAAAAGTATGGGCTTCGATCAAATTTCATCTAGACCTCTAAGAGACCTTTCCAAAGCTCCGAGAAGCTAATTTGAAACTAAATCCTACTAAGTGCATCATCAGAGTCAGAGCAGGTAAATTCCTAGGATTTATAGTTTCGGAGAGTGGAATCGGTGTCAACCCTGAGAACGTTAAAGCATTAGTCAACATGAAGCCCCCCAAAACAGTCAAAGATGTTTAGATGCTCACAGGATCGTTGGCGGCACTCAACCAATTCCTCTCAAAGGGGGATTAATAACACCTACCATTCTTCTATGTGCTTAGAAAGCAAAGAAATTCGAATGGACGAACGACCGTGGCAAAACCTTCCTGGAGGTGAAAGAGTACTTACAAAGTTTTCCCACCCTTATGAAACTAGAAATGGGGGAAGATTTGTGTTTATACATCTCCACATCCCCCTGGCGATGAGTGCCATTCTGGTAAAAGAAAAGAAAAAATCCCAATTCCCAATATACTTCTTAAGTAGGTCACTGCATGGCCCGGAGACCCGCTATACAGCTCTTGAGAAACTATTCTTGGCTTTTGTCCATACTGCAAGGCGCATTCGCCCATACTTCCAAATCCACATGATAATCCTACGCACTAGTCATCAAATTCGGTAGGTGCTTCTAAAGCTGGAGGTCTCAGGAAGAATGATGAAATGTGCAATCGAACTCGGTGAACACGATATCTAGTTCCTCCCAAGAACAACTATCAAGGGCCAAGCATTAGCATAATTCATTGTCGAAACCACCAAACCGATAGAAATTGAAGGGAACAATGAACCAGATAAGACATGGCAGTTGTACGTTGATGGGTCCTCTCACTCCGAAGCAGTGGGGCTGGAGTTCTGTTCACGAGCCCCGATCAGAAAGATTACCCTTATGCCTTACACTTTGACTTTAAGGCCACAAATAATGAAGCAGAATACGAAGCGCGGATCACATGCCTTCGAATCGCCTAAGATTTGGGAGTTCAAAAACTTGATATCTTTAGTGATTCCCAAATTGTTGTCCTTCAAGTCAAGGGGGAATATGAGGCTAGGGAGAGAAGTTTGCAACTCTATTTGGAAGTGGTAAAACCCCTCCTTGAACATTTCCACCATTATACCTTCAATCAAGTCCCTCAAGAAAAGAATCACAAGGCTGATGCCTTAAGAAAATTGGCCTCGTCGAACCTGGACTTGCAATCTTAGGGACATCTAATGGTGGAGACGCTGAATGAGCATTGATTCGAAGAGGAAACAACTGTAATGCTGGCCGAGGAGTATAAGTCTTGGATGACTACCTTTGAGATTGGACTCTCCCGGAGGCCCATCGAAGCAAGAAAGGTTAGGCTGAAAGCGCCTAGATACTTGATCCATGAAGACCTCCTGTACCGTCGATGCCATCTCCAACCACTCCTCCAATGTGTAGCCCCCCATGAGGCTGATTACTTGATCCGTAAAACCCATGAAGGGATTTGCGGAAGCCACCGGGGGGTTCAATCGGTAGCAAAGAAACTTCTCATGGCTAGATATTATTGGCCAAAGATGTTCGAAGATGTAAACAAGCACATCCAGGCTTGCCACCAATGCCAAAAGCATGCACCAATCACCCACGTCCCCTAAGAAGAAGGGATGAATATTAACAGTTCCTGGCCATTTGAAAAATGGGGATCGACTTGATGGGAGCTTTTTCGAAAGCCCCTGGTCACTTTCGATACTTGATCATGGCCATAAACTACTTTACAAAGTGGGTCAAAGCCGAAGCCCTGACCGACATAAAGGGAAATGCAGTTATTGGGTTTTGCTGGAAGAATATCATATACAGATTTGGGATCCCTTGAATAATCATAAGCAACAATGGTGCTTAGTTCATAAATGACCCATTCAAAAGCTGGTGCAAGGAGTACAAAATCCACCAAAGGGTCACCAACGTTTACCACCCCAAGCCAATGGGCAGGTAGAGGTCACTAATTGAACCATTGTCAACGACATTCGATCGAGGCTCAAAGGGGCAGGTGGGAACTGGATTAGAGAGTTACCTAGCATACTTTGGTCATTCTGAACAACAAAATCTTCTGCTACGGGAGAAACCCCATATGGCCTAGTTTACGGTTCTGAGGCGGTCATTCCAGTGGAGATAAAACTGCCTACCTTTTGAAGGTTTTCTATAAGCAACGGATGACAGGAAGACAATGATGAGTAGCGCCGCTTGAACCTAGACCTTCTTGAAGAGAAAAGATAGAAGGCAAATCTCCATGAAGCCAGAGTCAAAGAAAGGTTAAGCGGTATCACAACCGGAGAGTCCAAAAATCCCATTTTTCCAAAGGAGACCTCGTGATGAGAAGGAACGAGAAGAGTCGTAGAGAGTTGGAGGGAAAGCCAGCGAACTGGGAAGGACCCTACCGTGTTCCTGAAGTGATTCCACGCAGATGGAACATTTCCAAACTTAGGAGGTATTACTCCCAAAAATCACAATAGGCCCGGAAAGGTTAAAAAAATGGCTCGCTTAGAGGCACCTTTGGGTAGGAGGAGACCCTCGGTTCGATAGCATTATAAACTGAGAGGACTCCCCTGCCTTTAGAAATCTTGTATTAAAACACATTACTTTCAAGAAAGTTTTGATTTCCACTCTCCTAAAATTGGAGTAACTCCTATTCGAAGGGCCAACAAAGGCCAATCGAACGCACGACAAGCGCCCAAGGTACAGACCTTGTAAAATATTCGAATGGCTAATAAAGCCCAATCGAATGTGCGACAAGCGCCCAAGGCACATGCCTTGTAAAATATTTGAAGGGCCAACAAAGTCCAATCGAACAAGCAACAAGAAATAAGCGCCCAAGGCACACACCTTATAAAATGTTCGAAGGGCCAACAAGACCCAATCGAACATGCGACAAGCGCCCAAGGCACAGGCCTTGTAACATGTTTGAAGGGCCAAAAAATCCCCGTCAAATGCACAACAAGCGCCCAAGGCATAGACCTTGTAAAATGTTTGAAGCCTCGTCAAATGCACAACAAGTGCCCAAGGCACAGACCTTGTAAAATGTTCGAAGGGCCAACAAAGCCCAGTAGAGCGAGCAACAAGCATCCAAGTCACAGACCTTGTAAAATGTTTGAAGGGCTAACAAAGCCCCGTTGAACGCGGTCTCTTAACTAAAGGTTTTTCTTTGTTGTCGAGGGACCGTGGTCGACTTCGACCAACAGTGTTACCTCCCTTACCGAATGAAGAATCTCTCCTCTCAGCCAATGGTGCCAATAAAGTTTCTCCCCATGTTAGTTCTCCAAGTCAAAGCCACGGGAGGAAGAGCTTCACGAGATCCTAAAGTATCGCTTCTCCTAGGGGCAGTACCAGAACTTGAAGCTCCCGCTTTCACTTTCTGCACCCTGTCTAGGCACCTCCTAGCTTTTTCATAAGCTTCTCAATACTTCATATTTTGAGTAATATGTTTCTACTCCATGATATCGATAGTTTCTTGAAGAAATCCTTCAAAATCTTCAATCAGTGGAGCTTCAACTGTCTCGAGTCGGAGCCCATACGCTCAAAGGTTGTTGGTCGTTGCCTCGTATGTTGTATACAATTCGATAAGCTCTTTATCAACCTTCTCTTTATCCTTACAAACAACAACAATGAGGGTCTGGTTCTCCTTAATGGTTCGCTCCAAGGAAGGGATCATGTCTCGCTGATATTTCCAGACTTCTTCTTTCCACTGCTTGAGTTTTTTGGTAGCAGTTCTTAGGGCCACTCGAGCCACCTCTACATTCTCTCAGGCCACCTGAGCTGCACGACAGTAACTTTCGATGGACTTGTTTGGTCGAGAAGATGACGCCCCCAGTGGCTTTATAGGCTTTAGCAGCCATAAGCTAAGCTAAGGAACCCGTTTAGCATTCGAGAACTTCACTGTGCCAAGCTTCGAGAGATTGAAAATCTCCCAAAATTTCCTCCTTCGTAGCAGCTAAGGAATCCATTTCCCCCCTCGAATGACTCAATGCGTCAAGGAGTTCCTGCTGCCTTTTGTGAAGTCCACTACGCAACTTGATGATCCTTTTCGAGCTGGACAGACTTGTACCAAAATTGGGATGCCTCAGTTCGATGCTCCCAAGCCCATTTCTCGATCCGGTGATACCACTCCTTCATGACTTGAAAGAAGAAATAGAAGGAAGTACCCCTTTGCAGATTGGGGGGAGGGGGAGAAAAGGTACCAAGTCTAAAGTCTACGAAAGATAAAAGGAGAAAAAATAAGTACAAGAAAATGACAGTCCTCATTAATAAAAGAAAAAAAAGTACATCAGGAGCCCCAAAGGGAAAAATTTTCATACAGTTTTTCCTATGCTAGGGTTCTCATGGGAAGAACTCAATGGGGCAGGCCTGTGCTGAGACCTCGTAATGATAAGGGGATCTAGATCCTTCCACTCGATGTCTTCGTTCACCTCCAGGTTGCGGATTTCCTCCGGCGAGAAATACATGCCGGAATCATTCAAACGGTTGAGAAGTGGGAGTTTATTCCCCCCATCTTGGATAGACTTCCACCAGAGATGGCTCAGCTGTTTGGGCTCCGAGTTGTTCTTATAAATGTCCAGCATAGTAGCGTACTCAGCTGGGAGATCCTTGGAAATGGAATGAGCCAAATAGTTTCGGGTAACCCCAACCAAAACCGTGGAGAGAGAGGAGAAAAAATCCTGGAACCTCTCGGTCTTCACTAACCTATTAGTATATACCTCAAAATCAGAAGACTAATTCTCGAGAGAGCAGAGGGCAGACAATTTAGAAATTTCTGCATAGGTCTCCGAGAGTTTCAGCTCGAGCTCTTTCAAAAGATTGTCTTTCTCGGTGGCCTGTTTCTCGACCTCCCCTTTGTGAACAAGAGCCTGCTTCTCCAGCTCCGCCCGGTGGGCAAGGGCAGTGACAACACGCTTGGCCTCATAGTCGCAGGCCACCTTCTCCAGGTCTTCCTTGTAATGGGAAGTAGCCTCACGCAACTTCCCTTCAAGCTATTTAGACTTAGCAATAGCCTGTTCGACCTCCTGAACCTTGGCCAAATATTCCTGGACAATAGAATTCAGGGCAATAGAGAAAGGTGCCCCGGGGACAAGGGTCAAAGAACGACCTTCCCCACTTGGAGGGGGCAAATTGCTCCTCCCCAAGAGGTGGCCAGTCTCCAAAATGGTGTTTCCGGACATACCAGGTTTGGGCTGGTGGTTGAATGAAGGAGGGCCATATCAATTCTTGGCTTTTGAGGGGAAGGATGGGGCGGGGAGACACCAACATGACCCATTTTGCTCCTAGTGGTTTCATCTTGGAACTACGACTGAACCTCTGACTGTGCTTTCGATTGGATATGGATTTAAATTGGGTGGTTGTGAGGGATCTTAGGAGAGGCCTCTTTAAACACTGTCTCCACCTCTATCTCATTGTTGAAGCCAAGAGTAACAGAAAAATCCACAAAGCAAAAAAGAAGAACAGGAAAACACGAATTAACCAACATGAAGAATGTAAAAGAGGACTAGATAAAAGCGAAGGCAAGTAAAGCATAAACTAAGGGTGTCACAAACACCTTTGAAGGGGGAGGAAGAAATCCCAATGGGTGACTCCCCAAAATTGCTCGCCCTGGCAGGCTCTTGCTCTGCCTCTACGGGCTTCGAGGCATGCCCGGGAGTTTTCAAGCTATTAGCCATCTCTTTCTATTTTCTTGGCTTTTTCAAAGCCTCTTCACCATCAATCGAAGAGGCCTTCCTCTTTTCCTTTGCCTTCTTGGGTTGAGCTCCTCCAGATCATTCCCCCTTATTATCCTTCGAACCATTCTTTTTCTTCCCCTTACTGGAAGAAGGCTTCTCGGTCTGCGCAGGAGGAAGGGGTTCTATCAGGACTGGCTTTTGGTGATAGATCCAGTTATATACCTCCTTCGGCCAAACAAAGTTGAAATTTCTCAAAATATTGAGGGGGTCACTCAGCAGCCGATCTCTACCAGCTATCACATCCTCCGTAGCAACATAGACAGAAGGATTCTTGAACTTGGGCTTCATATTCCAATCGGGTACACAGTACTCCTCAGCCTCTTTCTCAAACGTGTAAATAGGGGATAAATGCCACCCTTTACAACTAGAAGCAATTTTTACATGATGGTTTGAGAATCTGTTGCATGGGGTTACAATCCCTCTAAGCTTCGTATCTTGACCCCCGTCCGAATGCACCACAACCCTACTCCCAAAGAGATAGTATAGAGATCAAAATACCACATAGCGGGGTTCCATGCCCAAGCTATTACATCGAGTTAGGAAGGCCATGGCGAGAAGAATGACGTTCAAATGCACTTGGGCCAGGCTTATCCGATGCTCCGCAATAAGATGAGAGAAGATGGGGGGGGGGGGACAAGGGGATACATAGACAAAATAAAGGTGACAATCATAGAATATGCACCGACTGGGCCTTGTATCCCTCATATTTTCATCTTCTCGAAGCATCTTCAACCGTTAATCCTTCAGGAGTCGGGCCCATAGCAATAGCGTCTTCACCAGTTCAGCGACTTCCGGATCCACGGGGTGTGGAGGGCTTTTGAGGATGGGAGTTAGAATCTTTAAAAAAAAATAGGGATGACCATCCTTGTCCTCCTGAACTCTAGCCCAACTCGGAACTTGGGACCTCGAAGAAACCCACTTCAGACGATGACCCTGAGGCACTGCCGAGCAACTGGTAGAACTTCCCCCAGCCTCTGAACCCTTGGAAGAGAATCAACTGCTGATGAAGGAACATCATCAAAGTTCTAAAGACGAAACACGGGTGGTAGAAATGGTTGGGAAATAGGCCCATATGGAGTTCTTCCCCAACAACAGTGTTTATGAAATTATAAAATTGAAATGAGAGGTTAAGGGAAAGGGAACTTACTGGTAGAGTGGCCCAAAAAAAGGACTCGGTCTTTTTGAGAAATATTGCCAAAAAACCGCGCTGACAGAAAAGAGGGTTTATGAGATTTGAGAGTAGTTTGGGAAAAATAGTGAAGTGAGAATAGTGGGGAGCCCTGTTATATATGTAAGACATTAAAAGGTAATCATTATCTTGTGCCACCATGCAAAAAGTAACTGTATGGGTAAACGGGCCGTGTGAGAGAGCCAAATCCAAGGCATTTATGGTGAAAGCGGCGCGCGTGTGGAAATCCAACGGGGGATTCACCCCCCCAAAAGCAGAGAGTCAACGCCATGCTCACGAATTCTCCACTTCTCACCTTGAATTTGAATTGTGGAAATTGAGGAAATTCTGCGTGACCTTCCCGATTCCCGCTCTGAGTTTGAACCCTGCAGGTTTTAACGCATATTAGGAGCTAGAAGGTTGAACCCCTTATTCCTTTTATAATTGGATTTGAGCTCTAGGGATGCTAGCAGAGATAAGAACCCTGGAAATCCAGAGCCTCTATGGTTAAACACGTGAATTCAAGCTCCAGGGACGCTAGCACAGACTAGAACCCCTGGAGCCAGAACCCGTTTGTGCTTAAACACGTAAATAAAAACCCTTCGAACTCTAGCACAGACCAGATACACGAAGGATGAACACACTATACCATGGGTGTGGATTCCTTGGATTTTGGCACAGTTCAAAAGGTGGGAATTCAAACCCTATACAACCAGAAGCTCATATTTAGACGTACCAAACTTCAAGAGCAGATTGGATGATCGATGTCCAAGTCTATCCTGGACACCAGAAATTCAAGTAACCATGGGCTCTAACACAAAATTAGAGAATTGAAGGTCGTACCCCATAGGGTTGAGAAATTAAGACTTGCATGATCTCGAGCTCTAGCGCAGATTAGAAGCCCCAGATTGTGAGGCATCTTATCTTTTCCTTTGTACAATAGAATTCAAAGGTCCATGTATCCTAACTAAGGTTAGAAGACAGAAAATCTAACTTCGTGTTTCCGTCCTCGTGGATCGAAGATCCGTTGGTCTCTAACACAGAGTAGAAGGTCTAAAGACCGGATCCCTCGGGAAGTATTATCAGGGGCCCAAAGGCCTTTCGGGAGATAAAAAGAGGCAAGATTTAGGCCCTTGGGCTCTAACACAGACTAGAAAGACAAGGGTAAACCCCTGACACATTGATAAGCTCAAATGGTAAGTTAGAAGCCTCAACATGGGACGAACCTTCAAACACATCGTCATGGGCACTATCATCGTACCCCTGGAAGTGTTAAAGGATTTCAGAGGGTAAACCTTCACTTGGATGTTAGTTTGAAACACCCTCGTCAAGAGGGAGTCGTGATAAACCCGCAGACTCAAGCACATATTCGAGGCCACGATCCCAGAAGGAATTTGAAGGCCGACTAAGCTTTCTAGGGGCTTCTTGATAATGTGTAAACCCGTATGGGCCTAAATACCCATGTGGCCAACCTTAAGTCCATAGCTTTGCCCTTTGGGTAAAGCCTTTTGGGCTGGCCTAAGGTGAGAGTACTGCTCCACAAGCAAACAAAATAGTTGTCCTACTTGCCTACCTATATAAAGGCCAAAGGTAACCTTACACAACCCAACTATTCATTCCTAATTACACTTTGGTAGCCTGTTTGCTGACTTGGCCGTTGGAGCCTCTTCCCCCCTGAAACCTCTGGGGGCTTTGTCTTTGCAGATTTTGATCTCCCACAGCAGTGTCGCGACGGCGATGGCAAAGTGAGGTGCATTATACATGTTAGTTGTACAGTGAATGGCTTTTTTTTTACATTTGTTGTTGATTTTTTTTTTTGAAATATGAGGTGCATCCGTTTACTTATATGTTGCATTTGTTAGCATTCAGTGTGTACTTGTAAGTTGTATTGTATATGCCTTTTTATTTCATTTGTTGTTGATTGTCTGTTTTGAATTAGGAACGGCATCTGTTTACTTATATGTTGCATCTGTTAGTATCCAATGTGTACTTGTCAGTTGTGTTGTGTATGACCTTTTTTTTAAAACAAAAATGTTGATGGTTGTTTGTTTTGAATTAGGAACTGCATCTATTTACTTATGTATTGTATCTGTTAGTATCCAGTATGTACTTGTTAGTTTTTTGTGTTTGACTTTTATTTTCACTGTTGATTATTGTTCGTTTTGAATTATAAATTGTACCTGTTTTCTTATATACTGCAACTGTTAATATCCCATGTGTATGGCTTTTTGGAGGAGTTGAATCTAAACTTGAAGTAGTTATAACTTTTTAGGAATCAGACAATATTGAACATTGGACTCCATAAGACGTTTCGACATAGGGAGGATTTAGATGAAGATGAAATTGAACTTGAAGATTCAAATATGATCCCCTTTTGAAGAATAATAGTTGATTCATCGTACTAGAGACTGTTAGTTAATCTAGATTGGAATACTTTTGTAATTGTAAGTTCCATAATAGAAGATTTTTGTTATGAGCACTTGTAGGATTTATCTTGTATCTTGTTCTTTGTTCAAGTGTTAAGAGTCCTTCTTGTGTATGAAACTGACACATTTGCATGATTTTTATACAAAGTATGCAATGCTTTTGCATGTGTTGCTTTCATGCCGACAAGACTTTTAGTGACATCTCTTTAATTGAAACCTGGAAAATTTTCTATCGTGTTTGAAAACAAATAGAAAATTTAATGTAATTAGTACACATTGTAAGGTATTAAATTCATATGAAATTTTTTATTAAAAAATTACAAATTTTTGTAACTTCTTTTCAGTAGTATACTATAAAAAATACTAGTTGTATGATAACATATGCATGTTTTGAGTTGCTATCTGCATTTTCTAAGTTCCGGTTTTGAAGTGTCCTCTTGTTATTATAACAAACTTGTTGATTGTTCGTCTTGAATTACAAGGTTCATTAGCTTGCTTATATGTTGTAGTTGTTATTATCCAACGTGTACCTGTTAGTTGTATTGTGACTGACCTTTTTTTCTCCTTCTTTGTTTTGCTGATTGTTCGTTTTAAATAACGAGTTGCATCTGTTTACTTATACGTTGAACCTGTTAGTATTGAATTTAGACTTGTTAGTTGTACTGTCTATGACGTTTTGTTTTCATTTGTTAATTGTATGTTTTGAATGATGAGTTGCATTTGTTTACTTATATGTTGCATCTGTTAATATCTCATGTGTACTTGTAAGTTGTATTGTGTATGACTATTTTTTTTAAAATAAAAAAGTTGCTTATTGTTTTTCATTTTGGATTAAGAACTGTATATGTTTACTTATATATTGCATATGTTAGAATCCAGTAAGTACTTGTTAGTTTATTGTGTTTAACTTTTATTTTCATTGTTGATTATTGTTCGTTTTGAATTAGAAATTGTACACGTTTGCTTACACGTTGCAACTGTTAATATCCAGTATGTATGCATTTTTCAGGAGTTTGGTCTATACTTTTTTTAGTTTTAACTTTTAAGGAATCAGACAACATTGAACAATGGACTACACAAGATGTTTCGACACGAGGAGGATTCAGACGAAGATGACACTGGACTTGAAGATTCGAAGATAATCCCCTTTTGAAAATTAATAATTGATAATTCATTGTATGAGAGACCGTTAGTTAATTTAAATAGGAATACACAATAAGCTTGAAATGAGGATATTTCCTAGGATTAAAAGCCAATTTGATTCTACAAAGTCCGAGGACTTTACTAGACACCTTTGTCCATCTCGTAGACGTTGTAGCAGAACTTTCGGTTTGAATATAGTACAAGTGATCGTTGGACTCACCATAGTACCTTATCCACCTTTCATTATCTTCCCAATGTTCATTTCCATGAGGCAGAGGGGGCATTGGAATACAATTGGAATACAAGCCATTGTGCCAGTAGTCAATCCAATTGATAGCACCATTCCAGTACAACCCGGTCGTTCCAAGATCAGCTTCTGTGCGAAAGGAGAGTGATAGTAGTAGTAGGGAACAGGGAAAAGTTGTGGAGCTGAGAAGCAAATTCCTCCCCAGCTTGAATCTGGCGAAGAGGAAGAGCATAGTGATCCAAACCTGGAGCACAGGATCAGTGGCGGAACCAGGAAAAAATATGAGGGTAGGCTGAAATCGCACTGTACGTAAAAATTTTTTTTGTACAACTAAAAAACAAATGATCGATTAACATAATATAATAAGATAAGTACAATACAATAAGTCCTACAAATTCACTACTAAAAAAACTACATTCTAATGCTAGAAGCAGATTTAGGAAGTGGAGGCAATTTAATCCTACGAGGCTCCGAGCTTTGAAAACGTTGCATGATTGCTTCATTCTCAATCTTAACAAAAACCCCTTTCTCAACATAAACCCTCATAACATCATTCAACCATTCATCTCCTATTCTATTACGTAGATCAGTCTTGATTTTTTTCATAGCAGAAAAAACTCGTTCAACTGAAGCAGTTGCAACGGGTAGAACTAATGCCAACTGAATAAGACGATATAGCAATGGAAAGACGACATGGCTACGTGATTCAACCATATGCTGAGCAAAACGTCCTAGATCATTGATCACTGGCCAAGAAGCATTATTATGTCTCACATCACGAATGAAAGTGTTAAGTTCTTGCTCAAGTTGAAGACAATCAATTCGAGAGAAGTCATTCGGATATAGTTCACCAAGGCGAACCAACTTACCAACATCAAAGCTGGAAAATGAATCTCTCGGATCAAGGCATGCAATACAAGTGAGTAACTCCGAGCTTGCTTCAGAAAATCGATCATTCATTTCAACAATCATATTATCCACGGTCTAGAAAAAAAAAGAAAAAAACATCAACAAGATAAAAAATACATGTAAAATAGTCTAAAAAAAATATTAAAGTATATAAATTTTAAAGTTTACCTGAAGAAAAATGTCAACGCGATAAAAGTCACCATTGGTTTCCATCTGTCCACGACGTATAGAACGGTGACGAATTTTCCGTTGATCTTCCATCTGGCATACTGTGATCTCATGTTTCTTACAAAAGGTCTCGACTTTATTCAACAATACCTCAAAACCCCCAGCTCTAAATTCTGTCAGTTCAAGCTTCATTGTCTTTATCAAATGCACGGCTTGTACAATATTTTGATCTCTTTGTTGCAAGGCAAGAGACAACTGACTTGTAACTCCCAACAAATGTTTCATCAAAAACATACAAAATACAAATTCATAGCTCTCCATTCTATCCATCAAACCCTTTGCTTTAGAGGCATTTTCAGCTGAATTGCCATACTCACATATATTAAGAAGCACTTGATCAATGGAAGACCACATAACCTCGAAACGAAGAATAGTAGTGTAGTGTGATCCCCAACGGGTATCACCAGGCCGTCTCAAACTCATTTCCTGATTTTTGCCTCTTCCACTAACATTATCTCCTTTTTCCAGTGCCTCCGCAAGTCTATCATGTTCTAAACGATTAAGCATATCTTTTCAAACACAAGAACCCCCAACTAGATTCACGATGTCAACAAGATACGAAAAAAATTCACACACTGATAGAGTACTATTTGCAACACTAACAACAACCAATTGAAGTTGGTGAGAAAAGCAATGGATGTACCTTGCCGAAGAGTTTTCTTTCAACATCAAAGCTTTCAACCCATTAAACTCTCCTCGCATGTTTGAAGCCCCATCATATCCTTGCCCCCTACACCTTGACAACGACAATTTCTTATTTCCAATGAGTGTCTTGAGAGCAAGAAACAAAGTGGTAGACTTAGTATCATTCACATGCACAAGACTAAGAAAACGCTCAAGAACACATCCTTGTTTGTTGACATATCGCAAAACAACTCCCATTTGCTCTTTTATTGAACAATCTCTAGCCTCATCAACAAGAATAGAAAATACACCATCTCCAATGTCATCAATGATAGCATCACTTACCTCTTCGGCACAAGCATGTGAGAGTTGTTTTTGAATTAAGGGGGATGTCAACTTGTTATTTCCCGGAGCATCATGCATTGCCTTAGCAATATCCTCACTTCGATCGCAATACCAATCAACCAATTCAAGAAAATTACCTTTGTTGAGAGAATCAATACTCTCGTCATGAACACGGAAAGCCAAACCTTGCTTTAACAAGAATCTTATCACATTCAAAATCCCACTCAAACGGATGCGGTATGCCTCTTCTACTTCACGCCCATGAACCTCCAAAAAATGTGGGATTCTTTGGTTTGGATTACTAAAGTCCGACAATTTCCCAACGACAATATGATGCTTACCATTCACATGTTTTTGATGCTTCCTAAAAGAGTTTAGGGCATTCTTCCAAGTTTTCACCCCATCCACACTATAGTCATCATTACTTGTGGGATCCTTAAACAGATAGCAAGGAAAACAATATGCGGCATCATTTGACACACTATACTCCAACCAAGGAAACATATCAAACCAATTCTTCTGAAACTTTCTATATTCGCTTGAATAAAATGTTTTGGGAAAATTATGGTTCCTAGGTTGACAAGGCCCTCTTTTCACATATTCACACCTCACATTATCTATAATAGAAGCATCATACTCATTTATAGGTTTTCTCAAGGCGGGATCACTTATAACATCATTGGCACAAAATTGTAAACGAGATTGCTTACTACCACTACCACCCTCCTCATTATGCTTATCTTGGGTACCTTCATCACATTCAAGAGCTCTCTTCTTCAAAGGTGGAAATCCTATACTCCGTTGCACTAAATTCTTCATAACCTATTAAACACCAAATTTAACTCATTATAAAATCTACAAGAGTATATGAATATTACAACATGAATACATGATAAAGCCTAAATTATTAATAAATCAAATCAACATGAATACATGATAAACCCTAAATTATTAATTCACAAAATTCCACAAATCACAATTCAAATGAAAATCACAATGAATTGAATAAAAACGAAAATCTCACAATCACAAATTCACAATGAATTTAAATAACCTCACAAATCACAATTCAAACAAAAATTACAATGAATTTAAATAACCTCACAATCACAATTCACAAATTCTTCAAAATCTCACAAATCACAATTCAAACGAAAATTAAAATGAATTGAATAAAAATAATATTGCATAACTAAAATCAAAATTGAAAAGGAATTGAACTAGAAACAATTAAATTCATGTTTTGAATATTTCAATTTTAGTTCAAGAGTTTGAATTAAATTGAAATTGAAATTTGAATTTTTAAAATACCTAAATAGCGGTGTGGGTGGCCGGTGCACTGCCAGTGGTGGCGGACGGCGGCGGCGGGTGGCGGACGACTGGCGGCGGCGGCAGAGGCGCGGCGGCGGCGGCGAACTGAGAGGAGCCGAGAGGGAGACGGACTGGCTGGGACTTGGGAGAGAGAGGGAGCTGAAGGCGGGAGGATTGGGTTTGGGAAAATTGGGAATTTGGGACTTAGGCTTTGGCCTTTGCTCTTTGGGTTTGGGCGTTGGGAATGGGCCGTTTGGCCTTTGTTTTTTTTTTTTTTTTTAACTCACCCATACATCTGTAAAATTTTTTTTAAAAAAACATTTAATCAAACGACGTCGTTTGACGTCGTGATTTGGAAAAAAAAAAAAAAAAGAAGCAGCAGCTTCTTCTCCGGCGGACGGGCGGCGCGCCTACGCCGCCGTAGGCGAAAACCACCGCTCCGTCGGCCGGGAACAGTAGCTCCCGCCTGGCCGACGGAGCTCAGGGCAGGCGCGCACCTGCCCCCGCCTATAGGTGGTTCCGCCTCTGCACAGGATGGGAGATCGAAGAATCTAAGTCTCACTGAAACAAACACAACATCGTATTAAAAAGTTCGCATCAACAAAATGATTGACTATCAAACGAAACCGTATCAAATCAGCCTGTACAACCATTTTACTGACCGAAATCAAAAGGAGTTTTGTGAGCCTCTTTCACAACTTTTCTCAAGCACAGTACCAAACCAACCTCTGCCCTGTTATCTATCAGCAACAGAGTTCAACCTATCTAGAAAGTGTGTGTATTGAAGAGAGTAAATTTCTGCAACTTTTTGGCTTATAAACATGAGAAAAAAAAGTCTTCCTAATCGCCCACTGGGTGCCCTTTCCTTTTACAACACCTAGAATGATTTTAATCACGAAAAATATAGTAAAAATCTACATGAACCAAAGCTCATTTCCAGTCCACTGGTTCATATTCTGCAAATATATAAACTCTACTCTAGCATGCATATTATCTTTCCCATTCTATCAGCAAACCTAAAACTAGTGCAACAACATGTTAAATCATCCTAAAGCCTCCACCTTTACTCACTAACCCAACAACGGAAAAGGGATCCATTAGCCCTAAATCTATTGATCAAATTGAGCACAGTTTCCACAACGATGCACACTAACAAAGTCGTAAACATCAAGATTCATAATTAGCACTCTATCGTGCAGATATAACAAAATTTATAAAATTAACATGTAACATATTCCTCCTCAGCTTGATTCCTTGCGCATCTGGTAGTTGAGATCATCGCAATGCGCTCCGCACGTGTGAGGGCAAGGCGAAGGGCTTCCTTGTGGTTGTCGGCGGAAGCAAGGTCGTCGCTCAGGCGATCGGCTTTGTCAAAGTCCTCCGCATCACAGGCTTCCTCAGTAGCGTCTCCAGTTTTGGGGAAGAATGGACGGGTCTCGTCGGTGAATTAACTGATTCTTTCGAATCCATTTTGCTGATCCATTTTTTAATCTTTTAACCCAACCTGCAAATTTCTTTAGCTTTCCCTAATTTGCAATTTGGCCTTATCCGGTTACCATTTTGTAATATAGTGTTGATAAGTGTTTGCTTCCCAGTTGTTGGGCTATATATTACATCTTTGGCTTGTGTATGTGAAGCCATGCTCCTATTTGAAACCCGTGTGTGTATTTTTCGCTGCACACCGACCACGTTCCTCTAAAGGCCCGGTTTGCTTGGTGCTACCGGGCTGAGTGCGATGCGTGGGATCAAGGCGGTAGTCGTGAGTGTTGGATACACGGCTAGGCCGCACGGTTCGAGCCCCTCAAAGGTCGACCCGTGACAGTTGCTCACTTGTCCGTAAGATCCGCCTGTCAGGAGATCCACTCTCGCGTGAATATTGTTTTAAGGAATACTAGATATTTTACAATATTGATTTAAGCGTGTGATTGAAGCATATTGGATTTATGAAAAATCCCTATTATTAAGGAATTAGATTTATGGAATTTTAATCTGTTTAAGGGATATGTTGAGAGAAGGAAAATCCCTATATTCAAGGGATTATGATATGATTAAGAAGTAGATTTGGAAACGGAACATTTTTTAGACAAAGGTGGAGATTTCCTATCTGCCCGTGGGCTATAAATAGAGGACATCACGGTTGTGCAATACACGAACTTAATTGTGAAATCTTCATCTAGGTTTTCTATCTTTCCGAGAGTATTGCGAGAGCCAGAATACATATGTTCCAACATACCGTAACTTGTTGATTAGTTAATAAGCGTATATTTTAATTACTCGTGAGGAGAAGATTCAGCGCCAATGAGTTTCGAGGTCATAGGGAGTCTGATCAAGGTAGGTCGGTAGCAAAAGGAGTTTGAATAATCCACACGTTATAATTAGATAAGATAAGTGTAATTGTATGATGTACTTTGTACTATGTCTTTTCTGATTAGTGGATTTCTTCTGAACTGGGTCATGCCTCACAGATGTAGGTGAATTTCACCGAATTGCGTACTTGGTTAAATAGGTTATGTTGGAACACATTAATAATTACTGAATTAATTAGGCTAAATCAGATTTCACCCTTGATATACGAAAACAACATCGTACCGTTATTGTTCTTCCTTTTCCTAATTCTTCTTTGTCGTTTTGAGAGCAATTGGCTCGAGCTGATTTGTTGAGCTCGAGGTATGGTTGTGTCCAGATTCAAGTAAGATATCACTGCATCATTTTTCACCTTATTAGTAGAATTGTCTAAATGTTGTTTTTATATGAATATGATTTTGAGAAAAACTCCTGTGAGACCGTCTCACTATAGGAAATGGTGAGACCAGGGACCAAAATGCAATAAATAGGAGAGGAACTAAAAAATGGGACCAAATTGCAAATATATAGAAAATGATGGCTGAAGAAAACGGGTCTAAATCGGGTTATAAGGGAAACAGGTCATCAATCTGGTTCATAACCAACTGCCATATTTTGGAAACAAAATCCCCAAAATCAAGAAATCTGAATCCCTATGAAATTCAATCCGATCAAACCAGATTTAATGTCGCAAATCACCGATCAATCCTCTAAAATCAACAGATTGTCCTCAGGTTTTTAGACCCGCGTCGGATTTGCTTCAAATTTGCATCGGATTGAGCTCAGGTTGAAGCTCGCTATCTCCAAAATCAGGTATGCAATTTTGTGACACAATTACATCGGATTTGCTTTGGATTTGTGCCGATATCGGATTCAGAGACGGAACTTTTGGACGGAAACATCAAAGAAAGCTTCTACATCTGCGAAGGTAAGATATGCGATCTAAAATCTTAGTTTTACATTTTAAAATCTTAGTTTTAACGGTTGAAATCTACAATCTAAGGTTTTGCTGGTATAAACTATGGAAGACGAAGCAATTCAAGGCAATGAAATTGTTCTGTATGGAGGAGAAAGCAACGATTATGTTCAATCTGAAAATTCAACTAGTTTACATCCAGGTTAGGTTTTGATTTTGTATATATATAGTTAAACGCATGAAGTAGTTGCATGAACACATGAAGTAATGTTCATTTATTGTGAATTTTATTTTGACAGATCTGGAATTCAGTTATATGCATGTTATGAAGAAAACGTTGGTGTTTTACAATTTTATAAAACATATTAGGTAATATGAAGAACATTTGATGTAATTGCATGAACACATGAAGTAACGCGATAATATTCTAATAGACAATTCCCCAAAGGCTGAGATTTGGTTATAAACGAATTGTTGGGAAAATGTTGATGTTTTTTACATTTTCTGAAATATATGTGGTAATATGATGAACAAATGATGTAGCTGCATAAACACATGAAGTAACGTGATGATATTATGATTTTGTTGAGAAAATGTAAGTGTTTTATAATTTTCTGAAACATGTGAGGTAGTACGATGAACATTGGATATAACTGCATGAACACATGAAGTAACGTGACAATTATCTGATTGACAAATCCCTAAGGTCTAAAATATGGTTATAAGCAATTTGTTGGGAAAGTGTATGTGTTTTAAAATTTTCTGAAATGTTTGAAGTAATATAGTAAATCAATGATGTGACTTCATGAACACATGAACTAAAATCAGTTACATTCATTTTGTTTAGACTATTTTCATATTTTCAAAGTTACTTTATCACAACAAGTAATATGTTAAATACACGATGTAACTTAATAAAATATAATCTGTTGTGATTAATGTCTGAAATTTAATAGTAGGATATGTTATCAAAACATTTAGAAATTGTACAAATATATCAGTGATTTAACAACTATTAATGAATGCCGAACTAAATTGTGAAATACACGAACAAACTAATATAATAGTTGATGTAATGAGTTAATGAAAGGATACAATTTTGCAGGATCAGATTCTGTCACCAATTTAAGCGACCTATCGAAAGTTGATGTCACAGATTGCTTCAAAGGTTTAGAGCAAAAACACTGTCAGAATTCCATGATTTATATCGAAAACAGTCAGATGCATTGGGGTCCGGGGTGCGATGTTCAACCCAAAGATGTAAAAAATACGGAACCATCCTAGAGAAGTATTTTATTTGTTCAAATCAGGGAAACACAAACTTGAAGAATGAAACACCAGGCACACCTTCCAATAACAATATCATTGAAGAGGGTTCTGAGAAGAAAAGAAGAAAAATAAGGGAAAATGTGGTTACAAGAACTGGATGCAAGGCTGGAATTCGGGTTAAATTTATCAATGGAGCCTATGAAGTTTTGCATCATGTGACATCTCACAATCATCCTTTCACTCGAGTCGAATGGCAGTATTTGTAGAGAAGTGAAAGGAGAATTACCGAAGAAAAAGGGAAAACTATAGAAGGAATGGAAGGTGCAGGATTAAAACCTAGTCATGGATTCAAGTTTATGGCTTTGAAGTTGGTGGTATTCAGAATCTAGGACACACGATTAAGGATCATCTAAACTACGAGAACATGTTGCGCATGAAAGAGATTGAAGAAGGCAATGCTCAGCAAGTAATTGAAAGGCTCTCACAGAAGAGTACTGAAGAGGAAGATTTCTTCTTTAGAGTTAAATAAAATGATAATGGTAGGCTGACAACATTATTTTGGAGGGACTCAATGATGAAGGAAGACTACTCCCTCTTTGACGATCTAATGGTATTTGACACCACATACATGTATGATTTATATTTCGTAAAATACATTTAAACACATGAAGTAACGGCTGGAACACATTCAGTAGTATGTTATACACACGATGTAGATTCATAAACAAATGAAATAAAAAGAAGTTACATTTTTTGGAGAAAATTTGGTTGTTTTTAGATTTGAAAAAACGTATTAAGTAATTTATTAGAAACACGAAGTAACAGTATGAAAATATGAATAAAAGTGATATAATTCAACTTTATTATTCACCAAAGTCTAAAATTGTCCTATACTTATTTTATTGAGAAAATTTAGGTATTTTAAAGTTTGTTGAAACGTACTAAGTAACATACTAAATAAAGAGTGTAACTGCATTAACACATGAGTTAACATGATCTAACTTTTTTAAGTGATCAGTCAACATACAAGACCAACAAATACAACTTGATTTGTGCTCCAATGGTCGGAATGAACAACCATGGCAATATAGTGATGTTTGGATGTGCTTTCATTGCCGACGGAAAAACTTCAACTTTCGAATGGCTTCTTGATGTTTTCAGAAAATTAATGGGTGGTAAAGAGCCGATAACAAATTTACAGACCAAGATCCGACCATGGTCAAAACAATCGAAAAGGTAACCATTCTTTAATTTGATTGATCTGGACTATAATTGGTTGATATGTTTATGTACTTACCTTTAGTATTTAGTTTAATAGTTCTTGTGTTTGTTCACAACATCTAATGTAATTTCAATAATCATTGTCAATATAAAAAAACCTGATAATTGGAAAAAAAATCAGGAACAATTACATTTAATGTTTATATTTTAGTTCGTGTTTAATTGCTTTTTGATCATATGTTTATGCATGAACTTGTTTTGAATAAAATTATTCATGAAATTTTACAGGTTTTCACAAGCACGAGGCATAGATTGTGCCTGTGGCACATTACACAGAATGCCATAAGTCATTTTGGTGAATTGAAAAATGATGGTCCCTTCAAGGAAACATTTGAGCACTGTTTGAAATACTGTAAAAAAAGAAGAAGAATTTGAAATGGCATGGAACAATATGATCAAGAATTTTTAGCTTGAAGACAAGGAATGGTTCAAGAGGCTATATGCTATTGGAGATAAGTGGTGACCTGCAATGAGCAAATACTTTTTCTCCGCAGGAACTCTTTCATCACAACGAAGTGAGAGCACAAACAAAGTTTTGTCATTCAATGCCAGCAAAATGACGATACTCAACAGGTTCTTAACCATCTTCAATGAGACTATTGATCGCTGGAGAGCAAAGGAAATAGCGAAGGAAAATCAATGCTCAAAATCAGTGCCAAAGTCAACTATACATGGATCAAAACTACTCAAACATGCAGCTCAAGAGTACACATTATCAATGTACTATAAGTTTGAGAAGGAATACAAGATTGCACAAGCAACAAAAACATGTAGAGTTTTCACCCTAGGATCAGCAACAAAGTATGAAGTAAGTTAAGAAGAAGATGATACAAAAGTTGAAATTGTCACTTTCACACAACAAAGTAGAATGGTGGAAGTTAACTACTCGTGCAAAACTTTTGAAGAAACAGGTATGTACTGATGAAATACAATTTACATTTTACCTCTTATGTTAATATCTTTAGTTCTTTAGTTTGGATTATTAACTTTTGGTTAAATATTAAGGTTCATTTTTTTTTAGGCAGGTTTCATAGCAAGAATCTGATAATAAATCTTATATATATGTCATTAGTTCTTCATTCGCATATGTAACTTTAAAATGCAGGACATTATATGCTTTAGAGCTTTAGTTTGGATGCTTATCTAATTAAATTGAATATATGCATGGTTATCTTTTTATACAAGGAATGCTCTGCTTTCACTGTATATGTATATTGCACATAAACTCAATCAGTGAGATACCAACAAAATACAGTTTGAAGCGATGGACAAATCTTGTTAAAATGCAAGTATGAGACAAACTGAAAGCAGCACAAGAAAATTAAGAAATAGACAAAACCAAAGACAAAGTTCCATGGCGACACCAAATGGTAAAAACTACAACAATCTAGTACTAAAATGTGAAGGTGACATAGAAACCCAAAAAATTCTTGAAGAAAACTTCAAGAAATACAATGAAAAGGTAGACCAAATTCTTGTCTCAAAAAGTACAAAAGAACATGAAAATTCAAGCAGTATAGCATAATCTTCTATCACTAAATTGCCAACAATCCAAGATCCATCTCCCATAAAGACAAAAGGAAGAAGCAAGAGAATTGAAGGATGGAAGCACATAAAGAAACCAAAAACAAAGGAGTTTGAGTTTGGTACCAAGACACCAAAGCAACAAGTCTAGACCTATGAGTTTCAAATTGACATGTATTTATATTAACATTCTGTACATGAACAAATCATTTAAATTGCCCTTCAAATTCTTTAAACACCTGAACTAATGGGTGTTGTTTAATTAAACAAAAATTTATTCATCAAGTAAACCGTGTCTGAAACTAATGACTCTAACAAATGAGCTAAAGTGAAATGTACATGGACTAATGTTAGAAAAAGTAAATAAAAATATAAGTGTCAAAAATTAAACAACACATAGTTGGAAAATATCTAATTTTTAAACCGAACTATATACCTAAATAACCGAACAAATTACCTAAAGGACACATGGCTTTGAACATACAAAATATAATTACTAGACAAACTGTTAAACTATAATAGAAACTAAAGAGATAAACAATGCAACTAAATAGATAAACATCGGAACTAAACTCATGCTGGAATCATCATAAAAAAATTTAAAGTTTCAATCCATTCTAGAATCATCTAAAAAACATCATTCAAAATTAATCAATCCAACAACCTAGCATATAGACCATTCATAATCATCTATAACATCATTTCAACAAATTCAAACATTCAAATCACTCCATATCAAATCCAAATCACATCATTCAAATCAAATCATTCAAATAATATCTTAAACTACGTTGTTTGTGGACGTTCCTTCCATGCCATCCAATTTACCATCTTTAAACAAGTTAAAAGGCGGAAGAGACTCGTTCTGAGGCTGGTACTGTTTCCTTCTTCTCCATTGGTTGCATTCTTCATCAACCATAGCAATTAACCTGTCATTCCATTTGATTGGTGATTCTTCAATTAGTGGCGAGTCATCTTGCTGATTCGGAAGTTCTGCACTAGTCCCATCAATAGGTGGCAAGTCTCGTAATGATTCATCCCCAACATCAGCCTTCACCATCTCCAACCTCTAATACATATCAACGGTAATAGCTTCAAAGTTACGCTTCACGATCATTAAGGCCTCATCATAAGCCTACACAAGAAAAATATCAATAAATTTATAAAGAAACCTAAAAAAAAGATATTAAATAGCCAATGAAAACACAATCAACTAACCATAAACAATTCATATATAAACCGAACCAAACTATTAAACACCCAAACAGAAAGATTAAGCACATGAACTAACTATACACAAAATCAACAATATAAAATATTGAAACTAAAACCTAAATTAGGACATAAAAATTTAAACTAAATACTGAAACACATAAGAAATCATGCTAACCACATAACTAACAAAGCAAAGGTATCAGGTAAAATTTTAAACGCTTACATTCTTAGCAAGACTTTTAATCTTGGAGTCAATCAAAACTTCGTGTGGGATTTTGAACTGCAGCACTTCATCACCTTCAGAAACAGAATCAGCTCCAATCTCAGGCTGAGCTCCAACATCACTCTTACCCCTATGACCCTCTTTCACTTTTCCAACACAGCTGATTGGATAGCCCTTCACCATTATTGTCCTGCCATAACCTCCTCTAATGTCCAACATCTTCACTCTCTCCCTCAACTTCGCATCAATCCAATTCTGGACTAGAGGAAGGGATGTTGGCTCCAACACACCACGGGCAGGAAATCGATACAAATATAGAATCAAAAGGATAAGGACACAAGCACTACAGGTTTGGTATTCTACATTGTTTTATACCTTCTAATCATTGAAGCCATTTTGTTAAACACGAAAGTACACCAGTCAAGATTCTTAACCTCGTTAAAATTTTCAATAGCTTCAAGAATTTTCATATCTACCTTCCCAGTAGCTATATGAGCTAAAAAGTATGAAGAACAATAGATAACAAAAAGTCTCTTAAACTTATCCCCTCCCTCCTTAAGTTCATTTATCATATCTAAAATCAAGTGAAGGGGTATATCATGTTCATTCTTCCTACCAAACCTAGCCTTGTAACTATCCTTCAATTTGCATACCAAAATTTCTCTTCTCCACAACTTTCTTACCAGGGTTTCGAGGCAAGCACAGAACATTATATACATCATCAGCAGTAACAAAGTATCTATCTACCCCAACCAGCTGAACACATGTTCCAGGGTTAAAATTACTCACCAACCAAGGCACAATACCTGAGGGAAGTGCAATCTCCAATCTTAGCTTCAAAATGCCCTTGAGACCAATGGATTCAACATCAGCCTTATGTTTAGCACTGAGATCACGCACAGATCTGTGATCTTTATATGCTGGCTTCCAGGCATAAACTTATTTAAAAACTTGGAAATCAATATGGGAGGTCGTCGCCGTACCTCTCAAAGTTAATACTTTTAATCCCTGTTGCTTCCTATCTACAATAAAGTAGATAATGACAAGTCAGGGTCGTCCACGAGAAAAGGGATCTTTTCAAGTGTTTAAACATATATAGGAGAAAACATACTAGACATATACATACATACATATATATATATATATATATATATAAATCATGTAAACAGGAGGGGGTTGGTTTGATCCTAAGTTATCAAATTGAAATACAACAACTAGCAAAGCAAGAGAACTATGCTAATCATGCAATACAACTAAAGATACGATGTAAATGATAATTAACGGAGCCTTGGGAGCAATCGATTTCCACTTCCAAACTTCATATAGCTCATTGATTCATTCACTCATTCAATTACATTTATTGTCTATGGGGAATGTATCACTTCTCATTCAAAGATCAACATTCATTCCTCCTTAGGAGTAGTTTGCAAAGACAAACAACGACTATTTACAAACCTCATTGATGATCACCCTAGACAAAAAATATCATAGGGGTGTTTCATCAATGGCATTTCAATCAAAGGACCATAGGTTTGATAATAACAAGCCTTCTACCAAAGACATAGTCATTGAACCAAACAAAGCATTCATTAGATTAAACTAAGAACAAACAACATTCAAGGTTCAACCTTTCTTTGCATGTATATGACAAATATGAGAACAAACCACATTAACATACTCATCTAGCAAGAATTACCTCACATTATACACAAGAAGTTATAAATCCATGCTCTTGAATTTCCATATCAAATGAGTCAAGAAATTTGCAACTTTCCTAACACCCTAACATTTCAATCTTACAAACATTTCATATACTCAAACAACCCATGATATAAATGATGTAAAATACAACATTAATGGCAAAATAAATGCTCTCCAATAAATGTTCATAAATAAGCAAACATAGAATCTTACTACATAAACTTGGAATATTCAATCAATTGCTCCCAAGAACTAGATTTAGCTACAAGAATTCATACTAATTAATGCTAAACAACCAAACATAATAGAAGAGATTGCAAAGATGAAAATGGAAGAAAATAGGGTTTTAAACTGTGATAAAAATGCAGGTGAAGAAGATTGTGAATGAGAGGAAAGAGAGTGCTATTTATAGTACAAAAATGATAAGGTGAAATTCTGACCACCGTCGCGACGCGCGGCGGGACCGATGGGTGCAAGAATTTTTCCTTGTTTCCTTTTCTTCTTCTTGTGGCATACAATCATCTTCATAGCAATTCCTCTCATTTTTCAAGTCTTTAATGTCTCCAAAATGGTTTTCAATGGCCTCCGGTCTTCATGTCTTCGAAGAAAGTCTTCAAAAGTCTTGAAAAATGTGATCTTCAATGGCCTCCGGTCTTCATTGCCTCCGTGTTCTTCCCTTGTCATGCAAAATCCACTTAGAATGGGTAAAAGAGCGTAAAGTTGCTCTTACCCCTCCTAACAGAATTTCAAGGTAAAACACAAGCTCTTGATAATAAAAGAGCACAAAATTTACCCAAAATAGTACTAAATTATGCACATAAAATGGACATATCAAATATTCCCAAACTTAAACCTTACTCGCCCTTGAGTAATAAAAGATCCAAGCATACGAAGGAAATGACGTATCCACATTTTTTTTTAAATTTTTCGCATTTTTCACGTGTCTCCAATCCAAAAAAAAGTAACAAAGTGCTTTCCAAATGTTAAGGCTAAGAAAAGTATCAAAGGCAACATTATCCAAGTATATCAAAAGAAAAAACATCCCAAAACAAAAGGGAGAAAATATCCAAAACAAAACAAAAGAGTTATGAAAAAGTGTATTCAATCCCAATCACCTCAAAGTAGTAGATACCCCTCCCCATACTTAGAAAACTACGTTGCCCTCAATGAGACAATCGGGCAAAAACGTACAAAGCGAAGTATGGAAAGGGTAAAGATATGGTGCTCACAAAATCAATGTTGAGATGAAGAAGGGCCACTGCCAAAGTAGCGTTACTGATACTGTGCCAGCCATTCTGTGCTCCTCTGCCTCCCCATTCTCCACTTCTCCACTCCCAGATCGGGGCCTAAGATACCGCCTGCATGGGACTGCATCTCATGGATGCGAACTGACAAGTGGTCAATCTCCTCGTCCATGTCAATCAAGGTCTGAGAGACAAACACATTATGCTTCAATATCATGCTGTCCTGTCGGCAGAATCCATCCTGCATAGTCTGCATCATCCACTCGTAGAAGTCTGGTGGAGGCTGGGAATAGTGAGGTGGCACATCGTCCTCCTGCATGGGCTCTGTCTCTGGTGGAGGCTGCGTGGAGTGCTGCGGGGAGTGCTGTTGCTGCTGTCGCTCAGAGAGAGGTAGAGTGCTATCATCATGCTGGACATGAGCTGGGCCAAGGCCGCGGAGCTCACACTGGAAATCATCTCTACATGAGGAGTCCGGTGAAATCGCCAAGTCTCCTAGAGGTGTGTCGAATTCCAGCTTCGTCTTGTTGGGTTGAGGAAGTGCCATGAATGTGACCTTCCTCGCACCATACAACCAATGGAAGAGCCCCGTGGTCCATGTGGCACTAAGCATCTCAAATCTAACTATCCTCTCAATGGTGATAAGATAGGACGTGCGCCTCCCTAAGCGTGGAAAGTCAGCTGGAGGAGCCAATCCCAAGTACTCTGCTAAAAGGCCTATCATGCCTCCGACCATGATCTTCCCATTGGGTTTTCCTACCACCTCCACGATTCTCTTCATCCACAATTCTGCCCACAACTCGTATCATGGCCCTTCACTCGTTAAGTGCCACAGAAAGTGAATGTCATTGTCTGGCACATTCGTCGGCTCCGCGGAGCAATGTACTGTGCCAGCCAATAGACGGTGCACATAACGGAGTGCAGGGTGGATGATGGCACTACTCTTATCATGGGAATTCTTCGACCTCATGTTGATGACATTCCAAAAGTGCATGTCATTCTCAATTGATCGCTCCTGGGCCTGTGGGTCTAGCTTGGCACGTATCTCCGCGGTATCAAATCCAAAGGCCCCTTCAATCTGCGAGACGACCATTTGCCTAGATATATCATCTAAGTGAAAATCAATGTACCTCTCGCAGGGTTGATCGCCTCTCATGCTGCTTATACGGACCATGGACAAGAATTCCAGTGTGTACCTCCAGTAAGAGGGCATGCTCCTACTCATAAACCCTTCCATTCCTCCTTTTACGAGAAGGCCTCTGACAGACTGAGTGAGCCAGAGAGCATGTAATGTGGGCACATTGACAAAGCTTGTCTCCTTAAGTTAGCGCTTCTCCCAGGCCTCCCACATTTTCGCATAGGACCCAGTGATCCGGGTCAAACCCATGTACCTATTCGGAAAGGGAGGCATAAGGCTCAATTCCGGAGCCAGTGGAGGAGGCGAAGGTGGAGCAATAGTGTACCCACCTCGGGGGGGGGGGAGCCCTAGGTCTCTTCGTGGGGGCCATATATAAAAATCACAACAAACAAGTCAAATGCACAGGAATATGTGTATATGCAATATTGCAAATTCATACTCAACCTTAAACTAGTCCATCATCACAAGCCAAATAAAAAAATCAAGTCAACTAGTTCAAGTCCTAATCACAATTGCATATACAATCCATACTATGTCCAACAAGCCCATATTCTCAAATCCATGAAGTTCTCACATAGTTGAAATCAATATGCTATATCTCATAACTACAATTGTGCTCAACTAGCTTAGCCACTATTGGTATATTCACAATGTCAACATTCACGTCTCATGGCTAAACTACCCTAAGCCAAATAACATTGCAAAGCACAATAACATTTTATCCAAATAACAACTATGTTGAATCAAGGGTCAAAATGCCTCTTATCTAGCATAAGTCACAATCTGTTTACAGCCACAACAACACAAATGCACACAATCCCAACTTAAACAAGCACAATACAATCCAAATAGCAACCACAAAATATGCACACAATACCCATCAAATTGAATTGCAGGCACAATTTATTCACCAAAATCAACCAATATCCAACAATTCAATTTCCTAAGGCATCACACATAATCTACACAATATCTATAATAAAAAAAATAGAGTAAACATTCGTCATCACAATTCAAGCTCAATAATGTGAAGAAATGTACCACCAAGATGCAAGGGAGGAATAAAAGAGGAAGCCCACAATCAGTTCGAAATTGAATTGCTCAAAGTGACAAAACCCCAAAATTCTAGGGTTTGTGTTCTTCAAAGATTTTTTTTATTTGTGGATGGAGGTTGGGAAGAAAGGATGGGGTATGGAGTGGTGGTTGTGAGTGGTGGAGGGCGGATGTTAGCGGCGCCGAGCGACGGTGCTTGGTGGAGGACAGGTTAAAGATGGTGAAGAGGAACGGGAGAAGATGAAAGAGTAGCGGAAGATTGTGGATATGTTTGTGGAAAAATGGGTTTAGCCCGTCATTCAAAGTAGTTCGTACGACCGTCGCGACTCGCAACGTGTTCATCGCGACACGCGACGGGTGGTCTCGAGGGGCATTAGGTCTGGCTAGGCTCGAGGATGAAAGGTGACACTTCGAGGGCTTGCAGTTTCAAGGTCTTGAGAAGCTAGGCTCGAGGATGAAAGATGACACCTCAAGGGCTCTCAGCTTTGAGGTCTCGAGAGGCTAGGCTTGAGGATGAAAGATGACACCTTGAGGGTCCGCGGCTTTGAGGTCTCAAGAAGCTAGGCTTGAGTATGAAAGATGAAACTTCAAGGGCTCTCAGCTTCGAGGTATCGAGAAGCTAGGCTCGAGGATGAAAGATGACACCTCGAGAGCTCGAGGCTTCGAGGTCTCAAGAAGCTAGGCTTGAGGATGAAAGATGACACCTCGAGGGCTCGCACCTTCGAGGTCTTGAGAATCTAGGCTCGAGGATGAAAAATGACACGTCGAGAGCTCGAGGCTTTGAGGTCTTGAGAAGCTAGGCTCGAGGATGAAAGATGACACCTCGAGGGCTCACGGCTTCGAGGTCTCGAGAAGCTAGGCTCGAGGATGAAAGATGACATCTTGAGGGCTTGTGGCTTCAAGGTCTTGAGAAGCTAGTCACGATAGCCAGCCTCGAGAGAATGATGAACTTCAGGTTCGGCTTGAGTCAAGGCCTTGCTACCTCCAGGTCTCGAGGGGGTGATGTCTCGAAGGGCTGGCCTCGATAGGGTGATGGACTTTATGGTTCGGCTCGAGTCGAGGGCTTGCTACCTCGAGGTCTCGAGGGGGTGATGTCTCAAAGGGCTGGCCTTGAGAGGGTGATGGACTTTATGGTTCGGCTCGAGTCGAGGGCTTGCTGCCTTGAGGTCTCGAGGTGGTGATGTCTCGAAGGGCTGGGCTCTAGAAGATGATGGGCTTTATGGTTCGGCTCGAGTCGAGGGCTTGCTGCCTCGAGGTCTCGAGGTGGTGATGTCTCGAAGGGTTGGCATTGAGAGGGTGATGGACTTTATGGTTCTGCTCGAGTCGAGGGTTAAGGGCTTTGAGGTCTCAAGATGGTGATGTCTCAAAGGGGTGGCCTCGAGAGTGTGATGGTCATTCAAGTTCTACTCGAGTCGAGGGCTTGCTACCTTGAGGTCTCGAGGGGGTATATCTCGAGGGCTCGCGACGAGGTCCTCGCGAGGCCATCGTGGCTCGCGAAAAGTGGAGGCTGAGACCTCCATTTCAACACAAGATTTTTGAGTACATCGCGACTCGCGACCACTCCATCATGAGTCACGACGAGGTCTCGCGCTCGTGGAAAGTTTTGGCCGAGACCCCCATTTTTAGCTAAAATCCCTGATTTGGTCATGACTCGCGACGAATCCCTCGTGATCCCACCGCGACTCACAATGAGGCCTCGCGAGGTTATCGCGACTCATGGAAAGTGGCATCCAAGAGCTAAAATTTCACCCAAAATGACTGAGCCTGTCTCGACTCGAGACAATGTGGTCGCGACTCACGACGGGCTACTAACCTGGTACTTAGAATTTTTTTTTCTGATTCCTTCTCTTGTCCAAGTCTTTCCTTCTTAATTCCAAGCATTTCTCCCTTCAAAAGTCCAATGCCTTGGCTTCAAAATTTCTACAAAATCATGGAGAAAACAACCCGTGAAAAGCATAAAGCAAAACAATGAAACTTAATGATAGAATTCAAAACCAAACAACATCACATAAAGTAACGAATGATGATCCGGATGATCAAAACCAAGTTTATTTAACGTCATCGGCACAACTTACTCCCTTTTCTTGGGTTTTACTCACAAAATGGATCAAGGAGATCAACGTTCTCTCATTTTTCCAGCACAAAATTCTTTTGGTAAGGTTTCAAGTGTTGTCCATTAACCTTGAAAGTATTAGACTTAGCTCGATCTAGAATCTCCACCGCGCCATGTGGGAATACCTTAACCACCTCAAAAGGACCGATCCATCGGGATCTCAACTTACCTGGAAATAGGCGAATGCGGGATTGGAATAGGAGGACCTTTTGACCAACGTTAAAGTCCTTCCTGATAATCATCTTGTCGTGCCACACATTTGTCTTCTCTTTATAGATTTCAGCGTTCTCATAGGACTCCCTCCGGATCTCATCCAGTTCATCTAATTGTAACTTCCTATGCAAGCCGGACTCATCTATATCAAAATTGAATTCTTTCACCGCCCAGTAAGCTTAATGTTAAATTTCCACCGGTAGATGACAGGGCTTACCAAACACTAACCGGTATGGTGACATACTGATTGGTGTCTTGTAAGCCGTCCTATGCGCCCACAAGGCATCATTCAACCGAGAACTCCAATCCTTCCGGTTAGGGCTAATCATTTTTTGAAGGATGGACTTGATTTCCCGATTGGAACTTCGGGTTCCATTGATTTGTGGGTGATAGGCGGTGGATGTCTTGTGAGTGACGCCATACTTCTTCAAGAGTGACGCTATGGTCCGATTGCAAAAAAATGGGTGCCACGATCACTAATCAAGGCTCGGGGTACCCCAAACCTAGAAAAGATGTTATCTTTCAGGAATTCTGCAACCACTTTAGAATCGTCAGTCCTAGTGAGTTTTTCTTCAACCCACTTTGACACATAATCAACGGCAAGAAGAATATATGTAAAGCCATAAGAACTAGGGAAAGGTCCCATAAACTCAATACCCCAAACATCAAAGATTTCACAATATAGCATATCTTTTTGGGGCATCTCATTTATAGATGAGATATTTCCTACTCTTTGACACTTGTCACAAGCCTTACAAAATATGTATGCATGCTTATTCAAAGTAGGCCACTAAAAACCACTTTGCAAGACTTTCTGAGTGGTCCTTTTAGCTCCAAAATGGCCCCCGCATGCATAAGAATGACAAAAAGTGAGAATTGAATGTACTTCATTATCGGGAATGCATCTCCTAACAACTTGGTCTACACAATGCTTCCACAAAAAGGGATCATCCTACACAAAATATTTAGCATCACTCTTTAGCTTATCTTTCTGTGTTTTAGAAAAGTGAGGAGGAAATTTACCAGAGACAAGAAAGTTTACAATGTCGGCATACCATGGTTGGAGGTCCCTGATAGCGAAAAATTGTTCATCGGGGAACTCCTCCCGTAATTGCTCCTCCATCTTTGCAGGGTGCCAACCGACTTAGGTGATCAGTCACGAGGCTCTCCTCACCTTTCTTGTCTCGCACCTCTAACTCAAATTCACTCAGGAGCAGGATCCACCTAATCAATCTTGGCTTGGCCTCTTTCTTCTTCATTAAATGACGAAGTGCTGCATAGTCAGTGTACACAATAACTTTTGTACCAAGCAAGTAAGATCAAAATTTTTCCAAAGAAAATACCACTGCTAGCAACTCCTTTTCGGTGGTGTAATAGTTTCTTTGGGCTCATTTAGAGACATGGATGCGTAGTAGATAGCGTGAGGCGCTCTCCCTACCATTTTACCAAGCACCGCTCTGACGGCATAATCACTAGCATCGCACATAATCTCAAAAGGCAATGACCAATCCGGGGGTCGTATAATAGGGGCCAAAACTAACCTCCCTTTCAATGTATCGAAGGCCCCCTTTACAACCCTCATCTACCAAAAATTCCACCTTTTTTGCAACAACTTGCATAAAGGGGATGCTATCTTCGAGAAGTCCTTGATGAATCGGCGATAGAATCCTGCATGGCCAAGAAAAGAGCGCACTTCGCGCATATTAGTAGGATAAAGCAAAGTTTGAATTGTGTCTATCTTTGCCTTGTCAACCTCAATACCCTTAGAGGAGACAACATGGCCTAAAATAATACCTTGCTCTACCATAAAATGACACTTCTCAAAATTTAACACAAGATTAGTATCAATGCAACGTTTAAGAACTTGTGCCAAATTTGCTAAACAATTGTCAAAAGAATTACCATGAATGGTAAAATCATCCATGAATACCTCGACAAAATTTTCAAAAAATTCTGAGAAAATGCTTACCATACACCTTTGGAAAGTTGCGGAGGCATTACATAACCCGAAAGGCATGCACTGGTAAGCAAACGTACCAAAGGGACATGTGAAAGTGGTCTTTTCTTGGTCTTGCGGGGCGATAGCCACTTGAAAATACCCCGAGTACCCATCCAAAAAGCAATAGAAGGGGTGGCTTTCTAACCTCTCAAGCATTTGATCTATGAATGGCAAAGGGAAGTGATCCTTCCGGGTTTCATCATTTAGCCTCCGGTAGTCAATGCAAATGCGCCACCCGTTTTGGACTCGGGTAGGCACCATTTCCCCCTTCTCATTTTCGACCACCATCACCCCACTCTTCTTGGGCACCACTTGAGTTGGAATCACCCACTTGCTATCCGAGATTGAATAGATCATGCCCGCTTGGAGTAACTTGAGGATTTTTGCCTTCACCACCTCCATCATCGGTGGGTTTAAACGATGTTGGGGTTGCCAGACGGGTCTTGCATCTTCTTCCAACAAGATTCTATACATGCAAGTGGATGGAATTATGCCTTTGATGTCGGCAATAGTCCACCCAATTGCTTCTTTGTTCTCTTGCAACACCACCATTAACTTTTCTTCTTGCTCCTTGGTGAGCTTGCTTGAAATGATGACCTGAAGCATCTCCCCTTCCCCAAGAAATGCGTACTTGAGGTCACTTGGCAATGGTTTGAGCTCAATCACGAGCCTTCACAAGTGATGGGAGGAATTCCAGTTCTTCAGGTTCCTCTAAGACTAGAGGGTCGGGACTTTGCATCACTTCCTCAAGAATGCTTAAATCCTCAATGCTTTCCTTCAAGTTAGTACTCATGGAATATACAAGACATGCATTTTCAACATCATTTTCCAAAGCAACTAATAAGGAATCATCACCACTCAATTCAAAAACATCTTGCTCCACATTGTCAACAAATTAATAACATGGCAAGAATACTTTTCAAGAGGATACTTCATAGAGTCATTTATGCTAAACTCTACTTTAATCCCATGAAATTCCATGGTGAGGGTACCGTTATGCACATCAATGATGGTCCTAGAGGTCTTCAGAAATGGCCTCCCCAATAAGATTAGGGTGGCATATTTATCATGCTCCATGTCTAGGACATAAAAATCCACGGGGAATATTAAGGAATCCACCCTAACCAACACATCCTTGATGATACCCTTAGGGTACGCACTAGAACGATCGGCTAGTTGGATCACCACCTCGGTTTTGTGCAAAGTACCAAGATTAAGGCTTTCATACAACGAATAAGGAATTGCATTTATCGATGCACCTAAGTCAAGCATTTCTTTTTCAAAATGTGTATTTCCTATCATGCAAGGGATCGTGAACATGCTGGGATCGCTACATTTAGGGGGTAACTCCCTTTGGCACAAAGCGGAGACATGTTCACTTCTCCCAATTTTAAGCTTGTTCTTCGTTCTTTGTTTCCTATTTACTACACATAATTCTTTCAAAAATTTTGCATAGCTAGGAATTTGTTCTATCGCATTCAAAAGAGGGATATTTACCTCACACCTACGAAAGACTTCATAGATGTCCTTGTTGGATTCCTTCCTCCTTTTGTCTTTTAGAGCTTCCGGGAATGGTGGCTCCGGCACATATGGAGGGATCTCCGCTACTCTTGCCATCTTGTGAGGGGGGGGGGGGGGGCGAAGGTTCGGAAATGAAGGTTGATTTCTCAATGGTGATCTCCTCTTCCTTACCCGTTCTTGCTTGCTCCTTGGCCTCCTCCTCGTTCTCCTCTTTCCCTTCTTTCTCAAGCATTTCAAGCTTCCTAGGTTTTTCCTCAACAAATTCACCAACCGTGGGAGAGTCAACCTCTTTACCACTTCTCAAAGTGATAGCACTTTCATTTTGTTGAGGGTTGATCTCCGGTTGGGAGGGTAGCTTACCCTTTTCCTGGGCTTCCATCTGATTCACCACTTGGGCTATTTGGCTCACTTGAGTTTCCAAGTTATTGATACTCGCCTTGGCTTTATCTTGGAACTTCTCACTTTTTTCTACGCACATGCCCAATCGGTGAATGGCTTGCATCACCTCATCCTTTGTTAGCCCCCGAGCTCTCCTCTTGGTCTTGGGGTTTGTCTTGGAGCCTTTGAAATTGTTGTTGAGGTGGCTTGTATTTTTGTTGAGGTGGCTTGTATTGTTGTTGAGGAGGCCAGTATGGTTAAGGTTTTTGGCTTCCTTGAGGGTTTCCATACCGGAGGTTCGGGTTATCACGATTTCCCTAATTGTACGGCCGGTTTTGGTACCCTTGATAACCTTAGTAGCCTTGGTTACCTTGGTAGCCTTGCCACCTTGATATCCTTGGTTTCCTTGGTAGCCTTGATTACCTTGATAGTCCATGACACTTACCTCTTCAACATAATCCTCTTGCAAAGTGAGGAAAGTGTCTGAAGGATGCGCCAAGTAACAAATTTCACATGATTTAACATGTGGTGCATTCCCGGGCTTCGTCATCAACGATTTGGCCATAGATGCAAGGGCTGAGACTTGATCCTCGATCTTTCCACTTTTTGAAGATTCACTGGCGGGCATTGGATTCCTCCTTCTGAAATTGGCCATTGAGCTAAAGTTTCTTGATTCTTTCGCTAGCTCTTCGTATAATTGCATAGCCTCGGAGGATGTTTTGTTCACAAGGGTACCACCATAAGAACTTCTCACCAACCTTTGATCTTCATCAAGGAGGCCATTGTAGAAGGAATAAACCAAATCCCCCTCCGAATAACCGTGATAAGGGAAACTCACAAGAAGCTTCTTGATCATCTCCCAATAGTCGAAGAGAGATTCTTCATGCCATTGGAGGATGCTGCTTATGTCCTTCTTCAAGGCGGTGGATCTAGAGGCCGGAAAGTATTTGGCTAGAAACTTTGTTTTCATATCAAGACAACTGTTAATGCTCTTGGGCGGTAGGTGGTGGAGCCAATCCCTTGAACCATCCCTTAGTGTGAACGGGAATGCCTCCAATTTTTAGAAATCTTCATCCACTCCATGAGGGACCGTACCACCACACAAGAAGTGAAATTCGGTGAGGTGTTTGTTGGCATTCTCCCCTTGCCTACCAAGGAAGATGGGTAGCATGTTGATGAACCCGGTCTTTAGCTCAAAGTGCCCGTTTGGTCTAACAATGAGATAATCGATGCACATCGGCTGTTGATCGAGGTTGGGGGCCATGATGTCTCTTAGCAAAGCTTGCCCCAAAGGAATCTCTCTTTGGTGGAGAGGAGGAGCTCGCCCTTGGAGAGGAGGATGCTCATCTTCATGCTTAATTTGATGCTCCATAGTGAAAGATGCATCCGCAAAATGGTCACTAAGAGGGGTGTTACTCACACTTTCCAGAGAAAGCCTCCTAGCCCGTCTCAAATTCAACTCTAACTCGGGGTTATAGTGTAGGGGTTCTTGTGAAGAGGATCGTGTGCGAACCATACACTAAGAACTCGAACAATACATCTCCAAGCCAAGTGAAAATGGCAAATCAACTAAGAAATCAAAATAAAAGCAAACTAACAAATATTTACAAATATCATATAATCACACATAATATGCCCAAACACTTAAAAATAAATGCCTCCTCCCCGACAACGGCGCCAAAATTTGGGATGTCGTCGCCGTACCTCTCAAAGTTAATACTTTTAAGCCCCGTTGCTTCCTATCTTCAATAAAGTAGATAATGGCAAGTCGGGGTCGTCCACGAGAAGAGGGATCTTTTCAAGTGTTCATGTATAGGAGAAAACATACTAGGCATATACATACATAAATATATATATATATATATATATATATATATATGAGCATGTAAATAAGGGGGGGGTGGTTGGTTTGATCCTAAGTTAACAAATTGAAATAAAACAACTAGCAAAGCAATAGAACTATGCTAATAATGCAATACAACTAAAGATACGATGTATATGATAATTAACGGAGCCTTGGGGGCAATCAATTTCCACTTCTAAACTTCATATAGCTCATTGATTCATTCACTCATTCAATTACATTTATTGTCTATGGGGAATGTATCACTTCTCATTCAAAGATCAACATTCATTCCTCCTTAGGAGTAGTTTGCAAAGACAAACAACAACAATTTGCAAACCTCATTGATGATCACCCCAGACAAACAATATCATAGGGGTGTTTCATCAATGACATTTCACCCAAAGGACCATAGGTTTGATAATAACAAGCCTTCTACCAAAGACATAGTCATTGAACCAAACAAAGCATTCATTAAATTAAACTAAGAACAAACAACATTCAAGGTTCAACCTTTCTTTGCATCTATATGACAAATATGAGAAGAAACCACATTAACATACTCATCTAGCAAGAATTACCTCACATTATACACAAGAAGTTATAAATCCATGCTCTTGAATTTCCATATCAAATGAGTCAAGAAATTTGCAACTTTCCTAACACCCTAACATTTCAATCTTACAAACATTTCATATACTCAAACAACCCATGGTATAAATGATGTAAAACACAACATTAATGGCATAATAAATGCTCTCCAATAAATGTTCATAAATGAGCAAACATAGAATCTTACTACATAAGCTTGGAAGCTTCAATCAATTGCTCCTAAGAACTAGATTTAGCTACAAGAATTCATACTAATTAATGCTAAACAACCAAACATAATACAAGAGATTGCAAAGATGAAAATGGAAGAAAATAGGGTTTTAAGCAGTGATAAAAACGCAGGTGAAGAAGATTGTGAATGAGAGGAAAGGGAGTGTTATTTATAGTACAAAAAGGATAAGGTGAAATTCTGGCCACCCGTTGGTCGCGACTCGCGACGGTCTCGCGACGAGGCCATTGTGACTCCCGACGGGTGCCAGAATTTTTCCTTGTTTCCTTTTTTCTTCTTCTTGTGGTATAAAATCATCTTCATAGCAATTCCTCTCATTTTTCAAGTCTTCAATGTCTCCAAAAATGGTCTTCAATGGCCTCCAGTCTTCATGTGTTTGAAGCAAGTCTTCAAAAGTCTTCAAAAATGTGATCTTAAATGGCCTCTAGTCTTCATTGCCTTCGCGTTCTTCCCTTGTCACGCAAAATCCACTTAGAAGAGGTCAAAGAGCGTAAAGTTGCTCTTACCCCTCCTAAGAGAATTTCAAGGTAAAACACAAGCTCTTGATAATAAAAGAGCACAAAATTGACCCAAAATAGTATTAAATTATGCACATAAAATGGACAGATCACAATATAATACAAGATGTTAGTAAATATAATAATTATGCACACAAATACCCAAACTAAGAGATAAAACACATCAAGTAAACATACAGTAATTTTAAAAATAAAGTTTAATTAATAAACAACCAAATCAATATAAAATTAATTAAAAAGGCAACTTATTATTTAATAAAACTAAACAGGTAAACAAATTAATAACATCAACAAGTACATAAACTATTTATACTGCAACTCTACACATAAAAAATTGAAAGTATAGTGAAACAAAACACTGAAACACCAAATGTAAAGGACAACATACCTAAACTAATAAATTCTAAATCATTCAACTTATTATGAAAAAAATATTAAAACTGAAATATTCAGTGTACACACATAAAGTAAAATCACAAATACTTAAAGTAATAAAACATACCTAGAACCATCAGGAAGGAAAATTTCACAGACTTGTTTAATCTAGCGTGTCACTTCCATGCCATCATTAGTGTTCCCCGCTAAACGATGAGTAGAAACATTTCTCTTTGCAGCAGGTGCAGAAACACCATTTCCATCTCGCTTGCGCTTTCCCGCCGTAGAAGAATTGTTCGACGGCCCACTCCCATCTCCAGCAACGTCCTCATTACTGTTCCCAGATGGCTTCTTCCCAACAGGCTTCTTCGCTGTAGACACCTTCGCTACAGGCTCCATCGCAACTGACTTGTTCGCTGCAGGCTTCAATGCAGACATCTACAATGCGGGTTTCTTCACTGCAGGCTTCTTCACTGCAGGATTCACAACTAGCTCCTTCACAACTGGCTCCTTTGCAGTCGGATCGTTCACAACCGGCTCGTTTGCAGCAGGCTTCTTTGAAGCGGGCTTCTTCACTGCAGGCTTCTTCGTTGTGGGCTTCACAGCCAGTTCCTTCACAACTGGCTCGTTTGCAGCAGGCTTGTTCATAGCTGGCTCATTTGCAGCAGGCTTCTTCACTGCAGGCTTCATCGCTGCAGGCTTCACAACCGTTTCCTTCACAACTGCCTTCTTTGCAGCCACCTTCTTTGCAATCGGCTCATTTCCTTTCCCGTCACAAACCTTTTGTTTGCCCTCTTCATTTGCATCCACCATAGCAGGAGGCGGATCAATAAAATCATCATCTTCCATATAATCTTCATCACTAATAGTTCATTTAACTTTAACCTTCTTCCTAATACCTTTCTTTTGACAAATTTTTTAACCTACAACACACAAATGAAAAATAAAAAATATATATAATAAATCAAAAACACAAATTAGAAGCATAGAAATCAATACATACCGGAATTGGTTTCACATCTCAAACCTTCAATAACAACTTTTATCTGGGCACTTACGAGACCTGCAACAACACAAGTAGAACTTAAAATTTTTAAAAATTAACAGATTCTAAATAAAACATAAAGTAATGAAAGATACACAATAAAAAATATATTTAAGCGTACCATGAATATTTCTTTCAGCAGAATCCTTATTTCTTTCAGCAGAACCCTCATTTCTTTCAGCAGAAACATTTCCAGAAAAAAAAACAAAAACTAATGAGTTTAATAGAAAAACTAAACAACAATAAATATGAACTAATAATTCAAATACTAACCACTATGTTCAATATTAGTTGAAGCAGTACGACAAATAATCACAGGCTTCTCCACAACTGCATAATAAAAAATGTTAATGTAGATTATAAAGTGAAATATCCAATCTTAACTAATGAGTAAAATAGCTTAACTACAATAACGAAAGAAATAGCTTAACTAATGAGTAAAATAGTATACATTAACAAAATGTTAGTGCATGTTGATCACACCACATGCATCTACAATAACAAAACAAAACAAAACACATAAATACCAAAGGTAACACACTAAACAGTAAAACTTAACAAAAAATAGAATATATTAAATTTACCACTTTTATCTTGAACCCTAGACAGATCACTTACATCTATAATAGCAGAACAATATACTTAAATACAAAATGTAAACAACTAAACAGTCAAAGTGAAATAAACAGAGACCAGAATGTATTAAATTTACCAAACTTATCTTGAACTCCGGTCATATCACATACATCACAAATAAAAAACAAAATATTTAAATACCAAAAGAAAACCACTAAACAGTCAAAGTAACACAAAAAAAATTAGAATTCCAACCAGCAACTCTATTTGGCCTATCTAAATCAGATTTACTAGCACTTTTGCGCAATCTCCTCACAATATCAGCTATAAAATTTTTTTTATCAGCAATACATAAAGCAATCAATTAAAAACCAACTAAAAATTGAATAAAATTCAATCATATTTAAATACATGTGGTAGTAGTTTTCTTCTGGTTTTTTTCCCTTTTATTCACAGGAGGTTTAGAACCTGGCAATTAAACAATCAATTAAAATAAAAACATAAAGACTAAAATTTAAAAAATTACAAACTAACAATATACATACCATCCAGCAATTTGGACTGCAATCTACTCGATTTCCTCAAGCAAATTCCATCACCTACATTTGAAAAGTAATCACATAAAAACTTATATTAAAAACTGAAACACCGAACGTACACAAACCAATACAACTCTGTGTATACACATACAAAAAGGCAGTGCAAACAGAAAACACATTAACATGCGAACTAAACACATAAATAGGCTAACTAAAAAAAAGTGCAAACAAAAAACATGCAAACTAAATAAATCCTAAACTAAACCAGAACAGATCTACAACAAAGCCTGAACTAAATACATAAACAGCCTAACTAAACACACACACAACCTAACTAAATAGATGAACAACCTTACAGAGAGACAATGCAAACAAAATAGAGCCTAAACTAAACACATAAACATGAAAACTAAACACATAAACATCCTAACATAAAGACAATTCAAACAGAAAACATACAAAGTAAACAGAGCATAAAATAAACCACAAAAGAGGCACAACAAAGCCTGAACCAAACACATGAACAACCTAACTAAACACATGAACATCCTAAATAATTTGTTATACACCGTTTCATATATAAAATAGAGAAAGATCTAAAAATCAGCAAAACAGAGCAACACAACACAAAAAAATATAGCAGATTCAATAACAACGAACAACACATAAAATCAACAAACAATGAAAGAGAAAAATCAAAGAAACCAAACAAAAAACCCTAAAAATACAAAAAAAAAAAAGAAAGAAAAAACCTTATATTCAAGCGTGGATGAGGCACTAACAACATCATCAACCTCCAGGTAATATTTACTAGCAATTCTTCGTTCGATTCCATCATATCTACAAAATGCCAAAACAAAACTCAGAAACACACAATATAAGGTAAAAAAACACATGCACACCCGGATTTACAGAGATAAGCGCCAGAATGATATAGAAATCATCGGAGAGGTAGAAAAAAAATAAAAAAAACCCTAAATATAAACCCCAAATCTAGTGAAAATAAGAAATTCTAACCTCTATAGAACCGGATTGAAGAGGGTGATGTAATACAACTGAAAAATTGCAAATTTGAAACGATTCGAGTAGTTGAATCGTGAATTTATGGTAGCGGTTTTGAGAGGTTTGTGAGAGGGTTAATGCGAGCGTGTGAGAGAGAAATTAGTTGGAGCTGTTGAATTTAAAAACTAAAAATTGAAAATTAACTAAAATATCTATATTATGTAGTATTGCTTCCATGCCCCTAAACATATTTAATTTATGGTGAGACCCCTAGTCTCACCATAAGCTTGGGTGAGATGGTCTCACCCAAGTCTTTGTATCTGAGAGTCCGTCTCATACAAGACCGTCTTACCGTAAGCCTGGGTGAGATGGTCTCGCCCAAAACATCCTCACGGTTTCAATCGATCTTAACTGCTGCAATCCATCGATCCAAAACGTTCAAAGATCAAATCCCCAACTTCTGTTATTAACAATGACAAACGATGGTTAGCAAGAAACGAAGTTCATGATTCAAAACTACATAATCAAATCGTTTGTTGAATAATATACAATCAAATTATGTGAATTATATATATTTTGCAGATCGGAAGATCAATTGATGTACGAAAAAGATGATAGCAAAACCGAAGCTTCATCAACAAGTCTTCTCAACAATGAACGACAAATTACTGTGGTGAATGGCACAATCAATGAAATCAAACAAAATTCTATAAAAGATGAGTATGAAAAACTTGAATCATCATATAAAACTTAATTTAATCTGCTTGCGAATGTTTCAACTCCTATTGCTTGTGAATATTTTGATGCAGACTGATCTTTCAGCTCAAAAAGGTTGCTAGTGTTTTAATGTTCAAAATTGATGCTCTGTACCAGTATGTGAAAATAATTTTGTAGATCTGTATCAAGCTGACTAGAATAAACTGTTATATGATGTTACTTATGTAGAGGTTGATGCGTTAATGAAAGTGACGGATACTTGTGTATTTGATGTCAATTGCTATTGAATATTGGCTGCTAGAACTAGTGTATCATGCTATAAACAGAATGAGTGATTTGATTATGCTCATTCATAAAACTGGATGCTCAGTTCTGGCATGGGTAACAAATCTTAGAATTATGATTCAAAGACAAACATGCATATACTGCTATGTGATGTTTCTATTATACGGATTGACGTTTTAATAAAAGTGTTTGATTCTTCTGCACCTAATTCAGAAACTTACCTGCACATACTAGTATGTGATGTTTCTATCGTATATATTGATGTTTTAATAAAGTGTTTGATGTTCCTACACAATATGTCAACTGTTATTGAAATTGATAGAATTGATCTGTGATTTTATAATCAAACTAAATGATCTGTGATTTTACTAACAGATATGCCAGATGATTTTTCTAATCTATTGGAGATATATGCAAGGGAGTGTTTGCAAGGAGTGAGAGCAAGAACTTGGGAAGAGCTTGAAAAACTGTATCGAGCACATGTAACTGCACTTGGATTTTGTGTAAGGAAGTCAACAACAAGACAGTCAAACCAAGGAGTAATTAGGGAAAAATATTTCACATGCTAATGTGAAGGAAAGTCCATTTCAAGAACTAAAACAAACCTACTCTACAACCATAAAGGAAGAGAGAAATAAAATCAAACATGATGCAAAGCTCAGATCAGGATCAAGCTTGTTGATGAAAAGTTCTATGGAATCAAGCACCACTTCATTGAGCATAACCGTGAGTGCACAAGATCAGAATGGCAGTACCTGCAATGTAGTGAAAGAAGAATAAAAAATGAGAAAGCAAGAGCAATCGAAGCTATGGAAAAGTCAGATCTCAAACTAGTAGCAAGTTACAAATATTTAGCATGTGCTGCCCACAGAGAAGAAAATGTTAGGCACACTATGAGAGATGACATTAATTATGTGAACAGGTACAAAATGGACACTATAGAAGGGGGGATGCTCAAAATGTCATAGATGAGCTTTATCAGATTGCTACTGCCGAGGAATGCTACTTTTTTAGAGTCAAGTTGGACGATGAAGGAAAACTAACATCACTCTTTTGGAGAGACTCAATTATGAAAGAAGATTGCATGCTATATGGTGATGTTGTGATTTTTGACACCACTTATCGGCCAAACAAGTATAATCTCTTTTGTGCTCCGATTGTCGAAATAAACAATCACTAGAATAATGCAATCCGTGGGTGCACTTTTATTGGAGACGAAAAGGCTCAAACTTTTGTATGGCTGCTGGAGGTATTTAAAAAATCAATGGGGGGAAAACAACCAGTAACTATATTCACTAACCATGATTTGGCTACGGCAAAGGAAATTAAAGAGGTATTTCTAAACTATGTCTGATGATTGATGTTTCAAGTTATGTGCTTAACCTTTTAAATATTAACAATGATTTTTTAAGTATTCCTTCAGTTGATGTTTTGAACCAGTGTCTAACTTGTTATATTATTCAGATGATGTTTCATCAAAAAGGTCTAACCTGTTATGTTATTCAGTTGATGTTCTAAATATATTTTTTAGAACATTGCTTCTCATTATCTGACTTGTGATGTCAATAATTTAATGTTTTAAATCATCACCACAACCTGTTTTAGAACATCTGAGAACTCATCATGGACATGTATACATTTTCTCTTGGTTTTGACACTGCAACATTAGCATCCTACATTTATAGTCGATAATCCATTAGCAACATATGATCTTTTTAAGAAACTGGTTAATGATGCACATACTAAAATTTTTGTTTTGTAGGTATTCAAAGAAACAAAGCACAGACTCTGTTTGTGGCACCTTAAACAGAAGGCAATTAGTCATAACGGTAAAGTAAAAAGTGATGAAGAATTTGGAATGACATTCGACCACTATTTGAAAGGTTATGCAAATGAATAAGAATTTGAAAGATGCTGGAATTCCATGATAGAAACCTACCAGCTGCAAAAAAAAGGGATTGGTTTAAGCGCTTGTACAAAATCCGGGATAAATGGTGCACTGCACTATGCAAGGATTTCTTCTCAGCTGGAACTTTGTCATCACAACGTAGTGAAAGTACCAACAACGCAATCAGCTTCAATGCTTCAAAAGCAACCAACTTGACATAGTTTTTTGTAATATTTGGAAAAACTGTCAAATGTTGGAGAAGCACGGAGATAAGCAGGGAATACAACGGATCAATAGGAAAACCAAGACAGTTGTAGAAGGGCTCGGATTACTGAAGAAAACTGGGAAGATATACACTCTTAAAATTTTCAAGGACTTTGAAACAGAGTGGAAATTGGAAATGACGAGTAAAGTGAAAAAAATATTCAACATTGGCTATGAAGATGTTCACAAAGTCAGCCCAGAAAATAATGAAACAAAGGTAGAGAAGGTTTATGACAGACTCAGGGATGGTAAAGTGGAGATCAAGTGTTCATGTATATACTTTGAAAAAGTTGGGTTGTTGTGCTTCCACAGCCTTCGTGTGCTCCACTTGCACAACATCACAACAATACCTGAAGATTATATACTGAAAAGATGGACAAAGATAGAAAAGAAGGAAATATGGAATTGAGTACTTGGAGGTGCATCAACACAAAACAACGAGAACAACAATGAGATGAAAGGTAAGATACCGTAGTTCCATGAGATGCTCAGATAATACTACAATTTCGTGCTGAAATGTGAAGATGACAAAAATACTCGTAGAGCACTTGAGGATGGTTTGAACAGGGATTCAACTACAGTATGTCGGCTGCTTTCAATGAAATATCAAGACAAAACTGGACATTCAGCCACAAACAATGCCAAAGACTCACCAACAAAAAGTGCTCCTGAATTCCTAGATATAAAAAGAGCAAAAACAAAGGGAAGAAGTAAGAGGTTGAAAGGAAAGCTTGAAAGGAAAGCTTGAAAGGAAGAAAACACACAAGAAGAAATTTAGGTCCAAGACTCCAAAAGCCCAAATCATTTAAATTAGGAAAGACCAAAGTTGATGAAGGATGAGTTATGAACTTGCAGAACAAATTGATGTTTCAGTACTTTCATTTGACATTTCAAGACTTTCATTTGATGTTACATTTTTTAGAATTGAGGACTTTGAATTAAAATTATATCTCAACTTAGTAGAATACATAAGGTTTTATTATGTACATCATTCTAAAGTTTACTGGTCTCTATAAGTTTCTTGGTTGAGAACTGAAATTAAATTTGCAGGAACGTGATCTTTTAAATTATAAGTGTGATAAATTACAGATATGTAATGTGCTTTTAAAGTAACTGGATTTTTACATTCAGTATACCAAAAGTTACAACTAGAAATATGTCACATTTTTTATAGATACACTAGACAACTACTAAAATGTGATATTCTAATTTTAAAACATAATATTTCATACATAATCATTAATGTAAAAAACTCTACAAATTGACTAATGAGAGTTAAAGCATAAGAATAAGCTTTATTATCAATACCCTAAAACATCAAGACCTACTCATGAAATGTCACTGCATTACTTTAAAATGTCAACTTCACGCCAAAATCCAAAAATCAAATGTCAAATTCCAACAAGAATTCTGAGAATCACCTAACCAACAATCCAAAAATACTTAAAACATCATCCACAAACATAAGTTCATCACATCCAGAAACCATCCAAAACCAACAATACTAAAATATCAGCCAACAGTACTACTTAAAACATCATCATTTAACACAAGTTCATCACATCATTAAAAAAGAACTATTTCTTCTCGAATCCCTTCGATGACTTTTTTTGCTTGTCCACCTTCTTCTGAGCAACTGTAGACCCATTATTTTCAGGTACAACAGTAGAAGAACCTGCAACTCGTCCAATATCTTCCAAGCTCTCAATCCTAAGACTAAAAGAAGGTCCAGGCCCAGTCTTCAATGTTGGAACTTTAGGAGTGCACTTCTTCACTGAATTCTTAATAATTTCTTCGATCTGATAAAAAAAGCCATCAGAAAATAATCCTGTGAACAAACAAGAATATGAACTGGAGGAACAGCATCTTGCGCAGTAGCTGGAGCTTTTTCACCAAGCTTCATCATCTCAGCCACATGATCTGGTAACAATTTCAATATTCCTAGCAAATCTCATTGAGCGCTCAACAACATCCTATAAAAAACAACATTATTACTCATAATTTGAAACATCATTTTAAACACAACAAGCATTACATAAATAAAAAAACTAACAGAAGGAGCTTCAGCAAGAATCTTCTCGTCAGTGGTTAAATCGTCAGGAATTTCCAACACTACAAAGCAAGAGGTAATGCGGGCAGTGCCATTACCTTGTCCTGAACCTAACTTTAATTTTCCTAGTGAAGTCAAAGGAAAAACCATTGCCACTCATCACGCAAGCATCAAACCCATCACTCACTGTGGACTTACAAGTAACCTTAACCTTACTGTCATCAAAGTGTTGGACTAAGGGGAGGGAAAGTAGGCAATGAGATTCCTTGAAATGTAAATATATAAAGATAGCACATCAAAGGTAGAAATACAAAACCATTTATAGCATCAAATGGACCTTTGTTGTACCTCTCAACATCATCACATAATATTTTAAGCACATACCCACACCAATCCTTATTCCTGATTCCATTCACATTTTCCACAACCCTCAAAAGCTTAAAATCAACATTACTTCTAGATGTGGGAGTAAGGAAAGTACATAGCACATACATAAAAAAACTTCTTAAACAGATCACCTTCCTCAGTCAACAATGACATCTTACCTAGCAACCTATCACAAGGAATATTTTCATGTTTATCAGCCCCTAAATCCATCTTCCATTTAAGCCTCAACTCCATATCTCTGTTCTGCCCCTTACCTGAGTTACTAACATCTACAACCTCAACATCACTTATAGGCAGACACATGGAATCATAAACATCATCCTTGGTTATATAATACTTATCACTACCTATTCGCTGCAAGCGACTAATTGGGTTAAATTTAGATACCAGATATTGAATCAAATTTTTGGGCAAAATACCAAAATTTATCTTCAATAATCCTTCAAATCCTATACTAGATACTGATAGGAAATCAGTCAATGATTTCACAAGCTTTACGATCTTACCAGGGCTACACTTTGTAGAGTAGCCTCTCTTTGAGCTGCAAAAAAAAACAACACTGAAATATGAAACATATCATAAAAATTTAAGTCATTAATGCATACCTTCATGGATCATTGACACCCTTCAGAATTTTTGACTTCACAACTCCACTCTCCTTTCTAACCCTCTTCCTCACAATAGAGTTCCCTTTACCAACAGAAGCTATTTTACATACATCAACATCTTTGCCACCTTCCTCATCTGAATTATCAGGCTCTCCACCATCATCATCAACCTCTTCATCAGAATCATCAGAGTCATCCTTCTCACTAGACCTAACTTTATAATCATCCTCATATACATCAGACCTATCTTCATCATCATCCTTCTCACTAGACCTAACTTTATAATCATCCTCATATACATCAGACCTATCTTCATCATCATCCTCATTTTCATCAGAATCATTATGCTTCTCCTCACTCACTAATTTATTCTCATTATCATTACCATAACTCTCCTCACTTTTAGACTTACTACCAATAACATCACCGACTTTTTGTGAAACATCAACAACATTTTCTGAATTCCCTTCCCTCTCCCCTTGTCAGATTTTTCACCTTCTTCATAATTATCTTCACTTTCATTGCCTCCCTCCTTCTTAGATTCCTCTTCAGCCTCTCCATCTTCCTCAACATCATTTGGCTTCTCAACTTCACCGTCAGAACCGTCATCAGATTCTGAACCATCAACATCTTCATACCCCTCATAACTTATCTCCATTTTATCAACCAGTCTGATCATTATGATCAGTTTCATCAATGGTAGCATCAAGTGTTTGAGATTGAGAAGGACCAGTACTAAAGATCTCATTCGCAAAGAAAAACAATAAATACATAGTCAAATAATTGGGTAACACAAAATTATAATAAGGATTGAAAATTTAAAATAACAGGGTTAAAACATATAGATTACCAGATAGAATATCAGCAACTCCAGCATCAGTCAGCATATCTTTGTAACGAAGCTTTGACTGGAGAATCTTCGAAGCTGAAGAAACCTTTTTAACAGCAACACCTATAAATATATTAAAACAAAAAATGCAAAAGAATAAGATTACAGAACAAGTAACATCAAATCAAACGAAGAATGTATAAAAGAGGGAAAAATATACAACTTGGTTTGGAAGATTTCTCAATTTGAAAAGAAACTTTTTCAGCATCGTCAACTACATTTAAAGAAACATCATAGCATATTAAAAAGAACTAGGCAAAAAATAATAAAACATTAAATCACAGAACTAAGTATTCCAAAGGTTTTTTTAAAAAATACTGTTACCTGTTTGGGCAGATTTTCCAATCTGTAAAGTTGGAACTGGGCTAACCACCTTATCTGAATGAAATAAAAAATTAAGATCAAATTACTGAACAAGAAGAAGCAAAAAGTAAGACATCAAAAATAAAAAAAAGAAGTTTTAAAAGGGACTATTTTTACCCTTTAGCAGAATCTAGACTTACAGCATCACCTGAAATATATAAAACATGTAGCCATAGTAATAAAAGGTAAAGAGTAATTAGTGGCACATCAATAATCAGAAAAAGATATATTTAAAAGGGAAATTACTGTACCTTTTGTAGCAAATTTTTTTTCCAGGCAGATCAGAAGCTGAAACATCAAAACATACTGCTAAATGGTAAATAATAATAAATAAATAATAAAAGTAAGAAAAATAAATATTTAAAAGAAAAACTAATTTTACCCTTTTTAGCAGATTTTTTACCAGGCTCAGAAGATACTTGGCTGACACCCTCTCCTGAAAAATATGAAACATCAAACTGTAGTGGTAAATGGTAAAAAATAAATAATAAAAAAATTAGAAAAAGAAATATTAAAAAGGAAAACTATTTTTACCCTTTTTAGCAGAATTTTTTTCAAGCTTAAAATAAGAAACTTGGTTGACACCCTAACCTGAATAATATGAAACATCAAACCATAGTTGTAAATGGTATAGAGTAATTAATAAAAAATCAAAATCAGAAAAAGAAGAATTTAAAAGGAAAACTATCTTTACCATTTTTAGCAGATTTGTTTTCCAGCCAAAGAAGAATCTTGACTGACACCACCTGAATTACATAAAACATCAAACCATAGTGGTAAAAGGTAAAGAGTAATAAATAAAAAAATTATAAATCATAAAAAGTAGAATTTAAAAGGAAAACTATCTTACCCTTTTTAGCATAATTTTTCCAGCCACAACAGAGGCTAAACTGACACTATCACCTGAATTACATAAAACATCAAATCATAGAGGTAAAAGGTAAATAGTAATAAATAAAATATCAAAAAAAGTATTTAAAATAAAAACTATCATTACCCTTTTTAGCAGATTTTATTTCCAGCCACAGTAGAAGCCAGACTAACACCATCACCTGAATTACATAAAACATCAAACCATGGTGGTAAAAGGTAAGGTGTTATAAATCAAAAATAAAAAATCAGAAAAAGAAGTATTAGAAAAAAACAATGATTACCTTTTTTAGTAAAATATTTTCAGACTCAGAATTAGCTTGGCTCACACCCTCACCTGAATTATATCGAACATCAAACCATATTGGTAAATGGTAGAGAGTAATTCATAAAATATATATTGAAAAATAAATCAAAATTATAAATATTACCAGTTATATTCTCAGCTGAAACAGAGGCAATCTGGTTGGAATGAATAGTACTAGCACCGTCTCTAAAAAATATATAAACATCATCAAAGATTTAAAATAGGTATTATCAAATCAATAAACAATCACATAATAAAACACAATATTAAAATTTGAATAGTACTTTTGCCATCAAAATCGCTCTCACGCTCAGCAAGAACTTTACCCTTACCACTCATCGCTTTGACTCGTTTAATAGCAGCTTGATTTACACACATCTTCCGGATATTTTCTTTAGGGATAGAAGAATTAGGAACTGGAGATGCTGGGATAGGCACCTCAGTCACTTTCTTCTTTTTCACATTTCTTAGACTCGGAGCTGAAGGGAAACCAAAACATTAATAAAAATTTAAAACATACAACAGAATTATACAGATAAACATATACCTACAGTAAATGTAGGTGTCGTCAGACCACAAATCCTATCAGATTTTCTGACAGGAACACCACAATCTAAAATAAAAGAAAAAAATGTTTATAACATAAATAACATCACCACCCATACATGTAGATAAATATCCACAGAAAATAAAAAATATCAATCAGAAAGCAAGTTTAGAACTAGAATTCAGCAAATCAAATAAATAAAACAGATGATCATTAAAGAAATATAAGACATCAATGAAGAACAAACAGCATCATTTTGGAAAAAAATGACAAAAAAATATGAACATACAAAAAAACTATGAAACCAGCACACATAAAATATCATATAGAAATAGTTGATATAAATTAGTAAACACTAGAACCATCATCACACATAAAACAACACAGTACAAAGAAACACTAGTACAAGAACAGTAAAGTCAATTGAAATACTAATATCATCAAATCAGAACTGTAAAGCATCAAATAAAAACATATATAATAAAAAGCATCAACTGATACAATTAAATCATCACTCTTACTGAAAAAATCGATAGAATCACTGTAATTTAAAAATCAAGCAATAGTGACAATAAAAAACACATATAATAAGAACTACATACATGACACAGTTCCAACATTAGAACTACATAAATGAAGTCAAATGAAAACCTTGAAACATCATATTCAAACATTAAAACATCATGTAAAACCCTAGACGACAAAAAAATGAACAAATATAGTAATAAATTCAAATATTCCTGCCAAACAAATAAAAAAAGCAACAAATCTTGAGAAGAAGTCTTCCTCTTCTGCTTTACAGCAACCTTCGAAGAAACGGAAGGCTGGGAGTATGATTTTGCAATTTTCAACACCGCATCGTCTATACAACCCGAATCAACAAGATCTCCTTCCATTGACATCTACAAAACGATAAACATGAAAAATAATACAGTTAAAAACGATCGACATCAATGAAAACATAATAAACAACATGCATGTGAAAACCTTCAGCTTCACAATTACCTCTTGAAATACGATAACAACCTCCAATCGAAGAGAGTAATAACTACTCGAAGAAAGCTCAGAGTTCGCCAACAAAAAAGCTTACTAAACAATAAAATGGCTAAAAGAAAATATTATAGGCCGGAAGCACAAATCTAGGTCGTTGCAGTTACCTGATGAAAAACCGAACCAATTATCAAGTAAAAATGGAAGAAACTCCAAAAATCAGACCAGAACGACCGATTACACTCACATGAAACACGATCGGCTGCTTATTAAGCAACAAGAACGGATGAAAGTACATAAATCGATAGCAAACCTAGGTCGCTAGAAAAAAGAGGGAAAATAGAGAGAGAGAGGGAGGGAGAGAGAACGAATATGTTTTTTGAGAGAAAACGAAGCGGTTTTGGAGAGAGAGAAAAAAAGGTAAGAATGAGGGGAAGACGAAGAGATACTGAATAGTAAGTGTATGCTCAGATTTAATTTAATCACAATTCAGTCCCTAAAAAACAATAAAACTATAATTAATACCTCATCCCAAATTAAGTATGTGTTATTTATATTTTAATCTCTGGTCTCGTTGCGAGACCGTCTCGCACAAGACTTTGTCATGTTGAATTCTTCTATTACAGTCCTTCATTGAAACTTTGAGAGCTCAAGCTTTATTTTTTGTAGACTAAATTATTTTTTGGTCCCTAACATATGACCCAATACTATCTTTTGGTCCTCGCTTCCAAACTACCTCCTTTCAGTATCCTACAAATTCAAAACGATTTGTTTGGTCCCAAACGCGGTTTCAAGGTGGTTTTTCAGGTGGGACCAAAAAAATAATTTAGTCTACCCGAAAACTGCTCGGAATCTGGTTTGGGGACCAAACAAATCGTTTTGAATTTGTAGGGTACTAAAATGAGGTGGTTTTGAAAACGGGAGCCAAAAGATGGTATTATGTCATATGTTAGGGACCAAAAAATCGATTTAGTCTTTTTTGCATATAGTTTCGATTCATGGTTTTTTTTTCTTGTGTGTGAGCTTGTGTGTCTATTTTTTGAGATTGTGCAATTGAGATTAGTTGATTGAACTTCTTGAATTGGGCTATGAGAATGCAGAGGTTGGTGCAATGCATGCAATGGTGTATTTTATGCATGCCCAATGTCAATGCCTTATTTGTAGTGTATTTCAGTGTTGCAGGGACTATATTGCTCCCTCAACCATTAATGCTACCGGTCAGGTTTGGTGTTTCTTAACCCCTTTCAGTCATACATTAGAACCACCTGTTGTTTCTTTGTAAGTTATGTCTGGAGGACAGCATGTAGGAATGTATACTCTGTTTTTGGAGGGTCCAGGTCTCCTTCTGTCTGCTCTTTCATTAGTGTAGAATATTGTATAATGCTCCAATTAGGCACATTAAACTTGTGTGGTTAAGTTATATAATCTTTCATGTTTAAAACTTTTGTTGTTATCATCATTATTCTGCTCTTTGTTATCATCATCACTATGAAGTAATTGCTTGTCTTATCTTTGAGGATAACAGTTTTTGGGATACTATTTTTTTATTTGCATCTATTCCCTTGAGTCAGAATTGCGAATTGCTCTATTCGCTAAGGTGGCATTGCGAACAATCCAAACAGCTTCCAGGAAGGTATCAGGAGTTAATTCCTCATCCTCTTTTGTTACCAAATGTTTCTGCCAACCAAATTTCAGTTGCTGACTTATAATGATCGCATTCTATTTCTCGTTCCTATATTATTAAGGTTTTCTCTCATTTGCACGAACTTGACCTGAGGGATCATCTACGGTACTTCCACATAATTCTATAAAGTTTGTTTTCAGTTGTTGTTAATGTCCTATTTATTCTGTTTTGCATTCACCCGTGAAGCAGGTGGTTTGAATCGAATAACAGACCGGGGTAGCCGCATTATCAACTTAAATTTTTCCTGCCGGGTTTTCAACGTTATTTCATCTATACTGGAGGCATAATGTTTTTTACATTTAGCTTTTTTGCTAGCATTTTGTTGCTTCTTTACCAATTTACGATTCTAATTTTAGCTACTCTAACATAAGGCCTTGAACTATTCATGGTATCAGGTATTCTTGCCTACAAATTTGGAGCTCCTTTGATCAACTTCCATTTTTACACATATCAACTTCCATTTTTCGCTCTCTGGAAAAACGCTCTCTGAAAAACTCCATCTTGCTCACTGTATATTTTCCGCCGATAACGGCTATCTTGCCGGCAACGGCTAATTTTCCGTCGGCTTGGGCTTCGACGGCCACCCAATCGGCGATGCCGACGGAGATGGCGACACCCAGTGCTAACCAATTTCCCCCCAAAACCTTCGCTTCAGTTCTCCAAAGCAAAGCTCCGCCCCTTTTAAAAACTTTACCCAACAATCCAGAGCTCATTCCTAAATCTCAACACTTAGGAGAACCATTGTGCTTATACTCAGATGACCAAATAGCTACTCTCTCAGCCCATTATGCTAACGCTCTGGTCGAAAAGTTTACAAGGGGCAGACTTTCAATGGAACAATTGGAGCAAGCTTTCAAAACTGTGGGATTTGAAGGTAAGTATCAACTTGGTTCTTTGGATTACAAACACGTTTTGATAAGATTCGAGCACATAAATGATTACCAGAGATGCTGGATGAAATGTATTTGGAATCTGAATGGTGTCTCCCTAAAAATGTTGAAATGGACCCCTGATTTTTCAACCCATAGAGAATCACCTATAGTCCCTATCTGGTGCACTATCAAAGAGGTGCCATTATATTACTATAATTCAGCTTCTATTGAGGCTATTGGAAACAGCATAGGAAGTTTCATAAAAAATGATTTGGCAACAGAAATGTTAACAAGGCCCTCTACAATCAAATTTTGCGTTGAAATAGATATCCAAAAACCTCTGAGTAGTTTTATAAGGTTAGGTTCTGTGACCAACAACAGGAAATATCAGATTGAATATGAGGACATACCTCTTTACTGTGATCACTGTGCAAAATTAGGTCATTCCCTATCCCAGTGTAAAGTTAACTTCCAGGCTAACAATGATAGATCTCAGGAGCCTATTATTGAACAGAATCTACCTCAGTACCTATGGCAGGCAACAGGTAAAAAATTTGATAAAGCACCCCTAATCCTAGACTCTGTGGATGAACAACCTCTTCCAGAGGAAAATTTGGAGATAGGTTCCTCTGAACAACTCAGCAAACTGACTAATCCAAACTTGATAGTTAATCAGGGCATAAGGTGTATTTCAAGTGATATTAACAAGTCTCTTCATATTTCTGATAGCTCACTATCAAGGCTGCTAAATGATACTGCAACTTCTAAACCCACATTTTCGACTTTTGCTAAAGATGATATGCAGATTGGCTCTTCTACTCTCTCTTTGTATAGTCCTGCCCATAAAAACTCCTACTCCCAGCCTGGGAAGATGGCAAACAGGTTTCTGGTTTTGCAGGTTCCTGAAAACACTAAGGATAATGAAGTGGAGGCTGAGGCTACTAGGCCTATAAATGAGATCTTGACTGAAGAGATGCACATTCCCAACATTTCCCTTTCAGGTAACATCCAAGGTAAGGCCAAAGCTAAAAGAAATAACTACTTAAGCCAGATTAACAAAATGATGCTCAGATCATCTACAAAAAGTAGTAAATCAGGTGAACAATGATAGTAAAACTGAATGTTAACTTCTTAGTATGGAACCTTAGGGGAATGGACTCTTCACTGTTAAGGCTATCTAATTTATGCAAGGTAAAGAAAATTCAATTGTTGTGTATTATTGAACCTATGCATAATAACTCTCAATGTGAAGATTATATGAAAAAGTTATCCTTCTCCCAGAATTTGACACTGTCTAATGGCAAAATATGGCTTATGTGGTCTAACAACTTATCTGTCTCAATAATATCCCCTCATGAATAGTTCATGCATGTATCCATTGCTCATCAGTCTGCAAATTTGATAATGGATGCAGTTTTTGTATATGCCCTAAGGGATAGAGAAGGTAGAAAGATTTTATGGTCAGAGCTTAGCTCTATCCCAAAGGGTGACACTATCTTTATGGGTGATTTTAATGAAATTACTTCATTAACTGAATACAGAGGTCCAAGTTCCCCAGCATTAGGCAGTATTAGGGATTTTAACTCATGGATCAACTCTAATGGCATCCAGGAAATTAATACAGTAGGAAACCTATTTACATGGTGTAATTCTAGACTTAGAAACCCTACCTCTAAAAGGCTAGATAGGGGTCTGTGCACTTTGTCTTGGATCTCTAAATTTCCATCCTCATCGATCCAAATTCTAAATAGACAAACCTCGGACCATGCCCCCCTTTTTCTTCAGGTTTCTAACCTGACCTCTTCGAATCCGAAGCCTTTTAGATTCATTGATGCTTGGTTTCAGCGGGAAGAATTCATTTCAGTGATAAAAAATAGTTGGGACTCTCCAATTGGTGGAACTGGTATGCTAAGATTCTATCTCAAATTGATTAGACTTAAGAAATCTGTAAAAAACTGGAACAGAGAGATATTTGGAAACATTGATTTAAATGTTAAAAAAGCTGAGGAAGACTTAAGAGTTCAAGAGGTAAACTACAACTTGAATCCCACATTATCTGAGCGTATAAAATTGAATGAAAAAAATGCTGTCTTGCTTAAGGTTTTAAATGAAAAAGAAAAATATTGGAAACAGAAGGCTAGATTAAGATGGCATAAGCTTGGAGATAATAATACTTCCTTTTTTCATAAGGTAGTGCAAGAGCGAAACAGTAAACTTCAGATAACTAAAATAAAAAACAGGGAGGGGCAATGGATAAATTCTCAAGCAGATATTCAAAATGAAGCTATTCACTATTTCTCTGAGTTACTGTCTGAATCTGAGCTGGCCACTGATGATACCTATTTCTCCCATGCTCTTGGTAAGCCTGTATCAGAACCAGAACTTGAATCTGTCATTAGGAGTTTAAATAAAACAAGTAGCCCTGGGCCTGATGGATTTTCTCCAAAATTTTTTACAAAAAGCTGGTCTATAATAAAAATAGATTTAATGGATGCTGTCAATGAGTTTATTTCTGGTGCTGATATTCCTAAGGGTATCTCTAGCACCTGGATTACCCTCATACCAAAAAAACCAACTCCAAGCTCATTTGAGGACTTTAGACCAATTAGCTTGTCAAATGTTTTGAATAAGATTTGTTCTAAAGTACTAAACGAGAGATTAAAACCTTACATGGATAACCTGATATCCCCAAACCAAACTGCATTCATGAAGAATAGGGATATATCAGATAACATTCTGTATTTAAATGAAATGATCAGATTCTTGGACAAGAAATACAGAACCCCTAATTGCATGCTGAAATTGGATCTTAGGAAAGCATTTGACAGAATTAGATGGAAGTTTCTAAAGCATATTTTGATGAAGTTTGGTTTTAATGGGAATTTTTTAAAGGCAGTCATGAATAACCTGTCACAAGCATACTTTTCAGTTTTAGTTAATGGAAATCCAGTGGGATTTTTCAAGGCAACAAGGGGAATCAAACAAGGTGATCCTCTATCCCCCTTTCTCTTTAATTTATTTTCAGAGGCCTTCTCAAGAAGCTTAACTTATATTTTTCACAACAGAAGTTTATCTTCATACCAAATTCCTGGCTCAATACCTGCTGTTTCTCACTTGATGTATGCGGATGATACGATAATATTTATGCAAGCATCTAAGGCTAATCTTATTAAAATCAAAGCTTTTCTGGAAGTTTTTGAGTACACCTCAGGCCAAAAGTTTAATTTTGAGAAATCAGATTTTTATCTAAGTAGTAAGGCTACTGTCTCTAGGAAGAACCAGGTTAAAGCAATTCTGAAAATGAAGAAAGGTTCTTTTCCATTTAAATACTTAGGGTGTCCTATTTTTAAGGGCGGGGCTTTGAATAGATATTTTTTCCCCATCTTAGCTAATGTAGATCTTAAGCTACAAAATTGGAAAAATAAATGGCTAAGTTCTGGGGGGGAAATGACCTTAATTTAATCGGTATTATATTCAATCCCTCAGCATATATGGATGGTAATCAAACCCCCAAAAGGGATCATTAAAGTTTTTGAGAAAAAAATGGCCCACTTCTTTTGGGGAGAATCAGAAGGGAAAAAAAAGATTTGGAGAAGATGGTCCCAAATTGCTAAACCAACAAAAATGGGAGGACTAGGGTTCAGATCTGTTCAAGCAATTGTTGATTCTTGTTCGGCTAAACTGTGGTGGAAAAGCCAATTAGGGGTTTCACTGTGGGCTAAACTATTATGGTCACTTCCTCCTTCCCATAGAAATTCTGCAACTTGGAAGAGAATTTGTTACATTAATCCATTTGCAGAAAACAATTCGTATGTTATTTATGGAACTGGGAAGTGTGACTTCTTAACTGCAAACTGGTGCCCTCAGGGACCTTTGATTGGTCAGGTACCTGAAAGTACACATAATGTGTTAGCTGGTCTTTCTGTGGCTGATTTTATAGCCAACAAAGCAAGTATTTTAAACCAAATATCATCTTTTTTGGACAATGATACTTTACTATTTTTACAGGGTGCGGAACTGACCCTCGAGAGGGAGGACAGGATGATTTGGAAGCCTGAAGCTTCGGGTAATTTTACGTTTAAGTCTGCATATAGGTCACTTGTTCAACTATCAGGTAACTACCCTGTAACTAAGTATCTATGGAACTCCCTCTTTCTCAAAAAGATTTCTATTTTTGTGTGGAAACTGCTACATGCCTTTCTCCCCTTTGATGATATACTGATTACATGTGGTTTCAGTTTAGCTTCCAAGTGTCCAGTTTGCTGTGATTTGGACTCTATCCAACATTATTTTATCACTTGTCCATTAGCTAAGAAAGTTTGGTCTCACTTGACTGCATCCATTCAATTTAATCTTAATGACCAACACTCGATACCCCAAAGATTTTTCCTATTCTGGAGTTGTCAGGATTTACCTCAGTTTTACCAAGTTTATTGCATGATACTGCCATCCCTGACCTGCTGGAGCTTATGGAAAGCTAGAAATAACTTTCTATATGATCATAAACCATTCTCTGTGGATAGTATTTGTATGGAGGTTGATGACCTGATCAGATTGACACTGAGTGAGTGTCAACCAAAGTTATTATCTACACACTCAATTCCTCCAGCTTTCACGCACCTAATCCCTCTGTTGAGACCTCCCCCAAAGCCAAATATAATGAAAGTTTACTAGGACAGGCCTGAACCTGGTTGTACTAAAATAAATGTGGATGCTTCCTGGAGCTCTGGTAAAGCTTCGATTGGTCTTATTGCCAGGAATAGCCTCGGTCAGCCTATCTGTATTAGCTCAACTTCAATTTCTGGTGTATCTCCTTTACACACGGAAATCGAAGCAATACTGCATGCTTGCTACACCTTTACCCACCTTGATCATAACTTTATTATTGAATCAGACTCAAAACTGGCGGTAGAGATGATCAGTAATCCTTATGCTGCTAAATGGGAACTCTTTCAGATGGTTTTTAAGGCTAAATCTTTGATCGGTACAGCTGTACTAAAACATGTTTATAGGGAGTGTAATGTCGTGGCCCATGCTATCTCTAAACATCACTTTCTGAACAACCAAAGTCTCAATCTTACCAATGTTACTCCTGAGATCAGAGGACTACTAATTATGGATAGAGATAATGTTCCCCATCTCAGAAGCTCTAAACATTCATAATTTCGGAACAGATACTGCCTAATTATCTTCTGTTATGTTTCGTGCAGGACTGAAGGAATTGAGACACTAACTGGCACCCACTCAGAGTTGCCCCACCTGGCTCTGAAGATCCCAACTTTCTTCAGTTTTCAACTCCAGCCCTTGGGAGGTGGTGGTTGTTTAGCCGAGGCAACATCATTTTGATAACGAATTGATGACACAAAAGGCCATATCATTACTCACCACATCAAAGGCACTTGGAAAATCACATTCGAAAGATAGCTTTCAGCAACATCTTTACTTCCTCATCATCTGAGTTTGCCTGTTTCATTTACTTACATTTAGAAGTTGCCTGGCCTAGGGAGAGAATTCACACAAGGGGTGGAGATTCTCTCCCTAGGATCACTTACATTACACTACTTTGTTTAGTGTTTATAGTGGTAGATTAGCACTTTTGGAGGCAACAATGTTGCCTCATCTCTTCGGTTTTTGCCGGACTCATGTACAAACAGACTCTTGGTTTTGATATAGGGCTTGGGGATCCCAATAAAGAACTCCCCCACCTTCGGGTGTTTCTTATTAAAAAAAATTTGGAGCTCCACGGGCATGGATCACTTTCTGCAATTGCAGCTTATGTTACTTTCACTTTGACTGTATTTTTTTATTATTTTAAATGACCCATATTAATGGGAGGGATATGTATTAGCTTCCCCAAACCTGAAATGGTAGAAATCGTTTACAAAAAGTTTGTCTTCAAAATAGTTTTGAAGACTTTGTACAAAAAGATAACTTGTGATTGTCATAATATCTGAGCAAAAGTATACTTAGGGCATTTTTTACGATGATTCCATTTTTCATGCCTCCACCCCTCGTGTTAACATGGTTAAATGGCCAGATCTCCTAAAAGGCTCTAAGTAAGAAATGGTTTGAGTGATGGTAATTAAGTGTTTCTATCTAGTGTCTTCTCTTCTCGCTCCCTACCTTGCTCGAGGTGTCAAGGCTCATGGTATGCGAAGTCGCCCCTTCGAGCCCCAAGGGCTCTAAGGCTCGAGTGCTGGATTCTGGATTTTGGAGAGTTCGATGTTCAAGTGCTCGATGGCTCGAGGTCTCCGGGTCGAGTGCTCGAGGTTCTAGAGTTCGATGCTCTAGTGCTCGATGGCTCGAGGTCTTGGGTCGAATGTATGACTGTTCGAGGGCTTGATGGGTCGAAGGGTCGAGTGGTCGTTCCCTCGAGGGCTCGAGGTCGAGGGCTTGTGTGTTTAATGCTGTAGTGGTTGATGTCTCGAGGCGTCTGGGTCGAGTGCTTCACAGTTCGAGGCCTTGAGGGATGATGGGTCGAGGGCTCGAATTCCTTTTCTCCTTGCTGGAAAAACTGCTTCCAGCCTTCTCCTTGTGTATATATCCTGTTGAAAATTAACAACATATCAGTAGCATCCATTCAAAACAAGTCTAATTGATGGGAGTTTGATTTTATCCAAATGTATAAGGCTCTTTTTTCTCTGGTCAAGCTGTTGAAAACTGAGGGTTTTTTTGTTGTGATTTAATTGCGAGTTTGCTCAGTCTATCAGCCACTATGTTGCCCTCTCTGAGTGTATGTGTGACTGTTATATTTCCAAGTTCCAGAGTCAGTTGAGAAGCAATTTCAAAGGATTTCTATGGAGCTTTAAGTGGGTCATGAACATCATGAACAACATTTATGCAATCAGTTTCTATTGATATGTTTTCCAGATTTAACTTTGTTGCATAAGTCAGTCCTTGTTGCATAGCTAACAATTCAGCTTGTAAACTAGAGGCACGGTAGGTATTTCTAATAGCTGCAGCTACAACAGAACCTTCTGAGTTTCTAATTATAATGCATATACCACATTTGTTGTTGTTTTTGTGCCAAGATGCATCAACATTTACTTTATACCCCTCAATTGGTTTATTCCACCTAATGCATTTAATAGTTGGTTTTGGTGGTGGTCTAAGTGTGTTGATTAGCCCCATGTTAACCCATTTTTGGTCTTCCATGCTTTTAGAAAACATAGGTATTGCAAGGAAAGTTAAGGAAATATCATTTTTTATGTCTGTGATGATTTTTCTATGCAGTGGTTTGATGTCATCAAAAATGATTCTATTTCTTGTTTTCCATAGATTCCAACAGATGAAGGATGGTATTACAGTGATTAAGGTTCTGTGGATCTTGGTGGAACTTGTTAGGAACCAGTAATGGGTCAGTCTATAAAAAATAGTGTCAAATTCTAGTGATCTAGCCTCAAGTAGAGTGTCAAAAAAATTCCAGATCTGGATAGCTAGATTGCATGAGTTAAACCAGTGAGATAGAGAGTCAGATTTAAGGCAACAGGGTCATTTTGAGGCTAGACTTATGTTAGAGAAGATAAGGATGTCATCAAAAGGTAAAATAGCATTTGCCAATTTCCACATGAAAACAGATATTTTTTTTGGCAATTTTTTAAACCAGACTTTATTCAGAATTCCTAATTTTTTGTTTTTGTTGCTTACCAAATCATGAGCAGACTTGAAAGTGAAGTTTCCCAAGCTGTCCGGTTTCCAAATGTATCTTCTCTGTGTTGATGAATATGTGCTCCCTGTATGAAAGAAATCATGTTGTTAGGAAAATTTTGCAACATACTGATGAGGTTCTTTTTGTCGGAGATTAAGGAGGCAATGGTCATATCAGAAGGGAAATTATCTGATGGGATCCAGTGATCCTGGATAGGTCCAAAACCAATCCAATTAGATGTTAAAAAATTTGCAGATCATTTCCCATGAATTACTCTTGTGTTAGCTTCTACAATGTGGTTAAGATCAGTGATTCTTTTCCAGTTTTGAGATTTTCTTTGGTTGGGATGAATAGACCATAGGAACTGCGTCCAAAGTGCCAATCCTAACTGGAATTTCCACCATAGTTTGAGTGAAAATTCCTTAATGATATCCTTAAAATATCTAAGACCAATTCCATTCTGTTCTTTTGGGAAGCACATTTTAGGGAAACTTTTCCACATCTTCTTATCCCTATTTTATAATGTACCCCAAAAGAAACTGCTCAGATTTCTTTTTAACTTAGTGATCACTAAGTTAGGAGGTTTCATTACAGCCCAAAAGTGTTGTGAGATTGAGAACATTACTGATTTAATGAGTGTTAATCTACCTCCAACACTTAGCCATTTGTTTTTCCATGAGTTAAGTTTCCTGTCGTACATTTCAATCAAAGGCTGGAAGTGTATAGCTTTTGTTCTTCCTATGTATATAGGACATCCGAGGTATGTGAAAGGGAAAGATCCCTTTTTAACTCCAAGTAGGTTTTTGATCATGTTCGCATTTCCTTGGGTTGCATGTTTACTGGTGTAGTAATTTGTTTTCTCAAAATTTATTTTTTGACCACTGGTTGACTCAAACACCTCTAAAAATGCTTTTAGTCTTTTTACAGTTAATTTAGTGGCCTAGAAGAATAAAATTGTGTCATCTGCATAACTAAGGTGAGATATGTTTATAGCATTTGCAGGTAGTTTGAAATATCTATGCTTCTTATTTTGAAAAAATATTGCAGACTTCTTGAGAAGGATTAAGAGAATATGTTAAAGATAATGGGTGAAAGAGGGCCTCCCTATTTGATTCCCCTGGTGACTCTGAAAAAACCTGCAGGTTTGGTATTAATAATCACAGAGAAGAAAGCTGATGGCAGATTCATATTAATCAGATTAATAAAATTTTCTGAGAAGCCAAATTTATGTAAGACATTTCTTAGGAAAGACCATTTGACCCTGTCAAAACCCTTTGCTAAGTATAATTTAAGTATGCAATTTGGGGCCCCTAACTTATTGTTTAAAAATCTTGTCATTTGTTTTAGGTAAATGACATTATCTGTCATTTCTCTACCTTGTAAGAAGGCTGACTAATTTTTAGAAATCAGGGCAGGCAGAAACTCAAATTCTCTGAACTAAGAGTTTAGAGAATATCTTGTTTGTGAAGTTGGAGAGGGAGATTGGCCTATAATCTGAGAAAGTTATAGGTATGTCTCTCTTAGGAATTAAGCAGATCTATGTGCTTGAAATTCCAGGTGGAATGGTGTTGCCTTTCATGAAGTCATAGGTTGCTTCAAGAAGGTCAGTACCTATTATCTCCCAGCTTTCTCTGAAGAAGGTAGATGTGTAGCCATCTGGACCTGGGGATCGACTGTGATTCAGTGAGAAGACAATGGATTTGAGTTCATCCATGGTTGGTAGTCGGGTTAGCTTCTGGTTATCTAGGTCATTAATTATACTAGGTATTTGGCTCATGAAGTGAGGAAGGAAAGAGCCAGAATGTTTATTTTCCTCACGAGTTAGGAGATTTTGGTAAAAGTTAATAGCTTCAGTTTCTATCTGTGCTGGATCTTCAGTCCAAGAGACATCGGATTGTTTTATCTTTGTTATGTTTTGCCTAACCCTTTTTTCTTTAACTGAAGCATGGAAGAATTTTGTGTTTTCAGCCCCTTCTTTTAGCCACTTAAGGTTCGCTTTTTGCTTCCAGAACAGTTTCTCCTCATTTAAAGCTTTCCGAAGCTTTGCATTTTTGTGGTTTAGATCTATTAGGTCAGTTTGAGAATTAGAAATATCATATGCAATTTCTTACAGTCTGACATCTTCTTCTGCCTTTTTTTATGTTAGCATTAATATCTCCGAAGCATTCTCTGTTCCAAGTTTTTAGTACAACTTTCAGTCCTTTTAATTTGAGGAAGAATCGGTTCATTCCTCTTTCTCTGATTTGTATAAACCAGTTTGACTGAATTAATTGTTTGATGTCAGCTCTAGTTAGCCATACGTCTAGGAATCTAAAAGGCTTTGGGGTAGAGGGAAGCATGCTGCCTATGTTTAGTAACAGAGGGCAGTGATGTGAGGTGTTTCTATTCAGGACATGAATAGTACTATTAGGGTTGTTGTCAATCCATGTAGTATCAGCGATGGCCATGTCAAGTCTCTCTACAGTAGGTGGTTTTCTCATATTTGACCATGTAAAAGTATTACCTACTATTGAGATGTGTGTGAGTTGGCTTTTACTAATGAACTTATTAAAGTCTCTAATGATATTTCTGTTAGGACAGCTTGGTCCCTTGTATTCTTGTATAGATTTCATAGCATTAAAATCACCAATCGGTAATTTATTATTATCCTGATGTGCTATAAGTTCTGTCCATAAGTAAACTCCTAGTTATTCTATATGTGGAAGCATGTATAAAGTATGCGCACATGTCAGATTGAAAAGAAGGGTTGGAGATACATGTCTTTATGTACTGGCTAGTTTTATATATAACTTGTAATATGAAATTAGAGTTCCACATTAGCCATATGTTATTATTTACAGAGTTGTGGTGACTATCAAAATTAAGTCTTATTTTGTAACTTAAGCACAGTTCTGGATTGTGTTTTGGTTCAAGGATACATAAAATCCAGATTTTATGTATATTTAGCAATCTTTTGAGTCTATCAATTGATGTATCAAGGCCTCTAAGATTCCAAACCAGCATTTTATTAGTAAAGGCTTTATCATTCATGTTAACTGGTTGGTATTGCTTTTTGAGTTATAACCTAGATTCATTTTGTTGAGTCTATTAAACAAGGTTCTTTTCCTTGTTTTGTGTGGTGTCAGATTTAGGAGATTGGGAATAGGTTTACTTACCTGCTCCAGTTGTAGCTCTCTAGTACTTGATTCACAGTTTTCCCCAATGTCAGATTCCTCCTCATTGCTCAATATCTTGAATCTATTTGAGTTTTGAGGGCTAGACCTGCATGAATTCATGAACAAATTGTTATTCTCCTGATCTAAGACAGGAGAGTTTAGAGAGATACTTGTGATGTCATCTTTGGCATGTTCTAAGTAGCTAGTTGGTATTTTTATTGGGCCTGATGTAACCTCCTCAACAGTGTTAATATTGTCCATAATGATACAACCTGGATCCGTAAGCATAATTTGTTGTGGGGTTTTTTTAGCTAGGGTTAGCTAAGCATCCTTATGTTTTTTCACTTGTTTTGCTCGATTCCTGGCCAGTTCTATCAATTTTTTTTACTATCACTGGATCCCTCAACGTCAGTTTATACTTATTTCCCTTTGTTACTACCCAAATCGTGACCAGCTGTTTCTACATCTATCCCTTTACTACTACCCAAATCCTGACCAGTAGTTTCAACATTTATCACTACGTTATTACCCAAATCCTGATAATTTGAAACCGCCTTTTTTTATTGGCTGGTATATGGTTTGGGCTTTATGTTCAGTAGGGTGTCTAGTGGCTAATTCAGGGTGCTTAATTCTACATTTCTCAATGGAGTGGCCTATCTTCTTACAGTGAGGACAGTATGAAGAGAGATTATCATACTCGATTGCATATTTTTCATTTTCAACAGTTGATCCTAACCTGATATGCGTGAGGAGAGGTGTTTGAAGGTCTGCCTCAACACATATTTTCAGAGCAGATGGTCTTGGCTTCTCTGTTACCTGGTCCATCTTTATGTATTTCCCAATCTGAATACCAGTTGCTTGAATCGCTGGGGCATTGTAGTAGTAGAGTGGGACATTTCTGATAATGAGCCAGGCTGGGACAATTGAGGATTCATGATGAGGCTTGAAATCAGGTGTCCAATGTAGTACCCTTATCGTAACTCCATTGAAAGCCCAGACCCCCTTGATCCAGCATCTTTGGAAATCTTCCTTATCCTCGAAGTGTATCAATACATTTTTGAAATCCACAACTCCTAGTTGATATCTGCCGGCAAAGCCCACGGTTTTGAAATCCGCTTCGATTTTTCCATGGATGGCCTTCCTTTGAGGAAATTCTCAATTAGGGCATTCGAGTGGTGGCTTGATAATTGTTGGATTTCATCTGGGGAGTAGAGTATTTAAGATTCCCCTTTGAATTGGATGGTGGGGTTTAGGTTTAGTGTAGCGGGAAGGGTTGTGGTGATTGGAGGGCTCTTGGCTAGCAATGCCTAGGCAAAGCTTTGGTTTTCCGCCATGGTGGTGACGTGCTTGATCAAGCTTAGATCAAGGTGAGTATGGTGTAGGGAGTGGATAATTAATGGTGGTGGCGATGGTGGCATTATTACCGTTGCGGTGGAGAAGTGGTGGTTGCGGAGGAGAGAGAAGAGAGCTTTTAGGAGAAGAGATTGTGAAACACTTTGATTGTAACACATTCAGACAAACCTAAATCAAATCAAAGGAAATAATGATATTTTACTTTTCAATTTATGCCTCTTCTGATCACTACATGCTAAATATATGATGTTTAAAGCATATCAATATGAGCAATATCATATAATATAGATGATCAAAATAGATAAATTGACACAATCCAATAACATAAAATGGAGAATCAAATGGGCTTGGAAATAGTTTTATGGATATGAATGTTGATAGTTTCGAAGGTGTGGAAGGAATGGGAATCTCAAAGAATGGGATAATAATTTCCTAGCCTATAAAAATGATTATGGGGGAGACTGAAAGCATGGAGAAGATGCATGAAGATGATCCATTATTGGTGCAGTTCAATTAGTAAGCATAAGGTTTGGATGAATGTAACAGAAAGGACTTGAAGGACTTACAACTAGTTCAGAAGGCAGTCTTCGACTCTCACTATTTGCAATCAGTTGACCAATCAACTACTTTCACTCCAAGCAGGGGAGTCAAGCAAAGAAATTGGAGAAAAATTGGAGAAGGGCAAGCCTTATTCCGGAGGTGGGTCAGAAAGAAGGAATATGGGCGAAGGTTACTGATCTGCACCATTTCGCATGTTTTAACCTTGATATAACTTATAGTTACTTTTGGTTGGCAGTTTGGCGATATTAGTTGAGTTTACATGACAAGGGGTTTAGACAACCATGTTTGGTTTTCTATTCTAAATCCCGTGTTTTGCATACTTAATTAGTGATTCTTGACATCTCGTGTTCACGGGCTCCTTGGTCTTCATTATGAGTACCTTTAGTAGGTCGCCCATGAATGTTATTTGTTACACTACATTCTTGCAAAGGACGGTTGTTTTTAACGGTAGAAGATTTGAAGGCCATTCGTATTTGAATGGTAGTAGATGAAGGCCACAAACATCAATGCATGGTAGAAGGAGATTGAAGCCAAAGATAAGCGGTATCGAAGTTCAAGATGGCCAAAGGAGAAAATGGTGAATCATGATCCGAGGAGTGTTGCCTTAGTCCAAGAACGATCTAGGAAGAATTAGCCTTCAAGGCTGGTTCCCTTGGATTCGTCTTCTCCAGTACTAAAAAATTGATTACTAGAACTCCCGATTCAGACTAACAGTTCACCTGTGGCAAGCAAACGAGTTAAGCCGACGAAGCACCAGCGGCTGCTCACGGACCGCCCATGGTCTAGCACCAGCGGCCCGTGACAAAGCACATGGCCTACACTACACAAGAGTTCCAGGGGTTCCGTGAAGACCTGCACGAGGCAAAGTGCCAGGCTATGAAAAAAAGCATCAGGCCGTGAAGCAAGGGGATGAAGAGTTAAAGAATTTGGCTATGGAGCCGGTCCGTGAAAACCTTCTCGAACCCCGAGAAGACTTCTGAGTAAGACCAAAAGCTACTGGAGGTCCGTGAAAAGCTTCATGGGCCGTGAAAATATTTCTGAGCGAAGGCCACAAGCTGTTCAAGGTCCGCGAAAACCTTCACGGGCTGTGGGAAAACTCTGAGCAAAAATTGTATGCTGCTTGTGGTCCATGAAAACCTTCACGGATCGTGGCACGAACCCAACTTCACGGATCACGCCAGATCCCATGGACCGCAGTTATGAATATTCATGGACCATGATAGATCTGGCGTCTCGCGGCTATGCATGCTTCACGGACAGTGGCATCGGTGCTGGTCCATGAAACCTTGGCGGCCAACATAGGGCTTTGCTACTTTTGGCCTATTTTTAGCCTATTTTTAGGTTCAATCTCCTACTACTATATATAGAACCCTAGTCTACTCATTCAAGGAGGTGGGAACATATTTGGAAACACATTTGGAGAGTAGAGAGCTTGGAGAGAAGGAAGGAGTTCCTTTTGTTGGTTTTGTAATCTTTTCTTTTCTTCTTGCTTTGTCCCAAAGATGTGGAATTCAAATCCATATTTGAATTCCATGTCTAGGGAGCAGTTAGATTATCTTGGGATTCATTTTGGCACTTGGTATGTTCTAAATGCTTTATGAGATTTAATAGATACATCATATCTTTGTTTTCATGATATTATTCTGACTGTTCTTGAATGTTATAAATGCATGAGTAGTACACAACATATAAGCACACACTTTGGGATATACTCATGTATGATGCAATTATTGATGCCCCATTGGGAAGAGAAACCTAGATGTTAGAGTGGGTAGAGGAGAACGTACCCGCGTAGGTGTGTGCACGGAGGATTCGAGAATGCTCTGACGTATTTGTCATCACACCAGTCTTAACTGACTTCGTAACTGTTGTCCGGGAGGTTGCGGGTAGAGATAATGAATAGTATCAAGCTAGGTGTTGTGTTGAAACCCTAGTATCACAAATAAAGTGCCTACGAACCTTGGGCCTAGCATATATAGGACCCGGGGGAAGTCGTTGCATTTGTGGTGGAAGCCCGGGATGTAATAGCACGGGGGAAAATAGACCTGCAACAATGGCCGGACCTTTTTGTACTCCCCTAATTATGATGGCGGTGTCGATGGAGAGTTGTCAGTGCACCCACTGTGACAAGGTTGGGGAAGTGTACGCCATCGGCCACACCAAGTGTTGTGAACACACTGATAGGTCTTTTTAAAGTCTTTATGTGGCTGAATCAAGGATTGAAGCATTAGAATTACCATGTTTCTAAATGATTCCCAAGTGCCTAGTATAAATAGTTTCTCGTTTGTTTATTGCATGCTTTGTAGTTGTCAATTGAAAATACTAAACCCACCCCCACCCCCACCCCCACCCCACCCCACCCCACCCCACCCAATTTCATGTTTACATTACTAGTTGTTCCTTTTACTCGTGCGGACTGACGACCCGCACGAGGTTGTGTTTCTAACTGGTACTTTGGCCCTAGCGTCCTTGTGGACAAACCCAGGGTTTACCGCTTACTACCCCTTGGTAGCTTAGCAGTGAGAACTATAAATCTCCATCTTTGACCAATAAGCCCCTCGGCTTGTGTTTTAACGATGTCCGAGTCGAGGGCAGGTCAGTTACACAACATGGAAAAAAAGGAGTCAATACAAATTAGCATGGCCAAATGGATATCCAAAGTTTCAGACAGCAGATCATCCAAAGTGACGGTCTTTCTCCAAGAAAGAGCATTAAAAAGTGAATGAAAGCTAAACAATATAGGAAGTTGTTCAGGAAAAGGAAATGCACTTGGGGGGGGCAATGCAACTGACGGGTGGTAAGTTGTTAAGGAAACTAAAAACTATAGCAAGAATAATTTTGAAGTTGAGGGGCAGCTAATTCAGCAGATGGCGGCTATGGTTTACGATGAGAGAAGTGACAAGGAAGGCACGGTTGTCTCAAAACCTATCCCAGTAGTAGTCGAGGTGGCAGTATAAAAAAGGGCACGATAATAACTTGGAGCAATAGAGATGAAGGCCTTCAAAAATAAACTTCCTTTGAAAAAAATGATTTGCTTCTATTTTCAAAATAGTTCAAACAATGTTAGCAGGCCTACTGCTTAGGAGAAGAACAGAAATGCAGGAGTCTCTCGCAAGGGGAAGAATATTATCTTTGTTGCAAGAGTTGTGCCAAAATTAAACACAGGAAGAGATAAGAACGAAAAAGAGGAAATGAGCAGTCACGTGGAGAAGAGGAATAAAGGTTTCATGGGAACTGTACCAAAATAGTTCCCCAAGCAACCATGAGGGCAATTTCCTAAAATTGTAGAGGCTTTAACAACACCTCTACAAACAAGAATATCAACCAATTGGTAAGAAACAAAATACCAGCAAATTCAGCAATCTATTGTTTTTTGGAAACAAAGTAATCCCAACAACATCCGCAAAGGTGGAAAGACAACTCTAGGTTCGATATGGTTGAGTATGTTGATTCGGTAGGTAGATCAGGGGGTTTGGTTGTATTTTGGCACAATAGTTTAGAATTTAGAATTTTGTGCAAGTCATAAAAATTTATGTTTTTTCTAATCACAAATACCAATCAAGCTAGATAGTGTTTAGGTCTAGTTTATGGAAACCCGGACATGTCAGGGTGGCCTGCAATTTAGAGTTCGTTGAATGATCTAGATTATATTCATAATATTGTATAGTTTTGGTGGAGGATTTTAACAGGCACCATCACAAAGAGACAAGAGATGGGGACATCAACTTAGGCAAACACAAAATGGACTACATGACCTATTGCAGAAGCATGAACTCTCTGAAGTGTAGAATGAGGGTTTATGGTATACTTGGTCAAATAATAGAGACCATCTATATACTATTATCGAAAGGTTAGATCGAGCTTTTGAAAATAAGCTTGGAGAAGACTTTCCCATAAGAAAAGGTGATAAATTTACCGATTATAGGATCAGATCATAATCCTCTTTTACTGGAGCTGCTGCTAAAAAGAAATTTCCCAAAGAAGACAATATGGTATGACACATTCTGGAAAAATCTCTGGTTTCAGATCAAATTGAACAAAAGGCATGGACTCTAGGACATCAAACTTATTCAACTCAGAATAATAGGAGAACTGAAGAAATTTTCAGCTCCAAGCTATAAGTCACCTTGAGGCACCTACACAACTGGAGTAATACATCTTCTGGAAACTTGAATAGAAACATTAAGAGCCTTGAAAATAAAATCGAGGGACTTTAACTAAGTGCAAATATATATACAAACAAGAACATCATTCAGGAAATATCTTTTAAGTTCAAAGACTTACATAAGAAATAGTCGGATTAATGGCCTTAATGGTCCAAGATATCATGGATAAACTTTGGGGATGCAAATACTAATTTTTATTATAAATGGGCCACAAAACGTAGGCATGTCAATACCATCCAAGGAATTTTTGACAATCAAGGTCAATTGCTACAGACTATGCACTAATTTTTTTTACAATTACTGACCATGTCAAGTCAATATTTCTAATACCATGATGGTATTCTACAATGAAATCAAGAGAAGTAAGGGATCATCAATTTCTCTAGACAAATACAAGAAGACTGGGCAAAGAGCTAAAATCAAATCTTTCTCAAAAGGTATTGGAATATACGAGGGAAAGATGGAATTCCACCAGGTTTTACATGAGGTATTAGAATGTGGTTGGGAAGGATTTTACATAAACAATAAGGCACATTATAAATCAAGGTACTAATTCCAAAGGAATAAAACTCAAATGGTATTAATGGAATAAAACTCAAATGGTATTAATTCCAAAGGAAAAAGTACCTAGTTGTGCTACAGACTACAGACCAATATCCCTATGTAATGTCAAATGTAACGAGATTGTGAAAATACTCACAAATAGGATGAAGATATATATTGGTTCCTTGATATCGAAGAACCAGAGTGGTTTTGTTCCTGGTAGAAGTATAACTAAAAATGTGCTACTTGCGTATGGAGTTATAGAGTTTATGAGGAAGCAGAAAATGCCACGGGGGTAAGGGTTATATGGAGGTCAAATTGGATATGAGCAAAGCATATGATAGAGTGTCCTGGAGTTTTTTTTTTTGGACAAAGCATAGAATGAGATGGGTTTTCCAGGTAAATGGATACAACTAATTCTATCATGTGTTCAATATGTTTCTTGTCAAGGATTGTTGAATGGGAAAAACAACCCTTTTCACACCCAATAAGAACCTCAAACAAGGATTCCCTTTATCTTCATTTTTTTAGAGTGAAGTCCATTTTTAACCCTATGTTTTGGGTGAAAGTACAAAAATAATCTTGTAAAATATAAAAGTGCAAAAATAACCCTGGAAATAGTTGACCGAAATGTCAACGGCAGAAATGGCGGAAAATCGGTGAAATGACCATTTGTCCCTTCTTTTAAAAATTTTGAAAACCCAAAAAAGGGTAAAAGACATGAATGCCCTTCTAATTTTTTACAAAATATATTTTTTTCATTTCTCTGCAATCCACTAGTCTGTCTTTCAATCGCAAACTATAATAATCCTCTTAGATCCTAAACCAAAATTGACTATTGATTGTGAGAGAGGGCTTTTGGCGTCGAAAAAAATGGAAGGGATGAATTATGTGAGAAGGGATGGGGGAAGAGAGAAAGGTTTAAACAAAGAGGATAAGGGAGAGTCTCTATTTTGTTGATTTAGTTCGTAGTGCTTGAGAGACCCGTCGGTGAGGGTGGAAACGATGAGAGAGTTGCGGGATTCCGACCAGCAGCATTCATAGATATCGTCGGCGGTGTCGAATGAGAAGATTTAGGTGATGAGGGTGTTGGAGTTGGAAGGTGAGAGTTGGAGGACGTGGAGGCGGCCGTTGCCGAGGATCCCAAAGTTCTGTGCAGTGGAGACGGCAAGGAGGGACTCGTGGCGGCGTCTATGGCCTCGTCTGGTGGTGGCAGTGCTGGGAGGAAGATCTAACATCAGAAGATCCAACGTCGGAGTTCTGGCGTTTGAGATTTCCAGCATCATGTCCAAGCGCATCCACTTATGGATGTCTCTCTCCGACAACAGCATCGCGCATCCCCGCTACGAGTCGATATGCCTAGACGGTGTTCGAAAGATTGTCTCTGAGAATAAGGACTTCCTCCCCCAGCTTGCATGTGCAGAGATGGTTGAGAATCTCATTCTGGTCGCAAAATCAGTGTCCATAATGAGTATAAAGTGTGAGGATTTGAATTTGAGAGTCTTTGATTGTTCTTGGACAATTTTTATGACAGAGCCCCGACGGAAGTCCTGGACCGACAACGTGATAGTGGAGATTAAAGTTTGTGGTGGGGTTCCAGGAAATGGGGGGCTGTGGTTGGGTTTTAGGTGACGGTGATGGACTGGATTTTGGGGGGGTGGTTCTGGGCGGCGAGCTTTAGGCGGGGATGTAGTGGATCTAGGCGAATCTAGGGTTTCAGGGGGAGCTACATCTGGTGGAGAGGCGAAGCTCCGGCGGTGGAGCGGCGGAGGCTCGACGATGGAGCGACAGTGAGGACTCGGAGCAGGAGAAGCAAGCTGAAGAAGAGGATGATGAAGAAGATGAAGTCGGGGTAAAATAGTTTTTAGGTTTTTCTATTTTAAACTTAGGGATATTTATGTTTTTTTATTGTTGGTCAACGCTAGACTTACATCATTCAATGTCGAAAATCTACCAAATGGGTAAAACTGCACATTTTGACTAAAAGATAGGGCTACTTCTACATTTTTAGATTTTATGAGGTCATTCATGTACTTTCTCAGTTTAATAGGATTATTTTTGCACTTTCCCTTTTTTTAATATGACACCATTACATGTTAACTTCGATGGAGCATAAGATCCAAGCATATAACAACCTGGGTTTGTGTGAGTTGAGGGGAGGCCTGAGGATTAGCCCTTTGATGCATGCAGAAGATTCTATACTTTTTATTACATGTACTACATCAACAATGGATGATATTGTCGAGGTTATGGATTTATATGCTAGACTCTCAGGATAGAGCCTGAATTTTGAGAAATGTGTGATGGACTTCCGCCCTAACACATCACAGAGTCTTCAGCAATATGCTAGGTATTCACAAAACATACACGGTCTAGATCTAGGTGGAAAATACACAGGAATGAATATAAATTTTTCCTCAACAGTAAATTCAGAGGTCCGATCAATGAATTCAAGGAAAGATTCAGTTCTTGGAAAATAATTTTTCTTTCATTTCTTGGGAGAATTACCTTAGCAAGACATGCATTATCATATGTTTCTATACATCCATTGGGAAGTTTTATCATCCCCGTGACTATACTAAAAATGCTGGATAAAATGACAGCCAAGTTTATCTGAGGAGGAGAACGACAAGGCCGATCAATACATTGGAAATCATAGTCTTTTATATGTAGGTCAAAAGAAAAAGGTAGCTTAGGTTTGAGATCCATGGGAGGGATGAACAAGGCCTTATTAGGGAAACATGCATGGAATTTGATTTCTAACAGTAATTCATTGCTTGTGATATTTTATAACTCACGGTTATATATGGCAGTGGGCTGGGTTTTGGTGGAGGTCCACCTCGCATCCGCCCCAATGGGGCGGGTATGGATGTAGCTTTCGTGGGGGGTGTGGCGGGTATGTGTATGAAAATTGATACCAGTCATGAGTAGTGGGTCGAGCACGGATATTAGTTCATACCCGGCCCCTCAGCCCCACCCCACTATGTACACAATAATTTATTATATAATAAACTATTATTTATCCATAATGCACATGTTTTACTTATAATATTTTCATGTAAATATTATTAAAATTTTAATATTAAAATTATTAATTTTAAAGTAAAGTTTAGGTGTTCTTTGGAGATATAAATGAGGTGAGTAAAATGGATTTGAAGTGGGTATGAATACCCAAGTGGGTGATAGGGCGGGGGTGTATTTTTTGTAATACCCGATGGGGCGGGGTGGACTTTAATGTTGTACCAGGCATGGGTGATGAGGCGGGTGTATGAAAATGTTAGGTGGCCATGGGTATGGATGTACCATAATCTGTACCCGCCCCGCCCCATCGCGATCCCTACTCACGGTATCTGAGAATGGGAATTTCATCATTGTAGTACCTAATGGAAGCGATTTAATCCTTGGGCTGGAGATCCATCTCGTGGTCGAAACCTATGGTAACAAACAATTTGGCATGGCAGGTTGATGGAAGTAACACAAAGCTTTTTGATCAATGGATACCAAATAGAAGGAATCCATTAAGAGCTCACTCTGTTACTCCTGATCACACGGATTTAAAAGCGGCAGACCTTATCTCATCAACAATACATGGAGAAAAATGATGCTTCGAGCAATCTTCTCTGAAAATATCTTCACTCATATTTTGGCTATTCGACCAGTTATGAACTCAGGTGCGTATGACAAACCAATATGGAGTCCCAATAAATATGGCATGTACACAGTCAAGAAGGCATACCATATTGCTATGGAAAATGATCAGCTCCATCAAAGACAGATAGTACCAGTTATGACTGAATTCGGGAAGTGAATCTAGAACCTAAACCTTCCATATAAGCTAGCAGTATCCATATGGGTATTGATGAATAAAGCATTTCCCAATGCTAAAAATCTAGCGAGAAGGAACATTGTACATAACATGAGCTGTGCGAGATGTAATGCGCATCGGGAAGATATATCGCACCTCTACTTGCATTGTGAGGTTTCAAAAAGAATTTGGAAGGCTCCGTCTCTGGGTTTTGATTTCAGTTCAAATGCCATACTAAATGTCACAAACTAGTTTTTGGACTGGACTCGGCAAGCTCCGGACAGGGATGCGATCATATTATCTATCGACATCTTATGGGAAATTCAGAAGCAGAGAAGTGCTAAGAGTATACATGACCAAACGAAAGATCTTATTCAATGCCGGGAGGAGGAAAATAATTTGTTTATTGCATTCAATCAATCTTTCATGAACTCTCGGAAGGATTTTCAACCAAAAGAATATTGTCCTATCCACGTACAGTGGACACGGGAAGTGCGGAGCCCGGATACTCATGAAATTCAGCATAATATGTCAATAATTACCTTTGATGGTTCATTTCAAGGACAAAGATTGCTTGGAACAACATGGAAAATATCCCCTACAAATTCGAAGAGGGAGAGAACAATCCAATCGGGTTTAGATTCTTTTTGTTGCAGCCTCGCCATTACAAGCCTAGGTTGAGGCATGTGCCAGATCTATCAAGGTTGCACTAAGGCATGGATATCGAAAGCTGATGGTATACACAGATTTCGCAATCCTTGCATCATCAATACCTAAACTGGATACATCCCCATGGGAAATTAAAGGTGTGGAAGATCAAATGCATGCATTATTAGTATTAGTACCTTTTCTATGAAGTTGTAAAAGTTAGTTGATATTGCATTACTGGCGAACACGATGCAAAGAATAGTCTAAGAAGGTCCTTATGTAATGATTTGTACGTACCTTAATATAATATAATGTGCTAGTCAAAAAAACGTGTTGAGAACACGCAGAACCACGGTTACAATAAATAGAATGGCCATTGAATCTAAGCATCCTATCATATGGTAATTGAACTATTTGTCAATTGGACCAATTACCCCATTAAAAATGCGGGATCAAATAAAAATTATAATACTGTCTTCATATACTTGCTAGCTATTAGTGAAAGCCATAAACCAGTTAACAAGAGAAACACATCTCTTAGTATCTTGTTTAATTTGGTAAGAAAAAATATTCCTAATTTCTCGAGTTCTAAATTTTGAGTATTTAAGTTGCTAATATAGTATTGTTGATGATAAAATTTCACTAAAATATAACTATTAACCCATTGTGTTTGTCATCACTGATTGTTGTGGGGAAAAAAGTCAATTGGCTTATTTATATGTTCTCTTTTGGGTGTGTAGTGATTCAATGAACTAAAGATTAAACAACTTACTGAATTTGGAATATTTTGGTTAATTTATATTAGTTTATTGTAAATATTTAGTTACCTAGATTAGCACAAGTGTAGATACGGTATAACTCTCCCCATAGCCACTCCACAATTGCACCGAAACCCCATACTAGCCCCCCTGCCAATACATAACCCAAGATCCGCTCCCTCCTCAAGTACAACCCAAGCCGGAGCTCACCCCTCACCCCGCAAAGCCTGTGCGTGTAAAGCAATGGAACCAGAACTATGATAAGTGCTCCGCCAAGAGTAAAAGTAGGACTATTCCAGAACTTGAGATTACCTCCTCCGTCTTCTTGATTGGGTCAACCTCCTTGGAGAGCGGGTAACCGGACCGCCGTGGGTTCCAGCTCACATACTTGTCTGACGAGAACTGCGAGAACAAAGTCTTCTTCCCTGCTTCTTGAACTTTGTCCACGTCTTATCCCAATCCGTCAAACATTTGTCTCCTGAAACAATTGCACCGAAACCCCATCCCGACCACCGCCGTCGCCGCTGAAACCCCATTTCCTGAAACACTTGAGAATTTGTAAACGAAAGAAGAGGAAGAAGAAGGGAGTGTGTGAAATTGAAAAGTAGACCCCATTCGAGAAGATTGATGATCCATTAAAGGGGTGGGAATAGGATGTTGGCAGTTGAAGATGTTGTGATCAAGTGTTTGTGCTTGTGTGGGAGGAAGAAGTGTGCCATTTTCTGGGAAATTGAGTTTGGCTTTGTTTCCTCTAAATCCGAGAGCTGCTTCATCATAAGCTCTAGCCGCCGCCTCTGCGGGTGTACCCCAGCGGTTGGGACAAGTTGATTCAGGGGGGAACCCCGAGTTCGAGGCTCGCAAGCGACCATGTGTTTAGGTACGAATATGTTTTACTCAAAAATGCCCTATTTCTTAGATAGTAAAGTTCTTTTTTATATGATTTTCCAACGATTCTGGGTCATTTGATATTTTTACTTTTTCTCAGATATTATTTCACGCAATCTTTTGTTTTGGTTCAAAGGATAAGTGAATGTTTCATAATTTTGTTTGCTTTATGATTGATGTAGGCAGTGACAAGAGGTTGATGACTGATGTGCCTTTTGAGGTGTTGCTTTCTCGAGGGCTTGATTCGTCGTTGGTTGCTGCGTCCCTGCTCATTATTTGGCCGACACGAGGGTTGCCAAGCAATGGGGAGCTCAGCTCCATTGCTTTTGCGTCGGTCTTGAAGGATCACCCGATATGAAGGCTAGAAAGGAAGTTGCAGACTACTTGGGAACGGTTCATCATGAGTTCACTTTTACTATCCAAGTATGGATGCAAGAACTTCTGGTTTTGTGTTTTTTCAGATTCAATTCATTTTATGTTATTACAGGATGGTATTGATGCGATTGAGGATGAGATCTACCACGCCGAGACATATGATGTCACAACCATCAGGGCCAGCACTCCTATGTTCCTTATGTCATGAAAAATCAAGTCTCTCGGGGTTAAGATGGTTGTATCGGGTGAATGCTTTGATGAGATCTTTGGAGGTTATTTGTACCTTTCATAAATCACCAAACAAGGAAGAGTTGTATCGTGAGACATGCCAAAAGGTATGCTTTATACTCTTTAAGATAGTTAAAAAGGGTTCGAAACAATGAACTGATTGTTCTGCTCTTACTTTTGTGCAGATTAAGGCTCTTCACAAGGATGATTGTCTGAGAGCAAACAAGTCTACTTCTGCGTGGGGTTTAGAGGCCCGTGTCCCATTCTTGGACATGGAACTCATCAATGTTGCAATGAGCATTGATCCTGAGTGGAAGATGGTATAAAACTTCATTCAAATGGCAAATGTCATACTTTTTTAATGGTGTTCGCGTTCTCGATTTAAGTCATTTTTTCCTGCAAATTCAGATTAAACCAGGGCAAGGAAGGATAGAGACTTGGATTCGCAGAAGGGCTTTTGATGATAAAGAACAACATTATCTCTCAAAGGTCTAAAAACTATGGATCTTTCTTTCGTTTGTTTCATCTCATTTAATGGCTAATATCAGTCACTAATAAAGCTGGTTTATCCATTTGTGTCATTTGCACCATATTCTGTACCGGAAGAAAGAACAATTCAACGATGGCGTAGAGTACAGTTGGATCAATAGCCTTAAAGCGCACGCTGAAGTCCATGTGTGTAGTTCGAATCTATTATATATTTATACTACAATGCAAAAGTCGCTACATCGTATTTACATGTCTGAAAATGATGATGTTTCAGGTGAACAATGCTCAGTTCATGTTCCCTCATACCAGGAAGCCTACTATTACAGGATGAAGTTACAATTGATGGTTTTAGAATGATCTTTCTCCTAAAGGCATTCCACATTGGATAGCCCAGAAGTATCACTACCCTACCACAATTTCTAATAAGCTCTCACTACCAATTTGATTGTAATGGCTATAGTTGCGATGTGTTTAATGTATTATAGGTCTTGTAGGCTACTATGCAACACAATAAAACTTCACACAATGACTTTGGAGTCAATATATGGAGCTTGGGCTATACAATTATCAAATGCTCGCAAGAAAACCTTCTTGGAGTGACTATGGTTGGGAAGGCTTGTATATCAACTGCATCTCTTTCTTCTTGCAACAATTTATATCTCATACTATTTTGTTTGGTACTAGGTTCAATCTATGTTTAGAGTTTTGAACAAATCACCGCCTATACTAGATGCATTGTGTCTTGAAGGAAAAGAGTTCCTGCAACTGTATTTTTAGCGAAGACCTGCTGACTGGCTTTCAACGGCTAAGTTACTTGATCATCCTTTTCTAAGGCAGCTGAATGATAAAGAGGTTACAAGTTGCCTGCAGGACTTTTCTGGACTGACATTATCTGTAAGTGTTTGCTTCCTCGTATGTTTGATGAAGAAATCTTAGTTCTGATTGATAATGTGGTTTTCCAGGATAAAGTACAAAGTCTTGAGCGCTAAGCATAAGAAAGACTTGATGTCATTTCTGCCAAAGATCTCTACTAAAAGTAGGTAACAAGCATATAACAAGTATGGATAATTCCATTTAATCAAGAATCTAAAATCATCTTAGTTTCAAGCTCTCTATTTAACCGTATCAAGCTTATGTGCTGTAACAGCGAAAATGGACAAATTGGTCCTAAAGTCTCTGATGGTGTCCCCTGCTCTCGACACTCTACCCGTTCTACACTAACAGGAGACTTATGGTGTGCTTTGGAGGTCAACTTTTGTTGGTCATAGATTTGACATACTTGAGTTAAAGCTATGATGAACCCCCAACATGAGAAGTTTGTGAGGTTTGTATGCAATATAAATGTTTTTTAGTATTTCTCTGTTTCTATAGTATAGTTCATGTTTGTGTTAGAACAAGAAAAGTTAGAGAATCAAGAGTCACAAGAAGCCCTGGTCAATAGAGAGCAAATTGAAATAGGGTTGGGAATTTTTTGTTTTAGTTTCAAAATCATGTAACGCCATATAAATGCGATATAAATGGTAGAAAATTTTTAATGGCGCTGATCACGCTGTTTCAGTTAGGTTATGTTTGTAAATCATGTTGTGTCGAAAGCTGCCACTTCTAATTGGAGAAACTTTTGCATTTACTTTTACTTGATGATTAGGTGCACCAAAATATGGCATGTTCTTTGATGGATCTTAGACTACTTTTATAAGATTAATAGGTTTACAACCAGGCATTTAATATCCGTTAGGCTTTGAAAATGTTTTTGAAGGCTATGAAGAGATTAAAGGTTCTCAGTAAGCTCAAATGGGTGAACTACTTATTGTGCTTCTTGTGGTTGAATTTGACATTTTCATGTTACTTTGAATGCAGGTTCGAGGGCTGAAAATCAGTTCCAATTTCTGTTGGAAAACATTTGAGTAAATTAAGGAAAATTTTAACTCTAATCAACGACCATCCAACCACCACAAGACTCAGTCAACGGTGATTTCTCAGTCCAATTGCTCTATCAAATTGCTGCTTGATGCTTCTAAGGAAGCTCTGTTTTCTATTTGGAAACCTAAAGTTAGGTTCTTTTGTCCTTTCCTCTCCTTACATTTATTATTGTAATCTTGTATATTTGCTCGTTCAAAGCCAATTGATTAGAAAGATTGAAAGATGGATAATTTACATAGTAAATTAAGGTTTATGGTTCATTTTTTGCAGAAAATTACCATTTGTATATAGCAGGTCTTGAAGTTAGTACCATGTTCAATCTAGAAACTGATTGGAACAACGTCATTGAAAAAGTGAGATGTTTCTTGAGGTTATTTAGATCACCGATCACTTTCGAAACTAAATCCTGTTGTTATGAAGTTGTGTTTTGTTGTTAGAAAATGTTAACTGCACTTAATGCTTTGATGAGCATTTGTAGCATTTGTTTTTCACGAAGTCGAATCGAGAAGGATAGCATAAATTGCTTCCATTTAGCATGTTTTATGGATGCTTAGTCTTATGAAACCTGATTTTTGTGAAACTTAAGGTGGGTTATTAGGATTTTCATAATATGATTTTGTGCTTCTTGTTTTCGCAGGATGCACTTGGGCAATGCTTCAAAGTCGAAGATGATAGTAAAGAGGAGTTGATATTCAGAGTAGAAAATAAAGTAGACAAGCTCAACGGAACTGAGTTTGAGATACTTCTTATGTACGAAAAAGCTGAAGGTGTGACCGAAAACACTTTGAAAATGAGAGGCTCTCCCTTCAAGAGATTCTGTGCCATCTACAATGGTGATTTTATTGTTGCTGAGGTATGACTCGGCCTCATAGTTGCACATTTTTATTTAGATGTTGAAATGCAATTCAAAGAAACTTTGTGATGATTGGTTTTGGTATTTTAGTGAGTGAAATTATCGCTACAAGAAGTGTTAGTCCATGGGTCGGATTGCTATTCTTCTACGTTAAGGATCTTTGTACTCTTTTCAGTTTTTATAATGTAGTGATTGATTCTTGTTTTGAATTTGATGCAGACCAGCCTTATGTACCAGCTGGGGAAACGGAAAGCTTTTGTTCCGAGGAGTCAATTTCGAGTGACAATTTTCCCTGTACATGGTAATATTAGCTTTTTTTGTAGCTATGGTTTCCATCTTTTTATGGAAGAAAAATGTGGATAATGTTGTGGAAACTAATAGATTTGTTGCAGGGTTTAGTGTTCGAATCCCGTGATCATTTTATTTAACATGATGGGATTTTTGCTTCTATCGTGTTTGTGTATGTTGCCTTGGTTTCTTGATTTGTAGTAAAGTTAATGGTTTTCTTACTTGTTTAGAAGTTGGACCTGTGTGAACTTAGTTGTTGTTGTTGCTTTATTTTCCACCAACTCAATGTTCTTCTTACATTTTAAGAAAATTAGACCCTTGTGACCTTAACAACACCTGATGTGTCTCTCTTTCAGGATACTCCTTATATATCATTATCATTTTTGAAAATAAAAGCGGTGACAGCGAGTTGATTCATTCTTGTAAACCCATGGTTATATTTATCAAGTTTATCATCTCATGTCATAGGAGAAGTTGAAATGTTTGGTTCTTCTTAGGCTCAGGTTAATGCAAAAATATTCTTACTTTTTATTGGATTTTCCATAGCAGTTTTGCTAGGTCTATAGGTCTTTTTGTTAAGCATGCCATTATATATCTTAGGTGGAAGTAGGAGGTAGAGAAGAGAGAAGTCTTGCCTTTTAAAGGTTTTGTGTATATTCGTGGGAGATGCTTCTTTATATTGATGGTTTTTAGTCCTACTCCTAGGGACATCAAAAGGAAAAACATTTCAACTTATCTTGCTAATATGCAAATTTGTGCTAATATGTTCAGATATTTCATGAAGCGTTACAGGTAATATCTTGTGGTGTGTCTTGTGTTTTCAGTTTGTTTTGTTCTGAAGTGATTCATACTTGTGGATGCTAAAGCCAATGATCGAGGTCTTTAATCCAGGTCTTTATCTAAACATCTTCACTTGGTATGCTTACTGGTCTTTAATCCAGGTCTTTTCATAGATGCTGAATGACCAACTTAGGTAGTGAATGACATTCTAAAATTGTCATGCAAAAATACGCTTTTGAAATAACGTCGTTAGTTTTCCTGTAAAGACTGTTTTACTTCACCCCCATAGTGTAAGTATAGTTTGTAAGATAACTGCACCTGTCACTTTTTCATTAATGAGATGGTGCAAGAATAACTTTCCAGATTTCGTTCTTGCTATGTCTTATAGCTAAACAGAGGAAAGTCTTAGCGATGTTCAAATTTTCAAAATAAAAAGGTTGTACAGGGGTTTCCACTTCGTTTATGTCACTAGTTTCGTTAACTGAATCTCTATAGAAGCCAATGTCAATATAATTGCAATTCCATGATCATTGTTTCGAGGGATATATAATACTCCCTCCGTCCCAACTATTTCTGCAAATTTTGACATTTTCAGATTGACCAGAACTAATTTTGGCCATTAATATCTTCAATTGTGTATATTTAAAGAGTCCGTCTCTTGAAAGACGGTCTTTCCATAAGTTATGGAAAGACCAAGGTTTAAAGTGTAAATTTGAAGAAATTAAGATAAAATTTTTGGGTTGCATGAACCGGGTTATAAATTTTATAACTACTACATGTTTCATACTAAAACTTTAATATTGCAACTAAGACCTTTTACCTTTTATTATTCTAATCAAACCCCGTCTTTCCATAAGCTTATGGAAAGACCGTCTTTCCCAAGACTTTGCCATATTTAAAAATGATGAAAATATAATATTATAAAAATATATGTTAACATGATTCAAAAGATATCACATATGATAATATATTATTTTATGCATTACCTGAAATTTACTTTTCTAAGTAACAAAGTTTGACTAAATAAATAGTGACAAGTGCAAAAATAGTTGGGACAGAGGGAATATTGAATATGTTCTATCCATCATATTTTTCTTGAGTTTAATTACCTTGTATGTAAATATTCAGGGTCCCTTCCTCATCCATGGTCCATGGTGCTACGGAGGGATGATTAAAACTCATACCCATGTATTAAAATTGCTGCATTCTTCACGATCATGTATTACTTGAATGAGCATTGTAGTTGTGAATTGTACATTGTTTTGAAGTTATAATTTTTTGCAGACTGAGTAGGCAAAATCAAAAGGTGTTTTTTGTTGTGACAATATGTATGCTAATCATGTGGTTCATTGTATGTCGGTTTCATTTTTGTTACTATTTACCATTATTATGTAGTTAGCTGTTGTTTCTGAAAGCGATGGGGGAATTAGTGAGATTTTTATGTTGAGCGAGGATTGTTTGCTCGGAATAACAAAAAATCAATGGAGTTTTATATTTCATATTACTATTGATTCTCTGTTTATCAAAGTTGCAGCAGCAACAACTAAAGGACTAGAACTCCACACTCCTGCTAATGTTCATATATGGTTTGATTGCCAATGAACCTTACTATTTATTACAACATCAGTGGCTACTAATGTTGGAACGCAAAGTGTGATACAAGGGAATTCCTGCGCTTAAGCCACTGTTTCTGCTATAATTGATGGCACCTGGCACTGTTGGAGCAACCATTGGTCCTCTTCATGCTGGATAAATATCGACTAGAGAATGGAATAGTGTGTTTTTTATGCTCATTGTATTGAATCTCACGACAGGCATTCCACTGATTCATCTTGTGAAGAATGAGATTAAAGGAAAAGTAGATTCAGGGAAAAGGATCTGGTTTACATTGATTATGACACACAGATTTATTCATAATATATCATATCAGAAGTGTGGTTTAATGTTGTGATAGGAGAAATCATATGATTTGTAATTGTGATCAGCGAAAGATGTGATCTATTTTTTGCTATAACTATTGGTAAATAAATGGTGTTAAGATACAAATTGTATTTTTAGTGCATATTTTTCTTATAAGAAGATCAAGTGACATGATTAAAAACCATGGAGGAAAAAGTGAGACGCACTTTTTTTATATTAAAGTAAAGCCTTAACTTAAGACACAAAAAATTACATAAAATTCAATCTCAATTTTATAAATAAAAATACCGTACAACGTGCGGTGGAATCAATATTTCAGTAGATTTAAACATATAACAAATTATGAATACATGCCACTGTGAGCGTTTTGATTAAAAGGCTATTTCTTAATGGAAAAAAGAAAAGTCACAATTTTACATTAATGATCCGGATTGCTTCCTTCTACGACAACCATATGCAATCCTCATGGTATTAATTTTGCATTACCGTGAAATATTGTCTTGTTTATTTTTTTTTAATTCTCATATTAGATCAGAAAAAAAGAAGGTAATGTTCTGAAGATTATGTATATGATTCTTTAAATATAAAATATAAATATTACATTTACTTAAGCAAAGATATTAAAATTAAAAACACTGCAACCTAGTATATACTAATATATACACTAACATATATGCTGTTAGTTCACGTGTTTAACATGTTTGTTAACTATTTTGATGAGTTTATTTAGATTTTATTTTCTACAATATAACTATCATCATTAACAGATTGCAAGCAGCACTTGGATAATGACAAAAGGAAATGTAAGCAAAGGCTAATTATGCAATGTTGCTGTTTATAATCTTGTTTTTTCTTAGCATTTTAGTTTTCTATTTTCGTCCATTTTGTTTTTCAACTAGCCGTAGGTTCTGTTGCGTTAGTTCCAGTTTTTTGGTAGTCGTGATTTAGCACGAGAATAGGTGTGTGAAATGGTTCGAAATGATCGGACCACATTGTGTACTTTGGGGTGTATATATTGGAGAATATGAAGACGAAAACGCAGACGATTATTCTGCACCAAAACAAACTCTCTCGGCACTTGCCTTTGTTTTTTTTTGTTTTCGAGCTTTCTGAAACTAACATCTGGTATCAGAGCCACGGTCCCGGCAACCATGTCCGGCGAACGGAGAAACGATGACAACACGAACTCACGGTCGCCGCCGCAGGAACGTGCACGAAACTGGGGATGGAGTGTCCTCCGGAGGAACGACAACGAGGTCGTCGTTCACGAACGAATCCTGTAGGAACGGACGAACCTCGTCGACAACATTATCTACCCCACGCTCATGGCGATGAATTATATCGAGTGGGCCTTGGTCATGAAGATCAATCTCCGGGCGCAAGGACTCTGGGAGGCTGTTTCCGGCGTCGGAGAACCAGGCGAGCGAGAGGACATGGCCGCGCTCTCGGCGTTGATCCGCGCGGTGCCTCCGGAGATGATTCCGGCCCTCGCCGTGAAGAACTCAGCACACGAGGCATGGGAGGCAATCAGGATGATGCGAGTCGGGGTGGATTGCGTGCGAGAGGCGACGGTGCAACGATTGCGCAAGGAGTTTGAACAGATTACGTTCAAAGATGGTGAGTCGCTCGATGTGTTCGGCATGCGCATCACCGGCATCATCAACAACCTCCGCTCTTTGGGTGACGCTGTCGAGGAGGTGAAGGTGGTCCAGAAGTTCCTGCGTGAGGTACCGAGCCAGTACACGCAGATCGGTTCAATCGAGACGCTCCTCAACTTGGATGGCATGACTGTCGAGGAGCTGATCGGGCGGCTCCGGTCGGCTTCTAAATGGTGCTCCATCAACTCCACGGGCAACTCAGGTGGACAAGTTCTTCTCACGGAACAGGAGTGGATTGCGCGAGGGAAACAATGCGAGCAAGGGCAAGGATCCAACTCCGGAACCAGCGCAAAGGGGAAGGCCAAGTGGAAGGGGAAACAGCAGGGTCACGGCCGCGATGGCAGCCAACGAGCCTCTAGCCGTGATCAGGATATGACCAAAATAAAATGTTACAATTGTAACAAGTTCGCGGGTCATATCTCCAGAGACTGCCCAGAACCGCGACGGGAGCGCAAGGAATGGGCAAACCTTGTGCAAGATCAGGAGGAGGATGCGGCTCCGCTGGTGGCGAGGTTGCACTCACTCACGATCGGGAGCCAGGTGTCCGACGAGCATGTGCTTCTGAATGAGGTGCGATCTCAGGCGAAGGCAACGGGACAGGACGGGAGATGCAGCACAGTGTGGTTTCTAGACTTCGGTGCTAGTTCCCACATGTGTGGCAGACGTGAGCTATTTTCTGAACTGGACACCAACGTGCGCGGGTCTGTCAAGCTCAGAGATGACACGTCGGTAGAGATAGAAGGCCGTGGAACGATCCTCTTCACATGTCTAAATGGGGAGCATCTGACGCTCTCGGAGGTGTACTACATCCCGCGCCTTCACAGTAGCATCATCTCCTTGGGGCAGCTAGACGAACTCGGATACGACCCTCGAATCCAACATGGTTGGCTCCAACTGCGTGACCAAGACGGGTGCTTGCTCGCGCGAGTGCCAAGAAGCCGCAGACGACTCTACTTGCTCCACCTAAACCTGGCGCGGCCCGTTTGTCTTGCCTTGCATGGATCCGAGAGCGGGTGGCGCTGGCACGCGCGCTACGGGCACTTACACTTTGAGGCTCTCCGGCGACTCACGACCGACGATATGGTGCACGGGCTTCCGATGATTGATGATGTTGAGCGCATGTGCAATGCATGCTTGGCCAGAAAGCAGAAGCGTGCACCATTTCCTCATCAGGCGCGGAACCGCACAAACGAGTGCCTTGGCCTTGTTCACGCGGACTTGTGCAGACCCATTGATCCAGCGACACCAGGAGGTAAACGCTATTTCCTTTTAATGGTTGATGATCACACTAGATACATGTGGGTATCATTGCTAGCCATGAAGGATCAAGCGGGCGAGGAAATCAAGAAGATTGTAGCCGCGGTCGAGCTACAAAGCGAGAGCAAACTGAAAATGCTACGCACCGATCGCGGTGGAGAATTCACTTCTCAGGGACTTGGTGATTATTTCACAGAGCGAGGAGTACAACTGCAGCTGATGGCGCCATACACACCGCAACAAAATGGAGTCGTGGAGCGCCGAAACCAAACAGTGGTCGGAATGGCGCGCTGTATTTTGAAGGCGAAGGGGGTGCCGGACAGATTCTGGGGTGAGGCGGTGACGACGGCGGTGTACCTGTTGAACCGGGGAACGACGAAGAGCGTCATCGGAAAGACCCCCTACGAAGCGTGGCACGGCGCCGACCAAGTGTGCAACACCTCCGCATCTTTGGGTGTGTCGCTCATGTCAAGGCGGCGCATCCAAACCCGAAGAAGCTGCACGACAGGAGCATCCCGATGGTTTTGCTGGGTTACGAGCCGGGCACCACAGCATACCGCATCTATGACCCCGCCACGGATCGAGTCAGAGTCTCCCGTGACATCATTTTCGACGAGGATGCTGCATGGGATTGGACACTTCCGGGACGAGAGCAAGGAGGTGATCGACTTGGAGAAACGGAGACGTTCTCCCTCGAGCGTTTTGTTTCTCCAATTGTAGGCACTAATGCGAGCTGGAGCACGACGTACACGGAACGCGCATCACCTTCAAACGCCGGAGATTCGCCGCCCACTCCAACAACTCCGGTTGCACCACCACCACCGATGGTGGAGTTCACGTCCCCACCAATCGGTGCATCGGAGCCATCTCCAGGCGAGGAGGCATCTCGCCGGTACCGCACATTGGACAGTTTATACGATGCAACTGTTAACGTAGAAGCTGAAGAAGACGACGGCCAGTGTCTCCTCACCGCCGAGGAACCGACGTGTCTGGCTGAAGCGGAGATGGACGAGAAATGGCGAGCAGCGATGGCGGAAGAGTTGGCCAGCATCGAGGAAAATCAGAAGTGGCGGCTCACTGAGCTGCCGGTGGGACATCGAGCTATCGGGCTCAAATGGATTTTTAAGCTCAAAAAGGATGCAGCTGGCGAGGTGGTAAAACACAAGGCGCGGCTGGTGGTGAAAGGTTACGTACAACGACAGGGAGTGGATTACGAGGAGGTATTTGCTCCAGTGGCTCGTTTGGAGACGGTGCGGATGATGATTGCGATTGCAGTGCATCACGGGTGGCCGATCCACCACATGGACGTGATGACGGTGTTCCTCAACGGCGACTTGATCGAAGAAGTCTACGTCGAGCAACCACCGGGTTTCGTTGCTCGCGGCAAGGAGCACAAGGTGCTTCAACTCAAGAAGGCACTGTACGGACTGCGTCAAGCCCCAAGAGCGTGGAATGCGAAACTTGATGCGAGTCTGCGCGGCCTGGGTTTTGTGCGGAGTGAAGCGGAGCATGCTGTTTATCGGCGCGACATCAATGAGGTGCTAACCCTCGTAGGTGTTTATGTGGACGATCTCATAATCACGGGGTCGTCTATCGAAGAGGTGACCAAGTTCAAGAGGGAGATGTCTAATCTCTTCAAGATGAGTGATCTCGGTGGACTGAGTTACTATCTGGGAATTGAGGTGCAGCAGAAAGGTGATCAGATCACTCTCTGTCATGCATCATACGCGAAGAAATTGCTGCAAAAGGCGGGCATGGACCACTGCAACCCTTGTGCAGCACCAATGGAGGCGCGACTTAAGCTCAGCAAAACTGGTGAAGGAGGACCAGTAGATGCTACTCTCTATCGCAGTATAGTGGGGAGTCTCCGCTACCTTGTCCACACAAGGCCGGACATCTCGTACGCCGTCGGCTATGTAAGCCGATTCATGGAGAAACCCACAACGGTGCACTATGCAGCGGTGAAACATCTGTTGAGGTATGTGGCGGGAACCTTGAACCTTGGAATTTCGTATAGGAGAGGAAGCGGAACCTTGGAGTTGACAGGTTATAGTGATGCTGATTTAGCTGGAGATATTGATGATCGGAAGAGCACGACCGGCCTCACCTTCTTTCTCGAACGAGCTCCGGTGAGTTGGCAATCGCAGAAACAACGAGTGGTGGCAATTTCGTCATGCGAATCGGAGTACATTGCAGTTGCTACTGTCGCTTGCCAAGGAATTTGGCTTAGCAGGTTGCTCGGAGAACTCTTGAACGAGCAACCACGAGTGCCGAGATTGCCGGTGGACAACAAATCAGCGATTTTTCTCACCAGAAATCCCGTGTTTCATGAACGGAGCAAGCACATCGACACCCGATACCATTTGATCCGCGACTATGTGGAACAGGGTGAGCTCGAGATTGATCACGTCAACACGGAAGCGCAGCTCGCTGACATTCTGACAAAGGCTCTCGGACGCGTTCGTTTTCAGACGCTAAGAGGCAGAATCGGAGTTGCTGACATGAGCTAGGCGAAGACAAGATTAAGGGGGTGATTTGTTGCTGTTTATAATCTTGTTTTTTCTTAGCATTTTAGTTTTCTATTTTTGTCCGTTTTGTTTTTCAACTAGCCGTAGGTTCTGTTGCGTTAGTTCCGATTTTTTTGGTAGTCGTGATTTAGCACGAGAATAGGTGTGTGAAATGGTTCGAAATGATCGGACCACGTTGTGTACTTTGGGGTGTATATATTGGAGAATATGAAGATGAAAACGCAGACGATTATTCTGCACCAAAACAAACTCTCTCGACACTTGCCTTTGTTTTTTTTTCTGTTTTCGAGCTTTCTGAAACTAACATGCAAAGCATAGTTACCAATAGAAAACCAAAAAAAAACAAACCCCAAAAGATTCCATATTCTTCAACTCTTTCTCACCTATCATCTTCATCATGTATAGTGAAGTACAACTGTACAACCCAAGTTTCCGACGAATCTTCACTCTGTCTTCAGCTTCACTGCTGAAGTGGTTAATTCGTCGTCGAATACCAAGCCCACAGCTGCGGTCGCCGCCGACTTGGAAAATCTGCCGACGTACGACCTTCTGTTCGACGTCGAAAAGAAAGAGAAGAATCGATTCAGATCTGTTGAGAATCCCATTAACCTCATTCCTCTGCTGCTTGTGCCCTAAGACACATCCTCTAGTTTTTCTCCAGCTCAGGTAAAAATGGTGGAAATAATGTTTTTGAGACGGAAGGAATTGAGAAGTGAGAGAAATTGGGACTATTCGGAGGAGTTATGTACACGCGCGTGGAAAAGGGTTGTGTTAACAGTAGCTCATTTTGATACAACTGGGTGTGATCCGCGATTTTGGCTCAACTTACTATAAATTAGAATTTAGTCCCTGCCCTCACCCAAACTTATGGTGAGATTAGAATTTACTCCCGGTCTCATCCAAATTTATGATGAAACAATCTCACGGAAGACTTTCTATTTGTATTGTATTTGAACAACAGTTTTCTTTCAATCTTTACAATTGGCTCAAAGAAAGAAGATACCCGACACAAAAAAGGATAAAAATTAGAGTTAAGTGTCCATATAACCTCATGTTTTAGTCGAAAGTGTCAATATAACCCTGTAAGATCAGAAAGTGCTATAAAATCCTATTATTTGCTCAAAAGTGGTAATATAATCATGGAAGTCTTTATTTGACCAAAATTTTATGAATTGACTATTATACCCCCTATTTTTAAAAAATAAAAATTCAAAAAATGTGAAAGGAATGTATTACCCCTGGAATCCCTCTCTTCTTATCTCCCACTAGAGTCCCACACCCAAATCCATCATTCTTCTTCGTGCAACACCTCCGCCTGCTCCCTCTAAACCCTACCACCACGCTAGCACCAGCAGCCACCGGGTGAAAATTTGAAGATGACTCGAAGAAAATCAATTTGAAGATGATGACGACCACTTCTTCAAATCCACCAGCCGCATCTCCGTCGTCGCTCTGTCAGACCTGGCCTCATCGGAATCCGATGATGAGAATTTTGAGGAAGTCTGCCGCTTCTTCATCTCCAGCGTTTTGTCCATGTTGTTCGTTTCCCAGTCGAGCAATTTTGGCAGTCCCAACATGGATGCGTTCGACCGTCCGCCGCCGATGATGGAGGATTACGATCGTGCAAATTTTGGATTTTTATGCTGAATTGATGAGGATTTAGGTTACTTTGGGATTTGTAAGCTAATGGTGTAAATAGTTTATGAGTAATGGATGTCCATTGATTGAGTAATGTGATTGTAGATGAGGATGGAAAGCAAGGTTTAGTTGCCCTAATTTTGTATTTTTGGTTTCAGTAGATTTTGTGGAATTGTATGTAGCTGCATATATTTGTGTAATGATCTGCTGGAAGCCTCCTAAGAGCGCATTTTGTTCCCATTTTAATGAGTATAAACAGTGGCCATTCCAGTCGTACAAGAATCCAGATCCCGGTAGAAAATTATGTTACTGTGGCTACAGTAGCACACAGTGGAGGCTGTTGTGGAAAACACATTTGGCAAATGCGTTCTCCCAGTTTTTTTATTTTTTTATTGTGATTTTCTGAGGACGCATTTGGAAAATGCATCCTCGTGAATTTTCTTTTTTTTGGTCTGTGATTGAAGATGACGCATTCCCCAAATGCGTCCTCGGTGTTCCCATTTTTTTTAAAAAATTCTGTGTTAATGAGGACGCATTCACGGAATGTGTCCTCCTATCCGCTGCTAATTTTCATGCCGCCACATCGACGAGGATGCATATGTTAAATGCGTCCTTCGATCCATCACTGATTTTCGTGCTGCCACATCGACAAGGACGCATTCATTCAATGTGTCCTCCATTTCTTCATCTAATAGACCAGAAACCCAGATTTTAATCCCTTGGGTTTCACATTTGGTTTTCTCCTCTTCCCACAAATTTAAACTCACCTCGACGCTGCTGTAATCCTCGGGCGATTGTTCCCCGCTCTCCATTTCCGGCATTCTCGCCGCCGGTTGTCGCTCCCAAAGTTGTCAGGTGATTGTTTTTGCTCTCCATTTGGTGCTTCGGTCGTATGTTTTTTATTTTTGCTGAAATTGATGTCCACCTTGCAGCCGAAGTCTTCTCCCGGTATTGCATGGATTTCACCCCCGTAGATCACCGTTGACCGTTGTTGACCACCGTTGACCGTCGTTGTTGACCACCGTTGACCATCGTCGTTGACCACCGTTGACCGTCGTCGTTGACCACCACCGGTGACTGCCGTTGACCACCACCGGTGACTGCCGTTGACCACTACCTCCTCCATGAGTTTGAGATACGGTTGGAGCAAATTTTTGAATTTCGTAAAGCTATTTGAAGAATTCATGATTCTACGAATGTGTTGAATGATTATGTGCGATTTGTCCTCTAATATTTTTTATTGAATTTGGTGTAACACTGTTATTTCTGAAGTGCTTGAAAATATTTTGTTGATATGAATGTGTTTAATGATTGTGTGTAGTTTGAGTGATTATGCTTCTTGATTCTATGAAAGTGTTGAATGAGGCTGCGTGAATATGTGTGATTTGTTTACTAATGTTTTTATTAAAGTTATAGTAATAGTTTAATTAGTGTGGCGTAAGTGAGCACACATTTTTGGATAGTGTAATAGTTTGAAAATCGATAATAGTGTATGAGGTGGTTGTCCGACTATAATGAAATCTTGTACGGTTTAGGGTTCGAGCAATTGAATATAAGTTGTTGAATAATACTGTCATTCCAAATATTGAATTATATGTTATGTATTTGTATAATGCAGTTGTACGATCTTTTTTATGGTGTACCTGTATAAAGGGGGTTAGATTAAGTTTGATTTGAATGTTGGTATGTATTATGACCCTCCCATACTGGAGAGGAACGTGACTCTCGAAAGGAGGTTAAGCCACTCCTAGTTAGTTCATTTAATTTTCAGAAGGCTTGGTATTGCAAGTGTGGGGTTTCAGTTGAAAATATATTACCGTTGTCCTGAGCTGATTGGTTCGGCCGTACACTATCAGTGTTATAATGTGGAAGATGACGAGTCTACCACGACCTTCTTCGACATTGTTGATCGAATGTCATTGTCCTCAGCATATTTGTACATTATTATGGAGAAGATGTCAAGCACCATTGACCGTACGGGTGATCTTAGTTCGGGCACGTTCAATTCGTTGTTGAGGAACATCCAGAACTGTACACCTTTGCCAACCTTACCACCCCCTGTTGATTGCTAAGGTTTTTTCGTTGGTGAGTCCAGCCAACCCAGTGCATATGTTCACATCGATTGCGCTCAGCCGTCCACAAGTGGTGGTATATATGGTGGGCATCATGAAGACCTGAATGTGTTCGATGATGATTATGTGGGTGAAATTGGCGAGCATGTTGTTGGTCATGCTGGGAGCGACGAGGATGGTGAGGGAGGGGAACTTGATGAAGAAAGTGAAGATGATCGTTCCTTATCAACTGATTCAAATCCAGGGGACGATGATGAAGAAGTGATGTGCACGAACAGTGTAGCCACGTTGTTTCTTATTTTGGCGAATCCTGATACGGAGGTCTACTTTAGGGATTATGGGGGCCCTGATGAGGATGGCTATGACCCAACGAATTGTGGTGACGGACTCACTAGTTATGTTCAAGCTACTGGTGAAGTGGCATTAGGTATGCGATTCCGGACGAAGCCAAAATTGGTAAAAGCTATTTCGAGGTAGAGTTCCATGATAAATAGGGAACACATGGTCCTGGAGAGCAGGTCACGCACATGGTATGCAAAATGCAAGGACGTTGTTGAAGGAACTGGTAATTGTCATTGGGTTGCTAGAGCCAGCAAAAAGGTTTCGCATGGCATGTGAGAGATCACCAAATGGGCAAGGACGCATGGATTACCTTTGATGAGGGTGATAGACGTTGGGGAATTCTTACAACCAATTTTTCAGAGAGTTACAATAACTGTTTAAGGCGCGCACGATATCTCCTGATAACTCCGTGTGTCAAAGCGACCTTTGAGCGAACAATTGAAATGTTTGCTAGAAGGGTAATGGATGCCACAAATTGGAGGTACTTTCCTGATTCATTATGGTTCTATTAGAGTTCATGGACTATTTTCTTGATTCTACATTGCTGTTGAATTGTGTAGGTCCAAGTTCCATAGTAGGATTTGGAAAAAATTTCAGAAGCAAAACACTTGGCACATGGACATATTGTCACCATGTTTGGGCATGCGTCACAGACTTATAGGGTTGCGAGAAGGACCATCGATGGAAACATTGGTGAGAGCTAGTACACAGTCAAAATATCGAAGAAAATAGTGTACTGGTCGTGAATGGCAAATTTTCTGGTTCCCATGTTCGTATGCATCGGCCGTCTGTAGGCATAAGCGTGACGATCTAGCTACTCTATGTGACAGGGTATATCACACAACCACCTATGTGCAACGATATAGTCAGAGTTTCATGTATGTACGAGATCCATCACTATGCCAATGTGCTAGTTGGAGGTTGATTCTCGATATTGAAAAGTTTCACAATAGGAGGCGTGGACGGTTTGCGGAGAGAAGGATAAGGAATCAAATGGATGAGAGGGTGTCGGGTGATTTCAGAGGCATCTGTATGCGAGGGCGTGATTAGGGTTGTGTATGTAATGTGCAAATTTTCAATATTTGGCTGAATATGTATGACATTATTTTATATAGCCAGTAATCTTGCTATGTCTAAATTTTTTTGCCGTTTTTTAAGTGCAATGAATTTTTTGGAGTCAGATTATGTGTATTTGTCTAAATTGAAGCTAATGTACGATTGGGTTTGAATATTAGTACACATGTTATTGCATTTTTTATTTGGAAATCTTGACTGATTTATTTTGCCATGTGATTCTGATTGTCAGCAGGGATACACTATGTATCATCCAGGACCCATTGACGAGGAATTACTATACTTGCACTAGGAGCATTGTGCACGTGCTCCGTACAATGGTCTTTTAGAGGTTGAGGCACTGTAGGTGAAGCGGTGCGACGAGGTTTGTTGGATTGGTCGGATCCCTAATCCAGTTATGCGCTACGTGCGTGAAGCTGGATTCCAGGGAGTGTTGGATTCTGCACCAATCCACATCAATCATTCCCTCTTCATAGCCTTAGTAGATCATTGGAGACCAGAGATGCACACGTTTCACCTGTCAATGGGGGAGGCTACCGTAACTTTGCAGAATGTTGGCATGCTATGGAGTGGAATTTTTGCAGAACAATTACTGAGGGTTTTCATAGAGATGGGGCTACTATGGATTATATGGCATTTCCTAAATCTCTAATAGTGTTAACAAATAATACTATACGTTTCCTCAATATTAAATATCTAACAGATTTACCTCATTCGTGTAGTTGCAGGCAATGTCCCAGATTAGAATCATGTTGGATATAAATTTAAATGACTGTCCCCCACGTATCGCAAACTTTATAAGGTTACCATACATAATCTACAATATGCACATGAGCCTTCCAGACTGCTGTTTCATCATCCATATGTGCACTGTGAGGAACCTCCACCTGGTGTGAGATACAATAACATCATAAGCCACCGTCCAGCTCCACTTGGTCGACAGGGTGGTTGGCGACCGAGTGCTCGTTTCCATACATACCACATTGGTTCATCACAAGCTGGACCCTCACATGCCTGCCGACGAACCCTGGAGTATCACATGGTGGACCCTCACAGTATGAAACTACTACGACTAATTTCACTGTATATCATACTCTCACTGCTAGTCATGCCAGACCGTCACGTGGTGGATCCTCATAGTTTGACACGACTACAGCCGATTTCATGGCATATGTTACTCCCACTGCGAGTCGTGCATACATGTCACATACTGCTCGATTAGATACCGGTGGTGTTCCACATGGTTAGTATGGTTCATGGCAGGACACAGGAGACGATATGGAGGATGATCTTATAGAGGGAGCTCCGCCGTACATGTTTCTACTAAGATGGTCGTTCCACAACGCACATCCCACACCATACATCCTCCACCATGTGGAACAGGTGGAAAGCTTTGTAGAGGCCATCATTAGTACATTACATATGACATCGAGCACTCATTTCATTACGTTTGACACGTCTTCTTTGGATATCGTACATTTCTGTTTAATTATATTCATTCCTACTATATATTACTGCAATTTTTAGAATATCATAAAACAAACACAAGTCTACTTATGCGCTATCTTCACCCAAAACAAAAATATGAAAAATAATAACTTATAAATTATATAATTTACTGATTAAAATCCCAGATTTTATATTGAGGACGCTTTCATAAAATGCTGGATTAAAAAAAAGCATATGTTAAATTCAGTACCCATTTTTAATAAACAAAATTTATTTCATAAATTCAAGAAAAAATAAATTTTAAACATTGAGGATGCATTCACAGTTTTACTGTTTCTGCGTGCGACTCTGAGTGCAAAACACACACTTCCGCTACTATTCACAAATTTCCGTTACTGTACTCCTTCCTCTTCCTATTTTCTCTGTTGACGGCTCTTTCCTCTGATTCTGGTTGACGGTCATGGCGTCTCCGACGCCTAACCAAACCTCTGATCCCAACTCTTCCATAAACAAAAGCTTCCTACAAGCTTTGAATACAAAACCTTCATCGCTTCTATCCTCCCTTCCAGACACGCCCAATTTGCACCCTATTATTGAATATAAGGGAAAATTGGCATTCATCCTTCCCCCTGAGGAAGGCGAGATTCTGGCTTCACATTACCAGAATGCTTTGGTCAGAAAATTCAATAGGGGGAAACCTCCTATGGAGAAGCTCGTTTCTGCTTTCAAATCAATTGGTTTTAAAGCTAAGTGCCAATTGGGATCTATTGACTATCGACATGTTCTTATTCGATTTCAGGACAACAAGGATTATCAACGGTGCTGGATGAAGGGCCAATGGATGGTTCATGGATCGACAATGAAGGTCCAGAAGTGAACTCCGGATTTCTCACCCACTGCTGAATCATCTGTTGTTCCAGCATGGGTAACCATTCACCAACTCCCTTTACATTTTTATAATACCTCGGCTATTATAGGCATTAGCAGCCAGATAGGAAAATTTCTCAAAATGGATGCTGCAACTAATACTCTAACTAGACCTTCTACAATTAAAGTATGTGTTGAAGTGGATCTCTTGTCTCAACTCCCTAATTCAATATTGGTAGGAATTGGCAATAAAGTAGCAGATTACCCTATTGAATATGATCAGTTGCCTTTGTATTGTACTCACTGTAGGATTATTGGTCACAGTCAGGCTAACTGTAACTTCCTGCATCCAGAACTGAGAAAAAACAGTAAAATCTTAGCTGCAACTAATGTGAACAAGGTTAGACAAGCTACAGTTCCAGATGATATTCAACCTGTTGTTATTCAGAAAAACCTAGGTAATGCCCCTAATGTATCATTGGATATGGAAGGCCCCTCTAACCTATCAGTTTCCCAAAAAGAAATTGATTTCCAGTTTCAAAACATGAAATAAGTTTCTCTAGTGGAAAGAAATATTCCTAGGAAAGAAATATCAGTTACTCATGTGAATAGAAATATTCCTTTCTATTCATTGGATGATATCTCAAAACCTATCACTAATTTTTTTGGAGAAAAAAGACTCAACAGCCTGAACTCCCTCCTATTCAGGAAGAGTCAGTTAGGAAGAATATGGTCTCTATATCAAATGCTTTCCACACCTTAACTGACTTACGGGATGATGGCCTTGTTGCCCAAGAGGATGAAGCTGTTGACATTTTCCATGAGTCATTGGAATCACAGGAAGCAGTGCCATCCCTGACTGGTGCAGAACAGGTAGACAATATGGTGATATGTTTGTCCACTCCTGATGCAGTACTGAGTGTTTCAGAAGAGCAAGCTCCTGAAGCAGTACTGAGTATTCCTGCAGAGCAAGCTCTATGCCCTGTAATCCAAGATCCAATCATCTTCGAAGAACACAACAGAACTGCAAAGCAAATTGCTCAACTGGAGGTAAGTATCTCTACATCAGATAATTTGAGGAAAAGTGAAGACAAGAAGGGTAAAAATAGTAATGCCCCAGTAACTAAACTAAGGAAACTAAGATCATCACAAAAAGCAACCCCCCTAGTTTTAAATGATAAAATACACAAAAATAGGGAATATTTTAGTCTAGAATGTTAGGGGCTATGGTACTTCACTAGATAGATTAAAGGCTCTTAACTTGAAACACAAGATAGACATTCTATGTTTAATTGAACCATGGCATGATAAACAGAATTTAAACACTTTGATGCATGAACTTGGTTACAATAATACCCTCCATGCCCAGAATGCTAAAATTTGGATCTTATGGAATCATGTTTTCAGTTTAGCCATTTTAAATGAATTTGATCAGTATTTACAGGCAAGAGTAACAGACAATGCCTCCTCTGTCAATTGGAATGTTTTCTTCATTTATGCTAGTGTACATAGACAGTTGAGGGAAGTTTTATGGTCTGATTTAAAATCACCAACACCTGAACCATCCATATACATAGGGGATTTCAATACTGTAGCCTCGGTCTCTGAATATAAAGGTAGAAAGTCAACACCTAGGAAAAGCATGAATCAATTTAATGAATTCGTAAACACCATGGATTTGCATGATATCCCTACTGTAGGCAACTCTTTCACTTGGAGTAACAATAGATTTAGGGATAAATGTAAGGATCTCCAGTTCCAAAGATTAGACAGGGGTGTGAGTAATTTAGAATGGTTGGATCTTTTTCCAAACAGTTCTATACAAGTTCTAAATAGAAAGACTTCTGATCATTCCCCTCTATTACTATCTATCCAATCTGCAGTAGAACAGGCTCCAAGACCTTTTAGATATCAAGAAATGTGGACAAACAAACATGATTTTAGAGAATTAGTGGAATCAAATTGGAAATTAATATCCCCCCTAACTGGGATGCATAGGTTTGTTCAAAAACTAAAGAGACTTAAGATTGTAATTAAGGATTGGAACAAAAACATATTGGCAATGTAAACAATAATCTCTTACAATCTGAATCAAAAGTCAATGAATTGGAAATCCTGTTTCAGCAGTCCCAAGATGAATCAGTTTTAATGGAACTCATGAAATAAAAAGCTACGCTTCTTAGAGTTCAGAGGGAACACAATATTTTCCTGAAGCAAAAGGCTAGGCTAAACTGGTTAAAACAGGGAGATGCAAACACTAACTACTTTCATCACACCATTAAGGAAAAGAAAGCCAGATCCAGAATAGGTAAAATTAAAGATGGAAAAGGAATTTGGATAACTGATCCAAACCTGATTAAAGAAGAGGGGGTTCGATTTTATCAGGAATTACTTAACGAGGATGTGTCACAAAAAAGGGGAACTTATTTTAATCATTTTCTGCAAGAAATTCCTAGAGTTTTATCTGATCAACAGAACATCCACTTGCTTAATCCTTTTAACATTCAGGAACTGAAATATGCAGTTTTTGACCTTAATAAAACAAGTGCACCGGGCTCAGATGGTTTCTCAGGTGACTTTTACACCTCATTCTGGGAAACCATTAAGGAAGATCTATTAGAAGCTGCAAATGATTTTTTTAAAAATGGTAGCATCCCTAAAGCCATTTCTAGCACCTGGCTCACTTTAATTCCAAAAAAATCTATCCCAAATACATTTGCAGATTTTAGACCAATTAGCTTATCAAACTTCGTTAATAAAGTTTTCTCAAAATTGTTAATGGAGAGGATCAAACCACTAATGCATTTACTGATTTCACCTGAACAAAGTGCATTCATCAAAGGAAGGGACATTTCAGATAATGTGATACTAATGCAAGAAATGACCAGATTATTGTCTAGGAAATCTAAGATTCCTAATCTCATTGTTAAACTTGATATGCAAAAGGCTTTTGATAGGGTTTCTTGGTCATTCCTAAACTCTATTCTCCTACAGTTTGGTTTTCATGGTAAATTTGTTAGACTCATTATCCATAACATTGCTTCAGCTAATTTTCCTGTTCTAATTAATGGGGTAATATCTGGCTTCTTTTCTTCCACTAGGGGGATCAAGCAAGGTGACCTTCTCTCCCCTTTTCTGTATAATATACTATCAGAGGCTTTAACTAGAGGTCTAAAGAAAATGTTTACTACAGGATATTTAAGATGTTTTAGCCTCCCCAATGCTTGCTCACCCCTTACTCATCTCATGTACGCTGATGACACTGCTATTTTTCTGAATACTGAGACAAAAAATTTAAGGCGGTTTAAACATTTTTGATTGCTTATGAGGAAACCTCAGGTCAAAAGGTAAACTTTGCAAAATCAGAATTTTTTGTCTCTCATAATACACCTCCACATCACATCCAGTCTGTTAGGAGATTACTGGGGATGGTGAAAGGTTCTTTTCCCTTCAAATACCTTGGTGTTCCTATTTTCACAGGTCGTAATTTAAAGAAGCATTATTTACCTGTCATAGAAAGAATGGAGAAATTGATAAATAATTGGAAGAACAGATGGTTGAGTTCAGTTGGTAAAATCATTTTGATTAATCACTGCTTTCTGTCAATTCCAATCCATATTTTTGGAGTTTTAAAACCCCAAAGGATAGTTTTAAAAACAATGGAAAAAATGGCTTCGGACCTATTCTGGGGAAAAAGTGATTATTCTGAGAGGAAAAGGTGGAGGTCTTGGAAAAAAATGAGTTTACCTGTGGATGAAAATGGTATAGGTTTTAGGGACCTAAATGCTGTAGTAGATGCTTTCTCATGTAAATTATGGTGGAAGCTCCAAACTAACAACACCCAATGGTAAACTCTTTTATGGTCACTACCTGTCTCTTATAAAAAATCACACACTTGGGGTAGAATCACCAGAATAACAGCTATGGAAAACAGTTTATCTAGAGTTATTTTTGGTAAAGGGGATTGTTCATTTTGGAATGCAAATTGGACAGGCAACGGTGCTCTTTATTATAAATGGCCAGAGAATATTGATATTCCTTTTGTGAATATCTCTCTCAGGGATTTCATTAGCAACAAAACTGCTCTCTTACCAAATCTGGAGCCACATTTGGCTACCAATATCATTCTTATTTTGCAGGAAGTGCAGTTGGAGTACACTCATGCTGACAAGCTATTTTGGACTCCCACAATTGATGGGAACTTCTCAGTAAGCTCAGCCTATAATATTCTCAGACAAAAAGGACCTGAGATTCAACATTTTAAAAAGGTTTGGTCCCCTTTCATATCTAGAAAGATGTATGTGCTTCTTTGGAGGGCCCTAAACAGTATACTTCCTTTTGATAACATTTTAAGTAGGATGGGTTTTTCTTTTGCTTCAATTTGCCCTCTATGCATGAACAATTTAGATAATTTGGACCACTCCTTCAATTCTTGCACTTCTTCATGTGCTGTCTGGCAAAGTGTGCATTCCTTTTTACGGTTACAACAAAAAGGATTTAGGGACTTAAAACGTAGGGTGCAATTTTACTTATCATATAAGGCTGAATCTAAAATTCATGCCAACTTGATCACCGCTGCTCTACTGGTGACAATTTGGACCCTCTAACCCATAGGAACAAAGTCATTTTTGACAATAGACCATTCTCACATGATGATTGTGTTTACGAAATTAAAGATACGATCTATCAAATATTCACAGCTCATAACTTGATAGGTAATAGAGATAGGCATAAGCAATGGATTCAGGATAAAATTATTCCACATATCTTACAGAAGAAGAAAAAAGTTATTACTTCGGTATATTGGAAAAAACCACTAAATGGCTACAAAATCAACACTGATGCATTATGGATCTCTAGTGGTCTTTCCTCAGCTGTTGTTATAGTGAGGGATTGGAATGGAAATGTGGTTAAAATGAGAGTCAAAATTTTCCAAAGTCCATCCCCCTTATATGCCGAACTGTTTACTATACAATGTGGATATGCCATCTGTTCAGAACTAGCTTTAGAAAACTGTGTAATTGAGATTGCTTAAATGTTAGGGGTATTCAGAACCCTTGCTCCTGCCCTTGGAGAGTTTTCTCCATTTGCAGTGCACTTCATTTAGAACAGTGCTCAACCCCGATTCAGCATATACCTAGGGAAGCTAATTTGGCTACTGATTTCTTGGCAAAATTTGCTAAGGAAAACCTCCTACAGGGTGATTTAGATTACAGTTCAATTCCACTCTTCCTTAGGGGATTACTGTCACTTGATTGCATAGGTTATCCAGCGATTCGTATCGGATCCCGTATGGATATCTGTATGACATAGAAATGGTCTATTCATTTAGCTACCAAGAGTATCTATTGTTGTTTTTCTCATTACTTTCGCAGTCTGTCTCTCTGTAATTATTCCAAATACTGCTAGTTTCTTTCTTCTTCTTTTCAGGTCTCACAGATGTCTCCCTGATGCATGCATAGGGAGCAGGGAGCTACTTTTGGTCAGACTTTCACCCTCTTCTTTCAAGAGGAATTTACAGCAATTTGCCCGACTCTCCGGAGGAAACGTCTAACTCCTCAACTGCTAACTGAAGATGCCATTCTGGAATGCAACATCAATCGGGAACAAAATTTTCCTTTCGGCTGGCACAACGTTGACAAATAGGGGTCTCAAATTCTTGATTCTCCGACCTGTTCGCGGTGTACTAGCCAGATGGTTTCTTAGACCGTACAATATGTTTTAGTTAGTCTTTTTGTTTCTTTGCATGTCAGAGGTGGAAACACCGCTTTTGGAAGCAAATGCTGTCTTGCTTCAGGAGCTTATTTTAGCTCCGGGATCATCATAAGGATGATCTTTTTGTAAATTGTAACGTACCAAGACTTTCAGCGCCTAATTTGGCTCACTTACTTTGGCCCGGGGAGCCTAATATATTTCCCCCATCCTCGGATGATCTTTAATTAAAAAAAATTCACAGAATGCGTCTTCTAAAAAGACTGTAAAAATAAAAATGAAACACCATTAGGATGCATTCCCAGAATGCATCCTCTAAACAGTAATTAAAAAAAAATCAAAACAATGAGGACGCATTCATAGAATGCATCCTCTAAAAAGTCTGCGAAAAAAAATTAAAACATTTTGAGGACACATTCAGAGAATGCGTACTCCACCTTGGTTTCCAACTTCCAGAAGATGCACAATTGCATCCAAAATTGCAAGATCAAGCACCCAAAAATAAAGCACTCAGATTCCGGTGGAATTCCAGATTCTGGTGACAGTGGTGGCAGAGTGGCATCGGAGGTGGTGGTGGAGCAGATGTGAAGATGATGAAGAAGAACCTAGGGGTATTTTTATCTTTAATTTTTTAGTTTTAACACTAGGGGTATTTTAGTCCTTTTGTATTAGGTCAATGCCGGGAATTACAGAGTCAACTCCGAAATAGTGTCAAAAGGTAATATCGTCACTTTTGATACAAAACATGGGATTATAATAGCACTTTCTGATCTTGCAAGATCATATTGACATTTATGACCAAAATATAGGTTAATATCTGTATTTTACCCGAAAAGTTAACAAAATACAAAGGTTCGGGAAAAGGCTATCAAAAAATTGGAGAATGTAAAAGCTCCATTTGCGTAGTACCATAAATGCTTACACTTGTGAAAGAGGAGAAAAACAAAGGTATGAAGATAATCAAAGATTCAAAAGTATGCGCCTATGTACAGCTTAAAAGTATGTGCGGTTCCTTCTGATTATTTTTTGATCATGCATGCTTATTTGGTCTCGGTGAAACCGAACCATTCAACACATGTTCTGAGTGAATCGCCGGAGATTTTGGAGTAGGGCTCCGGTGATGATGCCGGTGCGGATGCAACCGATGTTTCTCGTGATAGTTGTGATGATGCTTCCTCCCATTACCATCCCGCTTTCCTTCGGGCGACGGCGATGGTGAGGGTGAAGGTGATGATGTAACTGTATACACGAATGTTCCAACTGAGGATAAGTCTTTGTAGTCCTTGAGTGGTTGTAGGGTTTTGATGACGGAGCTCATGGTGGGCCGGTGCTTAGGGCGGTGGCTAAGGCACTGGTAGGCCAGTGCTGCAGCAGCATGGGAGCCCTCTTCCGAGTACATGCCTTCCAGCCTCGGATCCATGATCCGGCTGAGTTTGCGAGGGTCCTTCAGCATGGGCCTTGCCCAGTCTGCTAGATTCTGTTCTCTGTGGGGTCGACTCTTGTCTACCGATCTTCTTCCTGTTAGAAGCTCTAAGAGCACTACCCCGAAGCTGTAAACGTCGCTTGCTGCGGTTAAGTGACCTGAAAAGTGTAGGCAAAGTTAGCTTGAATGAATGTTTTGATATAGATGTGAATAGAGATTTGATGATAATAGGTGAGGTTTTTGAAAGTGATTTTCTATACGGTATAAACATATGATACACAACTATAATGGATGCATGGTCTTAATATCTCTCATCATTGACTAGAAAAAATGTAATTTGTGAACGCTTGCTTGTATCTTTAGGTGACAGAAATTCAAAATATTTATGTTTTCTGAGCCCCACATTTGCTTGATTTCTTCCAATTTGTTAGGATTGAATTAGGAAAATATGTAACCTGTCATAATGTATTCAGGGGCAGCATATCCGTGAGTGCCCATGACTCTGGTGGAAACATGGGTGTCGTCTCCCTCGGGACCATCCTTTGCCAGCCCGAAGTCTGATAGCTTTGCATTGTAGTCCTGTGATCCACCAAAAATAACCATTATTTAATTATTTCCACCATAAGTAATCACACTATATTCTAATATCATATATTCCTTCGGTTCCAGTGTAAGAGTCTTATTTCCTTTCTACACGGGCATTTATGCATGCTGATGTTTCAGGAAAAGTAAGGGATTGAAATGAGTTAGACAAAATTTTAGCTATATTTCAGCTCGAATAAGGAAATAAGAATATCACTGATTGAGACAAACGGAAATGAAAAGCAAGAACCTTAAGCAGGAGAGGAAAATAATTTATTGATGAGATCATAGTAAAAAATTTATTTACCGAGTCGAGCAAAATGTTGGATGCTTTGAAATCCCTGTAGATGACTGGCTGTTCAGCCTCATGCAGGAAGCCGAGCCCTTTTGCAGCTCCATGAGCGATTTTCATCCTTGTTGCCCACGGAAGTGTTACTGAGTATCCTGATTTTAATTTTTAAAAAAATCAATAATTTGAACATTAATAAGAACTGATTACCCAAAAGTATAAACGTGCATAACATGCATTTACATAGCTAGGTGGGCAGGAAATTGTTTGATTAGTCACAGCTAACTGACATTATATTGTTAAACTAATTTAAGTGCCATCGTTAGGATCCACCACCTGAATAAAATATCCCCGTTCAATTTTAACTTACTCCCTTTGTTGTGCAACAACAATGACTTAAATTTATAATAAGTAAAATGAGTTGGAAAAAGTAGAAGTAGAAGTAAAATAAATAAATAAATTTTATTGTAAAAGAGAATGCTTTGGGGCAAAGTCTTGAAAAAAATTGTTTTTCTATAATGTTATGGGAAGACGGAGTTTAATTAGAATAATAAAAGATAAAGCGTCTTAGTTGCAATATTAAAAATTTATTTTGCAACGTGAGTAGTTGTAAAGTTTATAACCCGATTCATACAACTTAAAAATTTTATCTTCATTTCTTTCACTTTAAACCTTGATCTTTTCATAATTTATGAAAAGACAGACTCATTCATTGGACACGGAGTGAGAAATATATAATATTAGAGCCACGACAGTGTCAACACGTCACATAAGGAGTTGGTAAGCACATAGAATATAATAAATTAATAATAGAATATCCTATCCACCATATTCATATTATTATTAGGATATAATATCAAAACTCTAATTCAAATGGAAACCATACTTTATACGTTGATGTGTTTTCGACCGGCCCGCCATATCCTTGCCAAATTGTCAAACGTAAACTAAACCGAAATTTCTCCCTTCATTTGACCATTCAAAACAATATGTACGTATAGTGTGTTGACTACTATTGTCCGAGTAAGAGATTAGTAGTCATGGGAACTGGTCTTACCAATACTCCATATTTTGGCTAGTGAGTTACAGCTACCAAACTAAAGTATAGTATAACATTCAAAAGATGCATAAAGTAGTGGGAAAAAGAATAAGAGATCAAAGAATGTACGTACTTCTAAATAGTTGATTCTCCAGGCTTCCTCGCGGCATGTACTCATAAACAAGAAGTCTATGTTCATCCTCGCTGCAGTATCCGATCAACTTCACTAGATTTTCATGTCTCAGCTGCCCCAGATATATCACCTCGTTCTGTTAAAAAACCGATTAAAACGCACGAAATCAATTCTGCAGTCAATCTTATAACATTAGAAGAAAAACAACCTTTCAAATGAATCGCTACATACCAGCCATTCCTTGTGACCTTGGGAGCCATCGAGATCGAGGAGCTTAACAGCGACGGGTTGAGCCTTCAAGCCCGGCTTGAGCTTGTCATCAATGAAACCCTTATGAACCGGGCCGAACCCTCCCTCACCGAGGAAATTACTCGTCGAAAACCCCTGAGTGATCACCTTCAACTCCTGCAGGCTAAACAGATGGGTGTTGGAGGCAGCCAGAGAGTTGGACAGATCTTCAGACAACAATGTGGAAGTGCTCAAATCCAAATGCGAAAGCCTCTGAAACGACGTTGTTCGATTGGGCGGCAACGCTTTCTTAGGCCGGATCTTGGGCTCTTGGCCGTAGCACCCGAGGCCGAAACATTGCCAGGATGAAGAAATGTGAGTAATAGCGCTCTTCTTCTTGACAGTCATGTCTTTGTTTTCTCTGCAAAAAATCCTTGTGCTTCTTCGGAGTATATACAGAGAAATTAAATGAAAGAATATTGAGTTTGGTTTTGTTTGGAGAGAATTAATTGTGGAGCAAGAAAAGAGTAGATGAAAATGTTGAATGAGGGTTCCAGAGAAGAAGCTCTGGTGCGTATATATATATGGAGAAGCGACGGAGAGATGGCGACAGGCTGCAGAATATTCAAATGGGCTAACTGCTCCTTCTCTACCCGACGAATTCCACATAGATAGACAGAAGAGAGTAAACGTAAAATAATGTAAAATATGAATGTGAGATTTTATTGGTAGTTAAAGGGTGCTATATATAGACACCATATAAAGAAGTACAAATGGAAAAGGATTATAACTATGGTACAAGATATACATAGAATATAATAAAATATTTCCTTAACACTCCTCCTCAAGTTGGAGCATGTGGATCACGAATGCTCAACTTGCCTAGAAGAGTCTGAAATGACTGTCGTTCAAGAGCTTTAGTAAATAAATCTGCAGGTTGACTGGAAGTGCGAATATGATGAGTAGCAACTTCTCTGGACTGTACCATATCACGAACAAAATGACAGTCAATCTCAATGTGCTTCGTCCTCTCATGAAACACATGATTGACTGCAATATGGAGGGTGGTCTGACTGTCACAATATAAACGCATTGGAGAAGAATGACCAAGCCCCAATCTCGAAGAAGGGGCTTAAGCCATATCAACTCACAACAAACTACAGTCATGACCCAATATTCAGCTTCAGTGGAATAACGAGAAACCGTCGGTCGCTTCTTAGTCTTCCACGATATGGGGGATTCACCAAGCATAACAAAATATCCTGTCAAGAAACGTCGAGTAATTGGACAAGCAGCCTAATTTGAGTCATAGAAAGCTGACAACTGTAGAGAACAATGAGCAGAAAGAAATAAACCTTGACCAGGATTACTCTACAAATAGTGTAAGACGCAGATGGCAGCATGCCAATGTGTGACGCGCGGCTTCTCCATAAATTGCGCTAAAGTATGGACCAAATAACTGAGTTCCGATCGTGTAATAGTTAAATAAATGAGTTTCCCAATCAAAAGGCGGTATTGCGCGGGATTAGGATGAGGAGGACTCGTCGAACGGGCCAAATTGTGCTGTTGTTCCATCAGAAAATCCATAGGCTTTGCAGCTAGCAATCCAGCTTCATGTAAGATGTCAAGAGTATATTTCCATTGTGAAAGAAACATACCATTGAGTCTCCTAGCAATCTCAATACCTAGAAAATAATTCAGAGCACCAAGGTCCTTCATATAGAAGCATGAGTTGAGATACTTCTTGAACTCGATCATCAAGTCCGAGGAAGAGCCAACAATAATCAGATCATCAACATAACCAGGACATGCGGGGTAACACTGTTGCGCAAATAAGTGAACAAAGAGTAATATGCTTTACTATGTATGAACCCAAAAGTACGTAGAGCAGTAGCAAGTTTTGCAAACCAATTGCGGGGAGCCTGGCGTAGACCATACAAGGATTTGCAAAGCTTGCAGACCAAATAGACTACCTCATCCAAGTCACCATGTAGAGGGCGCAAATAGACTTTCTCATCCAAGTCACCATGTAAGAAAGCATTGTGAACATCCATTTGATGAATATCCCAATTCCGAATTGCAGCAACGACCAAGAATAAACTAACAGAGCTCATCTTGGCGACCGGGGCAAAAGTCTCAGTAAAATCAGTTCCTTCAATCTGTCGATTACCAAGAACAACAAGGTGACCTTTATAGCGCTCAATAGAGCCATCAGACTTGAACTTGGTCTGATACACCCATTTGCAACCAATGGCATGCTTGTCAGCAGGGAGAGGAAATAGAACCCAGGTATTGTTTCGCTCAAGGGCACTAAGTTCATCAGACATGGCCTCTTGCTAGTGGGGATGGCGAGAAGCCTCGAAATAGGTAGCAGGGTATGAGTTATCATTCATTGTAGCCAAAAATGCAGTATGCGAAACTGAAAAATTATGATAAGTAAGATAATCAGCAATAGAGTAACGAGTACCTGAGGACAGATCAGGCGGAGTAGCAAGAGCAGTAGATAGGGGGTTTATTTCTTGAGTAGTAGTGCAGACATATCTTGTAATTAAACTGGAGCACAACGAATGTGAGTACTCAGCGGTCGAAGAAGCGGGGGAGACTCAGAACCCGTGGAAGCAGGCTTCGACACAGGGATCAACTCGATCGGTAGAGCAATAAAGTTTGATTGTGGCTTAGACGTACACGGCCGCGGCACCGTAGGTTCTGGCTGCGCAAAGGCGGAGGTCGGCTGGAAGGCCGACAGAGATATCTCAGCCAGAATCCGGTGAATCACTGGTGGGCTGGCCAAAATTTGGTCAGTCGATAGCGAGTTGGCTGGAATCCAGCAGGTCACCTGCGGGTTGGTCAAAATCTGGTCGGTCACCGGTAGAGCTGCTGGAATTTGGCCGGTCGCCGGTGAGTTGGCTTGAATTTGGTTGGTCGCCGGTGGGGCGGCCAGAATCTGGCTGGTTGCTAGCTGGCTTGCCGGAATCTAACTGGTCAATGGAATGAAGGTGGTAGGGTCCGGCGGCATCTCAAGAGGTGGCGGCGAGGCTTGCTTCTTGGTGGACTCAACGGGAACAATATTTTCAGGAACCGGAGTAACTGGAAAACAGTCTTCATAAAACACAACACTCGATTGTCAAACACAGTGCGGGACTTCAAGTCATAGAGGCGCCATACCTTCTTGGTAAGAGGATATCCAAGAAAGACACACTTGCAACTTCTGGATGCATACTTATCTCGCGACTTTGGAAGTTGGGATGCAAAGCACAAACAACTAAACATACGAACATGGATGGAACTGGGCGTGTGACCATGAAGTATTTGATAGGGCGAATGACCATTCAACACCGGTGTAGGAGTGCGATTGATCAAGTAGGCAGCAGTAATAATGCATTCTCCCCAGAAGTCAATAGGAAAAAATGGGCCTGGAACTGAAGAGAACGAGCCACGTTGAGAATATGGTGGTGCTTTCATTTCACGCGCCCATTTTGTTGCAGCGTGTAGACAGTGGATGTCTCGAACCGCATTCCTTTCTCATCAAAGTAACGTCTGAGAGGAAGAAATTTAGTTCCATTGTCAGCGTAAACTTTCTGAACTGACTGATAGAACTGTGTCTGAGCAAGAGCAAGAACTCCTTCATCTTGGCAGGTACTTCAGTCGTGGATACTAATAAATAAACCTAAACAACTCGGGAATAATCATCTAGTATAGTCAAAAAGGAAAAAGCTCCACTAGAAGATGGTGAGCTATAAGGCCCCCAAAAATCACAATGAACAAGTTCAAACAAATAACTAGCCTAAAGTACTTAAAGGAAAGCTATATTTAGACTGTTTTTCCCGAAGACAAATGCAACAAAGAACGATATTTTATTTAAATGACTATGGCAGAAAGAAATATCTGGTATAGAAGACAACACCGAAGAGGAAGGATGACCAAATCGCTGGTGCCATAATGATGGGGAAACAGTGGCGGCAGTATAGGAGGACGACGGCAACGACTTTGGCGATCTCCCAAGGCTGTGCAACCAATAAACCCCACCCTGCTGATCACCCGTGCCAATCAGTGTCCTCGTGCTGATATCTTGAATGATACATAATTTTTCAGTAAGCAAGACTAAGCATTTTAATGTTGCAGTTAACTTAGCAAAAAACAACAGATTGCAATACAATTCCGGAATAAATAGAACATGAGTAACAAGTATGTTTCCAAAATATAGGTTCCCATGATGAGAAGCAGTAGATATAGAGCCACTAGGAAGAATAACATCAACATGATCAGCAGGTTCAATATCATGTAGAGATTCTTGCCATCGTCATATGATATGATACGGCGGTATCAAGAATCCAATGTAAAACAGACTTACCTGATGCATTGTCAGAACTAGTCAATTTAGAGAACATGTTAATAATCGAGTTCCACTGCTTTTTGGACAAGGTGGGACCAAAAGCTGTCCAATCAGCATCGGAGAGAACGACCGCGGCATTGGGGCAGGTGGAGTCGCAACGTTGACGTCACCGGCGGGAGGCGGAACGACTTCGGCGAGTGGACATGGAGGCAGCGGCACGAAAGCCGATGGTCCGGCGGCGGCGGCACTAGAAATAACAGGATTAAGGGCAACGACAATATCTTCAATTTCAACATGATCAAGAGGATCCATGATGAAAGGAAAATGAGAATCTATGGTGGCGGCGCGTGAAGGCGGTGGCAGGCAAAAGATCGGCGCATGAGGCGCGGTTATGGTGGTGGAAAAATTTAGGATTTAGGTTTTAAGGATTTTAGCTCTAATACCATGTAAAATATGAATGTGTGATTTTATTGATGGTATAAGGGTGCTATATAAAGACACCTATATAGAAGTACAAATGGAAAAGGATTCTAACTATGGTACAAGATATATATATATATATAAATATATATATATATATAACAAAATACCTCCTTAATAGTCATACTACCTCCGTTTTGTTGCAAGTGGCACAATATCGTTAGATATTTGAATTTAGGTGAATGAAATGAGTGGATGAAATTGAGTTTAGAAAGGAAAAAGTAGAATGAGTACATGAAATTGAAGAAATTTTGCTATAAAAGGAAAGTGTGACAAATCCACAAAAACTACCAAAATGGGAAAGTGTTTTACTTCTAATGAAACGGAGGGAGTACTTCTGCTTTATGAAACCTGATCTAATTGAGAGGGTCTCCTGACAGGCGACCTATTCATAAGTTTATGGAAAGACCACTTATATTTTACCTTATACACTGCATTTTTGAATTACATGCAATTTTTAGAATTTTGAAAATATTTTTTTATATCATATATTTTTATAATTTCATCTTCAAATACATATTATTACTTATTTTAACTTATAAAATACAATATTTAAATTTTATAAAAAAATTACAACATTAAAGATAAATGCCCCTGTGGACTGTTCATAAACTTATGGAAATGCCGTATTTCCTGGGACTTTCTCGATCTAATTTATTATCTCTATTGTTTCATATACTCCTTCCATCCCAATTCAAATTTACCTTTTGATTTTTAACAGTTGACTTGAAAAATATTAAATCCTTAATATCTTTCATTAAGAATAACTAAAACTTAGGAAAATTTGATATTTTGAATATAATGAAACTAACAATATATCACACAATAGTATTTATACTTATTTACTCTATGTTTTTCTATTTATGGCTCCATAGGTTTAGGTGCATAGATTTACGTGAAGAAAATGAGTGGATAAAATTGAATGTAGAAATTAAAAAAGTAGAATAAGTGGATGAAACACTAGTGGAAATGCTTCTACTAAAAGCGGCAAAGGAAGGCAGTTTTAAAATTTTTGCAAGAACCGCCTTTAATTAAGCTCAGAAGCTATTTCCGAGTTTGGAAATAGATCTTAGGTCATTTTTTTCATTTTAAAGGCGGTTCGAATTAATTAAAGGCAGCTTCGCCTTTAAAATTCCTTAAATTTAGGTACGGAAGCGTTTCCAAGTTTGGAAACTATTTCCTAGGCTAGCTATTAAATTTAAAGGTGGTTCTAATTAGAAACACCTTTAATGGGCTCTACTTTTTGGCCCAATATAAAATTTTCAAGCCCAATTCTCACTTATTTGCTGAAACCCTACTTCCCTTTCCCACCTCCACTGTCGCCGTTCTCACATCGCCACCAATCACTCCTCACGTCTCCACCCTCACTCCTCACGTGGCCAGCCTCACTTCATCGTCGTCACCATCTCCTACCTCCATCATTGCCACCATCTCCTTCGTCCAACCTCTCACCTCCATCACCCCGGGAAGCTCGCATCCGTCGTGAAGCTCGCCATGAAGCTCGCCTCCGAATGGATCCTTAATTTTCCGTCAAGCTCTACTGGATTGGAAGCTTCACCGTGAAGCTCTGTAGGATTGAAAGCTCACCTCTAATTGGGAGCTCCACCGTGAAGCTTGTTGTTCGCTGGAGACGATCGACAACGCCACTCAGCTTATCGTTCGCTAGAAAGCACCGTTTGCGGGCCTCAGCCGTTCACCGTGAAGGTTTGCACTCCTCTACCATTTTCCATGAAGGATTGCGCACCTCCGCCAGATATGGAAAGATAACACACCAATTCAGCCCTTTGTTGCGCGCCTCAGCCTGAGATTGCTTCTTTTTGTTGTTCTTTTTGCTGCTCTTTTTGCTTGCTGAAGATAGCTTCTTTTTGTTTTTTTTCTTTGTACTGGAAGAAAATTGGAGCAATTGGAATGATTATTCTATTTTGGGTTGCTGTTCCGGGTTGCTATTCGCTCCAGGAAACCAATTGGTTTCCAACAGATTTTTTTGGAAGTTAAGAAATGGTTTCCGAACTTGGAAAGTATTTATTGGCGATTTTCTTGTCTATTTAAAAGCGGTTTTTAACTGCCATCATTTGCATTTTTTAAAGGCGGTTCTTAGAACTTCCTTCTATTGATAGACGCAGAGAAGGTACAATGAATGTTCCTTTAATGGTCTGATCTAACCGCCTTCAATGGCCTTCTCCTACACTAGTGAGATGGAAGAAATCTTGCCAAAAATGGAAAGAGTGAAAAATAAAAGAAAACATCCATTATAGTAAGTGTGCCATAAATAACAAAACACAGGGAGTACGAGTATACTAATTCAATTTTAGGGTCAAAGTTAAGAAATTTTGATTGAATGAATATTTAAATTGCAGTTTAAAATGAGACAGAGGAGTACGCCGCTAATTTTTATGTATTTTAAGAAAATTATTATCTTTTTAAAATTGCTATACTTTTTATCTTGAATTTGGATCATACATAATTAGAATATTATCATGTTTGACTTTGTTAATGATCAAATATACTCCCTCTCTCCCACCTGTATTTGTACATGCACTATTCATTTAGTTAAAATTAGTTAAATTGAATAGTAAAAATCGAGTAATATATAAGATAATATACTATCATGTGGGAGCTTGTTAGAATCGTCGTAACATTTATTTTCACAATATCAACTTTTTATTATTTTTAAATTTGCACAAGTAAAGATATTAACAGTTAAAAATAATTTGTTTTTTTTAATTGAACCATCCATAGATGGGGGAAAATATATTAGGCCTTCCCTAGCCGTGAAATAGACAAGAAAACATAAAACAAAAGGAAAGATGAAGCCATGGCTTAGTTGAGATATACAGGAGTAAGCCATAGACTCTTGAAGCAACAATTGTTGCTTCCAAAAGAATGAAGGAAATATAGATAATAGTTAGAGGATTACAAAAACTATTAGTCTATAGGAGAGATCATCGAACTTATTAGTGAGTCGAATTAACGAAACACAAGGCAGTCAGAATCACCCCAAATAGGCTAAAGAGCTTATCCTCTACTAATAGAAAAGGCAATGTGTGTGCAAAAAATGTTGCGGCTAGAGGAGCAATACAACAGTGAAGTCCCTCGATCAGTATGTCATCCAGAGCATGAAGACCAACAGTTTGATCCAGCCACAAACCTACAAATAACAGCTCAAATTAGTAGCATACATTCATTGAACCATCCTTAATAAAGGTGTACCTATCTGATCTAGCCTAATTAGACCTTGAATATTATTATATAGCATTTGAAATCTAGTCAGGGAGGAGCTGGACTGAGCTCGGAGACAAGCTTTAGCCAGTGAATCCGCAACCAAATTAGCTTGTCTCTGAATATGCACTAAATTGATATCACTCAGAAGTTGGTGAATATCATCAGCCAATTGGAACAATTTCCAGTGTGCATGTAGGAGATCGACAACACATTTAACAGCATTTAAACAATCTGATTCCATGTAAACAGGGGAAGAGTATCCTACACACATATCTGAAGCAAACTTAATTGCTTTCAACTCAGCTTCCAAAGGGGAATTAGCCTGTGTGTACTTAGTATGTGCAGCAATGAAGCTACCCCTAGTATCTCTGATAATCATTCGAAGTCCACACATGTTAGAGTAACACCATGCAGCATCAACATTAATTTTGTAACCCTTACATGGCCTTTTCCAAGCAATTTTGGAAATTTTTGGCTTTGGAATAGATTTGATCAAAGGTAAAAAGGAGTGATCAGCAATGCTTAAGTAAATAGCAGAGGCAATGAAAATAGGTTTGGCACAAAAGGTATAGAAAATTTGTTCCCTTATTCGATTAAGCACTAAACCCGTAATTGGCAAGGCAGAGTCATATAAGCATTTGTTTCTCATCTTCCACAGATTCCAGCATGTAATTAGGGAGGCAGTTCGAATTATTATTGAATGCAAAGAGCTCAAACCAGGATAAGTAAGATAGCATGATAGTCTTTCCCATATATATGGGAAAGATCTGTCCCTAATTCCCATGAATTGATGTACAATACACCAAACTTGTATAGCAAAAGTGCAGGAATTGAAGAAGTGATCTAAGGAGTCCTCATGATTACTACACATACAACATTTAGAAGGCAAACAAAATCTCAGTTTTTGTAGGACATTATCAAAAGGTAGATACGAGGTAATCAGTTTCCACATGAAAATTGAGATTTTCTTTTCAATTCTCGAGTTCCAAAAATGTTGAGTAGAAGCAGAAGTACCTGACTGGGAGCTGAGCAAGAGATAAGTGAATTTAAATGTGAAATCACCTTTAATTCCAGGTTTCCATATGAGCCTATCACACCTATGAGTTGAGAGCTTTGATTCCTGTAAAAGAGAGATAGCATGAGAGGGAAGTAGAGGAGAAATTTTCTGAATCAAAATTGGTTTATTTGAGATGAACTCTGAGACTGTACAGGCAGCCGAGATATTAACAAGATTTTGATCACAAAGATCCATAATTGGGCCTATATCTAACCAATTCGAAGTCCAGAAATTACAGTCACCTCTACCAACTATTACTCTAGAGTTTGATTCTGCCCAAGCATTAAAATAACAGATCCTCTTCCAGTTAGGAGAAGATCTAGATGAGGGTGGCAGGGATGCAACAAGATGAGTCCATAAAGCCTCAGCCTTTTGATATTTCCACCATAGCTTAACTGAGCATGTATCTATTATGGTGGTTATTGATCTGAAATCTAGACCATTTTGGTTAATAGGAAAACACAGAGCCTCCCATTTCCTCCATATTCTTTTAGGTTTAAGATCAATAGACCCCCAAAAAAATCTGCTGAGTTTTTTTTCTATGATGGTAATAATCTCCTTGCTAGGTTTTAGAACTGACCATATATGCTGAGGAATAGAATAAATGCATGACTGTATCAGTGTAATTTTTCCCCCAGTAGAGAGCCACTTATTTTTCCAGCTACCTATCCTACTATCAATCTGTTCAAGTAGTGGTTGGAAATAGATTTTTTTTGCAAACCCAGTAAAAATAGGAACTCCCAGATATGTGAACGGAAAACTCCTAATTTTCATACCTAGAAACCTCTTTGTACTGTTAACTATGTGAGCAGAGGCATGTTTTCCAATGAAAATGTCACTTTTACTGTAATTTATCTTTTGACCAGAGACATCTTCAAATTTAGACAAAAAAGCTTTAAATCTAATCAATGTTTTATTGTCAGCTTTTAAAAAGACCACAGTGTCATCAACATAAGATAAATGGGAGATTTGGAGAGAATTACCTGGAAGGTCATAGTAGGCCAACTTACCATTTTGAAAAATAAAAGCTAAGCTCCTGGTAAATGCCTCAAAAAAAATGTTAAAAGGAAAAGGAGAGAGGGGGTCTCCCTGTTTGATACCCCTTGTAGATTGAAAGAATCCAACTGGCTTACCATTGATCAAGATAGAGAACCATGCCTGTGATAGATTTTTCATGATGGAAAAAATGAATCTGGCATGAAAACCAAATTTAGCAAGGACACTATATAGAAAAGACCACTTGACCCTATCAAAGGTCTTCTTAAGATCTAATTTGACAATGCAATTGGGTTCTCTTTGCTTCCTATTCAGAAATCTTACCATTTCTTGTAGGTAGATGACATTATCCGAGATGTCTCTACCTTTAAGGAAAGCTGTTTAGTGAGGAGAAATGAGTTTTGGCATTAGAGGTTCAAGTCTTTGCATTAATACTTTTGAACAGATCTTATTAACTACATTAGAAAGACTAATTGGCCTGTAGTCATCAAAAGAAATAGGGGTTTTCTTTTTAGGAATGATTGCAATCCAGGTGCTACCAATACCCCTAGGAATGTTATTCCCAGCAAGAAAATCATGGACTGCATTAAGTAGATCAGTTGAAATTATATCCCAAGATTTAATGTAAAACTTAGCTGTGAATTCGTCAGGCCCAGGACTGCTATTTTTATTGAGACTAAGAACAATGTCCCTGAGTTCAGACAGTGTAACAGGTTGCATGAGTCTATCATTATCTTGTTGAGTAATCAAATTAGGTATCTGACTCAGGAAGTGAGATTGGAAAAGGCTACTGTCAGGAGTGCTATCATCTGTTAAAAGATCTTGGTAGTAGTGAATGGCTTCATTCTCAATGTCCTGTATATTATCTAGCCATTGACCATTACTACTCTTGATTTTTGTGATCTTTAGTCTACATTTTCTTTCCTTAACAGAGTTATGGAAAAAAATGGTGTTATTGTCTCATTCCTTTAACCATTTAATCTTGGCCTTGTGTTTCCAGAAGCTTTTCTGTTCTGCTAGAGCCCTAACTAACTTAGCCTTAGCTTCCTTAAGTTTAACCAGATTATCCACAGAAGCATTAAAGTCGTATATATGTTCCTGAGCTTCTAGAGCAGTTTCAGCCAGCACCACATTATCATGAATATTACCAAAATGTTCCTTATTCCAGATTTTGAGTTCTTTTTTCAATCTTATGAGTTTAAGATAGAAACCAAGCATTCCTGATTTATTGAGAGGAAGACCCCAGTTTTGCATAATTACATCATTGAAATCTTTCCTTTTATACCAGGTGTTCAAAAATCTAAATGGCCTAGGATTAGATGGGATATCACTACCAATAGTAAGAAGCATAGGATTATGATTAGAAGAAATCATATTCAAAATTTGAACAGAAGGGGCAGGAAAAGTAGATGACCAAGAAGGATTACAGAGACCTCTATCTAATCTTTGGATAGTAGGGTTCCTCAGCCTGTTGTTACTCCAAGTAAATAAGTTACCCACTGTATTAATTTCTTCCAAAGCCATTACATTTATAAAATCATTAAAATCCTTCATACTACCCAGTTTGGGAGTAGATGGACCTTTATATTCATTTATAGATGTAATGGCATTGAAATCCCCAATAAAGATAGCATCTGAGTGAGTAATGGACTTGAGATTAGACCAAAGATTTTTCCTACCATTTCTAGTTCTGAGGCCATACACAAAAAATGCATCCATGATTTTGTTCAGAGTGAGACTATTCAAAGTAACAGCTAAGAATTGCAAATTATCACATTTAACTGTTAGGGATATACTAAAATTCCAAAAGAGCCAGATCTGACCATTCATTGCATACATACAATTGTCATAATGTAATTGTTGTCTATAAGAATCACATTGCATATTATCATGTTTAGGCTCAATTAAACAGATAAGCTCAAACCTATGCCTAGTGATCAAGTTTTGAAGTCTCAGCATAGATGTATCCATTCCCCTAAGATTCCAAACCAGAAATTTATTCTTAAGTGTTGTGTTATTCATAAGGAAACATTATTAGCGCTTTTTGATATAGTCATGATTGTATTTAACTGAGTTAAATATGTCTCATTACTATGATTAATTTCTTTCCCTGATTGCCTACCTTTTTTCAGCTTGCTTGGTTTGGAATGTAAGATGGTAGAGCTTACCTGACTAACTTGATTAGCATAGTTATCTGTACTATTGCCAGGAGAAGCTCTCAGGTGCTCAGTTAAAGTAACAACAAACTCTAGGACCTCAGCATTGATTGGAAAGTTACTTGGTGTGTTCTCCTCACTGGATCCATCTTCATCTGCAAGTAGGAGGAATCTGTTTGGTCTGTGTTTCTGCTGAGAGAAAATGAAATTTTTAGCAGCAATAATGGTATTGAAAGGTGAGAAAGACTTAACCCATTTGCTAGGAATATCATCCTTAGCAAAAACGTTCTTTGTGATGATTGGTGGAGCAGATAGGGAGTGCTTGGGCTGATGAGCAGGAGACTGAAGTTGGGAGTTTGTGCACTCAGCAGTATCACCTTGGATCCCCTTAAGATGTTCAGCCATATCCACATCAGAAACCAGCTCAGCATTTATATCCTGATTAATAACCATAAACTGATCACCAATCTTAGAATCATGTGCATCAGGATCCTGAATCAGATCGGCTTTCTCCTGTTCCCCAACAAGGTTATCTTTCACAGAAGCCTTTTTCTCAGGAAGCTTTTCTTCCACCAAAGACTCAGAAGCCCCTTCTTCTTCGATATTAATAACTGAAAACACCTTCTGCTTTGGAACATATTTGAAGTTCTGTGAGGTCAGTGTTTTTTGTTTCTCTGCTGCCGAAATACCAGAACCCCCTGCCTTATTGTTATCATCATGTATTAGGCTTACAACCTCCTTAAGTTGACCATCTGATCCTCTTTGTTGGTCCTTGGTTTGAAGCACTACCTTTCCATCCCCTGAATTCTTATGACTAGGGTTAGATTTATCCAGCCTATGGGTCTTAGTTCTCTTAAGTTCTGGGTGCAAGTACATGCAAAGGTTATTCTCATGTCCTATAAATTTGCAGTGGTGACAGTATAGAGGCAGATCCTCAAATTCTAGGGGTAGCTTAACCACATTATATTCAATTCCATCCTCCTCTATACCAACTCTAATGAATGCTGGCAGCTTATTTTTTAAGTCAATTTCAACACACATCTTTACTGCTGAAGGTCTAGAGAGAGCAGCAGTAGCTGCATCCATCTTAATGAAATTTCCTATTTGATTCCCCATAGATTGTAACATAGCAGTGTTATAGAAGAAAACTGGGACATAGGGTATAGTAACCCATACCTGTACTATAGAAGATTCTGCCTCAGGAGAGAAATCCGTAGTCCATTTGAGAACCTTCATTGGGGAATGGTTGAAAATCCACTGACATTTGAGCCATAGCCTCTGATAATCCTCCTTGTCTTGAAACCGAATAAGGATATGTCTGAAATCAATTGATCCTAGTTGAAATTTGCCTTTGAATCCTACTGAGTTGAAAGCATCATTGAGGGCAGTCATCGATGGCTTGCCTCTTGCGAACTTACCAACCAGCGCATTTTGGTAGTGAGAAGCCAGAGTCTCAGCATCTTTGAGGGTTACCAAACAGGCTATATCTCCCTTGTAATGGGTTTTTGGTACAATTTCTGGGTTAGAGGGCAGGGAGACATTTAGTGGTGGAGGGCGATTACCTAGAGCTTGAAGAAATGATTTACCCACTGCGCCGCCGCCGCGGCCAGGCGGAGGAGCCGCCATGAAAGGAAGAGAAGAACCAGCCAAATGATCGTTATCAGTTGATGAAAAGGAAAGAAATGAAGGTGAGATGGAAGTGTGTGTATCACACCAGAATCCCTCAGTTTTCGCACACAGAAACAGTAACAATTAGATAGTATCACGTGAAAATGATCTAATGTTAAAAATAATTTGGTTGACTTGCAAAAGTCAACATGTGCAAATAAAGTTGGGATGGAGGGGATAGCTCTTTTGTCAAATGGTCAACTGTTATACTTTTAAATTTAAACATTATACTTTTAAACTAATTTAAATATTATATTAAATTCAATATTATGCTAATTTTTAAATGATATTTCTAGTTTTTTTCACATTAAAACACTTTTTATTATATATTTAATTTATAATATATAATATTTCAATTAAAAATACAGTATTAAAGTTGAAAGGTACTATGGTTGTTCCATAAGTTTAGGAAGTGTTGTCTTTCACAGACTTAGCCCATAAGTTATAGAGCAATTATTATATTTTTTAACTTAAATATTACACTTTTAAATTTGAACAATGTGATTTGTAATTTAAATAACATATTGTTTATACATTATTCTCTGTGTTTAATTTCGTGTGTTTAATTATGTTTGACACACTAATTTTACATCTTATTCTTTTCTAAATTGACATGTACGTGGTGAGAATTGAGTAAAGAAAACAAAAGGTTTAATAAATGGTTGGAAATGATTAACTTTTTACATTAAAATAAAATGTGAAAATATTAGACTAATATACAAAAATGAATGTATGTGAAACTTAAAATACATAAAGAATATACTACCACTATCTCAGTAAAAATGGCAAAGTTGACCTTTTGGAATCAAACTAACTCAACTCTAACCATTTTATTCTATTATATATTACATATATCAGATTATTATCATGTAATGTGTTTTTGAATTTGTTATGCTCCCTCTGATCTTTTTATATTCACACATTTCTTTTTTGGATGGTTTTTTTTAATATTGACACCTTCTTCTTTTGGCGAATCCTAGATTTTTTTCATCCGCCAAATTTTCTTTTCACTCTCCCAATTCAACCTACACCACTCATTTCAATATTTTTTTTTAAAAAAAAATTGTACCATTTAGAAGGGGGATAATACTGAAAAAAAACAGGGGGAGTACACTACATATTAAAAAAATTAGATTTTTTTAAACACATACATAAAAAGTACTCCGGAGGAAGTACGAGTAGTTAAATATTGATACTGTTGATTTTAAAATTTAAATTGTGCCATTTTTACTGGGACGAAAGGAATATATAATTTATCAAATGTTTGACTTAAGATTTACAATATTTAAACTAATAACTTTCAAAGCCTAATTTAAAAAGTATCATTAATTGTTTGTCTCAAGCACATTATAATAGATATTGTTTACTTTCTCTCTGTCAACCGGGAGTATTTGAGTCATTTTGACTACCCTAAGTAACTAAAACGGTACTGTTTTTCCTTTCTACGTCCGATCGATTATTTCCTACCTCTCTCCCTTCCTCGTGAAGATTTGCGCTTCCATCGTCTCCTCTACTATGAAGCTCACCTACACCGTTCGCTGGGGAGCTTTGTCGTTTGTTCGCCTCCGCTCGTTGGCCTCCATCTCTGCCGATTAGATCTGATGCTCGCTTGACGATAGAGAGGGTGGAAATCCCCGCTGGAGATCGTCACCGTTGCGTCTCTGCCGAATGGGAGGGTTTCAGAAGAGACACAGAAAATGGCGATTCAGTTCTTGGAGGAGAATCGAAATGTGGCTGTACTGGCTCCTCCTGTCGGGTAGGGCTTTTTGCAAGACCCATCATTTATGTTCTTCCTCGTCTGCCCAATTCGCGATTAAGAACGTAACAAGGTCAAACTTTGAGCGCACGCTCCCCGACCTCCAGCGCCACGTCATAGTTGCCGACTTCGTCGCTGTCGACCTGGAAATGACCACCGTCACCAGCGCTTCGCAGAGGGAATCATTCAAAGCTTATCAGTTCGATATATAGTATCTCAAGGTGAAGGACTCGGCCAAAGAGTTTTCCATTGTGGAGTTTGGCGCTTCCCCCTTCCGGTGGGACTCTGGTAAGCAGTCGTCCACCGCTCATCTGTAAGTATTTAATATTTTTATCAGTTGTTTTCTTGCGTGGCTAATTTCAGAAGTGAAATTAGCTTAATGTGTTCTTCACAGGCACAACATTTTCTAGCTGTAAAGCGAGGGCCTCTAAAGGGTCAAAGTGTATAAATTATGCTGCTTTCTGCCTTTGATAAAAAAGGTTGCAATTTATTACTATGGAAGATTGGCTGTAAATCAAGACTGGCATTACGATTCTACAAACACAAACACACACACATATATATATGATCACAAAGATGCTACTGGTGAACCTAGTCCTTTTAAATTCATTCTTGGTTCGAGGTAAGTAAGTTTTAAACCATTCCACTTATCTGCCATTACACTTATGATTAACAGAGATGTACTGACTAAAATTGGTTGTGTTTGAAATCTTTCTGCTGATGAGTTGGACTCTTAAAAGCTCAATTTTACTTTTGTTATCTGGTCAAATGTTGGACGATTCCTATGGTTCTTATTACAGGCCCAGATGTATGATGTATGATCCCACTAATGGGATCGAATGTATTTTCTAACGTTGATGTTGGAAGAGATATATGTGAAAGCGTGTTGGTATTGTTGTTTTTTTGTTGATTTTGGACACCACTAGAAAGTTTTATGCATACATGTGATTTCTTCAAATCCAATTGACTGTAGTTGTGTTCGCGTGTCTTCTTTTAATGGCATCTGCTAGTTTTTGTGAGTGTGTAATCGAGGGTCTAACAACATTAGCTCTGTATTGCAAGTTGATTAGGTTTTTGGATGCATTTATTCTTTTGATTATCATACTTCATAATAGTTTTTGTCTAGGTGATTGGGGCTTGGATTTGTAGATGATTTAATGGCTTGTTCCAGTCAACTACTATATTGGCTTTTTTATTTTTACAGTTGATGAGGTACAGAAAAGACTTTCATGGCCATCTGGGTGGGCCACTGATGTCCTTGAAACATTATTAGATGTAAGTTAATGTTGTGTTTTCTTTCTGATCATATTGCAAGTTTTTTAATTAAAAATTCAGTTAAGAGATTGTAACTCATTGTTATACAATTCAGGAAGGTCTGGCTATGATAAATGATGGTCATAAAGACGGCAGACGTAGATACTGGGTTCTGTTTGTCTCTTCTATCTCTTCTTATGATGCGACTGACATGCTTTAAGGTTCCAATATTTATACAATATTTATTTTGAGTCAATATCACATGTTTGGAAAGATTTGATTTATTGTTTCCTCTTTTGCTTAGTTTTATGGTTCTATGTGTGTGACCATGCGACTATTGTTGTGATAGAATGCTCTGAGGATAGTCAATATTGAAATTTGTCAAGTTTTCCGAGATCTTGGAATCCTATTAGTTTTAAATAGAAAAACTGCGATGTCAGTAACTCTGACTCATAGTCAATCTTGTAAGTGTAGTGTTATCCATAGGATGGATCTATAATTTAAACAGCCTATGCTTGTTTGTTTTCCTTGTACATCCACTCTGAGGATGAAAACACAGTGATGTATTATTGTTGGTAAAAGTTGAAAGATATTGTTTTTGAACACATTCTTATATTCTCTTCTTTCGAGCTTGAACTCTCAGAACTGTCATGTTTTACATAGAGCTAAACACTAATGTGTTGATCCTTTTATTACATTTATAAACATATCATACAAATAGGACAAAGGTTTGAAGGTGAGAAATAGAATCATTGCTGTTGGATCATCATTGACAAAGTTTCAGTCTCTTCCGTCTAGTCAGAATTCGGTTCGCTCCATGACCGCGGCCGAATCCCCAACTTGAAGAACAACACCATCTATGGCTTCAAACACCCTGTACCTGTCCAAGACCGCATTCCAGATGCCACTAATGATGCTGTAGTTGTTATTATATGGGGGGCGGTGATGAGCCCCGTGCATGAACTAAGACACCAGAACCCCAGCATTCTGCAAAGCCACCACCATGGGTGGAAGCTTGCTTTTCGTGCCGCGAGCCCATGCGTGAAACTGTTGGCTAAACATAATGTAGCTGGAGCAGACACTCGCGAAACCAAGGAAGATGAGATTATTGCAGGAAAGGTCGATTGGGATAACCGCAAAGGTCACTGCTCGAGCCAGGGCATGTAAGTTGTTGGCAAACTGATGCCGTGTGATTATCCATGGCTATTTGTGATGACTTGGGAATGCTTCTATCTGGTTCCCAAAAACTGGCATTTCTCACTGCCATAGTTGTTAATGCCTCAGTTGTAGACTCCGGAGCCGAGGTCTGCGAGAACATAGCCTACCACCCCAACCAAAACCGGCTCCAGCTAGACATGAGAATCAGCAGTGCCTATGATCGACTTGGCCAGAGAAATGATCACCGTTGTGCATCCACCTGTGACCCATGCACACTGAGGCCACACTGATTTCAAGCTTAGATCATTGAGTAAATGCGTCGTGCTCAAAACACGTGGCGATTCAACAATGAGTGGCTCTGATCACCGAGGCCCGGGCTTCACAATGGTGGTGGAGGATGAGCAGTACATGTGCAAGGATGAGGGATGGCTATATGCATGACATTTTGGAAACATGGAATGGGGATTTAAGTTAGAGAATACAGACATTTTGCAAACTCAAAATGGAACAATTTGAGCTTCAAGAAAGTGTTTTTATAGGCAAAAATTTACTGGCTAGGCAATGGAGAAAAGAAGAATTAGTGACTTCGGATTGCTTGAGGTCTTTACGCAGGTTTGTGGTGCATACTGCTTCAGATATTTGGTTATCTTGTTTTCAATTAGGACAACATAGAGTATAAGGAAACTTCAGACTTGAGAGGTCTTATCATTACTCTAAAATATCTTAGTTCTCATTATTAATCAATGGTTGGGGCATTGTGCCCGGTTAGGTAAAACTCGGGTTTAAAAAAATTGCAAGTGAAACTCTTTTGAATTCAAACAAGGAAATATTTGCATTTAAGTTGAAAATATTTAGTTGTGTAAAAAGGTAATCGAGTTTCATTTTGCCATAATTTTTTTTAATTTCTTCATCACCTACATTTAAAAAAATCTTCAATGTACATCTTTTAGGTGGTTACAAGTGACGACTTTTTTTTTCCCTTTTTAGAATGACGACTTTCTTCAAACATACAAAAGTACCACTAAGTAACATGTAAGAAGTGTTTTAATGCTACAAATGCATCCTCCAATTTTGAATTCAAATGTAACATTTGCGAAGAAAAACAAACTTCAACATCATGGTAAGTTAAATTTTGTTTTACCGAAAGGACACCGTACATAAAAGTTGGCTTAGTATATTTTTATCTTAATATTTTTCAGAGTATGATCCTTCATTTTGAAAGTTGACATGATACATTCAAAAAAAATTTCTTGACATATTTCAATTTCCATGATCGGTTGAAAATTAAAAATTAACTGAAATATATGAAATAAGGAAAAATATAACTAAATTTTATACATAACTTATTAAGATAAAATGGATCAAGAAAGGAATAATTTTAGGTTGGAGGACTTTAATTTTTAAATGTTAATTCAAATATAATTTCGAGTTACTATCATAGCAATATTCTAAAAGTATATTATTTTATCTCGTGCGTATATATGCAAAAGTATATTAAACTTTATATTAATAATTAAGAAAAATCAAATAGTATATTAAAATACGATATTTAGTTTTCCCAAGCACCCTATAATAGATATTGTTTGTTTTTTTTGTCCGGGGATATTTGAGTAATTATTTGACTTCCTTACCTTGCAAAAACGACACCGTTTTGCCAACTTCTAACTTATTGTTTGTTCATCTTCTTCATCGCACAGTTCTTTCCTCTTCTTTCGTACAATTCTTTCCTCCACTTCTTGCGCCTCACCGTTTCAACCTCTCCACTACATTCCCTCGTGTCCGTACCATTTTTCCCAATCATCTGGTCGTACCATTTTGCCCAATCACATTTGCGTCGATCGGCTTTTCCCCTTATCTCCTCTACACCCAAGGCCAACCTCTGTTTCCTCCATGGCTATTCACATTGTCTCTTCCTCACCCAACGTCGACCTCTCTGCCATTGTCTCCTCCACTGCCATTGCCATTTTTTTATACAGAATTTTTTTGGTTCGAATACTGGTTTTATTTATATGTTTTGCTTCTCGAATTTACATTAATTATCTTAATGAGTGGATTGTTGGGTGGGTGATAATTTTGAAGTTTGTCTTGCAGACTAATCTTCCTAAGTATCAAGGTCTGGAGAAGATTGTTTTCAGAAGATACAGTTATTTTCTCTAGTTACGGAATCGAATTTTTTAGAAGTACAAGGGGGTTTTCATCCCTCCTCTTCCAAAGAAGAGTACAATAGGTATATTTTGACTCTTCACTCTGTGCTCATAATTGCTCCTGATTACAAACTTGTTTTTCCGCGAGTGCACCACATACTGTTATGAGTTATTGGTTGCTTATCGATGAGATGATAAAAATATTCAAATGTTCGAGCCCAGGATGGATCTGCATATGTCCATCTGAGCAACTCATTAGCTTTTCTAAGATTTTCATTAAAACCCATTCAATTGCATTAGTTTTTTTCGTTTTTTAATAGTTTTTGTCAATAGTTATTGCTTAAGTAGGCCATTCCCAGAGGAATGCAGTTAGCATTCAGTTTAGATGATCCATTTTTTTGTTCTTCAATAGTTTTTGTTTATAGTTGTTGCTCAAGTAGGCCATTCCCCGAGGAATGCAGTTAGCATTTAGTTTAGATGATCCATTTTGGTTTCCAATTTGTGTCTGTTTAAAAGCATGGATAAACATTCAAAAATGCGCATTTATAAATGATTTATTATCTTTTAAATTGGTAGTGCATCTAATGATGATCTTAGATGTTTCATCGTTTATCGCCGCTCACTAATTTTGTCCGGCATCATTTTTGTCGCTCTGTATTTCCTCCGACATTAGTGCTCCGCCTATTCACATTCAGGTAATATAAACATTTCTTTTCTCTCTATTGCTGGTGGATATTGTTAACATTGTTGATATTAGATCTTATTCAAAGGTTTAATTCTCAGATTTTAGAACGATATGAATTTGAGTTAAGCTTTTATATGAGTTTAGGTTATGTGTATCTGAGCTTGTATCTGGGTTCGAGTGGAGGGGGTTCGAGTAGTACTGGATTCGAGTGGTACTGGATTAGAGTGGTACTGGGTTCGAGTGAAGAGGGTTCGGGTGGTACTGGGTTCAAGTGGAGAGGTTCGAGGGGTACTGGGTTCGAGTGAAGAGGGTTTGGGTGGTGAGGGTTCGAGTGGAGAGAGTTTGGGTGGTGAGGGTTCGAGTGGAGAGAGTTCGAGTTGAGATTCGAGTGGAGAGGTTCGAGTGGTATTGGGTTCGAGAAGAGAAAGTTCGAGTGGAGAGGGTTCTAGCGGTACTAGGTTCAAGTGAAGAGGGTTCTAATGGTACTGGGTTTGAGTAGAAAGGGTTCAAGTAGTACTGGGTTCGAGTGGACTGGGTTTGAGTGCTATTGGGTTCAAGTGGACTGGGTTTGAGTGGTACTGGGTTCGAGCGGAGAGGTTCGAGTGGTACTGGGTTCGAGTGGAGAGGTTTGAGTTGAGGCTAATGGTTGATGTTCGAGGGGTGGATGGTTTGAGTGGTGGCGAGGCGGGTGGTTGATGGATCGAGGGGTGATGCCTCGAGGAGGATGGTTGATTGTTCCAGGACCTCGAGGGTTAATGAATCGATGGAGAGGTCAGAGTGGTATTGGGTTCGAGTGGTACTGGGTTCGAGTGGTAATGTGTTTGAGTTAAGAGGTTCGAGTGGTACTGGGTTCGAGTGGTACTGGGTTTGAGTGGAAAGGTCGAGTGGAGAGGGTTTGAGTGGTAAGGGGTTGAGTGGTGAGCGTTTGAGTGGTGATGGTCGAGTGGAGAGGGTTCGAGTGGTACTAGTTCGAGTGGTGAGGGTTTTAGAGTGGTGAGGGTTTAGTCGAGGGGTGATGCCTCGGGGGAGATGGTTGATGGTTCCCAAGCCTCAAGGGTTAATGAATCGAGTGGAAATGCCTCGAATTAACCCCCTTCAAGGCGGATGGTTGATGCTCAAAGGGTGGATGGTTCGAGTGGTAGGGAGGCCTCGAGGCGAATGGTTGATGTTTGAGAGGTGGATGGTTCGAGTTGTGGCGTGGTGGATGTTCAAGAACTGGTGGTTCAAGGGGTGATGGTTCCAGGAATTGATGGTTGGTGTTCGAGGGATAGGTGGTTCGAATGGTGGTTTCGTGGATGGTTCGAGGGGTATATGCCTTGAGTGAGTCATGGTTCGACAGCTAATGTGGATGGTTCGACGCTCTCAGTGGTATACTCTCTCTCGAGGGGTGGTGTACCCTTGAGGGCTGGTGTACTCTAAAGGGGTGGATGTGTGACCTCTCAAGGGGTGGTGTACCCTCAAGGGCTGATACACCTCTCTCAAGACGTTGATGGCGTACTCTCGAGGGGTGGAAGGTGTACTCTCTCCAGTGGTGGATGGTTTACCCTCTCGAGAGGTAGATGGTGTACCCTCGAAGGGTGGTTGACAAACTTCTTGAGGGGTGGATAATACTCTCTCTAGTGGTGGATGGTATACCCCTCTCGAGAGGTGGATAGTACTCTCTCTGGTGGTGGATGGTACCCTCACCACTCGACTCTCACCACTCAAACCCTCACCACTCGAACTTCTCCACTCGGACCTTTCCACTCGAACCCTCAAACCTCCTCTACTCGAACTCTTTCCACATAAACCCAGTACCACTCAAACATAATATCACTCGAACCTCTCTACTCGAACCCTCTGCACTCGATTCCTCATCACTCGAACCTCACCACTCGAACCTCACCACTCGAACCTCACCACTCGAACCTCTTCGCTCGAACCTCTCCACTCGAACCTCTTTCGAGACCCACTCTACTCGAACCCTCTCCACTCGAACCCTCTATTCAAACCCTCTCTACTCAAACCCAATACCACTCAAACTCTTATTACTCGAACTGCTTAACTTAAACCATCTCCAATCGAACCCTATCCATTCGAACCCTCTCCAGTCGAACCATCTCCATTCAAACCCTATCCACTCAAAAGTGTGGTAAAGAAATTAGGTAATGGGAAGTACTATATATGAATAACATTCTAATAATATTAATTTATGGAAGTACCAATTAATTATGATAAGTTACTTTCATATTTGATAACAAAAAATCAAGTAAAATATCACAGTATATCTTTATCTCAAAAAAATAAATACATAAACTATGGTAAGTTGAAAAATAATGAATGCTACATTTATTGTTAAAAATAACTTAATCAAAATCATTACATGGTACGGATTTCATTTATTTACTAAACTATTTTTGGTTTAAAAGATACATTTTAGGAAACAAAATATAAATATGAATATATATATATATATATATATATATATATATATTCAATAATGTCTTATTAAAATATATATAACTTTTAAAAAATATATTTAAAACCGTAAATATTCCATACCAAAGGATATAAATACTACCAGTTCAAAACATAAATATCACATAATTCGATTCTTATAATATTAAAGGTGAGATAAATATTTATTTCAATCTTTTTTGCATATGTCCTAGAATATTTTATAGCAATTAAATTTTTTTTTTCATGTTTCATATACTAAAACCACGAAGACGCAATGGCTACAAATAAGGTAATTGATGAACTCAGAAATGCCGATAAACCTTGGGTTCGAACTATTACAATCAAAGATAAATTCTCTCCCTACCAAACCCCTAACAAATTCACCAAATTGCAAAAATTCACATTTGCAGATGATGAGGACATCAATTACCTATGTTTCTTGCTATTTTCATCCAACTGCTTTTTGTTACAAACTAGTGAAATTGATTGTGCATAGGTAAGATTACTTCTATACTGCTTGGGACAGTTTCTGATGGTTTAGTACTCCCTCTGTTTCACTATGTTTGGCACCATAGGTTTAAGTGTGCCAAACTTAAGAAAACAGAGGTTGTAATTGTTTTTATTTGAAATAGAGTGACACGTGCACTGAGTGATCGCTGATTTTGGCTTTTTTGTAATTTGAATTTGTTGGTTTTGCTTATTTTTCCAATATGAAAGGTTTTTTTGGAGTTCACTTTTCTTGTCATGTTTTGGTTCTTGATTCATGTGTTGATCTGTAGTAACAGTTTGTTATATATTACGAGAAGACATTCAGTTTACATCTTCAGCCTAAACTAAAAGGGAACTATAGCATGCACAATTCCATTTTTATATGGCATGAACATCTTTTGAATATGAATATATATGCACATTATATGCGATTTATCATATTTATATGTTGTTATTTCTTTGTTTTGTTCCTTGCAAAGTAATTGTTTTTATATAGCTTCTTTGCTTTTTGCAATACATCTAAAAACTACTACAAAAATTCAAACTTTGAAGTTTGAAACCTTATTAGCTTTATTTTTTCCGTATGCCCTTATAAGCTATTTAGTTAGATAATAAAATAATTTGATAACACAAAATTTAATGCTGTTTTATTCTACTGCTTGAATTTTGTTTTGTTGTTGTGGGTATTGTATGGTTTGTTCCTTTGTTGAGGTTCTCATTAATTATTTGTATTGTACTTATCATGCAATTGAAATTTATGCAACAGTGCGGGATTTTTTGTTGGTCATACTTGGTGCAATATTTGAATTGTGATATCCGTACAAATTTGTATGTTTTATACTTCATATTCACCTTTTGAGACCTTAATATTTTTTTACTTTTATTTTTGTAGGGTGCTAAGGTTAAGGGGATAATGTTCGATAAAACATTATCCACCATGAGTAGCAAATTACAGTTGGACAAAAAGTATAAGATTTCAAATGCAGATATTAGAGAGAAAGATGAGAGATATAGAAGTGACTGTATCAAAATGCAATGGGTAATTAACACAAACACTGTCATTGAAGAAATACAAGATGAAAATCAAATTACTCAAATTCAACATGAGTATGTCCCTTTTGATCAAATTGGTGACTATTTAGACACTCCTAATAAAACAATAGGTAAACATTTATTTACTCTTTAAATAACATGATTGAATTTTTAAAAACTTTTCTTAATGTTACTCAATTGTTCCTACTTTGTTTTTTAATCAATTGATTCTTATTCTAATGTAGAAGATATAATATGATAAGCAAACATCTCCATCTTTTTTAGTACAGATGTTATAGAAGTGGTGGTAAAATATCTCCTCATTCGCAAGGCTACAACCAGGAAAGGACAAAGAGATGTGCAAAAGTTTGTTTTAATGAACGATAAGTAAAACTTCCCAAAATCTGGTATAATGTTTTTAAAATAAATTAAAATTATTATTACTGATAAAATATCTTTTTCATTTCAGATTTCAAACACTTGTGTTATCAATGTGGGAAGAATTTCTACCCGTTGAAGGAAAGCTCTTGATTCAGAATATCAAATCAATGCCAATTTTAATCGGTAGACGCCTTGTTATTGATTGCTTCAATGGTAATTAAGTTTTTATTATTCCATTAATATTTTTATTATTCTCTTTTAAACAATATTGTATTGGATTAACTCCTCTATATATATAATCTTTATAGATATAGAGGTTACAATGAACTATCGAACATCACTTATGATTGATGATCGGGACAAACAATCCATTCAATTAAAAAAAATGGTAACACCACATGCCCTGCATATTTTACACCTTATATGGTCCTTTGCGATTTAGATGTTTCAACTACATTTTTACATCTATAATTATTTTTACATGTCCTAAATGTTTCATGGTATAATGCAGCTGTGATGTCCCATTTATAGTCCATGAGCATATTGGAACTCTTCATTATTATCTCCATAATATTCCTATTCTTTATCTGCTTCTGAAGCATATCAAAATCTCATAAATAAAGAGATTTTCCTTATCTCAAATATCCCACAATATTCCATAAATCCAATTCCATGTTTGTAGGGATATTCCATAAATCCAGTATGCTTCTAACACCGCCTAAAATAATATTGTGATATATACAATCTTCCATAAAATAATAACACGCAGTATTCTGTCAACAAGTAAATCGTTTGGCTGTTGTACGTATGTTCCAATGTGGAACATTTTTCTTATCCAAATTAGTTCACAAATTGCCAATTAATTAATCCATAAAAATCGCATGACTTTACATGAATCAATTTAGATCAAGTGATATCACAATTAGGTGTTATATATAGATCCCTATTTTACATAAAAACATAGATGTGGTGAGACACTGCTCTCTAGGAATCGATAATCATTTTCGACATTAGTAAATTAATATCACTAGAGGCAACATTATAGTATTTTTAATGAATCTTCAATTTTTGATAATACAAATGATCAGTTTAGTTGATATATAATATAATTTTCTTTACAATATGCTAGTTATGTTAGACGTAAGTTTTGTTCATAGTAACCGCCACTGAATACATATATTTTCAGCAATTTCCTCAATGTTTGGGGGGAAAAACCTAGACTCTCCTTTTCCAAAACATGAAAATATGTATAACTCTATGAATACCATTGTTTAAGGAATTCAGTATCCCAAAATGTCGTTCCGGCTGCTAGCATAGGGGCTGGCATATGTGTATACGTAGCAGTGAAGTAGTAAAAGTAGAAAAGGGAAATTAATTCGTCTAAAGTATGTATACCTAATTGGTTGAATATATCTAAACTAGATTTGGCGAGTTGGCTACCATCTCTTGACTTTGGTTTCGGTGTTTGTTGAAGAAGCAAATCAGCGGTTTCACATATAAAGCGGCCATTGGAAATCGTTTTGACTCGGTTAATTTTAGTTTCTACTACCAACGCTGTTGTTAATTAGCACGAGGAAATTCAAATCTACGGGAGTTAGTGCGCATCTAGCTAGGGCGACTATCTTCATTCTTTTGGGGGGTTGCTATTTCACGCCCTGTATTTTACTATCCACGTCATGTATTTATACTGTATATATACAATATACATTAAAAAATATATTGTATTTGGAAGATTTTAAATTGGAAAATGTTAAATGGGAGAAGGGAAACCGCCGCCGCCGCCGGATCCAAGCGCCGCCGGAGGCTCCGGTTCGCGACGGCCTGGCCGCGAGCAGCCGCCGGTCCGTTCGCAGCGGACCGGGCGCGAGCCGGAGCGGCCTCCGCTCGCCGTGACCCTGGCGCGAGCCGGACGGGCGCCGCCCTCCGTGACCCTGGCGCGAGCCGGACGGGCGCCGCTCGCCGTGCCTTGGGCGCGAGCCGGACGGGCCTCCGCTCGCCGTGCCCTGGGCGCGAGCCGGACGGGCGCCGCTCGCCGTGCCTTGGGCGCGAGCCGGACGGGCTCCGCTCGCCGTGCCCTGGGCGCGAGCCGGACGGGCCTCCGCTCGCCGTGCCCTGGGCGCGAGCCGGACGGGCACCGCTCGCCGTGCCTTGGGCGCGAGCCGGACGGGCTCCGTTCGCCGTGACCTGGGCGCGAGCCGGGCGGTCCTCCGCTCGCCGTGCCCTTGGCGCGAGCTGGACGGGCTCCGCTCGCCATGGCACAGGCGCGAGCCGGACTTGCCTCCGCTCGCCGTGGCCTGGGCGCGAGCCGGAGGGGCTTCCTCTCCCCAACTAGTAATTTCTACTGCTATAAAAGTGTTTCTAAAAATATGAGGATCTCCAAATTTTTACTCTCCAAATTTGTACTCTCCAAATTTTTACTCCACAAATTTTTACTCTCCAAATTTTTACTCCAAACAAGGGTGTTAGAAATTTCATGTCTTCGGAGGTAATTATACTAATTAGTTTTATGTCCATAAGTAGTAGTTAAATTTATTAATTTTTGCAGTAAAAATTTATGCTCATCTTTGTGTTTTAATTTATTATTTGTTACGTAAAAATTATTGCACATTTATCTCCTATGAATTTATCTCCTATTAATAGCAGTAACGTTAATGTTGTTGTTAATTTTGTTGTTAATTTTGTTACGTAATTTTGTTGTTAATTTATCTACAATAATTTATCTCCTATTATTATCACATTTTTTTTTATAATTACATGTAAGTTTTAGCTGTTAATAAGAAATGGAGCAGTGCACCATTAAGTCCGTAAGTGGGACAATTTGAAATGGATGAATGTAATTTCAGTTTAGGGAGTTAATTCAGTACGGGACTTTTATAATTGTAATGTTATTTCTTCTAATTTAATTTTATCTTTATGTTTTCACATTTAAATATATGTTTTAACGTTTTAACTGTAATTTTATCTTTATTTGTTCATATTTCAATATATGTTTCTGACGATAATTAAAAATCAAGCAATGCACTTCTTGGTTTGTAAAAGTTATTTATGTAACGTTGTAAGTGTGAGCCTAAATTTATTTCCTCCAATACAATTTTTACTTTATTGTATGTTTGTTTTAAACAATTCATTTGTTTGAACGTTAATTGACGACGTCATTGTTGTTGGTATAGCAGTTGAGTGTAACTAATTACTTGATGTTTATTGCTGTTTAAGGATGACAATCAGTCATGCGAAGCTGCTGCAGAGCGGAATGGATACTCTCCATTTGCCACCTCAAATGTGTTTCCAAGTCACGCCGAGGCTTATTCCTACCTGCAACGGATTGCTCTGCAAGTGGGATTTGAACTTGTCGCGGGGTCCTACAAAAAGAATAGGAATGGTCCCCTGAGGTTATATTGCATTTGCAATCGGGGCCGAAAAGATAAGGTTATCGATACGAGCGATCCCGATGTAGTCCGACGGAGTAACACTTCGACTAGAAGTTGTGACTGCCCATTCACGATTGTCTTGAAAGAGAGTAGCACGGGGGACGGTTGGAATGTAGTACCGTGCAAGGATCCTAGACGAGGGATGCACAACCACCCTTTCTCAGTGTACGCTGAGGGTCACAGACAGAGCTGCAAGCTCCATGCGGACGCAAAACAAATGATTAGAGATTTGACAGATTCAGAAACAGCCCCCAGGCATATCAATGCCAGCCTCAGTCATTCGTTTCCAGACCTGCATCAGACCATTAGGCAGGTGTACAATGAGAGATAGGCATATGTAACAGAAAGGCGAGGCGGGCGCAACACAGCGGAGAATTGTTTGCATCTTGCCACCTCGAAAGGGTATGTCACTAGTCACCGCTCAGCACTTGATGGTACTTTGACTCATTTATTCATGGCTCATCTCGATGCTGTTGTCGCATTTCGCACGTTTCCGTGGGTTGTGGCCATTGACTCAACGTACAAGACTAATCGCTACGGCATGCCATTCATTGAGATGGTTGGGATGTCTCCTTGCAACACAAATTTCCTGATTGCCTACGCAATTGTTGTTGAAGAAACGGCAGATACCTATGAGTGGGTGTTGAACGCACTCAAGAACTTGCTTGTGGATGGACCGTTCCCTGAGGTTGTGGTCACCGATCGAGAGCTGGGACTGATTAGGCCACTTCGGACTGTGTTTCCAGAATCGAATCATTTGCTCTGCACCTGCCATATTAACAAGGATGTGGAGGCACGTGTTACTGTGTTGACAGGGAATAAGAGGAACGGGGCAGCCTTCAAGAATGGTGCATGGTTCCGGGTTTGCAATGCGTCCACCGTTTCAGAGTACGAAGCCGCCTTGGTGGACATGAGGATTGGATGGTCTTGGAGCGAAGCTGTTATTAGTTACGCTGAGACTACGTGGCTCAACCCCCATAAGGAGAAATTTGTGCGGGCATGGACGAACAGATTTCTGCATTTCGGGAACACAACTACATGCAGGGTCGAAAGTGCACACTCGTCATTGAAAGGGTGGTTACAAACGTCAACTGGTTCACTGGATACGATATGGAGGCGTGTCGACCTGCAGATAGCCGCGCAAATTACTATGATCAAGGCCAACCTGGAGAAATCAAGAACGTGCACTGGAAGATTGCACCGTAGGACCCTTTTCAACAACTTGATCAACAATGTGTCCAAATACTGTCTGGATAAATTGACGGTCGAGTCCGGGAGGATTGATGCACTCGGAGCACAGGTATACGCATACTGTGGTTGTGTACTGCGCTCGACTCACGGAATACCGTGTGCATGCGTCATGGCGAGGGCAGTTGCACAAGGAATCCCCTTGTACTTGGACGACATTCATCCGCTGTTTAAGAGCCTGGCATTAGGTGATCTCGTGCGGAGCATGGAAAACATATCGAGGGCTGAACAGGATCAGTCACGGTTCAACACTCAGTTGGAGGAGCTGGCACGCAGCGACCCTTCGGTCCGCCGACGAGTTTCAAGCTACATAGATGAGCAGTTGCGTCCGGAGGACAGCGGCATTGGCGAGCCGGACAATTGTACTAGTGCACGTGGGAGACCAAGCGAGCAGGTCCCCCGATCAAGATCAACCCGACGTTCACCGAGCTACCACGAGCACGTGAACAGGCAATACGGGCGTAGCTCAAGGTCCCCGGGGTGCACCACATCACGGAGCGGTAGCCGGCACGGTAAGTACAAACACCATTCTTCCTATTGAATTAAATTTCTTACAAAGAAATTAATCTTACTGTTTTCTCCTACAGCGACATTCCCGTTCCTCGAAAGTGTCCCCCACATTGTCCGGCGTTACATCGAAGGCTGGAACGATGTCGTGAGTGATGGAAACTGTGGCTTCAGATGCGTTGCTGATGCGTTCCATGTAGACGGTGAAGGTGAATGGTCTGGAGCGCGTCGGGCAGTGTTTAACGAGATATCAACTCATTGGCCTGACTATGTTCCCATATACGGTTCAAAAGACAACGTTGAATTAGCTAGAGCCCGTATACACCACACCAAAGGTCCGTGTGGTCCAGAGCATTGGTTCACGGTCATTGCAGACATGTTTCCTGTCGCCACCTACTACAACACGGTTGTAGTTTTATATTACATTTTAGAGAATGGGTCGGCAGACTATTGCTGTACAGTCCTTCCATTGAGGGCAGGTGGGGGCGAGGATGGAACAAGGAGGGAGCTACACATTGTATACGTACGCAGTGCAAACCATTTCGTCCGGATACACGTGAAGGAAAAATGTCCCATGCCCCCCGTGGTTAATCTATGGACCACATTGAGGAAGTCTGATGTAGTCGGTTGGGAGTTACCCTTTCGTAGGAGGATAAGGGCTTGGACCAAAGCATACAATGAGAGTAATTAACTATTGTACCCAGTGAAACATTTCGGCATGTACGCAACCGTTACAATTATTATCGAAGCGTTACAATAGTCTGAAAGCGTTACCGTTGCAGAAAGCGATGACTTATAAATTTGACATGCACAAACAATTGCGATTACATAAATGAGCAAACTGTGGGCAAACAGTCGGTACATACATAAGCAAACAGTCGCCTAGGGAATGGGTCCATAACCGAGCCGGCGATACTCATCGCGACGACCGATCCAAGTAGTCAACAACTCCTTCATGCACGGGTCGCCGAGTCCATCAACGGTTGTCGAGTCAAACGGATCCAAGTCGCTCATCATGTCACTCAGCATCTGATGCACAGGAAACACATTTTTCAATACCGGAACAATCAAATGTAATACAATTACTCAAAGCAAACAGTTGGAGAAAACTTACCGATAATTGATGATGTGTCATATCCCGTCCACTCGTGGCAGCAAGTTCAGGATTCGCGATCAATGGGTGTGAATGAGTCGCGTACCACTCCTCATAATCCGAGGTACACTCTGACGGACTTGTGGCAATCGGGAACTCGGCAAGCTGACCGTCGTGCCAAGCGTGTGCCATATGCCATAGGGTCAGCTGCAGCATCCCTGGATAGGTCACCGAATAGCTGGCTCGATCAGCGGGCCGGGAACAAGGCTCTGGCACAATCATAAGACTCTGCGGTATACCCTGTACGAGACCGAACTGGCGCACAACGCGATCTGGCATGTACGCCTCCATTGCTTCGAGGTATCGAATCACGCCGCGGTAGTGAGTCCTCCCCCTAGCAACCCTAACCACGTCCAGTCCATATGGCAACCAATCCACCTGCGCGTGTTTCACAGAAATGTAACGTTCCTATGGAATCCGATCTACCCACTACTATTAGAATAAGAGTAAAAGCATGGAATTCATACCTGGTCGGGCTGTAAGGCATCCACCTGACGCCGGATGGTAGCCAGCCTCCCGGTATCCCTCCCCATTTTATCCCCTGTGTGCCACTGGTTGGCACGTCCTGGAAGAGCTGGCAGTGTACTCAGCCTCGGCCGAAACATTGGAAAGTACTCGTATATCCATGCTTGCAGCAGCGTGCAACAGCCGCATAGGCCGCGCGCCTTGGATCGGGACGCAATTCCCAACTGTAGATACAAACTGGCCAATGTCGCCGAGCCCCAGGACAACTGCGAATCAAGTAGAGGTAGCAGGTTGGCTCTAACCTTATTCCCAGTTTTATCCACGAAAAACGTTGCTGAAAAAAGGGTCAACATGTAGCACATAAATTGGAAGTTATCGCTCTGACCCGGCGCTACACACCTCGCCATCAATGATTGGCCATCTATGTTACCCCCGTTCCAGTCTTCCGCGACGAAGGACTCCACGTCTTTCCCAAATAGTTCAGCGCATGCTTCCTGAATACTCTCCACCGAAATGGTACTCGCAACAGCTCCACCCACGATAGGAATGCCAAGGATCATCTCTACGTCGTGCATCAGGATGGTCATCTCCCCGAAAGGCATGTGAAATGTGTTCGTGTCCGGCTGCCACCTCTCGACAAAAGCGGATATCAATGCCATGTTAAGGAACTGGAACATAATCGCAGGAAGGTTGGCCAACCCGGTCGCATGTATCCGGGCCTGTACAACATCGCTCAGGTCAGGGAGCGTAGTGACTAGCTGCTTGCATAGCGGCGACCGAGCAGGGCATCTCAGCACACCTCGCTCTACACCATTCCAAACGTCGACAGCGACGTGTCCTCCGAAGCTTGGTATCACGAGGTCATCTTGTGGGCCACCAGCCATCGGTCCCCGCACTAGCCACGTCTCATCGGCGTGTCACTTCCTCCTGTTCCTCGGTGCCCTTCCGATGCCAGTCTCACCGGCATTGCACGATCCACCAGAAGATTGCGTGAATCGACCATCTCTATTCCTAACGGTGTGCCTGGCTCCTCCACCAGCATACCGTTCGAATCCAGCATCCAATGGCACACTCGTCCCAGGTTCGGCATCGAGTGGGCTGCTTTCTGCGGGCAAGTCATACATCGACTGCCAATCACTATCATCACGGATTCCACCGGACGCGAGAATATTGAGCTCCGGACCGTCCCATGTTGGCATGGGATCGAATGCATGATCGCGCCGTGGAAAAGGCCGCTCAGCTCCTACATCACACTCCTGCGGCGGACGCGACTGTTCATCCTCGGCCACGTGGCCTCTCGCCTGTCTCGCCGAGGCACTAACACCTCTTCGTCGTATTGAACGACCATGGCCGTCAGGTTGACCAGCAGTGCTCATCTACAACACAAGATATGTAATTAGTATAACAACAATTGATTTAAACTGATATGATAAAATAAATTAACATACATTTCAACAACGTGTAAACTAATATTTTCAAACTGTGCATAATTTCAATTTAACATAAAAACAAACCTCACTCCAAACAGCAAATTTAATTCTCTTACAATCCCATACAACGAACTACACATTTTTTTAAATTGCAAACTGGAAATCACATTACTAAATAATCTGAATTTTTAAGCACATCACACTAGTATTAACATTCAAAGAAACAATTGTCAAAACATATCATAAGCATTTACTACACAATTGTTTTCATCGGATTGATAAACTAGATTTTCATAAAGTTAATCTAAATAAGACTATGCTCTATTATGGTACATATACTTTCCAAATTACGAAAATAGTTATCATTTCCAAATTTAAACTAAACAATTTCTAAAAATAACAATTTCTTCATTTTAATTCCAAAATTGATTAAATTCCTAATATCAGATTTTTGCAAATTATTCTACTTTTTAATTTCCTATTATCTTAAGAGAGAAATTAATATAAGATTAAAGCCTCCTATTTTCTTATATTTACAACCAAACCCCTCATCTTCCTCCTCCCTCCACCCTCCGCCGCCAGCCGCCTCCACCACCGCCGGCCGCCTCCACCGCCGCCGGCCTCCTCCTCCGCCGCCGGCACCACCTCCGCCCGGCACCACCTCCGCCCGCCAGCTCCTCCCCTTCCCCTTCTCCTCCTCCTTCCCCTTCTCCTTCCCCTTCTCCTTCCCCTTCCCCTTCCCCTCCTCCTTCCCCTCCTCCTTCCCCTTCTCCTTCCCCTTCTCCTTCCCCTACCCCTTACTATTCCGCCGGCCAAGGCCACCTCCAGCCAATACTCACCACCAACCCAACATCCATTCCACATTTACCAAAATTCTAACAAACCCCAATTCTAACAATTCCAACAAGTTCAACAAAATTCGAATAGATTGGCAACATTCAGGCAACATCCATATAATTTGCACGAAAATTTAAAAAAATTTGTCCAAAACTTACGTTTTCCGGTCGGCGGTGGCGGCGGTCGGCGGCGGCGGCGGTCGGCGGCGGCGGAAATGGGAGAAGGAGCTGGAGAGAAGTTTGAGAGAAGGAGAGAAGTTTGAGAGAAATGGAAGGGGAAATGGAGAGAAAATGGGAGAGAAATGAGAGAGAAATGGACCAATTTATACTACTTCTAAAAAATTTTATTTTTTATTTTCAAAATACTAATACGTGTATTTATACGTATTAGGGCGTGGATAGTAAAATACAGGGCGTGATATAGCAATCCACTTCTTTCGTATGCGTGTATGTATGTCAGTCGTACATCATTTCTACTCGGCCAACTTAATTTGCATGTTTTCTATTTTCTTGCGAAGGATGACATGATTTAGTGGATAATTAAAATATAAAAGCGACAAGTGTATATTTTAACTATACATAATTCATATAAGTGTAAATATAATTTTTTGATAATTGAAAATGTAAATATAAGCCTAGATAGTAAGTGTAAGTGTAAATGTACCTATTTCGGCAGATTTAGGTCGAAATTCAGCGAAAAGACTATTTTCACTCTTGTGGAAAAAAAATGTCAATAATGTGCCTAAACCCACCCTAATTTTTCTTCTCTCTTTCTCTTCACTCTTTCCTTCTCTCTTTTCTCCGATTGGACCCCGCATCCCCCTCTGATCTCCGATCGGCGCCTCTACCATCCTCCGCAGCTGAGCCTGCCCCTGCCACCGTGGCTGAGCCCTTCACCACTGTGCCGCTGAGTCCGCCCTTCATCAACCCTCTGCCACCATGCCTAGCCTGCCGCTTTCTCAGTCGCTACCTCACCGTTGAGCCCGTCGGGTCAGCCACTTCGTCACTATTTGGCATTGGGTCAGCAGGCGAAGAGGGTGAGGCAGCGAGGGAAGGTGGAAACCCTAGTGGTGGAGACAGAGATTATGGCGGCGGGGGAACGCGGAAACCCTAGTGGTGGATCAGGTGGTGGAGGAGGAGGCGGTTGCAGTGAAGGGGGTGAGGCGGCGAGGGGGAGGCGGAAACCTTAGTGGTGGGGGGAAAGGCTGACAGTGGGAGGTGGTGGTGGAAACCCTAGCAACATAGGAGGTGACAACAGAGGTGATGGTGGTGGAGCGGCGACTGCGATAGATGTGGTGGCAGAAAAGGTGGTGGAGGTGGAGCGGCGACTGCGGTGGATGTGGTGGCAGAAGAGGTGGTGGAGGTAGAGCGGCGGTGATGAAGGTGGTGGAGCAGTGGCGGGGCAAATGGCATTTTTGCCTTGCGAATTTTTTTATTCGGACCAAAGGGCATATAATCTTGAGGGTTATATGTGCACTTTCATTGAGTAGCTAGGATTCTATTTGTATTTTGAATTATCTCTGGTTTATATGCACACTTATTGAAGTGTATAATTATATTTGTAGAAAAAGTCTCAGAAAAGGCGGTCTGTCTACAGTACTTTTTACCTTAATTGTTGTAATTTGGTCCTTACCTCACAAGGAAGCAAAACTCAATACATATGGATCATCCTTAAGAAATGGTGATGCTGGAGCAGGATTGGTAATAAGGAATCAGCATGGAAAAGTTTTGAAAGCAAAGGCTTTATACTTGCAACATACATATAGTATGGAAGCTGAAATAAAGGCTTTGATAGTTGGTATGGAAACAACTTTCTTCAATGGATTCACATACAATCAAGTGGAAGTGGACTCCCCTGTACTGCCGAAGATGATCAGGAAAGCATATAAAGTTTCATGGAGATATACAAACTTGATTAGAACCATTTGGAACTTATTAGGTGAGATATCCTTCTCCTTTACACATATCTATATAAAGTCTAACTCTGTGGCTCATGCTCTGGCTAAACTTGCTAGTTATACAAAGCTTAATCAAACTCTTCAACATGTTAATCTGCCACAAAATGTTAAAGGATTAGTTAATATGAATGTCAGGGAGTTTCCATACATTCGAGTTTCAAAAGGGTAAACCCTGGTATGAGGTACTGTTGCAGTTTGTTTTGTTTGACAAGTCTGGAAAGCTGATCCATAAGGGTGACCTGCAACAAAAAACTAGAGGAAGAACTAGGACATTAGATAGAGGATCACATAATGGTGCATTCCAACGCATAGGAGGTAGAAGGGTTGATCATGCTTTTCACCAAGCTAAGTACAGTAATCTAAGGGGATTAATGTGCAAGGGGTTTGAGTAGAAGGTCACCTCTTCTAGTCGACATATGGGATGGATGCTAAAAAGTGGAAGGTCATTCAATACCTCAGATTGGAATTTGGCCTTTTCTTTTGCTAACATGGATGGAGGCAAAAGGAAAAGGAATCATATAGTTTTAGCCTTATTGTATGGCTTACTCATCTTGGAGATTATCCATAAACTCAGATTGTATCAAATTTTTCCAGGGCTTGGGGAACCCAATAACATACCCTCTCACCATTGGTGAGTTTTAAATTTTTTAAAAAATTAATTGTTGTAATTTTTTAATAAAATTTAAATATTGTATTTTAAAAGTTAAAACAACTAATAATGTATATTTGAATGTAAAATAGTAAAAATATATAATATTAAAAATATTTATAAATTTAGCATGTAGTTTAACAAATGCAGTTTATAAGATAAAAAAAATGTGGACTTTTAATAACTTTACGGGCATACCGCCTTTTTTTTAAAGGCACAATAATATTTTTATACTGTCTTTGTTTTACAACATCATAAAATAGCTTTGTAGGCCTGTCACCATCACAAAGCCACTGTAATTTTTCCTTCTACGGCAAGTATCTATATTCTACCTCTTATAGAATTTCCAACTCTTTTTTGGTTTCACTTTCAGTCTTCTGCTTACGGACATATCGCCTATAATAAGATATTTGTATATATCCATTTAAATTTTATTGATACTTCTAATTTTTGTACGTACATAAAAGTGGTGTGGTCATTAATGAGTCTCAAATTCAAATATTTCAATGCATTGCATGTAGAAAATAAAAATGTTCTACTCAAATAAAAATTAAAGTGGTTGTTCGACTTAATTTGAATAGTCATTATCTCACTGGATGGTCCCTGCGCAAGAATAACATGTACAAATAGAGATATGATCATCATCTCACTGGATTCTCATACATAGCCAGCTAGCGACATATATGTAATGATATATTTCAACTATATAATATCGCGTGGTTTAGGAAGCATGCTATTGGTTTCTTGCTAATTAATCCGATTACGCCTTATGTTTCTTTCGCTTGAAAATTATATGGATGCATGTACTGATGTACAAGTTAAAATTTTTTGGTATACGAGGAGATAATAAATGTAGGGATCGAAAGGGACGTGGTTTTTTTCCTTTTCTCATGTTTAGGATCGCAATGGGGTGGACGGGTGCACATTACCACAGATAGAATGTAAAATTCACAAATAATTGTGGTTATATGTATTTATATATATAGTTAGTGGCGGAACCAGCCCTACCTAGATCGCCGGCCGCAGGTAGAAGGAATCGGTCCGGCGTTCAGCATGTCTTCCACCACAGCACCGCGCGTATTCTGGCTAGAAGCTCGGAGAAGAAGGCTGCTTTGCAGCCTTCTTTTTCTTGCTACTGAAGTAGTATAACGATATCGTTTTCACGTTAGTGAAAGGATGTCGTTTCATTTGTTATAAGCGAAAAAAATAAAACGAAATATGGGTTCAAATATGTATTGGATTGGGCCAAAACGGAAATCCCAATCCAATAGGCAATCCATTTCTTCCCAAAATTTGAAAAGGGAAAGCTGAAGAGAGGAAGCAGCCGAGCAGAGCAACCCGCCACCGCCACCACCAGGTCTCCACCGACCGCCGCCTCCTGACGTCGGAAGTTGCCGACGTGTTACGGGGTGGGGCTCATCACCCGACCTCAACGCAACTCCATGCCCGCATCGGAGCCAAAACGATGTTGTTATCCTGTGGCACTCAACGTGTCACGGCGAACCGGTCTCCTTTGATCGCGCCGCACACGCCTCCGGGTCATCCAATGCCGAACGCCTAACCACTCACGACACGTGATGTCCCCTCCCTGCGCCCATGATGCGCTGTGCATAATGCCCAAGCCGTCTGTGCCCAACACCCGTGCACGCAGCACCCGGTCGCGCTGCCGGCCATCACCGTTAATGCTGCGCACGGCCTGAGAAGACACGTCCCAAGCTCCTTGTCCCAAACTTGTTCTCTTTTGCTTGTAAATACTTGTAATAGCTTAGTTATTAGTTTAGCGTAGCTATTTTGATCAAGGTCCAAGCCTACGTGCTATTTTAGCCTTTGACCTTATTTTGTCTATGTAGCTGGCACTCCTGATAACGTTTGCACAGCATATATGTAGAGTAGTGAGCTCTCTACATCCGGTTACCGTTTTGTAATATAATGATTATGAGAATTTGCTTCCCTGTTGTTGAGCTTTATATTGCAACGTTGGCTTGTGTGTGTGAGCCATGCTCTCTCGGGTGTGTATATTCAGCTGCACATTCGACCACGTCCCTCAAAGGGCCCGGTCTGCTGCGAGCAACCGGGCGTTGTGCAAGCACATGGGATCCAGGCGGTAGTCGTGAGCGAGGTAGTCCACGGCTAGGCCGCACGGTTCGCACCCTTAGCGGGCGACCCGTAACAGTTGGTATCAGAGCCCAAACAGCACTTGGGTGCATAGTGATTGGCCATCCTATGTCGAAGAAGGGATTCGGTTGAAGATCAGGCTTGTCAAGATGGAGACCTTGGTAAAGACCGGACGTATCATGGGGTACGTTTCGGGATTCCAGGTTGTAAGCTAGAGTTGGCCGTATTATGAGGTACGGGCCTTCGTCCAAAAGTTGCATAGACCGGCCATATTATGGGATACTTTCCGGCTTCTCGGATTTGTATGCTAGTGTTGCCTGATCATCCAAAGACGTAAAAACTCCTTGACTTCAGCCAGGGATTGGAGTCGTGGGCTATGCTCGAGCTAAGAAGAGCTTGCTGCATGGACTATAACTCAGCGGTGGCGTTCGTCCGAGTCGAGAGTACTCAAATGGCAAGGGATCGCAAAGAGTTGATAGGGAAATGGGCGGTTCCACCATTTTTGAGGTAGGCAATGGTGCGAGTGCAAGTACTTCCGAGGTAGGGGGTGACTTTAGACCCCAGTTTGAGGGCAGAGGTAGCTTCAGGGTCAATTCGGGTGTTGGAAGGAATGGGGTATGCCCTAGTTTAGATGCGGCGAGTTCAAGTAGGTCCAAACCAAGGTGGGATGGACGAACCGAGATGGCGCAACTGGTGGGCAAAATGTGCAAAGGGAACCAAGCCCTTGTTGATTGTCCACAGAGCAGAGGATCACTGCAATGTTGCTCGAGGACTTGAGACAAATTGGGGAGACACTGAGCGAGGTAGTTCAATTGAAGTCGACTGAGCCCGAAGAAGAAAGAACCTTGCTCCGCGGGGGCATTTAAATCTGTGGTGAATTCCATGGTGGAATCAAGAGAGCCAGGGCGGTTGAATCCGTTAACTGAGTTTGAGATCGACCGGGTGGTTGCTGCAGTCCGATCCAAGAGAGCTACAATTTGGCCGGGAGGGCCGCACTAGAGCTTGGCGGATCTGAGATTGAGTCTGTGAGATAAATCCACGATAGTGGTCGCTGCAGTCCGATCCAAGAGAGCTACAAGTTGGTCAAGCAAAGAAGGATAGGCCGCACTAAAGCTTGACGAATCTGAAATGGTTAAAACATGCGGGATAAATCCACAGTGGTGGTCACTGCAGTCCATTTCAATGAGAGCCACAAACGTGTCAAGCAAAGCGGGGAAGGCCGCACTGAAACTTGACAAATCTGAGATGGTTAAAACCTACGGGATAAATCAACGATGGTGGTCGCTGCAGTCCAATCAGAGAGAGCCACAAATGTGTCAGGCAAAGCCGGGAAGGCTACACTGAAGCTTGACAAACCAAGAAAGCTGTGGGCAGAATGAAGGCCGTTGATAGCGAAGCTCAACCAGTGCTGGGTATTGCAAGGCGATGCTCAGTCAAGTTTGACTACATAAGTACCACAGTGGATTTCCATGTCATTAAAAATGACGATTTCAGTTTAGTCCTCGGCATGGAAATTTTGAGGAATGCACGAATTTTCGTATACCCATTTGGCAATTGCATTTACCTCTTAGGCACCAATCCATGCACGATTAAAATGACTGTGAAGAGTTCATCCAGGGGTAAAATCTTGGCTTTGCAGTTCGTCAAGTGCTTAAGACAAGATTCGGTGGGAAAAGCAGGAACGAAGGGTCAGGAGGGTCTACGCCAGCAATGGGTTTGCCCGATGGATCCGAGGAACTTTGTGAAGCAAGTCTGGAGACTGAGCAGGTTGTGGTCGCTCCCCAGCTGTAAGGACCGAATATTTGTCGAGCAAAGAGTGTAGGAAGCGTTGTCGGTTGCCAAGAAGATCTGGGTTCAAGAGAGATATCTGCCGGCTAGCGCGTCCCATCATGCTTCCCGTTTGAGTCGTTCAAGCAAGCAAAACCTTGTAAAACTCAACGGGGAAATATGAGTCATCATTCACATCAGCAACCCCTTGTTGTTCCACAAGGCCGGAAGCAGAAACGTGAACGGATGATGATGCGTACCGGATAACATCAGAGTTGGACATTCCTTTCGTTATTGATCAAGGAGTGAGGTGCTATAAAATCAAGCCAGCTTAAAAATGGAACTGAAGAGAAGCCGAGGACCACAGCTACATCAGAGTACTCCAGTGCTAGCAATTAACTCAACCCCTTTTTTAAGGCAGAAGTGTACAAGAAACATGTGGGTAGTGAAGCACCTTGGAGAATTGATGGCTCTGGGGACGTTCGCCGAATTGAGTGGGGAGAATGTTACGGGGCGGGGCTCATCACCCAACCTCAACGCAACCCCATGCCTGCATCGGTGCAAAACGTGTTGGAAAATGATGGTTAAAAGGTTGAAATTCGTCAACTTTTTGGGCTTCGTTTAGAGTGGGACCCGAATGGATTTTGGGTCAATGGATGTCATTTTTGGGTTCTCCTCCGCGAGTACTATAAAATCGACTATTTAAACTCTCAAAACGGATCAAGGGTGAATGAGATATGAATGTTTTAATTTCACTCTTGAAAGAGGAAAAAAATGGGCGAAAATTGGCCCAGGTAATTTTCTCTGGACTGTCCAAAATGCGTATGGATCGCATGGAAGTCTTATGAAGGCCCAACCGCATAGTATATATGGAATTACTTGTGTGTAATTCTTAAGAGATAAGAACAAAATACTTCCATATTTTGTGAGATATCTTGTCTTAAATAAATATGCGGTTTACCATGTTTAATATGATGAAGAATATTTGTACAAATATTTCTTCCTTTTCCAGCAGATTTGATTCGAGTATTCATGGAATGTCTCGGATTTGATGAGTTGGTGATTGGAGAATATTCTTCTCTAATTACAGAAAATCAGAATATCATGTTTCCATGATTAGGGTCTCTTAGAGTAGTATAAATAGAGCCTCTAAGTCAGTCAGAAAACACACACCATTTCTCAAGTTCCTCCATATCTAAACTTGAGTCTTCTGTCTGTCTTTCTCGAAGTTTCCATTTGGTGCTCTGTCAAGGTGATAGTCCTTCAGGCCTTGCGTGAATCCGAGGTAACTCTTACGTGTTAATTGTTACCTTCGATGGTTTTATCCTAGGGAACGATGTCCACGACGGGACTCATTCGTTTCAAGGGCAGCGAGTGTTACTCGTGACTCCATCACTTTGTGATTACTTGAAACATGATTTATGCTTTGATTATTTGTAATTTAAGGTTTTCGATTATATGCTTGAATAATTAATAAAAATTATTATTCTTACATATATTAATTGCTCGTTCAATTTTGTTATTTGATTTTCCATATGATATAATCAATATATGTCCAACAGTCTTGAAACGAATGATATTTGTTGATTTATATTGATTTCGTCGAAAAGGTGCATGCGTGAAGTCAGAATTTGCATTTGCATGCTGCAATCAATTTGCATATATCAGTTGCCTGATATACTTATTAACCCCTGTATTAATATGCATACCGATCTGACTGCATGCATACCATGTTTGTCCGAAAATATGCATATGATTTGCAAGTTTGCGAAAATATTTAATTGCATGCTTTATGGAAATTGTATGGTTGTGAAAATATGCATGCTAATGATTTTGGTTATTTACAACAAAATCATATTGAGCAATTTGTTATGTATAATTATTTAAAATATTATACTACGATATTTGAGATTTGTACATATATTTAACGATGGAAATCTTTTGTATGTACGCATTGGTGAATCCGAGTATACACGGTTGTATATCTCTTTTGGAAGGGAAACTAGGCATGGAGATACGGCAGGATTTGCTTGGCAACATGAATGAATCAAGAGTGTAACCACGGTTGTGCTAACTATGGTACGTATACACGTTGATTAAAGTGAATCATGACATATGCTTTATATACATATATTGCTTGGATTATATTTGATAACCATTTGCGTGAATCTGGGCGTGAACAAGACTTTGTTACAAAGAGTGTTATGTGAATAATGTGTGCACATATATGTCCAGTACACTAAGGCTATCGAATTTGATAGTGAATGGATTTGGTTATATTAATCACTTGATTATGTGGAAAACTGAGTTGAGCATGTATGTTAAATTACATGGCATAATTATGGAAATATGCTAATTCCGTGATATTCATGCTTATGAGATTAAATGTTGATATGGTCAGAAATCATATTTGATTCTTTGCATGAAAGATTGAATTAAATTTACGGGGAAAAAATGCCATGAGTTTAGAATATGGGATCAGACATTATTATTCAATTACATGAAAGCAGTACATGTGTTTGGAAATTATGAGCCATGTTTAATTTCCGAAGCCCTTGAAATGTTAGAGTATTTGCTTAAATACTTAATCAAATGTTGAAATACCTATTTTGCATGGTATAATAATTTGGTGATGTGGGCTGCTCATATTGGTTAAAGATTTAAACCATATTTGTGTGCAAATGTGCTGCTAGTGATTCATGACTTTTATATGCTTGGTCTGAGAATCGCATGCGAAAAATTGGTAAACTTCATTTGCACTTAAACATGACATCTCTCGGCAAGAGTGAAATATATTCGTGCATGAATGAAGTATGTGACATTGGGTTATTTGATCCATAATGTATTCTCGTTCATTTAGGGACTTGATTTAGCTGCATATACAAAAATTTTAGATCTATGTTGTGTCTAAAATTGTGTTATGCTTTATATGCTATAATTATATTAATTGTTTGGGAAAGTGCCCTTTTGATGCAATGAAAGGTTTGACAAGGCTTGTCCCGATAATTGGCTATCTTGATTGATCGCTTACGAGCATATGGCTCACGAGTGACAATTGTTAGATTGCACAGATAGAGCATATGAGCTCGAAGTTCGACATATTCTGGTTATTTTGTATGACCTGATAAATGTGAACGTGAAGACATTAGTTTACAACTATGTCTAGGGTATTGGTTCTTGTGAACCATGGTATAAACCCTAAAGCATGAGTTATCATGACTATGCTAAAAACCTTTGATTATTTGTAATCAAAGAATTGAGGGGAAAATCTCAAGAATTTGGTTGAGAAAACTAAGAATCCTGAGAATGGGAATCCCGAGACTTTTGGTCAAATCTCTTGATTTATGGTTGAAAAATCTAAGAATCATGAGATATGGAATCCCAAGACATTTGGTCAATTCTCTAGATTTTTGGTTGGAAAGCCTTAGAATTCTGAGATGAGGAATCCTAAGACATTTGGTCTAGGAACCCCAAGACACGAGGTTTTGAGAAACTTAACACACGTGGGGATGTTTAATAAAACCATCCCAATGTGGGGGGTAGACAAAAACCTAAAAATTCAACGACGATATGAATTTTGATAGGTACTTGAGGTGAAAAGTTGTCACGAGAGATTTGAATCAAGTTGATCAAGTCGGGAGGACTTAACTCGAACCAAAAAGGTAAACCCAACATTGAGTCAAGCAATGCACTCAAACTTGAGTCGAGCAATGAACTTGAATGTGTTTCGAGCATAAAGGCACTCAAGTTTGATTTGAGTTGTCTGAAAGTAAAGTACAGTTGTACTGAAGCTTGGCTTTAAAATGGGCATGAAATTGTGTGGAGTTGGTAAACTCACACTGCGCCCTAGTGAGAGTTAATCGAATCCTCGATTGATTGATACGGCATCGGTTGTGGTATTGGTCATGCAAGGAAGAATGATTAATTGAGATCGGAAAGTTTAGTTATCTCTAATTCCAAGGGAGTTGAAGGAATAAGAGAGACTTTCACGATAAAAGATCAATACATGAAGGTGTTTTGATTGTTGAAAGGATCAAGCCCTAAAAGAAATTTTATGGGTAAGAATCTAGTGTTCGATTCATTATTGAACACACGGACTTTTAGTAAGTTGGGTTTGTATATTAACGAAACCACTTACGTGATGCATAGAAAACATATGAGGTTATATGTGACCATGATGTGAATACATAGAATCCTATGGGGAATGTGATTCACAATGTAGACATTTGTAAGGTCATTTGGTGATTGAAGGAAATTGCTAGAAATGATCAAGCGTTGTGGGGGAGCCTTTAAGTTGGCTGGCAATCTTTTAAATAAGATACCCCAAGAAGGAGAAAAATAAAGCTCCTCATAGAGCCATCCTAAAAGTTCTTTCGAATGTGTGGGTTGGCATATTGCGAATGTAGTAAAAGTAATACTTAAACAGTATCTTTACTAGATATGCACAATGTTGAAGTGCTATCAATTTCTTGAAATTCACAAGAAATATTATGCAGAAACTAGAAATATATCTTGATGGAAAGTGTATTTTGTGGAAGTATCTGTTAAAGATCTTGATTTATCTTAAATGGACTTAAGAGTCAATAGATGAAATCATTAAGGATCAGGGATAAACCAACGAAGGAAACGAGATTCCATAAAATATTTTTTGTGGAAAGTGGTGATCAATAGAGAGATTGATCTACCATGAGTGCAAATCACTAGAGTACTAGTAGATTTGAACAATTAGTAAGTATATTTGTGTACTTGATGGGTGTTCTCTAGACGTGAGAATGAGTACAAGGGTGATGGTACTTGCTATCAGGTTTTGTGAAAGCTAGAAGTACATCTAATGGACCCAAATGGTTATTTGGAGACTTAGATATTAAAATCTGAATAGAGCAAAAATGAAAAGCTCAATGCTCCTAAATGATCCATCATGTGACCAAACTAATTGTTCTAGCCAGTGATATTAAATCAATGAGTTTGATGAAGCCAGATACGCTAAGAGACACGAAAAATGACCATGTCATTTATGTCTTTGATTTATGATTTTCTCATTGATGGTAAAATTGATACGATGATTGAGTCTCTTGGAGATATGTCGTATTCAATGGAATGACTCTAAACATTATGAGTTACCTTTTTGTAAAGGTGAGGTGTCTCTTAAGAAGATAACTCAAGAGTCATTGATAATCTGTTGTACTTATTAAAGTGCACATTAAACTATTCTTACAATGGATAGTAAGATGATACACGAGTAATCTAGAAAAGATCACTGGAAACAAGCTATGTGTGAGACTCGTGGATATGGCTTGAGTTTTCTAGAGAAATGGTTCTCTCTTGCTAGATTCATAGAGGAATCTAAGTCCATCGTGTTGGACAAAATTGGGAAAGATATACCCTCGGATGACCAAAGCATTTTTATGCGTATTGGTGTAGTATAAAGCTTGTAGCTTAAAGCCATATTGATGATGGTGTGTCGATATAGACACTTTACCATTGGACGACTACTCTCTACGAGAATTATCGGTGTTGACTACGTAAGGTCAATATGATAAGAGTTGTTATTCTTTAACGAAAGGATTCAATCGATTTCTTGACGAAGAAATTGAATCGAGAGTTAGTTGAGAACTCATCGAAAGGAATATGACTAAGTCCAATAAATGATGGGTTACGTACGTGGACACCCAACCTATGTGACTGGAGATCCCACGATCTAGGTTCAAAGGGACAACTAAACTGCAAAGACCCATCGTGATCACTGTGGGGGTTATACCTCCTGTCTTATTCCTATGATGAAGAAACAGTGATGTGAATGGAGGTTAAGCATTAAATTGCTTTTAATGATTCAAGGCATCGAGTATGTAGTACTCGAAAGAGCGCAATAGTTTGCGGAACTGCTTTTACGCCAAGAATCACCTATGTAAGCGAGAAGTGTGGCCGCTTCAAAAGGGAATTGTTGGGACGCAATTCTTTAGAAACCTTACAGAACTAGGCGTGTGCCATGGCCTGATTAATGGACACAACCGAGGAAAGCGCAAGGGCTAGGAAAGATGTCTGTGGGAAGTGCATTGTCGTTCACACAAGCGGTAGGGGAAGTTCAAGGACATCGCGTCCACTTCCTAACTAGTGGGCTAAGTGTACTCTCTCAAGGGAAAGTTCAAAGGGTGACACCTACTTATCCTATGCAGCATCTATGCCGTCAAAATGAATCTATCACCAAGTCAAACTCTGTGTCTGACGTGATTGTTCTGATTCCTACATCAATATCTATTCATGTGGGGGATTGTTGGAAAATGATGGTTAAAAGGTTGAAATTCGTCAACTTTTTGGGCTTCGTTTAGAGTGGGACTCGAATGGATTTTGGGTCAATGGATGTCATTTTTGGGTTCTCCTCCGCGAGTACTATAAAATCGACTATTTAAACTCTCAAAACGGATCAAGGGTGAATGAGATATGAATGTTTTAATTTCACTCTTGAAAGAGGAAAAAAATGGGCGAAAATTGGCCCAGGTAATTTTCTCTGGACTGTCCAAAATGCGTATGGATCGCATGGAAGTCTTATGAAGGCACAACCGCATAGTATATATGGAATTACTTGTGTGTAATTCTTAAGAGATAAGAACAAAATACTTCCATATTTTGTGAGATATCTTGTCTTAAATAAATATGCGGTTTACCATGTTTAATATGATGAAGAATATTTGTACAAATATTTCTTCCTTTTCCAGCAGATTTGATTCGAGTATTCATGGAATGTCTCGGATTTGATGAGTTGGTGATTGGAGAATATTCTTCTCTAATTACAGAAAATCAGAATATCATGTTTCCATGATTAGGGTCTCTTAGAGCAGTATAAATAGAGCCTCTAAGTCAGTCAGAAAACACACACCATTTCTCAAGTTCCTCCATATCTAAACTTGAGTCTTCTGTCTGTCTTTCTCGAAGTTTCCATTTGGTGCTTTGTCAAGGTGATAGTCCTTCGGGCCTTGCGTGAATCCGAGGTAACTCTTACGTGTTAATTGTTACCTTCGATGGTTTTATCCTAGGGAACGATGCCCACGACGGGACTCATTCGTTTCAAGGGCAGCGAGTGTTACTCGTGACTCCATCACTTTGTGATTACTTGAAACATGATTTATGCTTTGATTATTTGTAATTTAAGGTTTTCGATTATATGCTTGAATAATTAATAAAAATTATTATTCTTACATATATTAATTGCTCGTTCAATTTTGTTATTTGATTTTCCATATGATATAATCAATATATGTCCAACAAAACGATGATGCGGTCCTGTGCCGCTCAACGCATTACTGCGAACCGGTCTCCTTTGATCGAGCCGCACACACCTCCGGGTCATCCAGTGCCGAACGCCTAATCGTGCACAGCTCGTGATGTCCCCTCCCTGCGCCCGCGATGCGCTATGCAGAATGCCCGAGCCATCTGTGCCCAATGCCCGTGCGCGCAGTGCTCGGTCGCCCTGCCAGCCAGCACCGTTAATGATGCGCCCGGCCTGAGAAGACACGTCCCAAACTCCTTGTCCCAAGCTCCTTGTCCCAGACTTCTTCTCTTTTTCTTGTGAATACTTGTAATAGCTTAGTTATTAGTTTAGCTTAGTTATTAGTTTAGCGTAGCTATTTTGATCAAGGTCCAAACCTACGTGCTGTTTTAGGCTTTCACCTTATTTTGTCTATGTAGCTAGCACTCCTGATAAAGTTTGTACAACATATATGTAGAGTAGTGAGCTCTCTACATCCGGTTACCGTTTTGTAATATAATGATTACGAGTGTTTGCTTCCCTGTTGTTGGAATTTATATTGCAACGTTGGATTGTGTGTGTGAGCCATGCTCTCTCGGGTGTGTATATTCCGCTGCACATTCCACCACGTCCCTCAAAGGGCCCGGTCTGCTGCGAGCAACCGGGCGGTGTGCAAATCACGTGGGGATCCAGGCGGTAGTCGTGGGCGAGGTAGTCCACGGCTAGGCCGGACGGTTCGCACCCTTAGCGAGTGACCCATGACACGTCGTCCCCCCGCCGCAGCTGACGCCGAACGCCGCCTCTTCACTAAACCACTGGTTCTCTACTTCTCTTTATGCTAAGGTAATTTAATTTTAGACTTTATTCTTTTTTTTATTTTTTCCTTCAAAACTTAAATTTATGTGAACATGATTTTAAGATTGGATGTCGAATTGAAGTTATATGGTTGTATGATTGTTGAAATTTAGTTGAATTACATATGTATGAATAATAAATTATAATGGTTTGATTTATTTTGTATGTGAAAATGAAATTGTCATAATCTATTTATGGAATTATCAATTAGGGATATTTGTTAAATTTAATTTAGATGAATATGATTTTATAAATTATTTGTTATCTCAATTTTTTATTTCTTCGTAACTCTTTTAGATTTTTTAAAAATAAATCAATTTACATATTTTCCCTGTTTGATATTTAATAGGTTATGGATAAATTTTTATTTCGAAGTAGCGCATCTCCATCTTTAATAAAGGTATATATTTTCAATTAACTGTGTTATTTTTACCAAGTTATTAAATTATTTAATTAATTTTAGACATAAATTTATTTCAATTGGGTCAAATTGATTTATATGTGTGATTTGCTCACTAATTTTATTCTTAGAATCTTATTTATGTTATTTTTAAGGTTTAATTGTAAGTGTGATTCGTCGTATTTGTAAAAAATTGAATTTTTTTATACTCACTTTATTATTTAAGAAAATTTTATTTGAATATGTTATATTAATTTTTCAAAAAATATTTGTCAGTGTAATTCAGCTGCAGGAAAAAATTACCAATATAATTTAGCCCGATCTTTTTTTACCAATGTAAGTCAGCCCCCCCCCCCCCCTAAAATGCTGTCCTGGTTCCGCCACTGTATATAGTGAGTATAAATGATATGCAAGACCTAAATAAATATGGAGCATGATATATACAAAACCAATCAGAAAGGGTATTCCTTTCTTATTCTAATTCTAATTGATTTACATCTCTATTCTCCACCCCCCCCCCCCTTCCCCCTTCTCTCAAGCGAAGCGTAGGACTGGCCGCAACGCAAACCTTGGAACTTAGAAACTCAAATTGAGGACGGGGTAGACCCTTCGTAAAGATGTCAGCAAGCTGTAAGTCTGTAGAAACATGAGCAACCCTGAAGCTGTAATCTTGAAGTAGGCGAACTAGACGGATTTCAACCACAACAATATTAGCTATAGCACGGTACTTATATTTCGGCATTGACTGGCCATTCTGAACTAGGCGAATTTCGATAACCGCCACGGTCACGGCCATGGCCTCTCCCCCTCCTTCGTCCATTTTTGTGGTCTTCCCTGCCGCGATTTACCTGTCCGAACGCTTGATGACTAGTAGAGAAAGTAGAAGGTGCAAGTCCAGAAGTAGACGAATGAACTTTGAGGTGAAACTCCAAAGCTTCAGCATCAGCACCAATAGTATATAAATGTGGTAATGATCCTTCATCATTTGAGTATTGGAAAACTGGGAGAAGTGGTCATTTCAACCACGACAAAAAATAACAGCAATATCCTCATCGTGGAGAGGATGTTTGAGAACGCACAATTCATCAATAAAGTCCTTAAAATGAGAGTAATAATTCTGAATAGACTGGTCATCTTGACAAATGTCGTACATATGATCAAAAAGGGAAAAAAAGCAACGAGCACAAGAATTGTTCTGGTACTTAGAAGCTAAAACATCCCATACCTGAGAAGCAGTGACCATACCGCCAACTACTGACATTACAGACGGTGTCAGGGATGAAAAAAGAGTAGCCTAACCAGTTGATCTTGCTGAATCTAGCCATCAAGAGCATTGACATCCTCAGAAGCCTTGCCTTCAGTTTTCTTGGAAGTCGAGCTCACAGGGGGATCAGGGCACTTGGCATATTCATCAACAAAACCAATTAAATTGACAATACGAAGAACAGAAGTAACCTGAGTACGCCAATGACCATAGTTGGAACCATCAAGGTTGATGGTGATGCAGCTGATAAAAAATGGGAGCGTGATTGACGTCATCAGGAAAGAGCATATCAGATCCAAACACGAAAGAGAAATAAAATCGCACCAAACACACAACAAGCTTGTAAATGGCTGTGGATGACTGATTTAACTTTTGCGCATGGATTTGGAGCAACAACGAACAGAGCACATGCAGCAGCGGTTGGAGCGGCCGGATCTGGCGGTGCATGCAGGCGATGCGACGGCGCGTGGGCAAGGATCATGTAGCGTGTGGACGACGTGTGTGGTGCGGTGTCCATGGAACTCCAATCAGCGATTGTCAAGAAGCTGGAAAGCGATGGCGATCGGTGGTGATGGCGGGTGGGCATGGCCGAGATTGGAGTTTTAAGTAGGAAAAAGGATTTAGAAATTTCGGTAAAAGCTAGAGAATTTAGAGAGACCTAACTGATACCATGATAGAATGTAAACCTACAAATAAATGTGGCTGTGTGTATTCATATATATAGCGAGTACAAAGGGTATACAAGACCTAAACAAATATGGAACATGATATATACAAAACCAAAAAGAAAGGGTATTCTTTTCTTATCCTATTTCTATTTGATTTACGTCTGTATTAATGATCCTTTCATACTCATGTCTACATACTCATTCTGCCCCATATTACTCATAGCGGATAAAATATTAAAATTCACCTCGCTCCATTGGATATTATATAAAATTCATTCTCGGCCCATGACCTACTTGAATTTTCTTACCCACTACATACTCATTGTTCACACCCCACTTATAGTTTCAAAAATACCTGAAATTTGCTACAAAATAATAATTGTAATATTAAAATTTTAGTAACTATTTACATAAAAATATTATACCGAGAGTTTCGAAGGCCTCATCGTCGACATGGGGACGGGATCAAAGTTGTTCAACATTTTCTTGGGATTTTAATTAGTTTCCTGATACATCTCTTTGATTTATAACTGATTTGTTGCATCGAAATAAGATTTAGTTGAATTTCATTCAAAGTAGTATTGTTGAAATTCCGGATGTGTTTCATGAACATTGTTGTAGCATTTAGTCATGTAAGAGGTTTGCTAAATTTATTTAGTTGTATTCGTAATTTGTCAATCAAGAATTTGGGTTTACAATTATTGCAAATTTGGGTTTGCCTTCAACACCAAAAGCAGAGCCGACATTGGCTCCACTTTTGGTAATCTTTTTAGTCTTCAAGTCGATATATACATCCGGCATTGGCACGGAACAGATACAATGTCGTGCGCACCGAGAGGTAACCAAAGTCGCCTTCAATGGAGATTCATTTTGATCAACAAAACTATGATTCTGATTTTGGTACGGTCTCGATTCCTCTTTCAACTAAACTGAAACGTGACCAACATCGTCTTCACATGGGATCCGACATCGGCCAATCTCACCCATGGTTTTGGTCTAACCGATGTCGTCCAAATAACGTTTAACAATTTCTGCTCGTTCAACAAGCGACATCGATCACGTTTCAGACCGGTTTCTGTTGTACTATTAGCCTCGGTTTTCCTGAAAAAAACGATGTTAAAAGCAATTTTTTACCTTGGTTATGAATCGAGGGTAAATATATTTTACTATTGTACTATTTATCTCAAATTTTCAAGGTTGAATAATTGAGGTAAAACCCCCTCGAAAAATCAGGGTAAAAGTTCTTTTTCATGTAGTGTATCATATCCTTATATTAATGTTGTCCAAATACAATTGATTCTTGAGATTTAATGGGATTCGATGCATTAGTTCCGCCATGAAACATGTTTTCACCTTTGTGCTGATAAATTTTAATTAGTGAGTTGGCTTGCAATAGTGATCTAGGACGAGTATGATTTATGTGATTTCATTTAATTGACTCGTACTGAAAATGGATCTTAATTCTTTTTATGTCAGGTAACTCAGTTGAAACTTTCATATCATGTACTAAGAAATTAAATTACTACCACCCGAACTATTTTAAAAGACCGTAACGTGTGTATGTATTTGCAGCCATGTAGTGTACATGCTTTAGTTGGAAAAGGACACGCAGTGAAACAACGGTTTAAGACTTATTATTATTTTTATTTTTAAAAAAAGACTTATTATTTTGGTTTAGATGAAGGGAGTTTAAATAATATCAATGTCAATGTCAATGCTGACGAATAATACTCCAACATTTCCCAGTTTCTAGATCCAATTAACTTTGAAAATGAACGTTAAGAAAACGAAGATGGGTAGTAGTATTTATATTAGATGTGGTAGGTCAGCCTGCACTTTTGCATCATGTTCTAGAAGCTGGCCATTTGGAGTACTCAATTTTCTCTTAAAACGCTGTTGGTTAATATATGAAACGTTTGACAATATAATAATGATGTCCCAAAACCTAACTTTGATTGAACAAATTAATCAAGAGAGATCGGCCGGGCCTCTCATTGTAATACATGTAAATTGTAATACATGTAAATTGTAATACATGTAGTAGCCAATTAGGTGAAGAATATGCTGTGTATATATGTATGCTAAGACCCTAACATTTTAGTTTGGATAAGGAAAGGTTCTAGAACACTAATTCATGATATGTGATCACTGGCAGCTACTATACTCCTTTCTAGCTGAGATTGTGTTCTTATTAAACTTAAGAACAGAATAAACTTCTAACCTCATCTTTTCTATGAAAGTACTAATATAACTATGCAGTATTAGAAAGTGTTAAACTAACTCTAACTTATTAACGAATTGTACAGTTATAACCTTTTGTGTCATTTTCAACATTAATTGGAGAAATCAGCCGTTGACCAAATCTAAAAAGTCTAAAATAGTCCTAGGGTTTAAGTAGAAAATTTTATGCCCATTTTACTCTTGATGAGGTGGCACTTGTTTGGATTAAAAACGGTTATCTCTATTTTAAAACCAAAAATAATTTTCTTCTTCTCCATTCCCCCCTGCCGGTACCCCTCTTTTGTTTCTTCCCCATCCATTGTTTCATCCTCCTCCATCGCCTCTTCCATCTCCCTCGTTCTCGTGGTATACTCCTCTCCCGCCTCTTCCATGTCACTCTTTTGCAAGGTCTGCTCCTCTGAAACAATTATGTTATGCCGAGAACGATGAAAAATCCAAGCAGAATGTGTTACAAATGTAACGCCCACGAATGGCAGTGGTAGGTAGTTCCCGGTGCAGTTTAGTCTGGAAGAGATAGTGTTGTCACCCCCATTTCATCACCAGCCCGACGTTAGTAGAAAGGTAATGAAGATGGACTGTGCCAATGAGGTTGAAGTCCAATTGGTTACTCGTAGTCAATGTATCGTTGCAACCATAAACGGTTGCAATTGTCCGGCGACTGTTAGGGCTTTGTAGATAGTGAATTTAGTGTTGTTGGGTGCAAATGTGCTAGAATTGTTATTTTGGTTAATTCTAGTCGGTGGGTGCTAGTCGCGAGATGTTGACTTGTTGAGTGTAGTGTGCTTAAGTGTATGTTAACGACAAAGTACTTTTGTTGAATGAATTTGAATGTGCTTTATGGTGTTTCGCTAGTTGGTGCAGTTGTTTTTTTTTTGCCTGATTTAATCATTTGGAAAGGAAATTCAATGTATTCCATCTTATTAACTATACTTGTACAAATAATGTTACGAAAATGGTACTGATTTAACCTTATGTTCTTTAATTATTGCTGATCTAGCCTTGTATTTTTTCAGTTAGTGATCTAACCATAAGTTTATTCAATTAGTGCTAATCTAACCCTATGTTGCATTAGTTTGTACTAATCTAACCCTAGAAGTGCAGGGCATTATCGTTGGTGTATATCTAGCCCATAAACAGCATCACCAATCTAAAAATCAAAGCATGCTGGCCTTTAGGCCCAGTCTAAGAATGAAACATGAACATGGCTAACAAACCGAGAAAGGAGAAGCCTTGTCTGAAAGATGTGGCCATGAACAGATAAAGGCGGAACCACATTTGAAGGTTTAGCCACAAACCGAGATTGTAGGAACCATGATGAAACCCACGATATCAGACACTGACAATGTGAAACCACAATTTTGAACATCTATAAATACAAGGAAAGTAACATTGAATAGGGTAAGTGCAACTGAACTAAGAAATACTAATTATCTAAAGGATAAAGACTGACTTATTCGTTGGAGTCTTTTCCCTGGAATCACTTCTGGGATCTGTTTTGCAGGCTCATACACAGTGAGCATGAATCATCTGACCTGACCAAGAATACGACATCATTGGCACCAATTATGGGGACAGGAAATTTTTTTTCCTGTTTATGAGTTCTTCATCCCCTTCGGGGTAAACAATGGTGTTCACCAGAAGTGAAAAAAGCCAGAATTACCATACACGAGAATGAACAGTTGGGTGCAACATGAGTATGCATCTCAATCAACATCAAGTGTATGCTCCTAGTAAGGAGAAAGAACTCAAAAAAATAAGATACAAAAGATGATGAGGAAGAAGCGAAATCTTCTAACACAAATCAAGAGAAATAAAGGAGAGCCTTCACAGCTTTCTTAGAAAACAACAGAGAACACATGTATAATCAGTTCTTGGCCACAATAAAACCAAAATCCCAGAAAGTAAATAAAAAAGCAAGTCGAAGGTATGAGAGCCTTAAGTATGAGGAATAATTAAGGGATATAGTGGCAGATGATAATGCAAATAAGTCACCGTTGGCACCGCATCTTTGCGATTTCAAGATGCCAAAGGGTTTCAAGCTACCACTGCATGTTAAAATATATGACGGGATAAAAGATCTCAATGAATTCCTACATTCCTTTGTAACAACATAAGATTTTGGGATGCGGAAGAGTTTGTTTGCAAAGCTTTCCCCATCTTCTTATCTGGGACAACGATAACATGGTATGAAGACTTACCAAATGGAAGTATTAGGTATTGGGCACAATGTTTTTAGGGTGCTTCTATCAGAAGCAGAAATTTACCAAAACAATAGCAGACCTAAACAATATAGCCAAACAAAGTGATGAAAGTCTCGCATATTACCACAACAGGTTCGTAATCGAAAGTTTGCAAGTTCGTGATTTTTCGTTCCAATCATCGTTAGGAGTATTCACAAGGGGCATGCAATCAGGAGAATTCTACAAGAAACTCACAAAACAAATATGCTAGAAAACCCAAGGGAATTACAAAAAATGATTGAAAAATATGTACGAACCATGTAAATAAACAACTGCAAGAGAGAACGTGAGAGGGGAGAAAAGAGGATAATAGAGGATCTACAGAGAGGTGTTGTCAAGAAAGGGAAAGATAATTTTCCTTTCAAAGGAAGAGAATCAAGAGTGCAGGTTACACCATTTCAAGAAACTCCTATGACAAAGTCGCGAAAGGAAATATAGCAAGCAAATAGGGAGTTGTTTCGTGAACCTGCACCAATGATAGTACCACCAGAGTAGCGATCTAGAGAATACTACTGCGCCTTCCAAAGAACCATGGACAAGACATAGAATATTGCAGAGATTTGAGAAGGAAAATAGAGAAAAAATTGAAGAATGGTTATCTAAGCCAGTACAAAAAGAAAGATGGAGGAAGCCGGTACAATGAGGCTAACAAAGCAGGGAGCTCTATGGCAAAAAACAAAGGCATGTCGAATACACATAGCAAATATCAGAAGATGATAGCAGCAGTAGAGTATGAAGAAGACCCGGTGAATGATACCCCAGAAAAAGTTATACTATCAATTCATGGATCAACCGAGTCTCTATATAAAAATGCTTGGAAAGCCAAAGTCATATACTCTCCACTGCAAGAACCCACTGACAAGAGATTTCACTCTAGTGAAACAATATCATTTAGTGAAAAGGATGTGGTTCCAAACGCTTTGCCTCATAATGACCCGATGGTCATTATCGCTAAAATTGGAAATGCCAAGGTTCATGGAGAGTTTGTGGATAATGAAAGTGCAGACAAGATCATGTTTGTCGATTGCTTTGATAAGTTGAGATTCAAACGAACCGATTTGAAGATTTCCACATCCTCGTAGGACAAGCAGAGATGCCTTTGGGGAACATATAACTGCCAGTTACCATAGGAGAGAATGACAGAAATTGCACTGGCATGTGTGACTTCCTTGTCATGGATACACCAAGCACATTTAACGCTACCATCGGCAGACCTTGGATGAATACAGCAAAAGCGATATCGTCCCCATATCATTTAGTGATGAATTTCCCAACTATAGCATGAATTGCAACGATAAGGGGAAACCAGCAAACAGCTAGACAGTGCATGGTCATAGCGATGAAAGCAGGAAAAATGTGGAGGAGACAAAAATGGTTAATACCATATCTAATAATAGTTTGCTCGGCCGAGCAGAACCTCAGGTAGATGTAGGAAAGAAAACTGAAGTCATTGTTCTGGATGATGATAATATCAGGATATGATAGTATCTACCAGATGAGGTAAACAGAAAGGTCATAGAAATCTTGCGAAGTCATAGAGATACGTTTGCATGGAATATACGGAACATGGGAGGGGTCGATCCAAGGATTGCTCCCCATTCTCTGAATATTAGTAACTCGATTAAACCAGTCAAACAAATGCAATTGCTCGTGATAGTAAGAAGGCGATCAAGGAAGAAGTTGCAGCATTACTTCAACCTGGTAGTATAAAGGAGGTAATCTACCCAAAGTGGTTAGCAAACCCTGTAATGGTAAAAGAAAAAAGGCGGACGCATGATGGAAAATGTGTATAGACTTCACTGATCTGAACAAGGCTTGCCCAAAAGACTGTTATCCGCTGCCTAAAATTGATCAGTTAGTGGAGGCGATATCAGGGTACAAGTCCTAGCATTCTTGGACCCGTATAAAGGTTACCAAGAAATTCCGATGACCTCAGAGGATGCAAAAAAAATGGTTTTCATAACAAGATTTGGTGTGTTCTGCTATGTGAAGATGTTGTGTGGCCTAAAAAATGCAGGAGCAGCATATCAAAGAGTAGTTAACACTACTTTTCGCAACCAAATAGGATAAAATGTTGAAGCATGTGTTGACGACATGGTTATCAAGAGCAAAAGGATATGCCACATCGCGCAAGATTTGAAGGAAACCTTTGATACACTGAGAATGATTGATATGAAGCTCAATCCTAAGAAACGCATAATCGGAGTCGGTGCAGGAACATTTTTAGGATTTAAAGTATCTCCCAAGGGAATTGAGGCCAATCTGGAGAAGATACAAGCAACATTCAATCTTCCCCAACCAAGAACGATCAAATAAGTACAAGTATTGATGGGATCATTGGAGGCACTCGGAAAGTTCATCACCAAAGTTGTGGACAAATACTTCCCGTTGTTCAATATTCTCAAGAAGGAAAAAAATTTTCTTGGAATGAAGATTGTCAGAAAGCATACGAGTCGTTGAAGGAACAACTCAAAGAGTTACCAATGTTGAGGCCACCAATACCAGGAGAAACTTTATACTTGTATTTGGAAGTCTCAACGAAAGCAGTAATTCCGGTCTTGTTGTGTTAAGAAGGGCAGTGGCAAGTGTCGTTATACGACATTAGATGGATACTACAAAGTGCAGAAATACCATACTTGCCTGTTGAAAGGTTAACTCTTGCAGTAAGGAGACCACAAAGTTATTTTCAACGTCATCACATAGCTATCTATACTGACCACCCAATTAGGAATATTCTGAGCAAGCCAGAATCATCTGGATGAATGACTAAGTGGGCTCTTGAATAAGGACATTATGACATTCAGTTTCAGCCAAGGACTGCAGTAAAGGTGCAAGTCTTAGTATATTTTATCGCAGAAATCACAAGCACAGATGCACAAGAAGCATGTAATAGAAGAATCTCGGAGTGAACAATGGGAAATAAAAGTGGGAGTTTATTGCATGGAACCTATTCGTTGATGGAGCATCCAGTAAAGAAAGTTGTGTTGCATGATTACTGTTGGTAAATCCAGGCGAGGGAGAACACAGATATTCGCTGCGATTTGACTTTCCACTCACCAACAACGAAGATGAGTATGAAGCGCTGATATGTAGGTTGGATCTCACAATCAAGATGAGGGTGAAAAGCGTTAAATTATTTAGTGACTCCCAGATAGTGGTACAACAAGTACGTAGAGACTATGACGTACGTGAAGAACAGTTAATAAAATATTTAAGGATAGTTTGCCAGCTCATAAGTCAATTGGAGTACTTCGACATCTAACATGTACAAAGGAGTGAAAATACTAAGGCATGCGCCCTAAGTAAATTGGCAACAACTGGTTTTGATTCATTGTTAGGACAAAACGATGTGAATGTAGAAGTCATACCAGTCAGAAGTACAACCACAACAACTATATTAACTGTTCAAACAGAGGAAGCGAACTGGATGACACCGTTAAAGGATTACTTTGAGATGAGAAATTTTCCAGAAGACAAGGTCCAAGCCAGAAAGTTGGAGTTATGATCTCACATTTATGTGTATGAAGGAGGAGTCCTATACAAAAGAGGGTTTCTATCCCCTTGGATTAATTATGTAGGACCAACTCAAGCAAGTGAGATCATGAAAGAATTTTATAAAGGACTATGCTAGACACACCAAGGAGCTAGATCGATTGCTAAGAAGATAATTCAAGCGGGATATTAGTGGCCGACCATTTTCAACGATGCGCACAACTTCGTGCTGAAATGTAGAAGTTGTCAGATTAACACTTTAGTTTCACATAAATCACAAGCCCCTTTAACAGGGATTTACGGAGCTTGGCCATTTGACAAATGGGGAATTGACTTAGTGGGACCCTTCCCCAAAGGAGCCGGTAATGAAAAGTTTATAATCGAAGCAATCAATTACTTTACGAAGTGGATAAAGGTGAAGCCGTTAAGTAGAGTCATGGAAGAAGTAACAAGAAAGTTTGTTTGGCAGAACATGTTTGTCGTTTTGGTGTACCCCATACTATCGTTACTGATAATGGCACGCAGTTCACAAGTGGGATCTTCACCAAGTGGTGCTTGAAGTTAGGGATCGTACAAAAGCTAACATATGTGGCTCACCCTCAAGCTAACAGTTAAGTGGATGTCACTAACAAAACAATGGTCTGAGGAATATAGAAAATATTGGAAGGAAAGCGAATTGGCTGGGTAGATAAGATACCCAACACACTATGGTTGTACATAACAACAGTAAGAGAACAACCTGGATAAACACCATACAGTTTGGTTTATGGTCATGAGGTAGTCATACTAGTTGAAATTGGGAACTCAAGCCTCAGGGTGGAAAAACACAACGAAGACGACAATCCAAAGAAAAAAAGATTGGATTTGGATGAACTTAAGGAGAAAAGGCAACAAGCAACGATCACAGAGGCCAAGTACAAGGCTAAGATGACTAGAGCATATAATGAAAAGGTCAAGGGGACATAGTTTCGAAGTGGCGATCTAGTTTTGCGAACGAATGAAGCAAGTCTGGCAGAAGAAAAAGGGAAGCTATGCCCAAAATGGGAAGGCCCTTACAGGGTAACGAAAGCACATTGATCCAACTGCTATGAGTTAGAAAGATTGAATGGAAGCAGCGTCCCGAACACCTAACGTGTAATCAATCTAAGGAAGTACTATGTTTAGGAATTTAGTAACTGATTGGAGAACCTCGGTTGAACAAGAGCCATGACATAATCATTGGCGGAAATCTTGATGTTGGCATTATTATTTAGGTTTCTACACAATATCATTATGATTCGTAGATAATCAATATAAAAAAAAGGTCTCTCCCGCCAAATCTTTCATGCTTTTGTTCATTTACATTTTACACAAAGTCTTTGGAAATAATAGAAAGAAGTGCAAAATATATTATATCATAATCACAAAGACACACAGTTGTATATTCACAAGCCATAGATCTTGCAAAAAATGCAATTATACTATAAAAACAGCGACAAAAGCAAGCGATAGATCTTGAAGCTTCAAACAAAATTTCAATTTTCTAAGCTATAGATCTTGCAATAAGGTAGATATGACTATAAAATAGCGACAAAAGCAAGCGATAGATCTTGCAGCTTTGTACAATACAAATTTTCAGTTTAGCAAGCTATAGATCTAGCAATAAGGAAGATATGTCTATAAAACAACGATAGAAGCAAGTAGTAAATCTTGTAGCTTCGCACAGTGAAAATATTAAAATTTTCAAGCTCTTGATCTTGCAATAGGACAAATATGTCCACAAAGATTATCAACAAATGCAAGCGATAAATCTTTCAAGCAAAAAGTTGATCACGCAAGCGAAAATGCCTAAAGCATAACGTTTTGTATTAGTGAAAAGAAAATAAATGAAATGAAAATAGTTCTTGAAGAATTCGAAGGAAAATTTTTTAACATCATAAATCATCTATACCTTGATGCACGAGAAGACCCGGAAGAGGAAGAACCACCACAACGACGAGATTGCATGGCCTGATGTTCCTCAGCCAGAATATGATTGTAGCGCTATTTCATATGCAAGTAAGCAGGATGGTGAAGTCGACCACTTTGCTCTGTACGATCAAGATACTTAGAATAATAAGCTTTAAAATCAGTTACACTGCCAAATTCTTCACGATCAAGCTGCATACTCATAAGGTCAACATTCCTTTGATAGCTTTTATTCGCTTCTTCCAAATTGCAAATCTCCTCTTGTGATTGGCGAATATGCGACCAAACAACCTCTGACAAATCAACTGACCTCCAATATTCATGGTCAAATCACCACGACTAATGGGAAAATGAGGCCCAGCAGAAATAGTGTTCACCTCATCTTTATAATCAGCGCAAACTTGCTCAAGTTGATGAACACTTGAATCAAGACATTCGCACTCGGCATGAAGGTGATCATTATCATTGCGCAATTGGGTATTCAAAGTGACCTATTCGTCAAACCTGCTTTGCTACACTACAGAACAGGTGGAAAGATGGCCGCATTCATCCTACTTCTTTTTCAACGGATCAAATAAGTCATCAATACGAGAACACTGTTTGTCTATGATACAAGTTTTCTAATAAGCCTCGTGTGCCTTACTCGCAGAAAAATTCTTTGCTTCCTCTTACCGACCAATCATTTTAACTAAGCTTAGTTGTTGACGATGAATTAGGTCATTTTGTTCAACAAAAAATCTTTTTAACTCATGAATATGCTCTTGCGTCTCATTCAAGGTCTTCTTCCATCCAATCTCTAGATCATTAACATCAAGAACCATATACGTCAGACGGATACCTAATGGCATTGCCCATTTTTAAATATGACTAGGAAGCTTAAGCAAATGGATATATATGCCAAGAGACTAAAGATCAACTAAGATGCAAACGATATATTTATCAAGGGATTTAAGATTGTAACCATCAGGAACAAATTTACTACACGGGCAACTCCCAGAAGAAGGCGGACATGATGAAGAAGTGGAAGCGTTCCATCTGAGACATAAGGGAATATAATTTAAATCTGAGGTCCCAACATAGGAAAAATGACTTCCAGAAAGAAACTCAAGATATTCCAAAGATATGGAACTAGTAGCTTCAATCAACCCACTAGGACACCATGCAGTAAACTATACAGATCTAGGATGATGCCCAGAACGACTACTAGATTCAAACAATTCAAGAAGATTTAAAAATTTATGGTCGATGAAACTATCAAAACCCTGCATACGAAAAGATATGAAACAAAAATATAAAATCAGAATAGAAACACCAATTTTAGTCGAACAAAATACGAAGTGCGAACAAACACAACAGTACCATTACATGTTACATACAAGGGTTAATATTTTTTAAAATCATATAACATCTCTAAAAATCAACTAACTTTATTATGGGATGGATACACATTCTAAACAGGAGCAGATTTTTCCTGGTTCGCATTCTGGACAGGATTATCCACATGTGCATCAGTCTCTGGATTGGGAGTCAGTGTAGCGTCAGGAGAAGCGAATGGGATGCCTTCAAAATAATCAACTTGGAAACCTCGAAGCTCAAGAATAGAGGGCAAGGAAGGATGACCTACGAGATGGGATAGTAGGACATAAGGATGCCCACCATTAGAAATCTTTTGAACAAAACCGTCATTCACAATAGCCTTACGCCAGTACTGTACTAGATTTAGCCAAAGAAGGCAAACTCTACACCTTCATAATGGGGTGCAACTCTCGTAAGTCTTTTAAAGCTTCATAATAACCAACGTTGTGAGCGGATCTATAAATATCCTCAAACAGTTTGAAGAAGGAGTTCGTTTTACAAAGTCAATCAACAAGAATTTAGGGGTAGTTAGGAGAAGTACGACCATTAGTCTGTATCTCCTTCAACTCAGAACAGAGTGCATTGGCTTCTTCTTCAGTGGCCTTTGTACGCTTCTCTACAGCTTTAAGAGAGGTCTTCAAAGCCTCACACCTCTTCTTCTTAGCCTTATACTTCTCCAAGAGTGAATCGTCATCCTTGGAAAATTTTGCAATTCGCTCACTAATGAGCTGAAGACTCTCACCAACCTTATATAAAGAAATACACAATTAAATATGACAGTCGTGCATCGAAATAAGAGAACATCAAATCGAAATAAAATTTACTTCAAACTTCTAGCAAACTTACCACAACCAGGGTTTCATGAAGAGAATGTTTGGAGAGAGTAGCAAGAATAGTCCCATCCACCAGTAATATATTTTTTTGTGGTGGACACTACGCCTTTTTTTCCCAGAAGGCAGCAAGACAGCTGATGTCCCATCAGTTTGCTCCCTCTTCTTTTTCTTCCCTTTAGAGTCACCAGTAGCTCAGTCACCAACCACTTCTCCACCCTCAGTTACTTTACCCTTAGTGGTTACCCTTTGAGAGTTTATATTATTGATGTCCTCTTGAGGGATATCATCAGCAATACCATCATTGGAGTGGAAAAGCGTCTCCTCTATCTGTTCGTCATCTTCAGCAAGAAGAAGCCTATTGGGAGCACTTTCAGCTAGATCCATATCTACAATTGAGTGTATATATAGCACAGATCAGACGAGCGTACAAAAGCAATAAAGTAGTGTAAAAAATAATAGAAAAAAGAAAAGTATGTCTGGGTGAAACAACAAGATTAAAAAAATAAACAAAACACCTTCAGTATCAGAATCAGCATGGCATAGATATTGTGTGTGTTCGCGGAGCGTCAACACGACCTTAAAATCTATAGTAAGACAAACTCCCAGACTAGAAGCTTAGACTTAAGAACATTATAGCTCCAAGATAGAAGGACCCATTCGATTTCTTGATTTATTCACATAAAAATAATTTTTACACCATGTACTAACGTTATTAGGAAAACCACAGACGAGCTCAACACTAGGAATAATAGGGTAAAAAGTAAACTCATCCAAGGAGTTTTTTTTTACTTTGCGAAGCTGATAAAAGTTACGAAATAAGTCAAAAGTAAAAGGAACATTCATTTTTTCACACACATGGTGGAATCCCATAATAATTGCAATGCCCTTAGGATGAAACTGGGACAAAGCGATTTGGTAAGGTGAAAGGAGATCAATAACATGTTGAGGAAGGGAAAGGTAATGACCAAAGTTGAGGTACACTAACAAGACATGTAACCAACAGGAGGTGTGCGAACACATTCAGAGTTAGCAGGAGCACAAAGCTCAAACAAAGACACAAAAGGAAAATAAGCCTTTAAGTCTTCCAAGTAGTGGTCAGACAAAACACTGGTAATGGTGGAAGAACCGGTGGCATGATCAGAATCCTCCTGAGAGTAAATATGTTCAACTGGGCCATCTTCAACAGGATTATCGGTACGATTAGAAGAAGACATTTGGAAAGACAGGAGTCCTAGATTTTGAAATAAAACCTTAATTGGGGTAATGAAACTCGGACAAGGGTATTATGGAAAAAGTATAAAGAAAAGGAAAAGTAGTACGTCGGAGAAGACAACAAGAAAATGTTTTTTTGCAGGTGTAAACAACACACTGGCAGAAAAAAGATGCTTCAAAGATTCAAAGAAGCGAATACAGTATGAAAAGAGATAAAAAAAAAGGAGCAAGAAAAACTTAATCTTAAAGGGGAGGAAGAATAGTGATTCCCAAAAGGATTAAGAAGAGGAGAAGAAGGCAGAGGATTAAATGGATGAATGGTTGAGAAAGAAATAAATACATTTCAGTAGTTAAAATCAAATGCGGAGTGCTGAACGTCAAGAATGAGAAGTTCAATCAATAAAAAAAGCTTCATGATTATATTCTGGCACAAGAGGAAGTTACTTTTTACAGAAATCAATATGGCAGCGGAATTTGAGTAAACGGTACACTGAATGAAGATGGAATTAAGTCAATTGATTTAAATTCCTTTTTTAAGTGAAGAAACGACAACAGAAGCTAAGAAAAATTGGAACAATGTAGCGAGGAATAAGGAGAGAATCTCGGTTGATCGAAACAAAATCTCAACAACTAAAAAGTACGTCATCTACAGTGAAGATTTAAATTCAAAATTCTAACTCAGAAACCCCAACAAAATTGTAAGTATAACCTAGAAGCATGAAGCACTTTGCAAAGACCATCTTTGTTACATCAATGATGAAAATGTTCTTACAACTTAACAAACTCACAAAACAACAGTTTGCATACATTCCACAAACGAAGTCATCGCTTCGTGTTTCCTAGTCTTCATGGCTATGGGGCTTTATGGTGTATACCTGGCCCATGAACCACATCACCAATCCAAAAATCAAAGCTTGCTGGCCTTTAGGCCCAGTCCAAGAATGAAACATGAATAGAGCTAACGAACCAAGAAAGAGGAGCCTTGTCTGAAAGACGTGGCCACGAACCGATAATGGCGGAACCATGTTTAAAGGTTTAGCCACGAAATCGAGATTGTAGGAACCATGATGAAAACCACGATCTCAAACGCTGATAATGCGGAACCACGCTTCTAAACATCTATAAATACAAGGAAAGCAACATTGAATAAGGTAAGTGCAGCTGAACTGAGAAATACTAATTCTCTAAAGGATAAAGACTGACTTGATCATTAGAGACTTTTCCCCGGTATCACTTCTGGGATTTATTTTGCAGGCTCATGCACAGTGAACATCAATCATCCGACCTGACCAGGAATACGACATCAATCGTCTTTTCATATATTCTCATGTTTTCTTTTTTTTTTATTCAAGGGGCCAAATCATCTTTTCATTGAATTCCGGTCGAATTCCGGCCAAATTTCTTTTTGACAGAAAAGTCAGTCCACCTAGGGTTAGTTTGTACATTCGTCAAGTTTGCACATTCGTCAATAAGTTAGGGTTAGTTTGACCCTTTTCTTATTTTACAGGGTTATTTTAACAATTTCTTGCAAAAAAAAGGATTATTTTATCACTTTTCTCTAAACTTAACTAAAGTTAAAATTATTTATTTTAAATTTAATTCATTTTAATAATTCATTTTGTTTTATCATCATTGAAGTCCGAAAATCTAACTTTGATTAAACAAATTAATCAAGAGGAATCCGTTGGATCTCTCATATTAGTTCAATTATATTTATAATTTATTAATATTATTCAGTTTATTTTATTTTAGCTTAGTTCATTTCAGTCAATTAAATTAAAAAGTTATTTGTAACTTTTAATAGAAATAGCACACAATATTTTTTACTCCCTCTCTGCTCCGAAACAAAATGCACATAATATTTTTTCAGTTAAAAATTAATAAACTTTGATTGTGTTTTTTTAAACTATAACAAGTTTATTTATTTATATCAAAAATATCAATTTCTCTCCCCAATAGTATGGGCAAATTTCACACAGTAAAAGTGTAAATCAACCGGAGCAATGAAACGAGGGCAAGGTAGGTCGAAAAGGAAGGTTATCTTACAACCGGTGAATTGGGATCGAGAGCTGAGAAAAACGGTGAAGGAAACTACTGGAAAAGAGGATCTGGAAGAGAAGATGGATGAATTGGAAAAGGAAGTTGTAGATGAGGAAACTGTAGATAAGGAGGAGGTAACTTCCAACAATGAGGTTAGTAATGTTCAAACTGAAAATGGAAAGTTATGGGTGGATGTGACTAGAGATAATAGAGCACATGCTAATGGGTTTAAAATTGATTATATTCCCCCTAAGATGGTTAATGGAGAAATCGAAGTGGAAATTGAAGAGGAGAATGTTGAATCTGAATTGACATTCTGGAAAAATGCCCTTATTATGTATGTCTTAGATTGAGAATTGATTATGAATAATGTTAAACGCTTTATGATGTAGTATTGGTATTTTGTAGCCTTGCCAGATCTATACTATGATGAAGGAGGATATTTTATCATGAGGTTTAAATCACTGGAGGATAAGGATTATGTGTTGAGGAGAGGACCATATACGATACAAAATAGGGCAATGTTTCTACATGTATGAAAGCAAAATTTCTCGATGAGGGATGATATAGTTAGAGCAGTGCCAATCTGGGTTAAGTTTCCAAATTTGGCACTATACTTGTGGGGAGTGAGAAGTCTGAGTAAAATAGGTAGTGCTTTGGGGAGGCTTATGTTTATTGATGAATGTACAATGAGCAAACTAAGAGTAACCTATGTTAGAATGCTGATTGATATTGATATTTCTTAGGAAATACCTAAATTTGTTAATATCAAAGATTTCGAAGGTACTAAAATGAAACAACCAATTGAGATGGAATCGAAACCTTTATTCTGTAAGAAATGTCAACTGGGTGGTCATGACTGCAAGGAGTATATTAAGAATCCAGTGTAGAAATGGCAGATTTAAAAAAAGTGGAGGAAAAACAGGAGGAGAAGGAGGAAATGGCAAAGAAACAACAAAAATGGAAGCAGAAGGAGGTACTGACTGAAAAAGAAACTGAATGGAGTATGATTAAAACAAAGAGCAGGGGAAAAATGATATTGAAGGGTTTGAATATGGAGGACAGGAGAAAACTGGGGATGAAAGCAAGAAAACTACTTTAGGGGACATATCAATGAGTGTGAGGGTTTGGAAAGATACTGCATGCTCTTATGGTAAGGTTCCATGATAATTACTTAGAATGTTAGGGGGATAAATAAGCCAGCCAAGAACAATGAGATTGGCTCCCGTCTCAGAAAATTGAATTTATCAATGACTATATTAATTGAACAAGAGTAAAAAAAAGCAAGCAAAGTGAGAAGTAGACTGAGAAAGAAGTGGAGTTTTATAGATAATTATGAAGAGCATCAGAATGGCAGAACATGGATTCTGTGGGATGACACAAAACCGATATTGAGGAAACAGGAGGTGAGTGATCAGATGCTACATGTTGGAGCATGATTCAAGTGGAGTTTTGTAGCATTGGTTTATAGCAATCTATGTTGCAAATCAGTTGAAAGAAAGGAAGAGATTTTGGAGTAAGATTGAACCAGTACAAAAGAAGGTTCAAGGTGCACGACAAAATTGGAGGGAATGATGTGGTGGTTAATGAATATTAGGATTTGGAGCAAATGATGAATAGAGCATGTCTCTTTGAATGTAATAGCTTTGGTGATTTTTTTTATTTGGTCCAATAGGCAAGCAGTAAATCTCATTAACTCAAAAATTGATAGAGCATTGGGAAACTTAGCTTGGTTTCAAAAATTTCCTGAAGCAAAGGTGGAGGTGATGGAGGCAGGAGTTTCAGACCATGCCATGCAGAGAATCCAGGTGCACGAGGAGAAACAACACACAAAGAAGCATTTTAAACTATTAAACTATCTCTTAGAGGATGAAAGATTACAGGAGGCTATAAAGGAGAATTGGCAGAAGGATTTGGAGGGAATAGCTATGTATGTGACCTGACCAAAATTTGTAAGAATGCAACCTATAATGATCCAATATACAAGGAAATTATCATGTATCAGGATGAAGCTTGAAAATGCCAAAAAGGATCTAAGTGAAGCACAGAAAAACTTGAGCAGCCAGAAAATGAATCAGGAGCATACAAGAGAGGTTATCAGATGTACATACTAGGTGATGGAGTGAAGTGATATGAACAAATAGCAAGGCAGAAAACTAAAATAGGGTGCCTGAGATTAGGTGATGGAAACAACAGTTACTTCCATGCATCTGTCAAAGCCAAAAACAAAATAACAGGTCTGACCAAGATTGAGAAAAAGGATGACACTGTGATTAAAGATCAGAAAGACATATCGAATAAGGTAATTGATTTATATGGTGATCTGATAGGGAAAAATGAGACATGCTTGGAGAGTATTCATATTCAAGTAACACTACTGGAAAACAGGTACTATGGCACCAGTCTCTAACATGGTGATCTCCAGAACCGGTGTTGAGATCATTAATGGCACTGTTATTATCACATAATTCCACAAAATCGGTGCTACAATTTTTTCCTAGCAATTGTTTTGTAGAAATCAGTGCTGAAAGTTGGTGCAGTACATGATAAACAGCACCGAATTTGTCTAAATTGGTGCCATACATAAAAGATAGCACCAGTTTACATGAACCAGTGCTGTTAATAGTAATATTCGTGGAAGTTTGAAAACAGAGTATGTGCTCTGTTCCATTATTAGCACCGGTGATTAAAAGGTCAGCATCGATCCTGATACCGATGTTGTGTACTTAGCCAAAATTTCCAGGATTAGCTCTCGGGTTGAGAAAAGGATTTTAATAAATCACTGAAAGCATCTATACACAGCTGCTTGTTTCTCAACAACGTCGGTTTTCTTTATTTCAACATCGGTTACTGAACGGGTGTTGTACCCTTAAAATTTATTATCCACATTTGTTCTCGAGCTGGGAGAAAACTCCGAGAAAAATAATTCAACGCAACATCAAGCAACCGTGTTTACTTAGTTTAGCACCGATTTTCAAGCTTCATACTAGTGCTAGTAAATTTAAGTTCTATTTTTTTTTTGCCGATCCACGCGTGGCTGCTCTTCATTTTTGAAACATTAAAGAGTTAAACTAACCCATCTTCCCCATCAGTTCACACTCCCAAACTCTGTGAAGGATTGAGGTGAGATCTCTTTCAAACATTACTATTATATTGCACTAGATTATTAATCATGAAACTAAATATTTAGGAAAAGTAACAACGTTTTTCAATGTTGGTTCACTTTGCTCTCCATATTTTTTTGATATTGCAATCATGTACATAGAGTTAATGTGTCATAACAACCTAAATGTATAGATTGGATTTTATTGGGTAGCATTGAGGGTATGTTGATGTTTAAGAAAGCAAGTATTGTATAGGTTTTTTTGGTTGCATGGAAGATGTTTGTTGAAATGGATCATTTGACATTGTAGGATATGACACCCAAAACTCCCTACAAGAGGACACACAGTGCATCCCTTCCTCTCCGGAGGTGCAATCCAATGTTGAACAACAAGAGAAGAGGTTCATTTCAAAACAGGCAAAATTAATGGCAGAAATCTACAAGCAAAGGAGACATTTCTCGGAGAGAGGAACCAAAAATGACCCCCCCCCCCTCTTGAAGAAACAATTCGGGCACTTGGGTGGGAGAAATTATGTTACATGCCTCCAATGTTCAACCTCAGTATAGTGAGTGAGTTCTATGCTAATTTACATTGTGCTGGAATGTGAACTAAGGCATTCTGTCGTGGGAAAATGGTAAAATTAACTGCATAATCCATAAACAAGTTGTACAGGTTGCCAAATGCCCCCTCCCCCGAGAAGGGCGAATTTCTCGCATTCCACTACTATACCAATGAGGGTTGGGATTATGACAACCCCACAGGATGGAAGATCGTGAGGACGGTAACTAGGGAGGGAACAGATGTCGATTCTATTGTTTAACCAGGTTGGAAAAAGATACCAAAGAAGCTACTGCCTCCCAAGATGAATGGGTGGTACCACTTTGTAGCATCTAGAATTGACCCTGTCACAGTGAACACTAAGGTTCACAGTATGAGGCTGAGACATCTATACGCCATTAAAAAAACTCCGATGGAATTTGGGTAGGCAAATAGTGAACGAGTTGAGACATGGTGCAGAGAGAATAGGTTGGTATGGTTTCTACAGCCTAATCTCTGCACTGTGCACAAAAGCAAGTGTCCCCCACTATCCGCACGACATATACGGGCATCCAATGGGTAAGATTACAACATAGGCTTTCTTCAAATTCCCTCAGGACATTGTGTGTCCTAATTTCAAATCTAGAGTCGCGGTGTTGGAGGTGGGTGTACAAAGTCTACTGGTGAAATCACACTATTAAAGGTCCTGGTGCGATCACATGGGAAAGGTATTTTGATGTGTCCATTTTATGTGCATATTTTAGTACTTTTTGGGATAACTTTTGTGCTCTTTTTTTATCAAGAGCGTTTGTTTTACCTTGAAATTCTCTTAGGAGAGGTAAGAGAAACTTTACGCTCTTTTACCTTGTAAAGTGGATTTTCTGTGACAAAGGAAGAACATGGAGACTTGAAGACCGGAGGTCGTTGAAGATTACCTTTTGAATATTTTGAAGACTTGCTTTAAGGATTTAAAGACTTGAAGAATGAGAGGAATTATTATGAAGAAGAGTGCTTGCTACAAGAAGAAGAAAAGAAGACAAGACTATGTTCTGGCGCCTGTCGCAAGTCGCGACAAACACCGATTCAGTCGTGAGTTGCGACGCACGGGTGGCCAGAATACAACCTTATCCCTTTGTACTGTAAATAGCAATTTTTCCCTCTCTTTCATTCATCTTCACAAACCCGACTTTGGCACTATTCAAACCCTAGTGTTTCACCATTTTTGTCTTTGATTTCTCTTGTTTTATGTTTAATTTGTTAGCATTAATTAGTATGAAATCTAGTAGCTAAACTAATTCTTGGGAGCAATTGATTGAAGCTTCCAAACTTATGTGGTGAGATTATCTATTTGCTCATTTATGAACATTTATTGGAGAGTATTTATTATGCCATTAATGTTGTGTTTTGCCTCATTTATACCATGGGTTGTTTGATTATATGACATGTTTGTATGATTGAAGTGTTAGAGTGTTAGAAACTTTGCAAATTTCTTAGCTCACTTGACATGAAATTCAAGAGCATTGATTTAGAACTTCTTATGTATAATGTGTGGTGATTCTTGCTAGATAAGTATGTTAATGTGGATTGTTCTCATATTTATCCTATGGATGCAAAGAAAGGTTGAACCTAGAATGTGGTTTGTTTTAGGGTTAGCCTAGTAAATGCTTTGTTTGGTTAAATGACTATGTCTTTGGTAGAAGGCTTGTTGTTATCAAACCTGTGGTGCTTCGTGTGAAATGCCATTGATGAAATACATTTATGGTGTTGTTTGCCTAGGGTGATCATCAACGAGGTTTGCAAATGGTCGTTGTTTGTCTTTGCGAATTACTATTAAGAAGGAATAAATGTTGATCATCGAATGAGAAGTGATAACGTTTCCCATAGACAATAAATGTAATTGAGTGAGTAAATGAATCTACAATCTATAGTAAGTTTGGAAGTGGAAGTCAATTGCCCCCAAGGCTTCATTAATTGTTGATTTAATCATCTATTTAGTTGTTGCTTCATGATTAGCATAGTTCTCTTGCTTTGCTAGTTATTGTCGTTCAATTCATAAACACTTGGAAATTGTGTGACACACCTCCAATGTTCAACCTTAGCATAGTGAGTGAGTTTTATGCTAATTTTCCGTGTGCTCGAAGGTGGATTGAGGTATTCTATCGTGGGAAAATGGTGAAATTAACTGCAAAACCCATAAACGAGTTGTACGGGTTGCCAAATGTTCCCCCCGGGGAGGATTAATTTCTTGCATTCCACTACTATATCGATGAGGGTTGGGATGATGATGATCCCACAGGACAGGAGATCATGAGGATGGTAACTTGGGAGGGAATCGATGTTGAGTCTATTGTTAAACCGGGTTGGAACAAGATTCCAAAGAAGCTACTGACTCCCGAGATGAATGGGTGGTACCACTTTGTAGTATCTAGAATTGACCCCGTCACAGTGAACACTGAGGTTTACAGTATGAGGCTGAGACATCTGTACGCCATTAAAAAAAACTACGATGGAATTTGGGCAAGCAAACAGTGAATGAGTTGAGACATGGTGCAGAGAAAACAAGTTGTTACGGTTTCTGCAGCCTAATCTCCGAACTGTGCACAAAAGTAGGTGTCCCCCACTATCCACAAGACATATACAAGTGTCTTATGGGTAAGATTACAGCAGAAGCTTTCTTCAAATTCCCTCAGGACATTGTGGGTCCTAGTTTAGAATCTAGAGTCACGGCATTGGAGGTGGGTGTACAAAGTGTGCTGATGGAATCACAATATTAAAGGTACTGATGCAATCACATGGGAAAGGTATTTCAATACCAATTCCCAGACGCAATGAAAGCAGTTGGACATTTTCCTACATATTCATGCCCAGGCGTTGGGGAGAGCGACATTGGGACGAGCTCTAGAGATGCACACATGTTGGATGAAGAGTCGTTTGCTAAATATTATTCATGAATTTTGATCCCCATTGTCCTTCTAATACTATTTTTTTGAAGTGATCATTTTATTGACTGTGACTTGAAACAATTCTATGTTATTTTGCGGACGAAATATAATTATTATCCACTGCTTAGGTCATTATCATGTTTTTACATTAAAGAAATATAATTTTCCGTTTATATTTATAAACCCTTTTGAAATTTAAGTCTAGGGAATGTATGACCCCATCGAAATTTATACATTAAAAAAATTCCATTATTTAGAATTCATATATTTAGGAAGTAAAAACAAGAATCAAGTGTTTTGAGTCAATGCTCAAGTTGAAACTTAGTTTTGGGCAACACTGCAATTTGTGTAAATGTATCACTTATTATCTATGATCCGTTTTGAGGATGTTCCATTCACCCAATCAATTCGTACTTGCTAGTTATGATCATACAATACTCAATTGTAGTATTGAATTGCTAATTTCGTGTTTGGACAATTCCAAGATTCTTGGAGGGACCTAAGTGCAAAAGGTAAAAACTTCACTCGGACATCCAAATTTGATTCCGCTCGGATGCAAACCTACATTCTTGGAACCATATGTAAATTCATAGAAAGAATAAAAAAATAAATTTTTGGTGTAAATAAATAACAAAGAAACATCATGCTTAGACTTCCGAACTTCTAAGTCATCTATAGTCAGATATTCTAGCACATGTACTAGAGCTTTACCAAATTCTAATAGAACATGACATTCTTTTTTATAACATATATTAACCCAAGAATACACAATGTGGTGTCATTTTGCCACAAATATGGAGTTGTATTTATGTTTTAGGCAACGGTGTGATTTTAACAAAGTTCTGATCGAAGGATTCGCGGGTATCCACTGGACATAATTTTGAAACACGAGCTCTATTGAGTGTTGAATTGAATATTTTTTAGCCCAATTGGGAATAAAAAATGGTGGACAAACTTTCCCCTACATAGGATCTTCAAATGAATATTTAGAAATAGTTGTCCCAATAAACAGCACCGATCAGGATTGTTGATTTACCGGTGCTGAAATTTTTTGATGTACCAAATGAAATAAATTGGTCAGTATTTGGGAGGGAAATTCAAATTTTAACAATTTTAATTTCAGCACCGATTGGACTATGAAAACAACAACGGTTACAAAATAACTTCCTTGGATTCAACATCGAGTCGGGAATAAGCAGCCTCAAGCAGCTGCTTTAGTCTTTTTTTAGCACCAGTATTATATTCTAGAATTGGTTTGTCAACCGGTGCTCCATAGTTAGAAAAACATTTATGTGTTTGCTCTCGGGTTGTAACAAAAAAAAACCAAAGCAGTGTCAAACAACTGCTTACTACAAAAGTTAGCATCGGTATACCGTTCTAGCACCGGTCGAATAATCGGTGCTCCATAGCTAGAAAAAAATTAACGTCTGCTCTCGGGTTGTAAAAAAATAATTCGAAAGCAGCGTCACGCGGCTCCTTTCCACAAATGTTAGCACCGGCTTCACTAATTCATATCACCAGTCCACATCATTAATGATGCACAAATCTTGATAAAATTTGAACCCTCGACTTCCCCTATGTTGATTTAATCTCAACCCTTCAAAAATTGTCTATATAAACCAAACTTTAAACCCTAGCTACTCAGCCCCTCATTTGCCTCTCATCATCTCATCCTCCTACTCCACCACCTCTCCATTTCTGCCGCCTACTCCCTCCTTCCACCACAACTGACCTCATCATCTCCCCCGACCCCTGCCATCTCCTCTCTCCACCACCAAACCATTACCGCCACCGCTTTGCCTCTCTTCCCTCCATAACCGCCCCATTCTACCTGCAACCACTATATTCTTTTTGTATGATGTTGGGTTTTTTTGTTGGTTGTGTTAGATTTGTTATCTAGGTCATTAATTTTTAATGTCCTTTTTTCTATTTTGATGGGTGTGTTGGATTTTCAATCGTGTTGTCTTTCAATGGGTATGTGAGATTTTAGCATTTTCGTACATTTTGGGTTGTGTGATGTTTTTTACTTTTTGTGATGAAATTGAAAGTGTATTTAACATATATATATATATATATATATATATATATATATATATATATAACTTTTTGCCTGTGATGTTTTTTAATTTTTGGCTGTGAAATAATTTTGATATATAGATGATTGTGTCATGGTTAGGGGTTTGTGATAATTAGAATTTGTATTATGTTGATCATTTTTGTACACTGGTATACACTGTGATATAAACTGTAGATTGGTACTATGTGATTTTAAATTGCAGAATATGTACCATGTGGTATAAACTGTGATTTAAATGTATAATATGTACCTTGTGGTATAAACTGTAATTTAAATGTAGAATCTACACCATGTGGTATAAACTGTGATTTCCTATGTAACTATGTACTAACAATTGCATAGGTTTTTTTAGATTAAGGTTTTTCAGTATTTGATTTGATGATTTCTAGTTGAAGTTTAAAATGTTGAGATATTGCATGCTAACAGCATCGAGGAAATGTGGAGTGTTTGACATGGTTTGGTTAAACATTCCATGTTTCCTCGGTCCTGTAAAGCTGCTTCATTTCGACATTTTAAATGAATAAGCATTAGTTAAAGGGAACTGCATTGGCTACCTTCAAATAATGTATTGCCTTCTAACTATGTAATGCTTCTTCGATTACAAAAAGTGTTGTAACATTTGTACCCTTTCATTCGATTATTTCTATTTTATGTTTAAACTATTGAGATATTGCAATCTATTAGGGTCAAGGAAACTTGGAGTGTTTGACATGGTTTGTTAATACACTCTTTGTTTCCATGGCCCTGAAAAACAACTTCATTTCGACAGTTTAAATGTAACATTTGTTCAATTGTGGAGAATTTGTAGTGTATGAGCGCGAGGAATTTGGTGTGTCTACTTGTTTGACAATAGGTATACACACCAAAAGGTTTGGTACTTAAATGCTGCAACATTTTGACATTTTTAGTTTTTTTTCAAGTAATGTTTAACCTGTGGAGATGTTACAGTCGACGGGCCACCAGAGAAAGGAGTGTTTGACATGGTTTGTTTAAATACTCCTTGCTTTGGTTCCTCAAAAAACTGATTCATTTCGACATTTTAAATTAAGAAGCATTAGTTAAAGGGCACTGCTTAGGTTGCCTTCGATTAATGTATTGCCCTGCAACTGTGTAATGCTTAAAATATTTGTATAACTCTTCCATTTCAAATGTAGAGATTTTGTAGTCTATGAGTACCAAGTAGACTTGGTGTGTTTAGCATTAACTGTTTAACATTGTGTGTTTACCATTAAATCATTGTTGATGTTAAATACATTGTTAAAGCATAGTTATATACACCATGCCTCCTTGGTTCTTAAATGCTGCTTCATTTCAACATTTTAAATGGTTTTCTATTGTAATTGTTATTGTGAACAAGCTTAAAGGAGGAAGAATTAGTTTAAGGGCACTGCATTGGTTGCTTAGTACCCTCTAACTAAGTAATGTTTCTTCCATTATGAAAAGGTGCTATAACATTTGTAGAACACCACAATTTCAAATGTGGCTATTTTGTAGTGTATGAGAACCGAGGAGGCATGGTGTGTTCATCGTTAACTATGTTTAACATTAAACTGTGTTGATGTTAAATACATTGTTAAAACATATGTAATGCTGCATCATTTCGACATTTAAAATTGTTTTCTTCTACAACAATTAATTATTTTATGCAAGATAGATATTTCCCCCGGAAAGAGAAGCGTACAATGGCAAGGATGATAAACGTCTCGGACACAAGGTGTGAGACTTGGGTGAACGTGTGTCTTCCTAACTAACCAAGATTTCAGTAGATCTAGTGTATTTTCAACATGTATATTATTGGGACAAAGTTTGATCTTTTGTGTTAAGTTACATCTTGTTAATGGATACCAATTTTCCCACTATAGGTTCTCATTATTTGAGTATGTTCTTGCTTACAATCAATTTCATTTTCTACAGGTTTCAATTCCGAGAGGACTGGGTATAATTTAAAAAGGATTTTGCAAATTATTTTTCAAAAAATAAGCACCGATTTTACAAATATATCGACTGGTGCTTAGACATCCGCTCTACAGCAACAAACCGGAAAATAAAAAACAAATTGGTGCTATTTTTTTAATCTATCATATTAACGGCACTGGTTTATATTACTAACCAGTGCTATGAAAGAACCTTTGAACCTTGACGAGGACTCAACATTCAGCACCGATATATCAAAAACTGATGTTGTGATATCAAATTTCTAGCACTGGTTTTGACGACCGGTGCCATAGTAACTATGTTTCAGCACCACCTTACTTAGGCATCGGTTGGAAGGAGGCACGAATGACCAGTGCCATAGCCCCTAGCGACCGGTGCCATAGGCGGGGTTCTCCATGTAGTGTAATAAGAGCGGGCTCAAGTTTAAGTACAGGAGGAAGGAAGAAGCTGATAGTAGAAGTGAATGACAAAGAAATCTAGGAAGCTGTGAGGGGAATTGGAGATAAAAAAACACCAGGACCAGATGGGTACATCGCTAAATCTTTCAACAAGAATTGGAATGTAATAAAGGGGGATATCCCTAAACACCAGGCTACAAGGAAAGTGAATGAGTTGAGGCCAATTCATGTTGTTCAACGTTGTATAAGATTGTTTTCAAGATATTACCTTCCAGGCTGAATTTTGTCATTAAAGAGATACTTCATGAAATTTATGCACCATTTGTACCTGGGAGAAACATACACAATCATATAAAGCTGGCTTATGAGCTAATATAGCAGGATAAGCGCGGGGTAATAGATGCTTACTGCAAATGGATTTGCAAAAAGCATATGACGTGGTTTAATGGCCACCATTGGAAATCATTATGAGGGAATTAGGCATGCTAGGTCAGTTTATCAAATGGATAATGATATGCGTGTCATCAGTGTCTTATAAGAATGTGATTTATGGCAGTGTTACGAAGCTTATACAGGCAAGAAGGGGATTACACAGGGGTGTCCCTTGTCACCCTTACTTTTTGTGATGATCATGGAGTATATGCATCAGTGCTTAAAGAGCTTAGGGGCAGATCAGAAATTCCAGTACCAGCCAAAGTGTGAAAAATTGAAGCTGGTGAATCTAACGTTTGTTGATGATTTACTGATGTTGTCTAAATGAGGTGGGGGTTCATTAGAACGTTTAATGGAGGCTTTCCAAAATTTTGCCAGGTCCATGGGACTAAAGGTAAATTAGTCTAAATGCAAAGTTTATTTTGGCGGATGTGAGGACATACAGAAAAATGAAATTCTAGGACTAACAGGATTTGATGAAGGTGAACTCTCTTTTAAGTATTTGGGTTTGACATCAACTAGTAGAAAGCTTAATGTGAAGATGTGTATGCCTTTTATTGAGAAGATAACTGATAGAATGAAGCATTGGAGTGCAAGTTTGTTGACTTATGCTGGCAACTTACAGTTGATAATAAGTATACTATTTTCTATTGAAAACTATTGGATGCAAAGCTTCCCTATGCCGAAATTAGTGTCAAGGCATATAGAGGTAAAATGCAGGTCTTTCTTATAGAGGGGAGGTGAAGAAATTACAAGAAAATCACTGGTGGCAATGGGAGAAAATATGCTAACCAAAGAAGGATGGTGGACTGAATATCATATCACTTGCAGGATGGAATGAAGCAAACATGTATAAAACAATGTAGAACTTATGCAGGAAAGTAGAAAACCTATGAATAATGTGGATTCACTCTTATTCCATAAAAGATGGAGATGCCGTGACTACGAAGTTTCGTAGTTCTTGTTTGTGGTTGATGAGAATTTGGGAAAATGCATAATTAAGGTAGATGGAATGGAGAGTTGGAAGAAGCTGGAAAATGAAAAGAAGTTCAAAGTGAAGATGATGTACAGGGAGATAATAGGGGAAGATCAATGGGAGGTCGTTGCAGTGACTCTCAAAGATAGTATTTATATGCCCAAATTATGGCTAACTACTAAATAGTAGCTAGAGGTAAGACGAGGTCGTCCACGAGGAAAGTGGAGTTTTATCGAGTGTTAAATGTAGTTGAAAAGCACACAAAGATGTCACTCTACCTGTGCATAACAAAGTTGGCGAGGGTTTGGTTTTGGAAAACACTATGACTACTTTAACAACTAAACTAACCAACAATTAGAGAAAATAATTCACTTACGATCACACTAGCACGAAGGATGTAATTAATATGATAGTGAGCCTTGGGCGCAATTGGTTTACATTTCTAGTCATCCTTTGATCATCGATTAATTATCATATTTTTTATGCATTAATCACATATTGTGGAAAACTTGTAAACACCTTTCGAGTGAAAAAATTTCTCACCTTTCATCGGTTATAGTTAGAGTGAGCAATCGGTGCCACACAATAACCCTTACCCTCGGGTCACTCTAGACGATCAATGTCATAGACTTTCCCGAGAACAGCAATACACATAGATACCCAACACAACTACCACAATGTCCTACAAGCGAGAAACGCATAGATAGGACAAATATATCTACTAATAACGACTACGAGTATTGGTCTTCATGCTAATAGTTATTAGTGAGCCACATTGATAATTAGTCAGAAACCCATTCAAATTCATCCTAAGTCTAAGCAACTTCATCAATCAACAATCATAATTAGTTATCACTCCTAATTATAACCTAGCATTGACCAATAGTAATCACATCGACAAAAAGTCAAAGTCTTCCAGGTTTGACCAAAAACCTAGCACATAATCAACCCACAATCATCAACTAGTTGATCATCCTAGTCTAAATCAATCATTAATCACACAAGAAAGCACAAAACATACTTGATAATCAAAGCACAAAATAGGATAAACCAAATCTCACAAATTCATACTAGAAATGCTTACCAATTGCTCCCAATAGTATATTTAGCCTAGATTATGAAAATCCATAACAAAATAGCAAGAATCCATGGTAAACATAGAGTCAAAGAGGAAAAATAAATGCAAACTAGGGTTTTGGGAGAGTATTTTCGGATAAGATGAAGAAATGAATGAGGAGAGAGTTTTTTATGCTGAAAATAGTTTTTAAAACAGACCAAAAATACCTGTTACGGGCCGCAATATGGCAACAGCCCACAATGAACTCGCTGACCCGCTCCTATGGCTTTTTTTACTCTGCTGCAAGCCGCAATGTGGGTTGCGGCCCATAATGGTGCTACTGCCCTCTTCTTATTTCCATCGATACGGGTGAGCCACTGATCCTTTTTGGGAGCTCTTGTATTCGATTTTATAGTGCTCGAGAAGAAAAATCCAATGGTACCACACATTGACACCAATTTATCTCGAATCATTCTTAGTAGTTGGCTACAAAAACTCGGATCATTCTTTCTCCGCTGCTTTGCCTTCCTTCTTCAATCTATCTTGTACCACTATGTAAGTGGCCTTTATTCTTCTACCATCCTTGCGAATGACCTTCACTAAACTACTCCAAAGTTATTATAAGCAATCTACAAATTAAGCTCACAAAAAAGAATCTAGATGCTCGTAAGGACCAAAAAGTCATTAGACTCCAAATAGGTTACAAAATGAAGGATTTAGATACGAAAACCGAAAATGGTTATCTAAACCCCTTATGATGTAAACCTATCTAAATCTTGCAATCTTGTAACTAAAAGATAACAAAAGAGATGTTAAATGCTTTGGAATATACATGCATTTGACGTCTTATCAATCAAGAAGGGGTGAGATGGAACAAAATATTTTTTGATAATCCAGCAAGGCCAAGGGAGAAATTTACATTATAGATGGGAAGTCATAGCAGATTACCAACAAAAGAAAAGTTGAGGAGAGCTAGGATAATAGTGGCTGGAAAGTGCCAGTTCTGTGATGAGCAGGAAAACATGAAGCATCTGTTCTTCGGTTGTAGTAGAACGAGAGATATTTGAAGGACTGCACTCGGGTGGATAGGCATTGAAAGAGAGCCGCATGAATGGGAGCAAGAGAAGGAGTAGCTAATTCATAAAACAAAAGGTAAAGGATGGAGATCGAAGATGATAAAGTTAGCAGCAACAACGGCAATGTATGGTATGTGGAAGATGAGGAATGATGTTTGTTTTGGGAAGACAACTCAAGTGTAGATATAGAAAATAAAATCATAGAGAATATTGTGTATGGGCTTGAAAGTTTCCAAAAGTAAAAAATTAGATGTGTACAGTTTATGATGTAATAGGAGTATAGGGAGAAAGACATTAGATATGTATTGCTGCAAATTTTGGTAATGAAAGTTAAACCATTTCCAAAAAAAAGTATAACAATAATAATATTATTATGTGTAATTTTATTAGATTTATCGTGAAATTATTTTCTTAACATAAACTTTTATAGTATGTTTTTTTTTTTGTATATCTAATGACATTAATAATCAAATGTGATTTTTAACATCACAAATTATTTTATTTTGAGCAAAGTGCATATATAACCATACATAATTGACGAAAGTGCAGATATAACCCTAGGATAATTGAAAGTGCAAATATAACCCTAGATATTTAGGTTATGTGTAAATATAACCTTTTCCGGCAATTTGCGGCCGAAATTAGATGAAAATTCAATTTTACCCCTATGCTTTTTTTAATAAAAATGAAAAATGGTGAAGTTACTATTATACCATTCTCTCATTCCTCTTCTCTTCGTTTTCTCTTCCACTGAAACAGAAAATTACTTCTCTTCTTCCACTCTGGCGGCGGCACAAGGTTCGCGTACGAGACTCTGCTCAGAAATCGACGGTGGAGCAACACTATGTGGGGCGGCGCCAACGTCGTTAGCAGTGAAGACAACTTCTCTTCTTCCACTCCAGCGGTGGCACTAGTTCCGCATACGAGACTCTGCTCAGATATTGGCGATGGAGAAACACTATATGGGGCACTATCGATGTCGTTAGCATCGGAGACAACTTCTCTTCTTCCACTCCGGCGCCGGTGCGAGTTCAGCGTACGAGACTCAGCTCAGAAATCGGCGGTGGAGCAACATTATGTGGGGCAGCGCCGATGTCTTTGGCATCGGAGACAACAACGCTCTGTTTGGTGCTAACCGTACTCGGGTTCGGATCTTGGAGCCCTGTTGAGATTGGAAGAAAGTCTATGTGACCCGGTACAAGACTCTGCTAAAATATTGGTGGTGGAGCAACACCATGTCGTCGGAGACAATAACTGCTCTATTTGTCACTATCCAGCGCTTGGCTGAGCGGCACCACAAATGGTGACCGATGGGAGGGCTTGGTGGTGGTGGTTGACAGAGGGGGCTTGATGGTGGTGTTCGCCGGAGCTGAGGAAGAGAGGGCTAGGTGGTGGTGGTCGGTGAAGAGGGCCTGGTGGTGGTGGTCGGTGGAGCAGTGGCGGTGGTGACAGTATAGTTGTAGGTCAAGGGGCTTTTTTATCTTTCAAAATTTTGTAATAGGATGAATGGGCATTTTAGTAATTTCTAATCGGTAGATGGCCAGAAATGGCCAGTTAATGCCGGAATATAGGCTTTAGGGTTATATTTGCACTTATGTATTATAGTTAGGGTTACATCTGCATTAAAAATTATCTCAGGGTTATATATGTACTTTCTCAATTATATAGGGTTATATTTGGTAAATTTGATTTGAAGTCACCTGTGCGGGATGTTACTGTCAACGACGGTAAAATGATGAAATTTGAATCGTCGTCCCTGCACCGTCATTGATCGTTGCCTTTGCTACACGATGCTCCTCAAACCGACGTATTACAGGAAGAACCACGATGCTATGGTGCGCTATGGTTTTTTTAACTATCGTAGTATGTTACGACATCGAAATTAAGTGTCGACGTTTCTTATTCCAATATCGAGTCATATCTCGGTAATTGTAGGTAGTTGGAACTGTATAATCACCATTTCCAAGTTTGGAAATACATTCAGCACTTGTGTTTCAGAAGTCCGGAAGATAATCGTTTAACTCCATGTGGGACGTGTTCATACAGGTTCCGCAATCGAAACTAAATTTGCTTTATGTTGAATACACGAACAATAAATTTTTATACGAGGCATCTTCCGAGGTCGGAATATCTTGGAAATTATAGTTATTTTTTCCATTCTACAAATGAAAAGCAAGGATTCAATATAGCATGTCGTCTGTAAGCATTATATTCGTTCTCCAAACAAAAATTATTTTACAACACCTTTGTTCAATACTTCTCTACAAAATCAAAAGCGATTTCTTTTTTATTTTGAACACCCGGAGGTGGGGTATTATATTAAGGTTCCCCAGGCCTATGTAGTAACCATATAGCAATGTATCCTATAATATATTACATAGTGGCAATATTTTGCCTCAAAAGGTGAAAGAGAACTATGCATCTCATTTTTTACAGCTGAAGGTTGAGAGACCTAAACTAGAAGTGGGACGAAGTTACGATTCCAAGAGGAAGAATCTCCACCCCATGTGTTAATTCTTCCCTTTGGCCAGGTAACTCCCGTCCGAACTTGGTCAGAATAAACTAATAGTATAGCCAATACAAAGTATATATAAAGTGAGATGAAGAGATTCCCAACAAATTCCTTCGGATGATTTGTGATGATCATATTGGGATGCTGACTGAGATGAGTAGAGACGGAGTTGATGATGGGAGAAGTTGCATAGAAGCCAGAGGCAGAACAGCAAAGCCAACCGCAATACCCCAAGCTACCGTATCGTAACTTCTATGCCCCAAGCAACCAGTATTGCTATGCCCCGACTGCTTTGCATTGCCTTGCCTGAATTGCCACCATAGCCATGCTACCTTATCGTTGCCACCTTTGCCTTGCCATAGCAAACATTTCTTGACAACATGTCTTTACATTCATATCTTAGCCGAACTTACCAAGAGGTACCTGAGAATCAAATAAATGGAAACAACAGTATCTGTACTAACATTGAAGAGTAATGAGGATTGAAAATACAGCAGCCATAAAAGGTAATGAGGAGTGAAAAGGCAGTTATGAAACTGGCATATAATTCTGGAATCTTTGAATCTCACTATCAATTCCTATGAGTGACCGTAAAGGGTCCAATCCTAATCCCTGGGAAGCTGATGTTGTCCAGTGACAGGAGACCCTTAAGAAAACTAGGAATTGACATAATATCTAAATCTCCCTGAAGATTATTTTCCATAGAAAATTTAGCCAAGAAGTCTGCAGGTAGATTAGCTTCCCGAGGGGTATGTTGGATTGGGATAGTGAGCTGTTCAAAATAAAGTGTACTACAGATGGAGAAAACTTTCCAAGGGCAGCATGAGGGGTTGAGAATACCCCTAACAGCAGTTAAACAGTCAGATTCTATGACACAGGTATGTAAAGAAAGTTCTGAATAGATGTCATAAGCACTCTGGATAGCTATAAGTTCAGCATGTAAAGGAGAATGACTGTAGAAAGATTTAACTCTCATTTTAACAAGTGTCCCCCTCCAGTCTCTGACTATCACAGCATATGAGGAAATACCACTAGACATCCAAGAAGCATCAGTATTAATTTTGTAGCCAGTTAGTGGTTTATTCCAATTCACAGCAGAAAATAATTTTTTCTTCTTATGAAAGATTTGTGGAATGATTTTTGCCTGAATCCATTTCTTGTTCTTTTCTCTATTTCCAAACACTTGATGAGCAGTGAAAATTTGATAGATCATCTCTTTGATATCATGAAAGCAAGCTTCTATAGAAAAGGATCTATTTTCAAAAATGATTTTGTTCCTATAAATCCATAGGAACCAGATTGTAACTAATAGAGAAGCAGAAATCAAATTTGCATGTATCTTGGATTCGGCCTTGTATTCTAAAAAGAATTCCACTCTATATTTTAGACTACTGAAACCTATTTGTTGAAACTGTAATAGAGACTGGACACTTTGCCATACAGCATTTGAAGATGTGCATGAATTGAAATAATGTTCAAGATTATCAGAGTGATTCATGCAGATAGGGCATCTAGAAGCTAGGGAGAAGCCCAACCTATTGAGGATGTTATCAAATGGTAAAATACCATTTAGGGCTCTCCAAAGCAGTACAGACATTTTTCCAGGAAGAAAAGGGGACCAAACCTTGGATAAATCGTGGATTTCTGGTCTTTTTTGTCTGAATAAAGAGTAGGCCGACCTGATTGAGAAGTTACCATCCATGGTAGGGGTCCAAACAAGCCTGTCTTTGTGGGAGTAATCCAAAGTAACTTCCTGCAAAATATTGAAGATGTTGGTAGCCAAATGAGGCTCCAGAATTGGAAGTATAGATACTTTGTCATTGATGAAAGACCTTAGAGATATCTCCTCAAAAGGAATATCCATCTCTTCAGGCCATTTATAGCATAAAGCTCCATCTCCAATCCAATTAGCATTCCAGAAAGAACAGTCCCCAATTCCATAAATAACTCTAGAAAGACTATTAGCCTTAGCAGTGATTCTACTGATCCTAGACCATGTGTGGGATTTTTTATATGAGGCAGGTAAAGACCATAAAAGAGAAGCCCATTGGGTATTATTCTGTTGCAGCTTCCACCATAATTTACATGAGAAAGCTTCCATTGTGGCATTTAGGTCCCTAAAACCTAAACCATTTTCATCCACAGGGTAACACATTTTTTTCCATGATCTCCACTTTTTTCTTTCAATATTATCACCCTTCCCCCAGAATAGGCTAGATGCAATTCTTTCCATTTTGTTTAAAACTACCCTAGGAGGTCTTAAAACTGCAAAAATATGAGTAGGAATCGAAAGAAAACAGTGATTTATCAGAATGATCTTACCAGCTGAAGTTAACCATCTATTCTTCCAGTTATTAATCATTTTTTCCATTCTTTCTATTACTGGAAGATAATAAACCTGTAAATTACGACCAGCAAATATAGGGACTCCCAGATATTTGAAAGGGAAGGAGCCTATCTCCATTCCCAGTATTCTCCTGACTGAATGAACAGTTAGAGAAGAAGTGTTATGAGCTACAAAAAATTCTGATTTGGAAAAATTAACTTTTTGACCAGATGTATACTCATATGCTATGAGGAACTGTTTAAAACGCTTCAAATTATTGGGCTTAGTGTTCAGAAAAACAGCAGTATCATCCGCATACATGAGATGTGTCAGGGGGGTACATGAATTGGGGAGACTGAAGTATTGCAAGTATCCTATGCTAAACATTTTCTTTAAACCTCTAGAGAATGCTTCAGATAGTACATTATACAGGAAAGGGGAGAGAGGATCCCCTTGTTTAATACCTCTTGAGGAAGAGAAAAAACCAGATGTTACCCCATTAACTAGGACAGAAAAATGAGCAGCAGCAGTGTTATGCATTATGAGTCCTAAAAATTTTCCATGAAAACCAAAGTGTAGAAGTATGGAATTTAGGAATGACCAAGAGACCCTATCAAAAGCCTTTTGCATATCAAGTTTGACTATCAGATTTGAAACTTTAGATTTCCTAGACAATAATCTGGTCATCTCCTTCATTTGAATCACATTATCTGAAATATCCCTTCCTTTGATAAAGGCACTTTGCTCAGGGGAGATCGGTATTTGCATCAGAGGTTTAATCCTTTCCATCAACAGTTTTGAAAAAACTTTATTAACAAAGTTAGATAGGCTAATAGGTCTAAAATCTGCAAATGTGATTGGGATTGGCTTTTTGGGGATTAATGTGAGCCAGGTACTTGAAATGGCTTTAGGAATGTTACCATTATTTAAAAAATCATTTGAAGCATCTAAAAGATCCTGTTTAATGGTCTCCCAGAAATGAGTGTAAAATTTCCCTGAAAAACCATCAGAGCCCGGAGCACTAGATTTGTTAAGATCAAAAACTGCAAATTTAAGTTCCTGGAAATTAATGAGATTCAGCAATATGAGATTCTGTTGATCAGTGACAACTTTAGGAATTTCATTTAGAAAATGGTTAAGATAGGTTACCTCTTTTTGTGAGACATCCTCATTGAGTAAATCCTGAAAAAACCTGACTCCTTCATCCTTAATTAATTTTGGATCAGATATCATATTTCCACTGCCATCTTTAATTTTACTTATTCTGGATCTTGCTCTCTTTTCCTTAATGGAGTGGTGAAAGAAGGTAGTATTAGCATCTCTATGTTTAATCCAATTAAGCCTAGCCTTTTGTTTAAGGAAAATATTGTATTCTTTCTGCGCTCGCAGAAGCTCTGCTTTTGACTTCGTGAGTTCAATTAGTGTTGCTTCTTCTTGAGATTGCTGGAAGAGTATCTCGAGATCATTTACTTTTGTCTCAGATTGTAAAAGATTATAATTGACATTGCTAAATTTGGTTTTGTTCCAGTCTTTTATTACAATCTTAAGCCTCTTTAGTTTGTACACCAGCCTATGCATCCCACTGAAGGGAGATATTAAATTCCAATTAGAGACTACTAAATCCTGAAATTCTTCTCTATTTGACCACATTTCTTGGTATCTAAAAGGTCTTGGAACCTGTTCTATAGCAGATTGAACTGAAAGTAATAGGGGAGAATGGACAGAGGTGAGTCTATTTAAAACTTGTATGGAGCTGTTGGGGAATAGTTCAAGCCATTCTAAATTACTCATTCCCCTATCTAGTCTCTGAAACTGTAAATCCTTACATTTATCCCGATATCTATTATTGCTCCATGTGAAAGAGTTTCCAACTGTGGGGATTTCATGCAAGTCCATGTTAGATATGAAGTCATTAAATTGTTTCATACTTCTTGTAGGGGTGGACTTCCTACCTTTATATTCTGATACAGAAGCTACAATATTAAAATCTCCTATGTATATAGATGGGTCAGAAACAGTGGATTGTAAATTAGACCATAAAGATTCCCTCAAATGTCTATAGACACTAGCATAAATGAAGTAACAGTTCCAGGATGAAGAAGTGGCATTATCAGATATTCTAGCTTTTATAAATTGATCAGACTCCTGTAAACTAACTACTTTGAAATCATGATTCCATAGGATCCAAATTTTTGCATTCTGAGCATGGAGGGCATTTTCATAACCAAGAACATGCATCAAAGTATTTAAATTATGTTTATCATGCCATGGTTCAATTAAACATAAAATGTCTATCTTATGTTTCATTTTGAGTGCCTTTAATCTATCCAGTGAAGTACCATAACCTCTAACATTCCAGACTAAAATATTCCCTATTTTGGTGTATTTTATCATTTAAAACTAGCATGGGTTTCTTTTTGTGATGATCTTAGATTCCTTAGTACCATTACTGAGGCCTTGCTATTTTTTATCAACTTACCATCACTTTTCTCCACAGTTCCTGAATTTGAATTACTTACCTCAGATAGAGTGATTTGTTCTACATTACTACCTTGATCAACAAGATGAATAGGAGATTTGATTACTGGTCTGGGAGATTGATCAGAGGGATCAACCTGCCCGACATCAGGGTGATCAAAACTGCCACCAATTCATCAGAAGTGTTCAAAACTGCCTTTTCTGCACCTGTGGGTAGTTCAGCTATTTCCTGTGATTCTAAAGACTCATGGAAAATGTCAACTATTTCATCCTCTTGGTCATCATTGTCATCATCCTTTAAATTATTTAAAGATTGAAAAGCATTTGATATTGAGACCATACCTTTATTACCTAAATCTCCTTTAATAGAAGGTAGTTCAGACTTTTTTTTTCTCCAGAAGAAATTTGTGATTGGTTTTGAAATGTCATCTAATGAGTAAAAAGGAGTATTTCTCTTCATATGATTAACTCTGAGAGGGTTGAGCTTATTTTCGACCAGAAAACCTGAGTTCTTTTTTGAGTTAGAAAATCAGTTTCCTTTTGAGAAACTGATAGAGTTGAAGATCCTTCTACTTCAGATGTAACTTTAGGAAGATTGCCTGAAATACTCTTAATTTCATTCTGAACTGGGATTTTTTGTTCCATAACCTTTTTTAATTCAGCTTTGTTTTTATTTTTGTTTCTTAGTTCTGCATGCAAGAAATTACAGTTTGCCTGACTGTGGCCTATTATCCTACAGTGAGTACAGTAAGAAGGCAGTTGGTCATATTCTATAGGGTAGTCTGATACTTGGTTTCCAATTCCTACCACTATAGTAGATGGGAGCTGAGGCAAGAGATCGACTTCTACACATACCTTAATAGCGGAGGGTCTAGTCAGGGCCTTAGTTGCAGCATCCATTTTCAGAAATCTACCTATCTGACTACTAATGCCTATGATAGCCGAGGTATTATAAAAATGAATGGGAAGTTGATGAATTGTTACCCATGCTGGAACTGTAGAGGATTCAGCGGTCGGAGAGAAGTCCGGAGACCACTTCTGTACCTTCATCATCGAACCTTGAATCATCCATTGACCCTTCATCCAAAAACGCTGGTAATCCTCGCTATCCTGAAAATGAATTAAGACATGGCGATAGTCAATTGATCCAAGTTGAAATTTAGCGTTAAAGCCGATTGATTTGAAAGCTGATGAAAGGGTCTCCATTGGAGGTTTCCCCTTATTGAACTTCCCAACCAACGCATTTTGGTAATGCAAAGCCAGGAGATCGCCTTCCTCCGGAGGGAGGATATAGGCGATCTTACCCTTATACTCTGTGATGGGGTGTAGATTGGGAGTGTCAGGGAGAGAAGATAAGAGCGGAGAGGGTTTCGAGTTGAGAGCTTGAAGAAAACTTTTGTTAACGGGTGGGGGAGGATCGGGAGGGGGAATTGGCGTCGGAGACGCCATAGACAGCAACCAGTGACAGCAAGGAGAATCTGTGAATATGGCCGTTAGCAGAGAAAATTGGGGAGGAAGAAGAACAGTGTTATTAGTGTGAATTCCGGGCCCAAAAGCGATTTCTATAACAACAATGAATTAAAAAAATCGAAAATGAATCGCTAGTATTGAATTCGAAATTAATGAAAGAACCTCTAGTATTGAACAAAGGTGTTCAATTTAAAAAGAACCTCTAACTTGGAAAGTTAGTGTTCAACATAAAAAGTAAAATATTAAAATTAAAATGTATAGTGATTGTGAAAATACCACATTTCCTAAAACCGGTCCTTTTCCAACACTTTAAGAAGTTAAAATTTTGAAATTATTATGAAAAGCTTAAATGCGGAAGAATGGAATTGAAAAGTATGTTACATACTCACTTTGTCCCAGCTATTTCTGTAAATTTTGACTTTTTCATATTGACCAGAAATAATTTTGACCATTAATATCTTTAATTGTCCATATTTAAAAATGATTAAAAAATAATATTATAAAAATATATGTTAACACGATTCTAATAATATCCCTTATATTAATATATTATTTTATGCCTTACTTGAAATTTACTTTTCTAAGTAACAGAGTTTGACTAAATAAATAGTGACAAGTGCAAAAATAGTTGGGATGAAAGGAGTATTTATATTAATTAATATTTGAGTTAAATAATAAATTAATGTGGTTAAGTCATTCATTACCTCATGGTTGCGAAGTTAACTTAATGCAGTACGTTAAATGAATGACGCTCAAATAATGATTGATGCGATATACAGTAAAACTCAAACTCAAATTAAACTGATTAATAGTCCAAATTAAACTAATTATAAATCAAAATTGTGTTGAAAATCTTTACTTACAATACATCAGCACCATCCGGTCATATAGTCATCCAGATGTATGATACTTCCTTTGTTCAACAAGAATAATGATAATGAAAGAAAATTATCCATCCCCCCTAAGTTTGATGTGTACAACAATATTACAACTTGTGTCAAGTATTAAAAGTCCGCTCTCAAGTGTCTCTACTTAATCAACACGTAGTTGAAATTTATATCCTCGTTTCGTCCCACTTTAAATTACTTATTTATTTTCTATAAATTATTATATATTAAATTTTGAGAACACTATCAAATATGATATTGTTATCGTTACATGTCCTTTTTAAGTATCAACATTTTATTTGTCATTATTATTCGTAGATAAACATATTAACAATCAAACATGTTTCTTAAAGAACATAATAATGATTGATGGGCAATATAAACTAGGACGCAGGGAGTAAATAAATTTCAACTACTTAATAATTAACTAAAGACATTTAAGTGCGGATATATACTCTTGGGCGAACGACTTGGAGGGCCCCCGAACTCCCTCCATCGTTCACTCTTGACCTCTTATCCTTTTTAAAACATTTTTGGCCCATCAACTATTAGAAATACTGAGTCGTGGCCCTTCCATCAGGTCAAAGCGTCAACTTTGATCAAAAGTATTAAGTTTAAGAGTAAAATGGTCATTTTATAATCTTTCATTTTCCATTTTCCCTATTTCTTTTTTTTCTTTTTTTTCTATTTTCTTCACCCTTTCCCATTTCCCTTTCACCCTTTCCCATTTCCCTTTCCTGCACCCTTGTCCCCCTCCACCGCTGTCCGCCGTTATGGTAGCTTTTCCGGCCAACATATCCCCCTCATTGTCCCTCGCTCAGGCCATACAATCCTCACCAAAAAGCTTTTTTTTAAAACGGAGAAGAATTCACCACACCAAATCGTTCACCTCTATCATCTGAAGCCATTAATTCATGCGAACAAGAATGCCTTCAACAACTGTTAACTTTACGGTGACCAAGTCAACCACCACAATCCACCATTACATTCGGCTCGGAGAGCTCAATTCAGATTGAGCGAGCAAACCTACAATCCCAAAAACATAGCCGTGAGAAAACTCAGCCAGATTTGAATTCACAAAACGAACCTTACCAGATTTGAATTCCAAGACCAAACTCAGCCATAAACACAAGAACACCAACCAGAAATAGTCGGAAACCAGGTTTGAATTCAAAGTCACCAAATGCTAAGTTTGGATTTGAAATCTTCGAGCCAGAACTCTGGTAGTTTATTAATGGGTACATACCAAAAGAGGTGTGAAAGAGCAGGTGCCTGATGGTGCGTAAACCCGAGGTGGGCCCTCCGAGAGTTTGGGGCGAGAGCATTTTGGGTATGTGTCAGCCCAATAGGTCTTTCTAGGATGAGAATATTTGGTTAGCGGATATTGAGGCGTATAATCAGGGATTATACTGTTTGGTGATACGGTATAAATAGCAGGTACGCATTCATCACTAGGGACTTGAACGATCATCTACGAAAATACTCACTGACTTAAGCATCAGAGAGTTTACCCCTAAGATCTCTCAGGGCTTGTTCTTTGCAGGTTACATCCGAGGGACTCGATGGTGCAGCTTGATCGGTTTCCAGATGCATCAATTGGCACTCCCAATGGGACCGATTTAGTCACATTTGGGTTCCTTGGTTTATGTCCACCTCTACAAATACTCGGAGGAGCGAGAGGTTAAAGCTGAAAGGAACTGGTGCTACCGAGGAAGTACAATCTTCCTATTGAGGAAGAAGAAGAAGAAGAAGAATGGTTAACCCTCCAGTACCCCAAGAAGCAGAGTGAGAAGCGATACAAGTCTTAGCCGGAGAGCATGAGGGAGTACAAGGCTTCGTTGAACCGATTCCCGTGATATCCGATGGCCCTCGAGATATGAATGAACCCTCGAGGCCTATTGTGAGTGATGCAGGCCAAGGAGTAGGGCCAACAAACCCTACATAAGATGTATACATCAGGTCGTACGATGAAAGAGATGGTCGTTCCACGGAGGTTTCTGGTGAATGGAAGCTTACGAACGAGCCTTGCGAGTAAATCGAGCAACAAATGTGAATACTTCGCAATCTGACTAAGCCAGAGCAGTTTAGATTTTAGCGGATGCAGGATATCAGGTCACGCCTGCCTCAGCCCTGTTAGTCCCTTCAATTGTTATGGAAGCCCGAGCAAGCGAGGCTACTCAACCCATGATAGCACTTCCTTACCCCGGGTATCCTCGAGAGGGGTACCAGGCGCGACCTCAACTTTCATTCCCTAAACCCCTAGGGCTAGCATATCCTGGACCCCCTGGGCATCCTCGAGAGAGGTATTAGAGGCAACCTCAACCTTCATTCCTTGAAACCCTGGGGCTAGCATATTCTGGACCCCCTGGGTATCCTCGAGTGGGGTACCAGGCGCAACCTCAACCTTCATTCCCTGAACCCCTGGGGCTAGCATATTCTGGACCCCCTGCAGTTCTGATAACCTGAATGGGAGGATATTCTAGAGCAGAGATGGGATATGAGTCTCAGAGATATGGAAGCATAGGGGTATCGGACCAATCAGCTGGCTATGGTTTGTACAACCATTATGGGTCGTATAATGCAAGTTCAGGGTCCATGACAGCCTGGGTGAACCTTGGGCAGATAATCCAACATCAACGGTATCAGATAGCTTATAGAGACCCCCATAGAGGATTACCGATGCCTGAGAAGCAGGAGGATATACTAGAGATGCCCTCAAGAGAGAGTTAGACAGGCTGATTAGGCCACTTGGTCAGGTGGCAGGATTCCCATTTTCATCGCTAATAACCACAGAGCAATGGCCCGCAGATACTAAACCCTCGAGGGGACTCCCGGCGTACAGTGGAGATTCAGATCCTCGGGAGTTCATTCAGACATTCCTTAGTCTCATGAACTTGAGGGATTTTGACGAGAAGCTAACATGCAAGCTGGTGGGGAGTTATCTCTGAGGAAAGGCTAGAGAATGGTACAACAAGTTACCGAAAGTGCCCTTGCATTCCTACAGAAATTTTAGTGTGGCATTGTTAAGTTAATATGCCTAAAAGAAGAAGTTTACCAAAACTCTACTGGAGACCAGACAACACAAAACCTCGGGGAATCACCAGAAGTTATCTACCATCACTATATAGATGAAAGCTTAGGGGTGTTGGAGACCAGGGGAAATGAAGTGATCCAAGGATACTTGCTTGGGATGAGAGACATAGAGTTATACAAGAAATTAAGTAACAATGTTCCTCGAACCCTACAGAAGCTCCAGGAGATAGTCGAGCAGCACTCGAAAGTGAAAGAGGCCACCAGGAGAAAGAAAGAGAGTATGGTAGATAGGCCAGGAAAAAGAAGTGATCATCGAGGAAAGAAGCCAGTGGAGGCACCCAGGCCTAACTTCGAGAGGTGTACTCTCACTAGTAGGCTCCCAGCACAGATCCTAAGTTTTTATAGAAGAGTATGCAGACAACCACAACCCTTGTCAAATGCGCTTGCAGCAGCAGCGGGGAGAAGGGCCACGAATTTATTCTACGAATTTCACAAGGATTATGGCCCTGATACAAATGATTGCATCCATTTTAAAAGGGAGATAGAAAGGAATGAAAGAGGGCGACTTCAGGGCCCCGGACCTAGACGAGGAAATCAAGGAGAACCTCCTCGACCCCGAGGGGATCGCCCACCATACAGGAGATATCCTTAGAATAACGGGGGTAAAGGGGATAGAAGGCATCAGATACAAGAACCTCGAAGCAGAGATCAGGTGAGGAAAGACGATGGTCCACGAGAAAAACCAGCTAGAAACCAGGATAATAGAAATGGGGAAAAACTGCCTATCCGGAGAGTGATCAACATGATAAGTGGGATAATATGGGAGAGGTCTTCAAACTCGGTAATGAAGGATGATTCTTGAATGGACTCTTCAAAAGAGTTGATTCATAAGAGATTCCGATCAGATGAGACAATCACGTTCTCACAAGCGGACGTTGTCCTGAACCAAATCCTGCATGCAGATCTGATGGTGGTAACGATAGTAATTGGAACGACCTTAGTGAAAAGGGTCTTTATTGATGATGGAAGTGGGGTCGAGATAATGTTTGCTGAATGTTTTAATTAGTTAGATATTGGAAGGAACAATCTGAAGAAATCTGCCACCCCTCTCTCAGAATTTACCAAAAACCCAATATACCCCATAGGGGAAATCAGCTTGCCAGTATGGATATCCGAGAGGGATAAGGTGGTAGCGATTAAGTCCACCGTTGTCGTGGTTGGTGCCTATTCTCCATACAATGTGATCCTGGGAAGTCAATGAATGTGCCAGGCTCGAGCAGTTTGGTCCCCGTATCATCTAATGATGAAGTTTCCCACGAGTAGAGGGATAGCTTCCATCTGAGGGGATCAAGTCATGGCCAAGAGATGTAATCTCACAACGGTAAGAGAAGCGAGGAAGATGAGAGATGTACCTTCGGTTCATAGGGGAGTTAGCCTTTTCTGAAACTGAACCGATGCAAATCCTAGATAAGGGGACAGTGTGTGTAGGGAAGCTTACCCCTGGGGACATAAAAGAAGAGCTGAAGAAGTTGGTGGATGGACACGAGGATGTATTTTCGTGGGATACCTCGGATCTTACAGAGGTTTCTCCGGAGTTAGCAGTCCACAGGTTGAACATTGATTCAGGAGTCAGGCCCATCAAGCAAAAGAGGAGAGTATTCACGCCAGAAAGGGCATAAATAATCAAAGTCAAGGTAGACAAATTGTTGAAGGCTGACGTGATTGGGGAAGTGTTATACCCGAAATGGTTGGCTAATCCGGTGATGGTCCCAAAGCATGATGGTACTTGGTGAATGTGTATAGATTTTACGGACTTAAATGAGTGTTTCCCAAAGGATAGTTACCTCTCGCCCCCATCAATAAGCTGGTAGAAGAAATTGTAGGGTATCAAGTATTGGCTTTCTTCGATGCCCGCAAGGGTTATCACCAGATATTAATTGTTGATGAAGACAAAGAGAAAACTTCGTTCATCACAGATGTGGGCACGTACTATTACAAGAAGATTCCATTTGGCTAAAATAATTCAGGGGCGACATACCACAGGTTAGTGGACAAGCTATTCAGAAAGTAGATCGGTAGGAACATGGAGATATACGTGGACGATATGGTGGTAAAAAGTGGAGGTTATGGGGAGTTCTTGATGGACCTAAAGGAGCTTTTCGAGAGGCTCGGGTATGTAAATCTAAAGGTGAATCCAGCTAAATGCGTCATAGGGGTGGGGGCTGGAAAATTCATAGGATTTATGGTGTTAGAGAGAGGAATCGATGTTAACCCAAAGAAGGTCAAGGCCATATTAAGGATGAAGAGCCCCCAGAACATGAAAGATATGCAGAAGCTTACTGGATGCCTGGCGGGTTTAAGCAGATTTCTATCAAAAGGGGCCAAAAAAATTTGCCTTTCTTCGACATGCTTCGGAAGGCAAAAATGCTTAGGTGGACCGATAAGGACACACGATCATCTTACTCACTATGTATCCCCTCGGGCAAGTCCTCCTGAAACCTAAATCATTGGGGAGGATGATGAAATGGGCGAAAGAGTTAGGAGAGCATGACATACAGTTTCAGCCTAGAGCAGTGATTAAAGGTCAGGCCTTGGCAGATTTTATAGTTGAAATAACGGAGCCTATCAAGCCTATTGATATTGAGAAGGGGTTTCGAAGGAAAGAAGTATGAAGGTTATATGTTAATAGTTCTTCGCATTCAGGAGGAAGAGGAATATGGGTCTTCCTCACTAGTCCTGACGGAAAAGACTATCCGTACGCACTACACTTTGCTTTCAAAGCAATGAATAATAAGGCCAAATATGAAGCTCTGAACACTGGCTTGCAGTTAGCGGCAGAATTGAATGTAGAAGGCTTGGAAATCTATAGTGACTCCCAGTAGTGGTGCAGCAAGTAAAGGGGGAATGAGGCCAGAGAGACTACTTTACAAAAGTATCTGGAGTTTGTAAAGCCTTACTCAAGAAGTTTAAAAGCTATACCTTGGAGAAGGTACCAAGAGAGAATAATCATAAGGCCGACGCCTTGAGTAAGTTGGCTTCATCAAATTTGGGAGCGGAGTCTCAAGGGCAATTGCTCATGGAGACCCTTAATAATCAAATTTTTCAGGAGCACATGGTAATGGTTGTGGAGGAAGAAATCTACCAGATGACACCTATTGTTAAATATCTTTGAGATGGAGCACTTCCGGGGGGCCCCGTTGAAGCCAGGAAGGTCCGGCTTAAATCGCCAAGATATGTGTTGCAAGGGAGAATTCTGTATAAAAAGGGACACTTGCAACCATTGCTTAGATGTTTAAGCTCCCTCGAAGCTGATAATTTGATAAGGGAAGCCCATGAAAGTATATGCAGGAGTCAAGCTAGGTCAGTATCAAGGAAGCTTATCCGAGCAGGGTATTATCGGCCAATGATGTTCGAGAATGCAAATCAGTACATACAGGCTTGCCACCAGTGTCAAAAGCATGCGTCGTTAAAGCACATACCCTAGGAGGAGATGATGAATATTCACAGTTCATGATCATTTTGCAAGTGGGATATCGACTTAGTCGGGTCATTTCCTGAGTCCCCAGGGAAGTTCAAATACTTGATTGTGGTAGTGGATTATTTCACGAAATGGGTAGAGGTTGAGTCATTGACTAATGTAGCAGGCAAGTCAGTTATTGCATTTTTTGGAAGAATATCGTGTGCAGATTTTGGATTCCAAGGACTATCATAATAGACAGTGGAAGGCGATTCGCCAATGACCTCTTTACGAAGTGGTGTGAGGAATATAAGATCCATTAGAAATTAACGGTCGTTTATCACCCACAGGAAAATGGCCAAGTAGAAGTCACCAATCGCACCATTGTTAACAGAATTGAAGCCAGACTCGAGGGGGCTGTAGGAAATTGGATATGGGAACTGCACAGTGTTTTGTAGGTATGTAGAACTGCAAAGTATTCAACCATATGGGAAATGCCTTATAGCCTAGTCTATGGGTCCTAGGATGTAATCCTTGTATAAATTGGGTTGCCAAGCCCGAGAATGGTGGCGATACCTGAGGAAAGTGTTAACAATGAGAATTGAGGTTTAGATCTCGATATGGTCGAGGGGGAATGAGAATTAGCTTCGATCCAGGAAGCCCAAGTGAAGGAAAGGGTGAAGTATTATTATGATCTAAGGGTGAGGAAAGTGCAGTTTACCCCTGGAGATTTAGTTATGAGAAAGAATGAAAAAATAGGCAAGAGCTGGAGGGGAAGCTAGTTGCTAACTAGGAAGGGCCGCATAGAGTGGTGGAAGCGTATACTGGGGAAGCTATACTCTTAAGACCATGGGGGGAACTCGAATCCCGAGGAGATGGAATATTACCAATCTCCGGAGGTACCACCATTTATGATAGCACTGATGAATCTTATGCTTAGAGCTAAAATCATGTACAATATTCCAGATAAGATTGAAGGCTCGAACTAAAAGCTCCTGTACAATATTCCAGCCAAGACTGAAGGCTCGAGCTAAAACCTCATGTACAATATTCCAGCTAAGGCTGTAGACTAGAGCTACGAGCTCCTAAATTGTATTCCAACTAAGGCTATAGACTAGAGCCATGAGCTCCTAAATTGTATTCCAACTAAGGCTATAGACTAGAGCTAAAAGCTCCTAAATTGTATTCCAGCTAAGACTGTAGACTAGGGCCATGAGCTCCTCGATGTTATTCTAGCTAAGGCTGTAGGCTAGAGCCATGAGCTCTTAAGGCTGAAAAGAAGGGAGAAGGAATATATAAGTAGCATCCCCGCAATGCCCATGTCGACTGTAGTTTTTGATTGACAATCTAGTGAAAAAATTGTTGTAGGATATAGGTGGAAAACACCGAACCTGGGTAAAATCACTGTTGTTTTTATACTTTCCAGATGTTAATAGCTTCTAAATGCATGAAATTAACTTGTAGAAAGTTTTGCATATCATGATCTGAGGTGTTAAGGCTCAAAAGGTCACGATCATAAAGTGCAAGTGGTATATAGAACATAATTACAACATTCGAGGAATCAAAAGGATAATTTCTTTAACTCCTTTTCTACTCTTGCTACTTCTTCTTATATCCTTGTTATCTCTTCTACCTTGATACCAGTGGCACATTGAAAGTCTTTTTGTTGTTCCTCTTCGGGATAATCATTAGCATTTTTTACCGAAGTGGATCGACGACCCCGAGCGTGGGTCTGCTTTTGCAAAGACCTTCTAAAGGGAGGTTCAAAGATCTACCGCCCCTAGATACTTCCTCTGCTACAAACCTCGATGACTCTCGATTCTTAGGAGGAGGGATGGATAACTTCTTTATCCATTCAAGGATACCAGCGTAAGCTTCCTTCTGATTAAAAGTACTGTGCGTTTCTACTTCATTTTTTATAAGCCAGTGATAGTAAGCCCCCAAAAGAAATTTGGGTAAAAACCTGTCCGAGATAAGTTTAGGATGAGCAAAACTATGAAATAAGCTATGAGCTTGAAGGCTCTGATTGCAAAGATGAGCTTTCTTGTCCAACTTGACGTTTTCCTTCCACAGTGTCTGGTTCTCTGAGAGTAACCTTGAATTTTTGCCTAAAAGAGACTCCACTATTGAAGGTTCATTGCTGGTAGCAGCACCGGACCTTGAAAGTGCCTCGTTTAACCTCGAGATCTCATTTTGTGCGATCTCATGGCACTATGATATATCACTCAACTAAGACGACCCTCAAGTATGTACATCCTCTTAGTATCTGAAAGACCTTTTGAGGGAACCAAATTTGTTGATTATACGGTGAACGTCATCTTCACAGTCAGCCTCAGAAGGGTTGGTATCATCGAAAACCTTGAGGGGGACGGCACCCTTGAATTTTTTACGGTTGTGGTCCATCAAGTGTGGGACAAAAACTAGGTGTTTTTCACTTTCCCGGGCTTTTAAATCGGCCTTAGCAAGATCAAGCTTCTTCTGGAAGGACCTCGTAGTTGCATTCAAGCCAAAGATACTATCTTAAAGGCCAACTACACTTGGGTGGGTCTTATTACGCCACGCATCTAATTCTTCTGAGCTTTTCTCCAAGACCATCACAACATGGGCTAAGTCCTCCTTAGCAGTTTCAAGCTCGGCCTTGACCTTAAGGAAATCTTCGCGGGCGGATTGAAGTTCCCGTTGCCGTGCATTGAACTACGAGAATGAAAATTTTGAAAAACACATCAATGAGGGAAATTAAATGTTCATATAAAAATATCAAAATCAGTTACATGGGGGCCCAAAGGGGTAAAGTTATACAACAGTTCCTACTACATCATCCCCCACTTGGTCCTCCTGAGTCGATGTGGCCTCCGCCTCTGCATCCTTTTTTTCTTCATCCGGATCAAGAAAGGCGCGGATATCGTCTACGGTGATGTATTTTCCCAAGCCCTTCAAAAGGCCCGTCATGGACAAGCTCATACGACCCTCGTTCATGGCTCTCTCCCACTTTTTTATCGCCTCAAGCCTCTCAGACTTAGCCTCTTCCTTTAACGCCTTGATGTCTTCCTCGGATAAGGACGATCCTATCTTAGGAAGGATTATTTCATCCACTAAGCTAGAGCGCCCAACGCCCTGGGCAATGCTCAGGAGGTCTGCAAAGAGGTCGAACAGGTCTGGACTCTGAAGGACTTTATCCTTGAATGCCTCCAACATGGCCATTTGAGCCTCAGGGTCTTGTGCTTGTTTGGCATCCTCGACAGTGGAATTCTTTTCAAAGATAAGGCACTCCTGAGCACTCTGAAGTTCAGAAACTGTTTGTTGGGAAACCTCGAGCTCCAACTATAACGAGGCTATCTCCTTAATCTTTTCCTCGTAGGTGGGGGACAATTCAGAACCTAATTTCTGAATGAAAGAGGACATGGAAGAGGTCAGGGTGGCAGTAATAGGGGACCTCACACCGTCCGACTCCTTAACAACCTAAATGTAGGCGGCAGGGATGAGTAAACAAACAACACGCATAGTTACTTTCAAATGACGTTTGAAAAGTCCCTAACCTTGGAGTTCTTCACAAAAGGACCAGGGGAAGTGGTCCCTACAGCCGAGAGACTCGAAGAAGATGCCAAGTCGTGGGCGGTGGCGATGAGCTCCTTATTAGAGATCTCAGGAGCAGACCTCTTGTGGGAGATCTTCTGGCGACCCTCCCTAATAGAAAGATCCTCCTCGGGCTTCCGCTTCAAAGATGTGTCTGCGGGAGCAACTGTCTAAATGGGGGGTAGCAGGGGTAACCTTCTCCTTCGAGGAGATGTTGTTTGCCCACTTACTGGTCATAGCACCCACTAGACTTCGGCCAACTAAAGAAACAAAGAAGATGTTAGACCAGGTACAACAATAAATAAATAAATAAATATGGATATATATATATATAATAATAAACAACAAAGAAAAACACAAAATACATGAATGACACCTTCAAAATCATAACAGAAAAGGGAATCCTCGAGAGGAGGCTCTCGAATTACCAAGTCCTGAGAAGGCTGAGGCTTATATCTTTTAACTAGTTTCCTTTGTTTCGGGCCTATCTGAGGCTCATCCGAAGGATTCAAGCGGTGCTATCTCAAAAAATTTCTTTTTCTAGCAGGTTCGTAGACATACTTTTCGTAAACCTCAGAGGGCCAAGCTTGACCCCCAACCAAGTTATTGTGGTTGGTATAAGAGACATAGGAAAGGGGTGAGGGTAGCACGCGTTCTCGAGCACTCTCGAGATGAGGTGGGCAAACAAAATTATCAGGAACTTAGGATTCGACCTTAACGTCCGGATTCCACCGAGGAACCTTATATTTAAGGCAGTTAAACGTGAGACCTCTCTTGGCATCCTTCCATTTTCCCACGTTCCCAGGAAGAGTAAAAATCGTATGTCTCCTTTGACGGGGAAGAAAAGTAACGATCTTCTCAGAGGAGTTACCACCAAAAGCCACGGTAAAAAGTGGATGGAAGAGCTTATACCCGGGCTTGATGTCAAGGTCGTAATATTGACAGAGAAATAGCATGAGGGTAGTTATGACGTTATGATGGACTTAAGCAGGGCTTACTTGAAAGTCTCTGAGCACCCTCAAGAATATTGGAGGAAAGGAAAGCATAACCTTGACCGGATCTTCTTTAGAAATATGACCGACCTCCCCTCAGGAGGATCCTCGTAGGACTCCACTGCTCCTAAAAATTCCACATCAGCGGGAATCCTCTGACCTGGGGGTAGCGACTGTAAAACCTCTGATATAGTCCAAGACTTATCTGGGGCTGGAGGTCGTACGTTTCTCCCTCCGCGGGAAAATCTGGGGCCGGGGGCTCGGCGATGAAGGGTATTTTTGGGAGAAACTGCCCGCCAGCTTCCTCTAACACCCTCGAGGAGCCTCCCTCCTTAAGAGAAGGGGGTCAAACTCAATGTCTCCAAGACGCGAAAACCTCTGAATATACCCCTTCCCCCGGCCGGGAGGCCAAATGCTGGGAAAACCCCCCTCAGGGAAATCAAAAAGAGGTATGTACCTTGAATTACCAATCGCATCGTCGCTAGGGTTGGAACCCTGGGGAGTATGCCCCGGATTGCTAAGCCTAGCTTTGGAATCTCCCCTTCTGGGTAATTCCCCCACAAATCCCTCAAGCCCAGTTTCGTCAGAATGCCCTTCTCATTGGATTTCTCACCAGAATTAGCATTGAGAAAATCTTTTGAAATCACCTGCATTAAAAATGAAGAGAACGTGGGGGAAATGGGAAGTTAAGAAGCCCAAAAAAATGGCTAGAGTAATGATTAATTTGGGAGGAGTGAAAATTTGAAAAGGCGTGAAAAGTTGGCGTGCTTTCTAAGAACTATCTCCGCTCACGCGCTTCCTTGCACGACCAACACACGCGCGTGCGCCCCTTTGAATTATGTTAAAAGAAAATTAATAAGAAATGATAATCATAAAGAAAATTAGATGACGCTTACGAGTTTGGGGATCTCTTCTTCCAGAAAGGCACAAGCGAGGATCCCCGAGACCCTTCACCAGAACACACAAACCCAGGGACTCAGTAACGGCGATAAACTCGGGACCTCTCGAAGATCCAAACCCCGAGGGTACCATCCAATGTGGACCCTCCGGGAGTTTGGGGTGAGAGCATTTTGGGCCTGCGTCGGCCCAATAGGTTTTTCCAAGATGAGAATATCTTGTAAGCGGATATTGAGCCGTATAATCAGGGATTATACTGTTTGGTGATTCGGTATAAATAGCAGGTACGTATTTATTACTGGAGACTTGAACGACCATCTACGAAAATACTTACTGACTTAAGCATCGGAGAGTTTACCCCTGGGATCTCCCGGGGCTTGTTCTTTGCAGGTTACATCCGAGGGACTAGACAGTGTGGCTCGATCAGTTTCCAAATGCATCAGTGTTAGAGGGAGGGAATAGAAATTGTTACTCGCAACGCCGTCGTCAGAGGTGGGTTTGAGAAGGGGTGGGTTTAATGCTCGGCGGCGGTGGATATGAGAAGGGGGTGGTTTCGACGTTCGCCAGATTTGGGTTTGAGAAGAGGTAGGTTCAATGAACCGCGGTGGTGGGGAGGAAGGGGACTTTAGCGGAAGGGGGAAGGGGAAAGAAAAAAAAAGTGAAAAGGGAAAAGGGAAAAGGGAAAAAAATTAAAAATGAAAAATAAAATAGAAAATGAGAAATGAGAAATGACTATTTTGCCCTTAAAGTTGACATTTTGATTGACATTTGACGCTTTGACCAGACGGAAGGGCCATGCCTCAGCATTTCTATTAGTTGAGGGGTCAAAAATGTTCAAAAAAGGATAAGAGGACAAAAGTGAACGATGGAGGAAGTTCAGGGACTTCCCAAGTAATTCGCCCTAAAAAATACATTTTTAAAATATAAAATTGAGTGGAATGCATTTTTAACCCTGTGCTTTGGGTGAAATTGCAGAAATATCCTTGTAAAATTTGAAAGTGCAAAATAAATTGAAATTTCAACAGTCAAATTGGCCGAAAATTAGTGAAATGACCATATTACCCATCTTTTTTTTAAAAAAAAATCAAAAATCCCAAAACACACATTTGCCCTTCCTTTTTTCCTTGATCATATCCAGAACCTTAATATGCTCCGGATTAGGTCTTCGAACTCCCTGCGCCTCCCGACGATTTCAGCCTCCTAACGCTCCCGCACTTCCCGGAGAATCTACTCGGCGGTGATTTGAATCGGCGCCGGGATTTTGTTTTTGACTCTCGTCTGCCTGGGGGGTTTGACGGTGGTCTCTTTCACCGTTAGGAACCCTAAATTGGGGTCGGATTCTCTGAAGCCAGCCATAGTGTTGCCGGAAGTTCGGTCGGAGAAACGCCGGAGATGGAGGTACTGAGGTTAGGGTTGTTGAAGGATACGAATCAGAGCTGCGATTTTGCCCTTACGATTTTACGAATCAGAGCTGCAGTTTGTCTCGAAATTTGGGTCTGGCCGGTGGTGGGGTAGGATTGGAGGCACGGTGGCGATGGGGTAGGATGGTGATTGGTGAGGCACGGCGGCGGATGGTGAGGCAACAATTTCTATATAAGTTTTTCTGAATCTGGAGTCTAACAGATATTTTCTCTGCTTTGGATTCTTGAATTTGCTGAAGATTGGGCTTTGAGGTTTGGATTTTGGTTTGATAATGGATTCGGTTTTGGGGTCGTTTTTCCGGCGAGTTCAACTCTGACAGCCGGAAAACGTGAAGCAAAATGGAAGGGTTTATTGGGTTTGGTGTTTGGGTTTCGATGATTCTCTTGGTTGTGTATTGAAGCCCGTTTTTTGTTTTCTCTGGAGTCGTTTTTGGTATAGGAAATTTTGGAAATTTTAGTGCTGGAGGAGGCGGTGGCACAAGGTGGTGCTGGAGGGGGCGATGACGAAGGATGGTGCTCAGAAGGTGGTACTGGGGAGGTGACGACTTGGCGCACAGCAGCGGTTGTGGGCGGCAGCGGTGGTCGGTGATGGAAGATGAAGAAGAAAAAGATTAGGGTTGGAAGATGAAGAAGAAAAAGATTAGGGTTGGAAGATGAAGAAAAGAAGATTAAGGTTAGGGGAATAGAGCAGTAGGTTTCTTAATAGGCGGCTTGTTCATAAGCTTATAAGCTTATGGACAAATAACTTATTTTTTATACTCTATACTGCATTTGTTAAATTACATAAAAAAATTTAAAAAATTTTATATCATATATTTTTATTTTCAAATACATATTATTAAGTATTTTAACTTATAAAAAATTATAACATTTTAGGTAAATGCCCTTGTGAAAATACTATTTTCCTAAAATGCCGTATTTTCTAAAACTTTCCCATGTCGAAAATTTGACAAATGGGTAAAACTGCACATTTTGATTAAAAGATAAGATTACTTTCACACTTTTAGATTTATAATGTCATTCCTGCATTTCTCTCTGATTAATATGATCATTTTTGCGTTTTTCCCTATAAAATTTAAGGCAAAGTCTTGGAAAAGACGGTCTTTCCATAAGCTTATAGAAAGACGGAGTATAATTAGAATAATAAAAGGTAAAAGGTCTTAGTTGTAATATTAAAATTTTAGTATGCAACATGTAGTAGTTATAAAATTTATAACCCGGTTCATGCAACCCGAATATTTTATCTTCATTTCTTCTAATTTACACTTTAAACCTTGGTCTTTCCATAACTTACGGAAAGACCGTCTTTCAAGAGACGGACTCAAAATTTAATATGTAATTTAACAAATGCAGTTTATAATTGAAATAATACAGTGAACTATCCATAATTTAAAGATAGACCACCTGTCAGAAAACATCCTGTTAAAACTATAGGTGATAATTATTTTTTCATAAAGATTATAAGGTTGCAATTATTTTAGTTGCTCATTATACTTTTTTATCAAACTTTTAAAACAGCGTCTCTTGAAAGACGGTCTTTTCATAATTCATAGAAAAACCAAAGTTTAAAGTGCAAATTAGAAGAAACGAAGATAAAATTTTTGGGTCGCATGAATCGGGTTATATACTTTATAGCTACTACACATTATATAATTAATTTTTAATATTGCAACTAAGACCTTCTACTTTTTACTATTTTAATTAAACTTCATTTTTCCATAAGCATATGGAAAGACAATATTTCCCAAGATTTTGCTAACTTTTAAAGATATAGATATATATATATTTATGTAATTATTAATAACTTTAATCATGTATAATAATTATATGGGATAAGTGCCAATAAACTCTATCTACTTGAGTATGTGCCAAACCTATGATAATTTTTAGACCAAATATAACCCGAACTAGTTAATGAAAGTGGCAATATAACTCTCAGATCTCATTTTTGGCATTGATCTCAATTTTCTGGTGTTGACTCTTTGTAAATCGACTAAAATACCATTTGGGCTAACTCTAAAATTAGGTGGACAATTTTACCCTCGTAGTCGCCGGACCGCTGCCAGAACAGGTGGGATTATATCAGCGCATTATGAAATCTTATTGGGTTATATCAGCACATTCCGAATGTTTGTAGGGTTATATCAACACATTCTTAAAACTTGTAGGATTATATCAGTACATATTTTTCACGTAAATAGGTAAATAGTATAGACGGTGGAACCTGCAGTGGAGCCCGAAAAGGGCCCCACCAAATACAAAAGAATCCAACCTTAGGCTACGTAGTAAACCTAAGGAGCAAAGTCCAAAAGAGGTAGAGGGGAATAGAAGAATGTAAATCCAGAGGGCAACACTCTCCGATCCCCCCCCCTATGTCTAAGTAAAATAACAACCAACCCAATGCAAGATAAACGAGCATAGGGAGCACAAAACAACCTGGAAAAACACAGGCTATAACACAAACGAAATAATGAGGTGAGAACAAACTCACTACCCATAAACAAAAACAATCTGCTTCTACCCCGAACAAATGGGGCCTTCTTCATTCCAATTCCAGAATGCAGCCGAGAGATAGAGTCTCGGGTCTTGACTGGTGTAGTTGATGGAACGTTGATGAAGAAACTAAGATCCAAGGTCGGATGATAAGAATATCCTAATGCAGCCGAGGATGTCTCGGGTCTTGGATGTCGCAAGTAAGTTGAAGCCGATGATCCAAATGAACAATAGCTTCTACCATTTACATCCCTAAGATGAAGAAAGAGGGATGTTATTGGCCTTCTGACATTCTCTGTTTGCACCGAAGTTGATCCAATGGGCAAAGATTAATGAGGCCGTGCCTCCAACCTTTGTGTTTCCCAATAAAAGCAACTTCCTGAGGATGTGAGAATGGATGCACTTGTACCGCGTGCACCAAGCGTGGCGAGTATGTACTCGCCCACTCCATTTTGAGCAAATGGACAGCTAAATGTTAGTTTAACACAAAGTGTAGCGCAAGCATAAAGCGCAAAAAAAACCGTTAAATCAATAGTAAAAACTAGGCTTAGGAGAAAGAGCATCGGAGTGTAAATCCTTACTCTAAAACCTATTGCCTCCTCCAGAAAAACGGGCTGGTGTTGCCACTAGAAATCCAATAAAAATCCGTAGCAAACCTAGACTCCATCGGGCGCAAAGCAGCACGCTCCCATCGCTGAAAACCGCATCAATCGTCCCACAAAAATTCCAAACACCCGCGCCAAGAGAAGCTAACCATGGCGCGGGATCCAGCAGTCAAACTCACAAACCGTCGCCCTGCCTGGCGCCCTGCATCGCATCAATCGGCCAACTCCAGCGCTAGTCCTGACGCCCAGTACCGCTCTTGAAATAAAGTACCGTGACCCGTGTTATGAAGCACCCGTGCGTTAAACACAAAGTCCCGCAACATGAAGCACCAAGCGCAAGGCAGCCAGCACCCATCAACCCTCCATGTGAAACAAGTGCTCATCCGGAAATAGCCTATTCATCACCATGTAGCAATCCTTCATAATGATTTTCACCACTCTTTCCGAACTTGGTTGAGCACCATCCATAACCACGTTATTCCTTTCCCTCCAAAGGCGATAAACCGTGGTGATCAAGGCTAAAATACCAAATTTCTTTCTCATCTTTGAGCCTTTAATTTGCCTCTTCACCCAGGTCATGGAACTTGGGATTGAATTAGTTTGTCTCCTTAAACCAATCCAAGTTCTTATGCTCCCCAATACAACCTCAGAAAACTCACATTTGAAGAACAAATGTTCATTCGTCTCCTCTTCCAGTTGGCATAAAGAGCATACCTTCTCCATACTGTCCCCTTCCTCCAATCGATGCTTGTCCTTGGTATGTAGTCTCTTTATTGCCGCCAACCAAGTGATGAATGAGAATTTAGGCAGAACAAAACCACGCCAAATACTGTTAAAGACCTTCTCACTTGATCGGCCAACATCATAAACACCCGGATATTTATGGCGATGCATATGGAGATAAGCCGCACTAGTGAACTTCCCCGAACTAGACCATAAGCCAAGATGGGTAATTACCTCTTGCGTATTACCTTGAAACATTACGCACAACTCATCCCTGAGCTTACAAAGATCACCAAAGTAACTCGAGTATCTCTCTCCCAATCGACCATTTGCAATTCTCGGATTTAATCCCCAGAAATCCTGGTCATGAAGATAAAATGAGTGGATCCATTTAACCCACAAACAATCTTTCTTCAAGTGAATATCCCATAGCCGTTTAGCCATTGAAGCACGATTCCACGTGAAGAAGTCTCTCAAACCGAGGCCGCCAAAAGATTTGGGTGCGCAAAGCTTCTTCCACGCCACCTTAGCTTTATGCTTACCCCCCCATAGGAAGTGTTTACACTTCTGCTCGAGAGCATCCATGACTGTAGACTGTATTATAAAATTCTGAATCCAGAATCCCGCAATACCTCCCACAATTGATCTCACAAGTTCCAGCTTGCCTGCATACGAAAGAGTGTGACCCTTCCATTTTGCGATCTCCGAATCAACCTTCCCCAGCAGAGTACCAAATTGTGTCACCTTCAACTTGCTGGAATCAAGTGGCACGCCTAGATACCGAACCGGGAATGTCGCCCAAGGAATACCCGTGAAACTCAAATCCTCTTTTATACCAACTCCAAAGAATTTTGACTTTGCAGCATTGATCCCTAAGCCTGAAGTGCGCTCAAACTCGTTCAAGGCGTCCATGAGTATATGTACTGAACTCGTGTTAGCCTTAGAGAAGAGCATGAGATCATCCGCAAAGGCCAAATGCGTGATCCGAAGTGTCTCACATCTCGGATGGAAAGTGAAGTGCTTAGAGGCCGTTCTCCTTTTCAACAATCTCGAGAAATATTCCATGCAGATCACGAACAGATGAGGCGACAATGGGTCTCCCTGATGAATACCCCTTTGTCCCTGAAAGTGATCGCACAACTTACCATTTACTGCTATCGAGAATGTAGAAGTGCGTACACACTGCATGATTCGATTAGTTAGTCTTTCAGGAAATCCCAGTCCAAGCAGAACTTCTTCCAGGAAGTCCCAAGAGACAGTATCAAAAGCTTTCTGCAAATCCACCATAATCATGCATCGAGAAGAATTGCGCACCCTTCCATAACCCCTAACAAACTCCTGTGCCAACATTACATTGTCCGAGATACTTCTTCCTTTTACAAATGCACCCTGACAAGGGTCAATGATCCCTGGTAAAATACCCTCAAGCCTGTTTGCTATAACTTTCGTGATGACTTTATAGACCACATTACAGCACGCTATTGGTCTAAAGTCACTGACTTTCAGATTATCAGGCTTCTTCGGTATCAATGCCACTGAAGTATGATTAAGCTGCGCTAAAATGTCACCTGTCCGAAAGAATTCCAGGACCGCAGCCGTCACTTCCTCGCCCACGATATTCCACTGTTTCTTAAAGAATCCGGCCGTGTAACCATCAGGTCCCGGGGACTTGTCATCCGCCATTGCAAACAGTGCCCGCTGTACCTCAATACCCTCAACTTCCTGATTTAGGTAAGCTCTATCCATGTCTGACAGCTTATGACCCGCACCAAGAACATTCGGATCCGTGGTCAGTCTATCTCTCCTTGTCCCAAAAAAACCCTTGTAAAAATCCACAAACAGTTCACCCTTGCGACTATTAGAAGTTACAATCCGATTTTCACCATCAGTAATCGCTGGGATACCTCCTCCTTTCCTTTCAGAGACCATAGTGTGAAAATACTGTGATCCCTTATCCGCCTGCGTGATATGATTAATCCTTCCCTTTTGAGCGAGGAAAGAAGACTCCGCCAGATAATACAGCATAGCTTGTTTCTTTAATTTTCGCAAAGCCAAAATCTCCTGATCCGAAGCAAGCCTAGCATCAAATTCATCAAAAGCCTTATTGTATTCCGCATCCGCACGCTTAGCCTTTTCAGAGATGTGATCGAAATCAAGCTTAGCCAACTCCCTCAATGGGTTTTTCATCCAAAATAGTTTCCTGGCCACCGAAAATTGTTTAGTCCCTTCAACCGACGGACTCCAATAATTCTCCACTAATTGCCCACAATTCGGGTGATTCAACCACATATTCTGAAAACGAAAAGGCCTACCCTTTCCAACAATTTCCTGCGACATATCTACCACCATAGGAGAGTGGTCTGATTGAGCCGAGATTGGAAGAAAAGTTGTACGACATGCAGCAGCATCCCAACCGTGATTCAAAAGCACCCTATCTAGCTTCCTCTAAGTCTTCCAATCCGCACTATGCCAAGTTAAATGCTCACCCAGAGATGGCGCATCCCGTAGTCCACACTTTACACAAGCATCCTGAAACTCCTTCATTGGGTACAAGCTAGGCACAGTAGTTCCATAATGATCGTCAACACTAAGTATAGCATTAAAATCACCAAGAACCATCCATGGAGCATTCAGATTGGCACCAAATGACTTCAATTCCGCCCAAAGTGGCAGACGCGCCAGACGTCCTTCACTATGGCCATATACAAACGTACAGAAAAACTGAATACCAGAAGCAAGATTACGTACATTCAGATGAATACATTGTGGAGACTTCCCAAGGACATCAACCCAGAAGCCTTTCGGATCCCAGATAATGAGTATCCTCGAATTCTGCCACAGTTCAAAATTGTCCGTAAACTTCCATCCCTTAAAAATTTTCAAAAAGATACGTAACGCCTTGTCCTCCATTTTCGTTTCCAACAATCCACACAATCCAACTCTATTTGTGGAGATGATATTTTTCACCCACCTCCTCCGTACAGGGGCCGAGAGACCCCTGACATTCATTGCGGATGTATTCATTGGGAAACAGAGGTCCCTTTTGGCTTCGAACCGCCGCCTTCCAGTGACTTACTTCCCGAGCTGTCTGAGTGACTACTTGTAGCAGATAACATACGTTGAAAGGGTTTTAGCACTCCCTTCCTTTGCTCATTTATACGAGTCCTGCTCTTACTTCTGGACCTAGTCAAAGCCCCTGGCGTGGAGGGAGGTCTACTCTGACTCTTGCTCCTATGCACCCTTGGAATTTTTGAACCTCGAGCATCTGGATGAATCATCTGATTTGGCAATTTTCCAACACATTCAATCGGATTATCGTCATCTCCAAATGCTTGTTGCTTCGTATCGAGCTCCTTGGCAGCACGGGTGCTGGATTTCTGGCGCTCAGTGCTTCTGCCGCGCGCTATTTGTGCTTGATTTCCAGCACCAGCAGCTTCAGCCGTTATTTACGTCTTATTGCCAACGCCACGGTTTCCAGCGCTAGCAATTCCAGGCGCTGTTTGGACAGGTTTAGCGCCAAGACCACGGTCTCCAGCGCCAGCATCTCCCACTGCTTGGCCCGTGCTAGCACCATTGCCACGGTTTCCAGCACCTTTAATTCCAGGTTTTTGCGATGCAGGCAGCGCTACAATGGCTTCATCCCGTGTTCCTCCAATGGTTATACCAGGCCCTCTTTTAGCACTTCCAACTTGCTCAATACTTTTAACCATGCCTTCAACCAGTTTGCCCTTCCCTTTCCGCATCCTCTCAACTTCCTCATTGTCCGAAGAAGCATCCTCAATGATCACATGCTCATCACCTCTAACAGAATTTGAACTTAGAGTCTCACCAATGGTTTCGGCTTGCATTTTCCGAATCCAAATTTGATCATGAAAACGAGACTTCCAACTCTTCTTGCCTTTTGCCTTCGATACCTTGCCATCATTCTTAGGCTTCCTTTGCTCTATCTCCTTAGTTTTCCAATAGTCATCACACCCTTCCAAGAGATAATTATTTTCACCACAAGTCATACACCAAGATCTGCAGTAATCATAGATGATTTTTTGCACAAACACCTCACCATTTGGTGTACGAAAGCTCACCTCCTCCTTTAGCTTTTTAGATGTGTCAATCCAAACCAATAAGCGTGCATAATAGCCCCTTAGCTCTAGAGTACCATTGTCCATAAGGATAGGTTCTCCTAGTGAAGTAGCAATCTTTTCTAGTGCCTTCTTATGCCAATACGCCTTTGGAAAGTGTTCCATCCTTAGCCAAACTGGCTTGGTGGCTTGAATGGTAGCATCATATTGCCCAGATTCATCTATCATCATCATGAACAACTTCTTGCCATGGAGATAATGGTCAGGACCATTCATCACCATATCCCTATCTTCAGCACTGTTAAACCTGAACATGACATAACCATTCTACTTACTCTGGACATTACAATGCACATTCCACTTTGCAATCAACAGTGTTCGAATTGCAAACATTCCTGGAAAGAAGCCCGGAAACACACCCAAAAACCCGAAGAAAGGTTTATAAAGATCTTTGTGTATCTCTTCATCCGTGAGCACAAAATCAACACTTTCTCCATTGTTTTCAACAACTTCAATAGTCGATTTATTCATAAGAATATCTGGATCATCCCATCTCCTTCTTCTTTCTAGTTTCGGATCATTCCAATCTCTTGGTTGCACTTGCTGATTCGGCCTCATACTACCATCACCCTCGGCCGTGGCTTGATTCCGAGGGGTATTCTTGTTCTTAGTAACCATAGGAGCCATAGATGAATCCAATAAAACAGATCGGATTCACCAATTAAACAAAAGCACACAAGAATAAACACTAGTCCAATCGGAAACACACCGATCGGATATACAAATAAACTCAAAGTCTCCAAAACGAGTTTCAACAAAACAAAAACAAATCGCAAATCTTGTAATCAAAACCGATAAAACCTATGATCAATCGGAATTAACTACAAATTTGCACTCAAAACCGAAATCCTCCAAACACCAAAGCGGATTCAAGCACACATAATATCATGCTTCAAATCAAAAACAAGTAGGTCGCAAGTAGTTGAATCGAAAAACCTGGAAACCGTGGAATCCGTGGAGTCCGTGAGCACCAAGCAATCCGATCTAGCACCTTTGCGTCCGATTTGTAGTCCGATCCGAGTTCTCCAAACCTTGTGCTAAATCCGGCCAAGATGATAGGAATTTGATTAAAAAGTGTGCTGAAAATTTTTAATCAAACCCTTTATACACCTTTGCGCAATCCAAATCCAAATCAAAACCCAAAAAAGATTGGATTTTTTCGTCCAAACTCCTTCACAAACAAGGAATCGAGTTGCGATCTCCCAACCAAATCCAAATCCGAGTCCGAATCAATGATCCAAACCAAATTCACGATCAAGATCCACCAAGAACCCTCTTTTGCCGAATTCAAACCCTACTCCAAGACCGAATAAGATCAAAAACTCACCACAAATTGCATATAGTTTTGTGCGGAATCAAGAGTAGAATCCGTTAAACCATAATTCATCGGTGGAAAGTTAATGAAATTGAAGAGATCGGCCTCCAAAGAAAGGAAGAAAGGCTGCGCCTTTTTTCTTCTTTTTTCGCCCCAGAGCTAGAGATTGAGAGCTCTTTCACTTGAGAGCTCTTTCACGACATATCAGTACATATTATAAATATTGAGTGTGTGGTACTCGGCTGGCCGTAACGGGCGAACACATCATCATTTACACCATTATATCATCACAACAATATCTTATATAACATAAAATTTGACATCATGACATCATCATTAATATTAAACACCAATATCACATATTATAGCATCATTTCAAAACTTATGAACATTAAAAATCCTAGGTCGAAAAATACAGCAAAAATAATAATCACACACAACACCAAAGGTTATTCAATCATCAATCATGACTAAATACAACAAAATATCATTAAAATTCTTAAATTTTATAGTATGTGCTGATATGACCATACATTCTTTAGTAATATGATGATATAACCCTATAAATTTTAGAAATCTACTGATTTAACCCTACTAATTTTCATAACGTGCTGATATAACCCTACCAATTTCCCCCCTGAATCAACTTGTCCCACCCACGGGTGTACCCCAGCGGGTGGGACAAGTTGATTCAGGGGGGAACCCCGAGTTCGAGGCTCGCAAGCGACCGTGTGGGATGTCATTGCTCAAAGCATGGCCTTCTAGGCCATGTGGCTGGTGGGCTCCTGGTACGTGGTGAGTATGGGCTCCAGCTTGGGTCCTGGCGTTGGGCTACCGTGACTTACCTCTCACATGTTGGCTGTGGAGTCGGCTGGTGTGGGCGGCCCAGGGCTAGCCGAAATAGCCTTTTTAGAGAGAGAAGACTCCACAGAATTTCCCCTAGGCCCAAATGTGACACGTTAGCCACGTGTTGTGTGTTTAACCGAAGAAACAAAGCTGTAAAACAATAATTGAGCGGGATAAATTTTACCTCCTTTTCACTAAAAGGCCATTTCCCATCGAATTACCAAGCTGGGAATGGCGCCAGTATATGTTTTTTACTACCACCTGGGAATAGCCCAGTGGCCAGGGCTCATGCCCGCCCCAGGAACACCCCAAGTTTGAATTCGGCCTGGGGCAAGTTTCTAGGGTTCAGTCTCCAATTACATCGTATTAGGTGTAGGGGCCTCACTTTGTGTGAGTTATGTGGGAGTATTACCCCCTTTGTGTGGGGCACCGTGAATTTATTTAATGAGAGGGAGCCCGAATATTTGTTTCAAAAAATATATATATTTTTACTGTTCAGTGTATAGTAAAATATGAAAAACAACAAAATATCAAGAGTTAAAAATACAAGTAACACCCGCAATATAATTATTCACTACTTTTACATCTCTAAAAATATTTCTAACCTTCCAAAAAAGAAAAAGCCTAAACATATACATAAACAATACACCGAAAACCCCAACCCAATTTTTCTAGGTTCAACCCCTAGTTATGAAAATTGCAACTCCATTGAGTCGTCCCGAGCTCCCTAAGGGACTAGTTGCTCTTAGTTCGAATAAGCAAACACATCACTTAGGTGAATATCTGTTGGAACACCATAAAACTGGGAAGATCTAACATTCGAAAAGGGTCGAGGCCAGGGGCAAAGCCAGAAAATATTTTTGGCAAGGGCTGGACCGATTGATAAGAGAAAATAAAAAATTCTCAATCTTTTTTTATCTATTTAGGGGGCAATGGAAGGGGGGAGGCTGATAGAAAAAATCAAAATTACTCCCAAAAACTCTTTTTCCGGCGGGGGCTGAAAAGGAAAATTTCAAAATTACTCTTAGTAAAAAAGAATTTGGCGTGGGGCTGGAGCCCCCTCCAACCCCCATGTACATCCACCAGTGGTTGAGGCAGCGTCTATGTTCAACACAAGCATACGAACTGTGAGCACAATATGGTCCGGGCTCGAGTTCAAATGTCACTTGGAGTACTACTCGATTTGCGTCAACGAATGATTGGCCATCCTCCGTAAAATAAAATAAAAAGCATAGACCTCGATGCTTTGAGGGCTTTGCCTGCAAATTCAAGACGCACAATGAGGGGTACAACTGCAGCTCTATTGAGTAGTAGCAGCAAAGATAATAAAAGGCCACACCAACAGCATAAAAATAGCCCCCACAGAAGAAAACAGGTAGCACGAATGGTTTTCAGTTTATCTAAGCTGGATGCAAATCTGAGGTTCAAAAAGACGGACCATGTGATTCACATCGACGAGAAGTGGTTTTATTTAAGCCAACAGACAGTGAGGTACCTTGTAGCTCCGGATGAACCGATGTCCTACCGCACATGCAAACACAAATCATACATATCCAAGTTAATGTTCATATTTGCAGTAAGTAGGCCAATATGGGGGGAAGATGGCCAACAACTATTTGATGGAAAATTAGGCATTTTTCCATTTGTTCAAGATCAAGTGACAATTAATCACAACAAGAACAAGCCAGCAAGTACAATCGAATAAGTACTTGCTTCAAAAATAACAAGAGATGTCACAACGGATCCATACGAGGCATCATAACATATTCATCACGTATGACCAGGGGCCAAAGATAACACACATGCATCACCCTCTCATTCATGAGCATCACATCAGAGACATTAACAACATAGGCCTCAACATATCAAGGAATATGCATTCACAAGAACAAAAAAAAACGTAACAAACAGGCATAGATTTCAGGAAGCCACACATCAACAATACAGGAACTCTGCTTAAAACAATTAAGCATACAAGGAAGTTGCATTCACAATACATAACCGCGGCACCAACAGGCCAGCAGATACAATACATAACCGCGGCACCAATAGGCCAGTAACACACATAAATATAGAATGGTGTTGGACATCACCTCATTAGAAGCCATAATTTTTTCTCCGAACTTGAGCTCATCATTCCTCTTTAGAGTTTTTTCCTTTTTTTCCTGTCGTTTCTAACATCTTTTGGGTATAGCCAGAGGCGGAACTAATGGTACGTGAGGTAGGGCTCCAGCCCTACCTCAATCGCCGGCCGGAGGTAGAAGGATTCGATCCGGCCGTCGAGCGCGTCTTCCGCCAAGCTCCAACACGTATTCTGGCAATGGTGATACGAAGCTCGGAGAAGAAGGCTGCTTCGCAGCCTTTTTTTTTACTGCTGAACCAGTAAAACGACGTCATTTTCACGTTAGTGAAACGATGTGAGTTTCACTTGAAATAAGCAAAAAAATAAAATAAAAATGAAATATGTATTGGATTGGGCCAAAACTGAAAACCCAATCCAATAATCCATTTCTTCTCACAATTCGAACGAGCAGTAGCAGAGGAGGAGCACAGTAGCCGATAGCAGAGCTTTCGCCGCACCACCGCCATGTCCGCCAGCTCTCTGCTGCCTCCTGCCGCCATCGTCCCGCCGCCTCCAGACGCCGGACGCCGCCTCCAGACGCCGGACGCCGCCTCTCCACTAAAGTAAACCACTGGTTCTCTTCTCTACTTCTCTTTATGCTAAGATTATTTAATTTTAGGGTTTATTCTCTTTTTATTTTTTGCTTCAAAAGTTAAATTTATGTGAACATGATTTTTAGATTGGATGTCGAATTGAAGTTATATGGTTGTGTGATTGTTGAAATTCAGTTGAATTGCATATGTATGAATAATAAATTATAATTGTTTGATTTTATTTTGTATGTGAAATTCCCAGCTTACATTTTTTCTGGGGTTTTAGATCTTTTGGTGATCCAGGTTCGTATAGATGATTACTTGTATTATTTGTGTGTGTTTGAGTTGAGTTTCTCCTGGGTTTTGCTGGTTTGATTGAGTGGATAAATGAATGGATGATTCAGCTTGTGTGTGCGAAGTGGCTGTAAGCCTGTAAGTGTAGGGGTTTAGTGTTTCTTGATGTGTGTATGGTAGATTCTGAGTGATGATTGGTGTTTTAGTCGATCTTGCAGTGATTTTGGGAGGTGGGGTTTTTCTCTTCTCTTCTATTTTTTTAAATTTTGTGTGACCCTATCCGCATATCTTGATTTTCGTGCAGTATGGTTCTGGTTTTATATTTTATTCCATTTTCACATGTATTTTTATCTATTGAGGCAGAAAAGTTCAAATTTTGGATTTATTGTCAATGATTACGTCAAAGAGTTGCTGAATTTTCACTTCCTTTGGTTATCTTTAGTCACTGAAGGCATTAAAATTAGTTTAGCGGAGTGATTGTGTTCGTGTTCTCACTTTGTTTTGATACAGAAAGTGTGGTAAAGAAGAGGAGTACTTTTCTGTTTATTTGTTCCTGATGTTGCTCGTGTTTTACTTAGGAGTTCTATTGGCAAACTTGTTGATTTTGACCAATTTTGATACTTAAGGAGAGTATTAAGTTCACGAGAGCTGTTGATCGATGTAGTGAAAATGAAATTGTCATAATCGATGCAGTACTCGATTTATTTTATTATGTAGTATTTTTCATTATTTTTTAGTTGAATTTTTAAAATTAATATTTAATTAATATTTATCAGCCTCCCCTGAAAAAAACTTCTGGTTCCGCCACTGGGTACAGCACCATCACAACACCAGCAATCGATTAGGGCTGCATTTTCAAACAAAAATAAAGCTACTGTTAACTACAAATTAAGTCAAATAGCCACTGAAATCCAAAAAAATTAACAAAGCCCTAAATCATTGAACACATACTTATCTTTTTTAGGGTTGGAAGATGAGAGATATAGTGGATCTATTTTTTCATACGCTTTGCGTCTCGCTTCTCCCTCGGATGAGGAAGCAACTAATAAAGAACGGTGTTGTTGTCGTGTTTGGTGTCGTCTGAGTCGCTACCGAAAGCAGAGTGGTCTGCCACCAACGACGTCTCGCCGCTAGGGTTCTGGGGTCAAGTTCCGCCGGCTTCACAGTTAGGGTTTCGGGTTACAACATCCAAACCTTGTTCACCGTCGCGATTTCTTTATAGAATATCAATATGCAAGAAAGTAGACGGCGGTTGCACACCATTCTCACCGGCAACAAGGATAATTACCACAGAATCTGGGACTTTAGGATGTAGACAGTGCTCCTACAACGGCTTCCACGATGGTGGCGTCAGGCCTCCAGGCGGAGGTGGCATCAGGAATGTAGTTCGACCGACTATAAGTGTTGGAAACATATGGAACATCTACGGCAAGAATCATCGTAAGAATTAGTGGAGATGCCATTTAACTGGAGATGCCATTTAACTCGAGTTTAACGAATAGGAACGGTGAATAGACAAATATGGGTCAATCGGAGAAGATAATTGAGGAGAAATGCAAAGATAGCAGCAAGGGCTTGGAGAGGAAGATGAGCGTATGAGGGAAGTTGAAGAGGAATAGTGGGATGAGGGGATGAGAACAAAATGAATGTGAGCGTTGAAATGATCAGAGCGCATGTGAAGAAATTAGAATTTCACATGCCTAAGATGCATTGAATGGCCAGAGTTGTCAGTTATAGAAATTAAGTAAATCTCTATATCACACTTGTATTTTACTTGATTATGCTTTGTGTTTATACTATTTAGCATATAATATATATTTAATTTAGTTTAAATAATTTAAATATGTTTAAATTAATGTTAAATAAAATTTATTTTTAAACACAATACCACCGCCATGCACCACCGTCGCCGACCGCCGTGCACTGCCACCATGCACCACCGCCGTGATTGGGTTCCGCCGACTTCATCTGTGGCCGCTCTCCCTATTCTCCGGTGTTATCCCCGGAGAGCCATCCTCGGTCGTTCACTCAAATCTCCATCCCCCTCTGTCCCCGTCCCCGGCGTCATCCCCGTCCCAGATCTCCGTCCCTCATCCCCGGCGTCATCTCTATCACCGGTCCCCGACGTCATCTCTGTCACCGGTCCCCGACGTCATCTCTGTCACCGGTCCCCGGTGTCATCTCCGTCCTCGGTCCCCGGCGTCATCTCCGTTCCCGATCTATCGATTCAGTCGCAGTTCTCATCGCCCAGTTCTCGTCGCCTGTTCCGTCGTCCCGTTCTCGTCGCCCTAGCCTGACCCGGTTCTCGTCGCCCCATTTCTCGTCACGTCGCCCGTTCTCGTAGCCCCAAACTCGTCACCCGGTTCTCCTCACCCTAGCCCAACCCGGTTCTCGTCGTCGGTCTTGTCACTGTGCGCCTTAGGTTCTCGTCGACGTTCTCATGGCTGGGGACGATGGTGGTTCTCGCGTTAGGTTTCCATGGTCGGGGATGGGGCTGGGCTTGGGTAATTGAGTGTTTCCGCCGGAGAAATGAGAAGGCGGGTATGAGGGCTGGGCTTGGGCGATGAGGTAGCAGTTGGGGTGATAAGGTGGCGGCTGCGGTGGCGCCATAGTAGCATTGTGGTGGCGCTGCTATGGCGGCGGTTCCGTGGTGGGGCAATATGGGCAAGGGAGGAGTTTGATTTTATTTTAATTTTAGAAGTTAAAATTAGTATTATACATATGTATACGCATTAGGTATTAGGGTATAAGAAAGTAAAATACATGGCGTGATATAGGAACACCTAATATTAAGGGCCAAGTCACGTGAAATTTGAATGAGAAAGTTGGTTGGTAGTTTCCGAAATTAGGATATTGATTTGGGTTTAGGTGGTTTTAATTTGGGTAAGTGATTTAATTTTGGGCTGATTTGGGATGTGGTCATTGTGTAATCTTAACCAAATAAGGTGATTTTATAAAGTATGCTGAATTGTTTAGACAGTCAAAAAATGAAAGTGTAAAGAATCGAGTGAAACTCTTGGAGTATAAAAATATACATCCCAATAAATTTAATCTTACGAAATACTACTCTTGAACGACTTGAGCATAATGAAACTCCTCACGCCATGGCTGGTGGTACGCGTAGCGGGATGATGATCACTTGTCATTTTAAAATATTATAATCGATAAATGTGTGTCGTAATATTGCAGTTTGATTTTGATTAGTTCGTTTCACAGATAAACTATTCACACCCTTTGAATTCTCCACACGTAGGATGCAGTAGCTATTTATTAGTATTCATCTAACGTTAATCATCCTAGAATTAGGCTTGGGCAGCAGTCTAATGGGATAATTTGCCCAGAATTGTGCAAGAAAATGTTGATAACTAATTAAGTGAATATGCGACTTGTTTATACAGTAGAGTGGAATTTCACCGAATTTTCATTAAAAATGAACACAATCAAAGTTCCTAAATGCTGACTTCAAGATTCTCATCATTTTTATTCTTCACAAAATCATCATAACAAAACTCCCCATTTTTTCAAACTTTCACTTGCTAGCTTACATAATTACTACCTCTCTAGCTATACTCCTTACTCATTAAGAAAATACGGTCTTTCCCAAGACTTTGCCAATAATCAAACAGGATTGGGACGAATTTGAATCTAAATCAACATTATACTTTTCCTTCTTTGGTTTTGATACTATAATCTTAATTGTTAGAATTTAGATGGATAAAATTAAATTTAGAAAGTAAAAGATAGAATAATCGAATGAAATTGAAGGAATCTTATGAAAAAAATGAAAAGTACGTCAAACCTATAGAATCAGCCAATAAGAAAAAGTGTGTCATATCCAACGAAATAGAACTTGTACTAATTCTTGATCTACTTATTTTTACAAGAGTAAAGTGCCAAAATAACCCTAACTTTAGGTTGAAAGTATCAATATAACCCTGCGATCTCAGAAACTGCCAATATAACCTTTGACTCGTTTGATTCTTCAGTCAATTGATTTTGCCCTTGACTTCACAAAAATTTAAAAATGGAAAAGAGGCTTTACATACACCCCCCCCCCCCGGTCGTCATTTTCCCCATTCACAGACCCCTCATCGTCTTCTTCCCCATTCACAAATCCCAGCGTCACGATTCACCCAGAGCGAAAGAGCACTAGTTTCTCACCACTCCATTTTAATCTTCGGAACCATGTCCGCCTCCAGAGCAGAAACCACTCCAAGAGTCTCCTCCCTATGCCTCCAACATTTCGTGGAGGAACTCGACGAGGAAGGCCGTTCCGATTACTGGAGCCTCTACGCGCGCCGCCATCCGCGGCGAGTATGAAACCTGTTTGGGATACGCCGATCAGCTGAAGCAGAGATGTGTGGAGCAGTTCAAGGAAGGAATGCTAGGTATTGAGCAATTGGTCGCTGTTGATGGCCTCTGTGAATTCGTGTCCAAAGCCATCGGAGCTTCGGATCCTGTCAAAACCTAACATGTCAATCTCTCAATCTTCACTTCGATCCGAACTTCTAGGCATTCAGGCAGCTCTTCCCTATCGTGGTGGTGAATTGGGGGTGGGGCAACGGGGAGTTGGAGGAACAGGTTTCGGAGGAGGGGAGCATCACAGGGAGAAACTTGGCGGTGATTTGGGTGGAACGGGTGTCGGAGCAGCCATCTCGATGGTGCAACTGGTGTCGAAGAGCGGCGCTGAGTGGTGTCGGAGAGTGGTGCGGCTGATTTGGTCCGCCAAGTCTTGATTTTCCCATGCTTGGCTGAGCGGCGCTGTCTGAGCAAAGATGAGGTGGAGTGGGTGGAGGAGATGGTGATGGAGGTGATGGAGGTGATGGCGGAGGTGGTGGATAGGCTGGTGGAGGTGGTGGTAGTAGGTGGCGTAGATGTTGGAGGAGGCGGTGGTTAATGGTGGCGAAGGTGGTGATTGGCGGAGATGGTGGTGGCAGAGGTGGAGGCTGGCAGAGGTGGTAAGAGGGTCATTTCCTTTTTTTAAAGTCAAGGGTATTTTAGTCATTTCCTATTTCATAATTATCGGAATTGAGAGGGTCAACACCAGAAATAGGGACTTTGATTATATCGGCACTAATTTTTTAAGGTTAAAGTTATATTGACACATACAATAATTAGTTAAGGTCAAATTGACACTTTTTGATATTGCGGAGTTATATTGGCACATTCAAACTAAAGTTGGAGTTATAAATATAAATAATCTTTTAATAAAATACATCATATATTCATATTATTTGCACATAAAGTTCTCTCCTATCCTATTATTTTTAATAGAATGTGTGGTTAGGCATGTGGTCTCATTCCCCATCGGTCAGGGGTTCGACTCTCAGCAAGTGTAGTGTGGGGGTTCTTCCAGTGGGACGCCTTGTGGCTATCGAGGACAGTCGTAGACCATGTGCTTGACCGCTAGGAGTGCTGTGATTTACCTCCTCGGTTATGGACGTGGTGTCGTTGCGGTCGGGGCCCTGCGGGCAAGGGATATTGCCTTTTAATAGAATGTGTGGCAAGCACTAGCTGGAATTTTGAGCAATACTTGTGTCACGAACTCAATTGATAAAGAGGGATTGAAGTAGTCCCGTCAAATGGGTCGGGTGACCCGTTGGATAACCGTTACCCATATACTATTTTCACTTATTGGATAATGACCCATTGAGTTAATGAATATAATTGGGTTGTAGTTATTGGGTTTAGTTGGGTTGGATAATGGATTATCCATTGGATAATTTTGGGTGGGTCGAGTTGGGTTGGGTAACGGGTGACCCGTGGATAATTTCATATCATAAGATATCAAAATTTTCACAAGTTTGATTACGAATGATTTAATTTTTCCTAACACATATAATCATTTTAGAAACGATCAAATTCTCAATTCATCATATTTATCGATTTCGGTTCATTTCTTAATCAATTTTAATTTGAACAGATTAAAAATTGATAAAAGATCTTGACGAAAGAAGTAGAAGTAGTATTTAAGAAACTTTTACTAAATTTGAAAAATCCCCTCCATGAAATATGAAGATTTTTAAAAATATTTTCTTTTATTGAACATAAGAAAATAATAAATGAAATCCCTACATTTAGCCCCTCGAATAAATATTTCCTCTTTTGTAGTTATGTACGCGATTCAGCCTATATCAAAAAATGATTAGAGTTAATCGTAATTTTTCACTCCAAGTAAAATGTTACGTGACTTATCCATTTAAAGTTTAAATGGTTGAAAACGCCAATTATCCATTAAGTATATACTGAATTATCCATTGGGTATATACTAATTATCCATTGGGTATATACTAATTATCCATTGGGTCTATACTAATTATCCATTGGGTCGAACTAAATGACTCATTGGGTATAGGTCATTTATTTGGGTGAAACGTGAATTACCCATCAAGTCCGTGTTCTTTCTCAGTTCTCAGTTCTCACTTCCCAGTCTGCATTTTGTTTCATCAATCGGTCTGCATTTTGTTCATCAATCGGTCTGCATTTTGTTCATCAATCGGTCTGCGTTTTGTTCATATTCGAGTTCATAATATTATATTATGTAATATAATATTATGTACATTATATTATATTTAATAAAAATAAAAAATATATAATATGTTAGCTTTGTAAACTCGACGAAACTAACGAACAATATTACTTGGGATCGAGCTCGAGCTCAAATACTGTACGAACTCGAATATTGTACGAACTTGAATACTGTTCGAGATTGAACTCGAATACTGTACAAACTCGAATACTGTACGAGATTGAACTCGAATACTGTACGAGATTGAGCTCGAATACTGTGCGAACTCGAATACTGTACGAGATTGAACTCGAATACTGTATGAACTCGAATACTGTACGAGATTAAGCTCGAATACTGTACAAACTCGAATACTGTACGAGATTGAACTCGAATACAGTATGAACTCGAATATTGTACGAGATTGAACTCGAATACTGTACGAGATTGAGTATGAATATTGTACGAGATTGAATACTGTACGAACTCAAATATTGTACGAGATTAAGTTTGAATAATTTGTGAATTATAATTTGTAAAATTTGTGAATTATAGTGAATATTTATGTTAAATATTACACATGCATTTAATTGGGTAATTTTAAATATTTATTGGGTATTTGTTACGTTCTCATTGAGTTAACATAATATGGGACCCATGGAGATCAAAATTTCCCATAAACACAATTATTCTCATCCCGCTCAATCCCAAAAACTAATGAGTATTTAATACCCGATCTCATTGGAGAATGACAACTTGTAACCCAAATCAGAAGAAAATATTGAATGATAACTTATTGGGTTAATTATATAATGACTTATTGGATAATATATTTTAACCCATTGGGTCATATGAATATCTCATGGGTTATCCAATGAGTTATCCATTTAATGACCCAACTCATTTATGACCCAACTCATTATGACTCATTAATAAATAGATTAATTGGATAATGACTCATCGGATAAAGATCCATTGGGTTTGGATAATAGGTTTATCCAATTAACCCATTTGACGGGCCTAGATTGAAGGGAATTTGTATTGATAGAACGAGAACATAGGATTTAGATGAAAAAAAATTTCAGATTTGAGGAGAAGAAAATTACTTTGATCTGATCTTTTGCCGATTGCATACATAAGGTTTCTACGGTCTGAGAAGGAACTATTTCTACAAAGGAATTGATTACCGCTTTACCGGAATCACAACCGACAAATAACTCTGATGAGCTCCGGTGTGGTGGAACTTCTCTTTTTCGTGCAGCTCATTTGTTAACAAGGAAAAGACTCTTGTGCCCCTGGTTCATACAAACCCTCCCGGTTAAGTTCAAGCTTGTCCTCAAGCTTGAGATTAAAGAGCCAACCGCATTTTCATTCTTGAATACCTCTGTACCTTTGTGCCATAATACATAGAGTTTGTTGGATGAAATATAGCAGCAACTCTTCAAATGGTGCTGACTCTTTTGTTTTTCCTTGTATTGCTGCATGACTATACATATCTCTTGCACAAGTTTCTCCTTGAAGCCAAAAGACCATAAACCGTAGGTTTTGCTCCAAATATTAATGGCCTTATTTCCAAAACACCATAATTTCATCCGAATAATTGCATCGGATTGAGCCTTCTTCATGCTTCATTGCTGCAACTTCTCTTGTTTTATGGTGTGGTTTCTCCTGTACCTTTCACACACCCTAGAACCAAACAGTAACAATATTAAAACTGACGGAATGAGAAGTAGCTTTATAAGAATTTCGACTCCTCCGACTATAGTTAATGTACGGAGGTACCAAAAGCTTAAGGCATGTGCACGTGTTGGACCATCATTATTCTGTAGACTGGTTTTATTCCTACGTCTCTTTCGAAATACAAGTAACAAAACTTGAGTCACTCTTGTTAGCAGGCTAACTCCCAAGCTAATGGTTTCTGAAAATGTTGCAAACTGCAGAAAGGAATTGAGAAGGATTCACGTGATATCGACCTATGACATGAGACATGAGAAAATTCCTTTCTTGCACTACTTTGAAACTTTTGTCATACTTGCTGCAATAGATTTTGGTCCTGGTTCTTCTTCAAGACCTTCCATTATCCTTACCGATGCAAAAAGAAAACTCATGCTTTCATTTCCAACACATCAACCTGCAGGTGAAATAACCTCCATTACAAGCATTATGTAAACAAGGCCATAGATAGACATGTAGTGGAACAACACACCTCCCCTCAAAACAAGACTTGCCCTCAGGTCTTGAAACCTAATAATGAGGTTCCTCGTGCCTCCTTTGAAAGTAGTTACTCGAACATTCCATGAGATTGAAGTTTACTTAAGCTTTTCAGAATATTTGCCTTCCAACTCCATAGATTGATGTGAGTCTTGAGAAAGTGAACAGACTCACTTGTTAATACCCTCAGAGACAAATTCACTTATTTTTTGGCTCTTGGATGTACGAGACCAGCATGTGTCTCAAGGATATGAGTCTCGAAATCAGACTTCTTGAAAAAAAGACTTGAAGCAGTGTGAAGTAGCATATATGTATATTCCATCCATCATCTTGATTGTCTGAATCTTTTGGATGCGTTTTTCACAGATGAAGCATAAAGAATCACTCCTAGCGCAATCCAAACAAAATACATGCTCACAAAGACTTAGTCGTCCATAAACAGCAAAGGGGAAGCCAAATCACCAAGCTGGCGACGTGATCTCCAATCCAAAATCTTGGTTACAGCAGGAACAAAACTCGAACCGAGGCTCTTAGCCACAGGAAGATTAGCCAATACCTTCTCTATAATGGATGTTTCTCTAAAACTGAACTCATAAACCTTAGGTTGCTCAGAAAAATGTATAGCAGATTCACGTTGTTCTTAACCAAAATCTACAAAGATTGAAGCAGGTACTTCATCCTTATGTATAACTGGTGCTCCACTCTGAAGACACTGAATTGCTTCCTTCACATTGAACATCTTCCCATGATTAAATAGCTTCAAACAGGGTTGTAGAATCCCTTTAAACTTCCATAAAATCTGTCTTCCCAAGAACATTTACACTGCTCAACCCAGAACCCCTTCTCAAGTCTTCACTTAAAGTAGCACTCCTAGTTTCATATGTTCTTAGAAATCGGAAACATAAACTCTTGTAACAACTGTCAATAACTTTTAAGTATAAGGTAAAGTAATGAAAAAATTCATGTCTTGCTTGATCTACCTCGAATGAACTACTCTATTTAAAGCCTTAGCAAACAATTCGAAAGAATCTAAACAATCCTTTCTTACAGTCCCTCCTCTGAACTTTGTCACCAATTCCACCCACACATTAGAATGTTTTCCCACTTTCTTCACACATTTCCTAACAATCTGAATTTCATAAAAAAATTTATTCAATAAAACGGCAGAGTCTTTATCAAAGTTACATTTAACCGAAAGTATAACATGCAACTGATCACATTTCCACGGTATAGAATCAGGGATTTATCTGTCATTTTCCTTATCAGCATCCTCTAAATTCCAACACAATAGGACACTCACAAAAGGGCTCAACAATTAAGTTCCATCAACTATCCCAAAACCAAGCAGCTTATTTTTTTATCACATATGCACATAGAACAACTCCAGTCTACCCAACTAATATTATGCTTCCAGAATCGATATGTATTTCTTGGACCAAAATGATCCCAATTAGATTTTATGAACCAACACTGAAAGTTCATTTTCAATTCAGTAATCTTACTTTTCAATTCAGTACACCTTTCAATGAATATCATTTCTTGCACCGCTACTTCAACCAATAGATCCTTGTAAATCTGAGTGTTAAATAATAACACCTTCATATCTATTGTGCCACCTTTAAAACAAGTTATTCTTTTAGTTAAATCCTTAGGAGTTCCTTTCACTAGCACCTCTGATTTTGATTCCTCTTTAACATACGCACTAATGTATTCATCCAAAACCTTACTAAACCAAATCAGCTTTATATGACCACAAAAACCAGTTTCAACAATACCCGGATCAAAGAACTTGAAAGTTTTGACGGATATTACTTTCTCACTGATACATGTCACTTTAACACTTAGACGTAATTCAGCCACTTCACAAAGTTCAATTACATCATTCACACCCACATATTGTTTGCTAAGAGGAATTTGGTAACACAACTCTATCACGCTACAAGATCTCATATCCAGTTCAAAACACTGAATTTCATGATAGGTGCCACAAATTTTTCCAGTAAACTCTAAAGTGTCATCAACACAAACATCTTCCTCACATTCAAGGCTCAAACTAGATGAATTTTTATCCCTATCACTTTACCAACACTTTGATCCAATGAACTCACAAAGTCAACATCTAAATCAAAACTTTTCAGAATCTTGGGGATTAGGATATTACCGGCAAAAGAAGTCAGTGACCCAATTTCTACCTTTTCTGTGTTGAATGACATCCCTAGATCATCAGTTTCTTCCAATTGATCATCATTCTGTTTGACTTTAACTTCACCTTGTTCTTCAAGTTCCGGTGCGCTCCAAACCTCGACGAATTCGTACTCCGATGACAGCGGGTAGTTCATTTCTGGCCAGAAATCACATTCCGATTTCATCGCGTCACAATTTCGATTTCTGGATTCACCGCAATCTTGACCGGGTTGGGAGGTTTATAGGATTACCGTTCCCACCAAATTCCAAAATCTTGAAAGCAAAAGAATGAAAAATCTCTCCAAGACACATTTGCATACTCTTTTTGAACGAATTTGTACCTGCTCAGTGCATCTCCTTTCAAGTACGGTTGTAGAAGCATAAACTTTGTTCTATCCGGAAACATTGATAATACCTCATGCCACTGCTCTAACCATGCCCTCAGATTGTTGCCGGAAAATTCTTGAAGCGCCATACCAAGGATCAACTTCCTCTGATACCAATGGTCACGAACTCAATTGATAAAGAGGGACTGAGAGGGTATTTGTATTGAAAGAACATGAACATAGAGTTTAGACGAGAAAAAATTTCATATTTGAGATGAGAAGAATAATACATTGATCCGGTATTTTTCCTATTACATATAGATGGTTTCTACGGTCCAAGAAGGAGTTATTTATACAAAGAACTTGATAACCGCTTTACTGGAATCACAAACAAATAACTCCGATGAGCTCCGGTGTGGTAGAACTTCTCTTTTAACGCTCAATCTCTGCAGCTCATTTGTTGACAAAGAAAAGACTCTTGTGCCCCTGGTTCATGACAACCTGTCCAATTCGAAAGCCTAATGAAACTCCAGAGAAATTGGTTGGTATTGGCACTTGGTTGAAATCTGAAGTTGGTATTGGCACTTTTTTTTTTATCTTCTCTTTTGCATACTGCTCTAAATCTTCACTTTCTGTTGACAAATCTGGGAATTAATCCATCTGGGCTCGCTCTGGGGATTTCATGAGGTCTAATGGATTATGTATGTTCTTGATTAAGTAGTAGCAGCAGAGTGGGGGTGTGGAGGACTGGAGGTGGTGGCACTGCGGCAGGTTTGAAGAAATAGAAGAACCCTAGGGGTATTTTTGTCACTAAATTTTTTATTTTAAGAAGAGAGGTATTTTTGTCATTTTATAAATGGTCAATGCATGAATTTGTTTGACCAATGCTAGAATAGGGCAATTTGGATATAATTCGCTATTTTAGGAAAACGTAGGATTAGTTTTGCATTTTTAAATTTTACATGGTTATATCCACACTTTCAAAATTTAATAGGGTCATTTTTGCACTTTTCCTTTTTAAAATTTTTTTTTTGAACCATCTCATGGACATGTGGGAATACTTTCAAAAATCGGAATGTTATGTATTATGATGACACATGTTAAAACAACATAATACATGCTTTTGAGAGCCCCTAATTATGTTACAAAACAGCAGTTTATGTCTACTACATAATACAGCCGCCCAAAAAAAATGGAAAAATATTTTTATTTTTTCCAACTAAAAGAAATCCCTATATTCTGAATGTGCTTCAGATGGTGATGCAGAAACTAAGGAGGTAATGATGTGATTGTATTCATGATTTGGGGTACATTATATAGTGTTACAAAAGACCTATATAGAAAAGGAAAATGATAATATTCTAAATATGAGTAACATTCATATAATATTGATTTTCCTTAATACTCCTCTTCAAGTTGGAGCATGTAGATTAAGAATGTCCAACTTGTCAAGTAGTAGCTGAAACTGATTACGCTAAGAGCTTTCGTGAACGAATCTGCAGGCTGATAAGAAATGTGAATATGATGAGTAACAATAGTACTAGACTGTACAAGATCGCGAACAAAATGACAATCAACCTTTATGTGCTTCGTATGTTCATGAAAAATAGTTTTGGCAGCAATATGAAGAACAAACTGATTGTCAAAAAACAATCGCATGGGGGAAAATGCACAACACCTAAGTCCCGAAGCAAAGACTTAAGCCATAATAACTCACAATAGGTGACTGTTATTGCATGATAATCCGCTTCAGCAGAAAAATGAGAAACATCATGTTGCTTCTTGGTCTGCCATGAAATCGGAGAATCACCAATCATCACAAAATAACCACAGAGAGAACGTCGTGTAATGGGGCAAGCAGACCAGTCAGACTCATAGAAAACAGTCAACTATAAAGAACTACGTGAAGAACAGAATAAACCTTGAGTAGGATGACTCTTCAAGTAGTGTAGAATCCATAGTGCAGCTTGCCAATAAGGAACACGATGGGACTTCATAAACAGAGCAAGCGTATGAAACGAATAAATTGAGCTCATGACGTGTAATGTATGATAAATGAGATGACCAACCAGACACTGATACTGCTCAAGATCATCATAAAGTGGCCCCACCACACGCGCAAGATTATGTTGTTCCTCCATCGGAAAGTTAATCGGTCTCGCAAGCCAATAAACCAACATCTGATAAAATATCAAGGGCATATTTCCTTTGTGAAAGAAACATCTCACCCATTCTTCTAGCAATCTCTATACCCAAGAAATACTTAAGTGCGCCAAGATCCTTTATGTGAAAACAAGGACTCAAGTACTTCCTGAATTCAGAGATATGCGACAAAGAACTACCAGCAATCACCAAATCATCCATATATACAAGCACGTGCAAAGTAACTGAACCACGAGAGTAAACGAAAAGAGAGTAATCAGCCTTACTCTGAAAAAGGCCAAATGCGCGTGGAGCCTGAGCCAACTTGGCAAACTAGTTGCGAAGAGCTTATCGCAACCCGTAAATAGATTTATGAAGCCAAAAAACTAGGCCGAGGGATGCAGGATAGCCAGGAGGGGGGCGCTTAAACACCTCTTTGTGAAGATCACCATGTATAAAAGCATTATGTATGTTCATCTGATGAATTTCCCAACCATGAATGACTGCTACAGACAGAAATAGGTGAACAAAACTCATTTTCGCAACAAGAGAAAATGTCTTAGTATAGTCAGTTCCCTCAATCTGACGACTACCTAAATTCACCAGAAGAGCTTTGTAACGCTCACTGGTACCATCACTTTGAACTTGGTACGATAAACCCATTTATAACCAATTGCAGTCTTGTCCGGAGAAAGAGTAGCCATAGTCCAAGTCTCATTCCGCTCAAGAGTATTAATCTCATCAACCTTAAAATCATGTCAATGAGTATTATTTGACGCCTCAGAATAATTGGTAGGATCTACAATAGAAGTTACTGCACCCAAAAATCTAGAAGGCATACTAGAAAATTTATCGCAATTTACATAATCAATTAAAGGATAGAGAACACCCGAGGATAGTGATTGTGCATGAGTGATCGTAAGAGGGGGGAGCTAAGTAGTAGACTTAGTCATTCAAGTAAGCAGGAGGTTGACGATCGCGAGCACTATGACGAAGGTGGCAGATTGGCCACATGTGGCGGTGCCAGAAAAGTGACCGACATTGGGTCCCAGGCATTCGACGATGAGAGCACTGCAGTGGGAGACGACAGAGCGACTGCTGAAGGTGGTGGTGACACCACAGAAATAATAGGTGGCACAACCACAGTAGACGCAAGAGGTTCGGCCGGTATCGGTAGCTCAAACTCAGCGATTGGCTTTCGAGGTAGGCAGCTACGATGGCTAATCCCACAGATGGACAATGCAAACTGGAGGTGCCAAGAGAGGAGCCGCAGCAAGGAGAGAGACTGACGGTGAATTGGTGGCGCCGCTGGTCCTCAATGGCAGTTCTGGGGTTGGAGAATCATCAAACCAAGGTTTGGTTTGTGAATGTGCAGGCTGAGCAGGTACCGGTGACACAGTAAACGGAAAATGGTCTTCTTAAAAATCAACATCATGACTGTTGAAGAAGGTGGAAGATTCCAAATCATAAAGGTGATAGCCTTTCTTGCCAGCAGGATACCGAAGGAAAACACATCATCGACTTCTTGGAGCAAACTTGTCACTGTATCTAGAAATGTAAGAGGCATAGCACAAGCACCCAAAGATTTGCAGTGCTTCCATAAAGTAGCTCAAATGGTGTGCGTCTGTTGAGTTGCTTCGTTGGTGTCCTGCTAATAAAAAATGCGGTAGTAAGAACACATTCTTCCCAAAATCAATAGGCAGATTAGCTGGAAACCGTAAAGCATGAGTCACATTTAACAAATGGTGATTCTTGTGCTCTACACGACCATTACGATGTGGTGTATCAACCATAGAAGTCTCAAAGATGATGTCGGATTCAACAAAATAAGATCGCAAGGGTAGAAATTGTGTACCATATTCAACACGAACACGATGAATGGAGTGCCTAGACGGGTTCTTGATCAAAGCACAATAGTCTACCAATCTAGAGGCTAAATCTGACTTAGCCACTACTAAATAAACTCAAACAGCTCGAGAATAATCATCAACTACAGTTAAAAAATAAAATTCACCACTAGAGGAAGGTGAGCTATAAGGCCCCCAAACATCACAATGTATCAATTCAAACAAAGAACTAGCTTTTAACGAACTCAGAGGAAAAGTATGTCTAGTCTGCTTTGCTCTATGACACATAGAGAAAGGTATAGAAGTATTATTTGTGCTAAAATTAAGAGTATGAATAGAAGACAACACCGTAGAGGATGGATGACCAAAACGTTTATGCCATAAATCAAATGAGGATGCAGAAACTGAAGCAACTGTCGAAAATGACTACGGAATATGAGACTGAATGCGCGTATCCAACAGACGAAACCAATAAACCCCCCTAGCTATTCACCCACGCCAATCACAGTCTTTGTATTGTTTTCTGTAAAATGCAATAATTTTTAGTAAACAAAGCTAGACATTTTAAGGAAGACAACAATCTAGAGCAAGATAATAAATGGCATTGCAAGGTAGGTATATAAAAGCACACGAGTATGGATAGTATCTCCTATACGCAAATAACCATATTGTAGTAGAACATTAAAAGAATCGGTAGTAAAAGTAATGTCAATAAGGGAACCTTTGTCACCAGTCATGTGATATGAGGCTCCCGAATTGAGAACCAAGGTAATGTAGCCTTACCTAACCCATGGTCAGAAGGAGCATTTAACTAATTAAATAAATTAAGGGTCGTACTCCATTGGTCGTCAGATAGAGAAGGGCCAAAATCAGATTGGGAAGGGGAGCCGGAGGTCATAGCCACAAATCTTGGCAACGAGGTGACGATGCCGGCGAACAGCAGTTGAGGGCAGCGGTGGGAAACACATTTAGATTCAGAGGTAGACATTAGAGCATAAACATATCAGACTGGTAGCAGGTAGAGTAGGATCGGTGGCGACGGTGGCGACGCATGAGGCAACTGTGTACGGCAGTGCGGATCGGCGGTAGTTTGAATCAAATCTGATCGGCGGTGGCAGATCTGATCTGCAGGATTTGATGCGGCTGCGCATGGAGATTGTTGGCAGCGGCGCGTGGAGATCAGAGCGGTGCGTGAGGTAGACACACGATGCGTACATGGTTGGAAAATACTAAACGAGATAAGTGACTGCAATTGCACAATGATGGCGGCGACAATCAACAATTTGGAGGTCGCTGCGGCAAGGCGGCGGCGGTGCGTGTGTTGCACGCGCGCTCGTTGGTGGCGGTTGCAGGTCGCAGACGGCAGAAAAAAATTTAGGGTTTAGGTTTTAGAATTTTAGGCTCTGATACCATGTAAAAAATAAGGATGTAATGATATAATTGTATTCATGATCTGGGGCACATTATATAGTGTTACAAAGACCTATACAGAAAAGGGAAAGAATACTATTCTAAATACAAGTAATATTCATATGATATTTTCCCCCTTAATATGTAGAAAATAAGGATGTAATGATGTGACTGTATTCATGATCATGGGTACAATATATAGTGTTACAAAAGACCTATACAGAAAAGGAAATGAATAATATTCTAAAAACAAGTAATATTCATATAATATTATTTTTACTTAATATGTAGAAAATAAAGATGTAATGATGTGTTTGTATTCATGATTTGGGGTCCATTATATAGTGTTACAAAAAATCTACATAGAAAAGGAAAATGATACTATTCTAAATACAAGTAATATTCATATAATATTGCTTTTCTTTAATAGGTGTTGTTCCAAGGATCATTTTGAGGCAATGTGAAACTTCCTTTAGTTATGTTGAACCTTTGTTTTGATATTGTGAATAGCTTGTGTTTATGCTTCACATTGAAGTGCTCCGCCCAAGATCCCAAGCGCCGCAACTGAACTTCTAAGTTCCATATGAGTAGATTGTTTCCCTCTGCTTCAAATTGCAATGATCAATTATGAATCAAAGGGAACGGAATCCCTTTGATTGCAATCTTATCCCATACCAGCTTTAGAGAACGGAATACGTACAATTTCTTTCCGAGGACTGAGAAAGCTAATTTAAAAGAGAAATTAACTCTTGGATCCAGTTTCCATGTCATCCTTTCTATTTTTTCAGTTGTGAGTTTTACCTGAAGGATAAAAGCAGAGATATGCAATGGCAAAGTGTTTATCCAATACAAGTGAAAGTTTGGATTCTGAATTACTTGGGCAAAAGAAATTTGATTAGGAATGTTCAGATTACTAAGATCAAGAAAATCAATCAAGGGTCCAAGACCCATTCAATTTGATTGTAAGCAATCAGCGAGTCCATTCCTACGAATTACTCTAGAAAAGAATTCAGAGTTTTATTAACAGACAAAATTCTAGAAAAGGTAAGATGTTAAACCTCATCGGGCACGCACACGTAATCTCTAAAAAAATCAGGAATTTAAATTCGACATCAGAGCAGATTCTAGGAACACGCTGACCCACCTCATACTTTCACTCATCAACACAATTTGTATGTATTAATCATAAAATTTGAGCACATTATTATGTATTTTTTCAAAATACATTTTCTTTAATTTTTAGTTATAATTAGAACTTTAGTGATATATTTTTAACTATCAAAATTCAAATTGTATTCTTTATAATAGGACGGAGGAGATTCGGATGGCAATGTGGAGTCAATGCTTGAGCTCCGGGTTTTACACAAACAAAAGCGGCTTATAATTAGAGGTGGCAATTGGGGGGAAACAGAGAGAAATGAGACGGAAATTAATAAATGAATAATTAATGGGATTGGCTATTTGCTATTCATTAATTTTTCATTGTTTTTTGGGATTGAATTAGATGAGAATGAATATATTAATGAAAATCTTTGATCCTTGTGGATCCCAAATTATCCCAATCTCCACATAATAGAAATTGTTTGGATGTTGTTGTCAACTGGGGATATTGAAGTTATTTTGACTAACCTAAATTCAAGTTGTCTAAAAATAACGTACTAATATGATAATATGTTATTGATTTTAATTCTGTACTATATACAATCAATCATAACTTGTTAAAATATATAACGTCTTAAGATATAATTAAAACCATAAATATGTCATTGTAATATATATACCACTGAACACATAATCTGAAATAACAAAAATGTTTGGATTTCTTTATACATTGATAGAGTACTTATGATAGAAACATTTATACATATTATTTATTTATTTATATATGACAAAATCTTGTTTTAGACCGACTAATTGTTAAATGAGAACATTTTATAATTAGTTAGACTAATAGGGTTATTTGATATTTACTTTTATTTATTGCAACGGAATACATATAATTATGTTAGCCTTTTAAAATGAATCTCAACATAGGTACCATATAATAGAAATTGTTTGGATGTTGTTGTCAACCGGAGATATTGAAGTCATTTTGACTAACCTAATCCCAAGTTGTCTAAAAATAACGTACTAATATTATAATATGTTACTGATTTTAATTCTTTACTATATATAATCAATCATAACTTGTTAAAATATATAACTTCTTAAGATATAATTAAAACCATAAATATGTCATTGTAATATATATATCACTGAACACATAATCTGAAATAACAAAAATGTTCGGATTTCTTTATACATTGATAGAGTACTTTTGATAGAAACATTTATACATATTATTTATTTATTTATTTATTTATTTATGACAAAATCTTGTTTCAGACCGACTAATTGTTAAATGAGGACATTTTATAATTAGTGAGACTAATAATATCATTTGATATTTACTTTTATTTATTGCAATGGAATACATGTAATTATGATAGACTTTTAAAATGAATCTCAACATGTAAATAATTACTTTTTAAATAATTTGAATGAAATATTATAAACATAATCAAATTTTATTATATTTATTATTTAACGATTTCTAACCATCTCATATAGTTTTTCTTAGATGACTGAGCTATAAAAATTTTAATTTAAATTTAAGACACACTGTGTACCTAAAAGTTAATTCCAATATTTTAATTAATAATATTGCACGCACAATGATATTCTGCTAGTAAGTTATAATGAATAAAACATTTATAATGATGCCCGGTACATTTGGGTATTCTACAAACTACAAATACTCCGTATGTGGTGCAAAAGTGTGCAAAAGTCAGGGTCAAACTTTTTGGATTTTTCCTGGAAGGAAAGCTTGAAGAGGAGTGGAGGGCAAGTAAAATATTTCTAAACTACTACTAGAGAGAATATGAGTGAGGAGTAATAATGTATAGGCCATCCACTTTCCGGCCCAGTCTCTGCCAATTCGGCCCATCAAGGAAAGTTTGAACCCAATGGTTAAAGAATAAAACACAATGTGATAGGTGATAATTTGTGACTTTGTACCGGGCCCAAGTGCCTAGTACAGCTAGCCCATGTCTCCTATTTTACCCATTAAGCTATATCTTTTGGGTCGACCTAAGGGAGAAGTACTTGCTCCACAAGCAAACAAAATAGTTGTCTTATTTGCCAACCTATATAAAGGCTAAACGTAACCCTACAAACTTAACTATTCATTGCCAATTACACGTAACTACACTATTATTTTGCTGACTTGATCGTCGGAACCTCTTCCCTCCAGAAACCTCTGGGGGTTTTATCTTACAGATTTCGACTATAGACGGTGGCGGTAAATTGAAGTGCATCAAGTTGGCACGCCCAATGGGACCGTTAGTCAGATCTGCGTATTCGTGTTGTTTATGTCCACCTCTACGGAAAACACCTTGCGTAGAAGTGAATGGCTAAAAGGAAAGACCTTAGGCACTGGCAAGGAAGTACAATCCCCCTACAAGAGAAGAAGGGGGCACAAGAGCAAGATGCAATCGGACCCTACCCCCTCAAGCATCGGTAACAAACTCCCAGAGGTAGCCCGAGACTAGATCCCGACAACGGAGGTGCCAGAGAGATCTCGGATGGAAGCTGCCGTACCTCCGAGACATATGGAGGTCAGTGTCGAGCCATGGGTAGGAGAAGTTGGAGCCCTTGCGTCACAAAGCCAAGCGCGCCAACCAAGGGTGGATGAGCCGCAATTCACAGAAGTTGCGTCAGATTTGCAAATAGAAGCTATGATGCTTGAGTGATGAGGGGAAAAATAACACGTTCCCCCGTCATAACAGGACCTAGCACAACTAGCTCAAACTCGTAGATCGGCTTGTTATTAGGTGGAGCCCCGAATGCTTTATCAGAGGATGATCCAGCAGCATGTGGTGCCCCCAACTTTGATGCCTTTGGCGTTGCAACCAAGATTCCAGTTGCAGGTCAACCCAAGAACATCCTACCAAGCAGACATGGAAATAAAGGTCTAAGATGGGGCCCAACCAATGTTTCCTAGCATGGGCCAAACGTTGGCATATTTTGTGCCTATTTAGGCACCTCACGTTTCGAGCCAGGGAATCCCTTATTCAATGGCCGAGCCAATAGGACGTTACCTAGGGTTCGAGAACCAGATGCATTCATCGTCCCGACCGGAGATCCCTTTATATGATCCTAACCATAAGAGCAGCAACAGTTGTATCACAGCTCCACTATGGGAGGACCGCAACCTGGATATATGGCCGCGAACTAGATCCCTTGCATCGACGCTTCATTCTGGCTTAAGTTAATTTGGAGATCGCGGATGAGAGGTGAGTCGAGCGATCCCCTTACGAGGGAGTTGGACAGGTTGATTGGGCATTTGGGTCAAGTTGCAGCCTCCCCCTCCAGTCCTGTAATCATGGCCACTCGATGGTCCAACGATGTGAAACCATCCGAGGCTCCCCATGTACAATGGGGATTTAGACCCCCGAGAGTTCATACAGACCTTCTTCAGTCTGATGAACTCGAGGAACTTCAACGAATAGTTGATGTGTAAGCTGGTAGGAAGCTACCTCCAAGAAAAAGCTCAAGAATGGTTCAACAAACTGGGCAGGGGGTCGTTAAATTCGTACAGGGATTTTAGAAGGGCCCTATTGGGTCATTTCTTCCAAAAGAAAAGATATACAAAAACCCTGATTGAACTCTATTAGAGCAGGCAGAGGCTTGGAGAATCGACAGAGGTGTTCTATCCTAGATATGTGGACGAGAGCCTCAGTTGCACTGAAGTTAGAGTGATCCTTTGCTACATGAATGAAATGTCCAACCTCAAATTGTACAAGAAACTGGTCTCGAAGGAATCAGAAACCCTACAGCAATTACAAGAAATCATGGAATAGTATTTGATGATCGAGGAAGCCATGAAGAGAAAGTCAGAGGAAAACAGGTGGGGTGAAAGGGGGCATTGAGGCCTCAGAATCAAGACCAAGATGGTCGAAGGCTTCAAAAAAGAGCTTTGAGAGCTATGTCCCCCTGACCAAATCCCTGGTGGAAATACACTCCATCCACAAGGGGTAGTTTTGAACTCCCCCTTCTGGCAAAGACCCCACTTCTGGCAAAGACCCCCCTCCTGGCAAAGACTACCCTGGCAAATAAGATTTTCCCAAATTCTGTCACCATCATAAAGAACATGGCCATGATACGAATGAATGCACCCACCTGAAGAAGGAAGTTGAAAGATGTTCAAGAGAAACCCTCCTCGAAGGGATGACAAGGAAAGCACCGCTTGAAAGGCAACAAGAAAGGAGCCAATCGAGGTGGCAGAGAACAACATGGAAACGATGGGGAGCAAGCAGGAAATAAGGTAAGAGAAAATGTCAGAGTTGACGCTGAACCTCAGCAGGATAGAAACCGGAGAGATGGGGCTAACCGGGTGATCAATTTCATAAATGGGGTGGTGAGTGACCAGTCTTCGAACACCACCATCAAATCACAATCCTAGTACATGCCCCCTGGAGAACCCTGCCAAAAGCGATTTCAAGCAAAATATGCCATCACCTTCTCAAAAGTAGACCTGGTGCCGAGCCAAACCCCCCATACAGACCCTATTTTAATTCATGCCACAATCACAGACTTCTATATCAAAAGGGTGTTCGTGGATGATGGCATTAGAGTAGAAGTGATGTTTTCCAATTGCTTTAGTCAACTGAGGCTAGGGTGTGAAAGATTTAGGAGAACAACCTCCCCCCTATTTAGTTCCATAGGGAAAACGGTGCTCCCCTTAGGAGTTGTAACCCTTCCAATTAAAGTGGCTGATGGGGATAAAGAAGTCACGATCAATTGTAGCTTTGCAGTAATTGATGTTATATTCGCCTATAATGTGATACTGGGAAGACCTTGGATGTGCCAGGCATGAAACGTATGGTCCCCTTATCACTTAACAATGAAGTTCCCCACCAAGATAGGGATAACGATCATAAGAGGGGACCAACCTACGGGCATGAGTTATTTGACAATAGCATTGAAAGAAGCTAAGAAGGATGACATGGGGGCTTCAATCAATGAAGAAATTAAACCCACGGACATGGAGCCAATGGCCATTCAAATGCAAGGAACGATGCCCGTGGGAAAAATAATACCACCCACAACGAAAGAAAAACTTAAGGACCTCCTGGACAAATATGTCGATGTGTTTTCATAGAATACCCTTGACCTCACAAGGGTACACCTAAACAACTGATGGTCCACAAGCTCCCAACAACCAATTAAACAAAAAGGATGTCATTGGCCCCCGAATGGGCGTGGGCCATAAAGGAGAAAGTTCAGAAACTTCTTTGAGCGGAGGCCTCGAATGGATAACAAACCCGGTGGTGGTTCCCAAGCACAATGGGGCTTGTGGAATGTGTATAGACTTCACAGATCTCAACAAATGCTACCACAAGGATAACTATCATGTACCCTCCATCGATTGGCTGGTCGAAGCAATAGAAGAATACAAGGTGCTAGCCTTCTTCGATGCCCATAAGGTCTACCTTGTGGTAGAGGAGGATAAGAAAAATAAGTCGCTTATAGCAGATGTGTGGACATTTGCTACGAGAAAATGCCATTCAATCTAAAGAATGTGGGAGCCACCTACCAAAGGCTGGTTGATAAGCTCTTCAGAAAATAAATCGGCAGAAACATTGAAATATACGTGGACGATATGGTTGTAAAAAGAAAGTGATACAACCAGTTTCTACTGGACCTCGAAGAAACCTTCAAAAGGCGCCGAGAGGCCAACATAAAGCTGAATCCAGCTAAATGTGTGATTGGGGTCAGAGCTGGAAAATTCCTAGGATTCTTGGTCTTGGAGAGGGGGATCGATGTGAACCCCAAGAAAGTTGAAGCTTTGATAAGTATGAAGCCCCCCCCAATGGTCAAAGATGTCCAAAGGATGAGAGGATCACTGGCTGCACTCAGTTGATTACTTTCGAAGGGGGCTGAGAAACATTTTCCATTATTCGATGTGCTTCGAAAAACCAAAAATGGACAGAAGAATATGACAAAGCCTTTCGATACCTAAAGTAACACTTATGAACCTTGCCCACCCTGATGAAACCAGAAAAGAGGGAAGTTCTATACTTACACATCTCTGCATTCCCCTTAAGCATACGTGTGGTTCTGGTAAGGGAAAAGGACAAAGCCCAATACCCAATCTACTTCGTAAGTAGGGTATTGCATGGAATGGAGACTCGATACACTGCTCTTGAAAAGTTACTATTGGCCCTAGTCCATGCAGCAAGACACCTCCAGGCATATTTCCAAAGCCATAAGATCATCTTGTACACCAGCCAGCCAATTAGGCAAGTGCTCCTTAAGTCGGAGGCCTTAGGATGGATGATGAAGTAGGCAATGGAACTGGGTGAGCATGACATCTAGTTCCGCCCAAGAATAGCCATCAAAGGCCAAGCCTTAGTTGATTTCATTGTGGAAACTACAGAACCAATTGTAGTCAACGATGAAAAAGAATCCGAGGAAACATGGTAGTTGTACATCGATGAATCATCACAGTCCGGAGGTAGTGGGGCCGAAGTCCTACTCAGAAGCCCTGAAAAGATGGATTATCCCTATGCCTTACACTTTGACTTTAAAGCCACGAACAAAGAAGCAGAATATGAAGCACTGATCACAGACCTTCGAATAGCCAAAGACTTGGGAGTTAGAAGGTTGGAAATATCCAGTGATTCCCAAATTGTGGTCCTTCAAGTCAAGGGGGAATATGAGGCTAGGGAAAGAAGCTTGCAGCGTTACCTGGAGGTGGTGAAACTCCTCCTCGAGCATTTCCACTATTACACCCTCACTCAAGTCCCTCAAGAGAAAAACCACATGGCTGAAACCCTGAGCAAGTTGCCTTCATCGGACCTAGATCTACAATCCCAAGGGCACTTAATGCCGGAAACACCAAGTAAGCGTATTTTCAAAGAAGAAACAGTGGTAATGATGGTGGAAGAACAAAATTCGTGGATAACACCTATTATAAACTACCTTGAGAGGAAACTCTTTCAGAAAATACCATCGAAGTAAGGAAAGTTAGATTGAAAGCACCTAAATATGTGATCCACGAGGATGTGCTTTATCGACAAGGTCACTTGTAGTTGTATCTTCAATCCACAAAGCTGACTACCTGATCCGTGAGACTCATGAAAAAGCCTGCTGAAGTCACCAAGGGGCTCGATCAATAGCTAAGAAGCTCATTCTGGCTGGATACTATTGGCCCAAGATGTTTGATGAGGTTAACAAGCATATCTAAGCCTACCATCAGTGCCAAAGGCATTCGCCAATCACCCATGTCCCCCAGGAAGAAATGATGAACATAAATAGTCTTGGCCATTTAACAAATGAGGGATAGATCTGGTGGGTCCTCTCCAGGAGGCCCTAGGCAACTTTCGCTACCTGATTGTGGCTGTGGACTAATTTACGAAGTGGGTTTAGGCTAAAGCACTAACTGGCGTAAAAGGGAAAGCGGTGATTAGTTTTTGCTCAAAAAATATCATCTGTCGTTTCGAGATCTCTTGAACCATAATAACTGACAATGGTGCCCAATTCATCAATAACCCTTTTAGCAGCTAGTGTAAGGAATACAAGATCCATCAGAGAGTCATCAACGTTTACCACTCCTAAGCGAATGGGCAGATGGAGGTCACTAATCAAACCATTGTCAATGGCATTAGGTTAAGGCTCGAAGGGGCAGGTGGGAATTGGATCAATGAATATCCCAGTGTGCTTTGGTCATTTCGAACAATGGAATCGTCAACCACGGGCGAAGCCCCGTACACCTTGGTTTATAGTTTGGAGGCAGTTATTCCTACAGAGATAAGGCTGCCCACCTTTCGTAGCTTTGCTGTAAGCAACAGAAGCCAGGAGGTCAATGATGAACAGCGCCTCTTGGATTTAGACCTTATCAAACAAAAAAAGAGAAGGCATCCCTTCAACAAAGCCAAGGTCAAGGAAAGGATCAAGCGGTATCATGACCGGAGGATTCAAAAAATCTAGTTTTCCCCGGAGAACTCAGGAGAAATGAGAAAAGCCTAAAGGAACCTGAGGGGAAATTTTCAGCAAACTGGGAAGAACCCTACCAAGTTGTTGAAGGCCGAAGGCTGTTATGTGCTAGAACACCCTCCCCCCAATAGATTTGGTGGGCCCAGAAAATAGCATGCCTTAAAATAGATATGGGTCAGAGGACATCCTCGACGAGATAGTGCTATAAGTCGATAGGGTTCCTTTGTTTTTCGTTAACTATCTATTGAAGTTTGTTTCGTATAATTACTTCTTATTCTTGTTAAGAATTAAACACACCCAGTCACAAGGGAATAAAAATTCCCCATCCTTTTCAAATCAGAGCATTAAGAATTCGAAGGGCCAACACAGCCCATCGAACACTTTGGAGTCAAAATCCCAGGAACGCGCTTCAAGTGCTCAAGGTAAAAACCTTGCTAGCATTTGGAGGGCCAATACAATCCATCACACTTTGGGGTCGAAATGCCCTAAACATGCATCAAGCGCCCAAGGTAAAACCTTGCAAGCATTCGAAGGGATAACATAGCCCATCGAACACTTTGGGGTTGAAATCTCCTCAATGCGCATTAAGCGCTCAAGTAAAATCTTGCAAGCATTCAAAGGGCCAACACAACCCATCGAACACTTTGGGTCAAAATCCCCTCAATGCGCATCAAGCGCCCAAGGTAAAAACTTTGCAAGCATTCGAAGGGCTAACACAGTCCATCAAACACTTTGGGGTCGAAATCCCCTCAATGTGCATCAAGCGCCCAAGGTAGAAACCTTGCAGACATTCGAAGGGCAAACACAGCCCATCGAAAGCTTCAGAGTTGAAATCCTCTCAACGCATATCAAGAGCCCAAGGTAGAAACCTTGCAAACTTTTGAAGGGCTAATGTGCTTATCACCCTTAGCTCATTTCTTTTTCCCCCTCCCCTTTTCCCACAGAAGGGGCCTTCGAAGGATTCACTGATTTCCAATCTGATTGCAAGGGAATTTCCAACCTGATTGTAGATCCACTCGTAAACCTCCTCCGGCCACACATAATCACAATTTTGTGAAATATCAAAGAGATCGCTCAACAGCCTATCCCTATCTGCTACCACGTTGTCTGGAGCATACTAACTAGCAAGGTTCTCGAACTTAGGGTTTGAATTCCACGCTGGAACATAGTAGTTCTTAGCCTCACTGTAAAAGGTGTGTATGGGGTTTCATGCAACCCTTTGCAATTCGAGGAGACCTTGATCTCATGGTTGGCAGACCTATTACTAAGGGTAAAAATCCCACTAATCTTTGTATCCATGTGCATCCCGACTCTACTAGTAGAAAGGTAGTAGAGAGACCTAAAGAGTTTGTAGCTAGGGGTTATTCCTAAGCTATTACACCGGGTCATGAACGCTATAGTAATAAGTATGACTTTCGAATGGAGCTGGGCTAGGTTAACCTGGTGCTTCTAGAGGAGCCGAAAGAGGATAAGGGGTAAGGGAAAACAAGGCCCAAATTTGAAATGGTGCTCGTAAAAGGCACACCTTCCAAGACTCGTATCCCTAGGGTTTTTGTCTACTTGAAGGACCTCTAACCGCAAGTCCTCTAGAAGCTTAATCAAAAGGAGAAGGGATGATATTGGGTTGGAAATTTCCTTTGGGATTGGCTTGGGGCTTTCAGAAATAGGGATCAGAATATTCTCGAAAGAGAAAGGACACCCCTCATTATTCTTCTAAATGCTGGCCTCCCTCGAAATTCAGGACCTCGAAGTGACCCACTTACGGTGGTCGCCCTTAGGCGGCGCCGAGTAATTTGAAGAACTCTCTCCGCCGTCCCTACCAGCTGAATCGGAACCGAGAGCCGACGCGGGAACTGTGTTGGATTCCTGGAGGAGGGAGCTTTCAACTCTGCCGGTGAAGGAAACAACCAGGAAATAGGTCGGAATTGAGCTCTCCCCCCAAGTGGTGTTTACAACATTTTAAAAGAGAAAGAAAGGATCAGATGAGGGGAAACTTACTGATTCTTAGCCGGAGTTTTACTGGAGTTCTCTGGAAATGTTAGCGGGTAGAAGAAGTGCCCTGGGTTGCTCTGAGAGAAGGATAGAAAGAGAGTTTGAAATTTGAAAACGGATTTGGGTAAAGAATAAAGTGGAGCGCATGGAAGTGCCCTATATAGAGGGAACAAAGGCAATTGTCAGGCCTTGATTCAGAAGCAAGTAGGACAGTAGGCATTATATTAAAATAAAGATACATCAGAATGTGATGTTAATTTAATTTTTAAATGTATTTAGGTTATAAAAATTATTTAAAAGTTTTTGAAATAATAAAAAATTAATTAAAAAATTAATAAAGTAATAAATGATTAAATAAAATAAATGAAATTAATTAAGTGAATAATGATTTAAAAAAGAAGAAAAAGAAAACAATAACAAAGAAGAAAGGTTATTCAACCTTTTTAATCAAAATTGAATTGAGCTTAAACCGCTGCGGCCAGGGCATGCGCCCCCCAGGTGCACCCCAAGTTCAATTCCGGTCTGGGGATATTATTATGGAGTTTAGTCTCCAAAATACACCGTGTCAAGTGTAGGAGCCTCACCTCATGTAAGTTATGTGGGAGTCCCACTCCACCTTTGTGTGAGACACTCCACCTTTGTGTGAGACACAGGGGAGCCTCACCTTTATGTGGGGCAACTTAGGTCTAATAATAGAACTAGAGTTTGTATTCAAAAAAAGAGAAAAGAATTGAGCTTAAACTATTTGAGCCCATGAGGTAAGGAATTAAAATAAAAGAAGAAAACAAAGAAAAATTGATCTTTAAACTCGGAGTCGCGAAACGCAGAAAGAAAGGGAAGGAAAACAGAATATAGGAGAAAAGGGAGGAAGAGGAGGAAGAGATAAGGTCAAGGTAATTCTGGAAGTTTGAAGACGGTGGCCATAGGACGAAGCAAGGAGGTGAGTTGTCGATGAATGGTAAGTTCACAGTATAAAGAAAGCCACATGTACAAACACACAGTAGAAATGGTGGCGGATTTGAAAGAAATTAAACCCAATTCACCAGTAGATTGGGGTGAAATCGACCTTAGAATCTAGTATAAATAGGGGCATAGGATTTCCATTTTGAGTATCCTCAGTTCTTGAGTTAGAGATTGCTCTGTTTTCTTAGATTTCCAAAATCGTTGAGTTGTAGAAGGGATTAGCTTTGGAGTTGTTGTGCGCAGGAAATGAGCAAGGTTTTGGAGTTGCTTGGTGAAGGAAGGAGTTGAAGGGAAGGATAGGCAGATTGGTAAGTATTAGAAACTTTCTTTGTTTGAACCGATAGATGGAGAACCTGGCGAATTATGAGATGAAGGTCTGATATAGTTCTTTGATGTTCATACAGACCTGGTGAATGTTGAGATGAAGGTTCTGATTTAGTTCTTTGGTGTTGAAACAGACTGATTGTAGGAGCATCAATTTAAACAGACTGAAATTTAAAATAGTGCTTGTCGTTGCTTATGTTTTGGTGTTCATTATTTCTCTGAATGTGAATCTCGGTCTGGTTTGGTTTGGGTGTTTGATGCCATAAACCTTTTATTCATCTCCTATACTACTGATGTTCTATGTATTATTTCTTTCCGTTCTTAATTGTCTGCATTTGTGGTGTTCTTATGTTCTTTGTTTGAGTTGAGATTCTTGGATTTCGCTTCAGTTTTACTATCTTTTAGGCTAAAATTTTCTCCATTCTATCATTTTGGCAGTTTGGTATTCGCAAGTGTTATATCAGTTAACCTGCAGTACTGCCAAACTTGGTACGAGCTATCTGTGCTATAAGATTGTTAATCTTCTCACTTCACCTTCAAGATCATGCATCATCAGTACTTTTTTAACCAGTAGTAATCACACAACCTTTGGCTTTTAACGTTCTTTCCTGCTCTTCAATATTTGTACCATGGTTGCATCATCTCTTTGCAAGAACTATTCATGTTTTGTAGTATGTTCTTCAATTTTCTTTTTGTATGTCTTTCTTTGGCCACACTTACTTGATGTTTATTTGGCACATGCTAATGGTGCATGCTGAGCTCTAATGTCATTGAAACATAGCTTCTCGTGACACTTTTGACTCCCTTTACTAGCATTTTAACTACAGGTATGTATTGGCCACGATTAGATTAAAAAAAATGGCATGATTTATTACTGCTGCATATGCTTCTAGATGTTGGGATGATTTATGGTAATAGGTCAATTTACTCTGTATTTTATTCTCCTAAATTTAAAGTATCCTCCTTTTGGGGTATAAAGTTTGTTACCGTGAACTGAAGATTGTTAGATGTTGAACCTTTTGTAGAAGATAAACTAAGTGAATGAGAAAAAAAAGATTTCGAGCTGGTCATATCTGTCTTGATTGTTCAAAGTGGTAATTTAAGCTTAAGGCTCCTGACTATAATGGTACATCTAGAGAGCTGGTGGCTTCACTTAATAAAGTACATTGATATTTAAGATTTTCTCTCTGCTTTTATTTCTTTGTTTTACTTCCTGTAGATACTTACTCCTCTAACTAAAGCTTGTTTTAAGGTTGAGAACTAATTAGTGAAAATGGTTGTTTCTCGAGAGATGGTCACTTTTATGGCTTATGTAGGTGTCAATTTGATAAAAGGTTTGTGGGTAGTCTTCAACCTAAATTCTTACTGATTAAGAATCCAAAGTTTTATGTTTTACTGCGATATTAATAAATAAATAAATGGAGGAATGCTGATGCTAAAGAAAGCAAGGTGTTATTTTTTTAAAGTTTGTTTGGAACATTGAGAACCAACATTGCTGCTGAAAAATCAATGGCTTAAGTCAAGTCTTTGTGGCATTGAAGCCCAAACTAGTTAATATTAGGAGATCATCTTTCAAAGGATCTCCTATCAATATGGATGAAGATGGTTTTTCTGAATTTTCTTAAACTTTTCTTTTCTGTTGATTCATGTCCCATTTGGTGAGCCAGGAAGTTCACAACCGAGCATTTTTTTTGTGCATATGAAAATTATGTAAACTTTGGGTTGGTGGGTGATCATATCTTCGACCAATTCCATGGGAAAAGAAGTACTTGGTTTGTATTTATAGTACCATGTTTTGTGGCCTTTTCGTATAATATGAAATGTGTTTTAAATTTTTGTTTGTCCGTTTGTGTTTTTACTTGGAAGGCATGATATGCTTGAATATGTTCTGATTCTTTGCAAGCCTGAATCAGTATATTTATTTACAAGCTTGAATAAGTTTAGTTTGCATGAAATGCTATGCTTGAATTTGCTTGTATATTTATATGGTTTAATATATTAACTCAAACTCTGAATTAGTAGTTCGGATTTTTATTATTTATTTATTTTATTTTAAATCCTTTCATTTATTGTATATATTTTTCCAGATAAATATATCGAATCTTGTAAGTGTCTCACTGATTTATAAATGGTTAATCAATTTAAATGAGTGAAACGATTTTATGTGTGTAATTGCTATTTAGTTGAATACCATTTTATATTGATGTTAGAATGTGGCCGGGGTGTACTTTATCGCACCGTGCCTTATTTGAATATACTTGACTTTGTAATGGTACGGTTGTGTACTTTATCGCACCGAACCATATACTTTCTTGTACATGTGCATTATAGGGGGACCCCCCCTGCTTAGTTATCGAAACCTGCAAGCTGGTATTGGACTTGGTCGTGTGGCTAGGTAATTAAGAAGGTCTTGATTGGTAATCTCAAGATTTATCCACACGAGTACTCGGCTTTCTTGCTCTCTTGATGGGCGTGGTTAACAAATGGATATTATTGGTTCTCTTGGCATTCTTTATGGTGGGATGAATAGAAACTTGTGCATATACTCATATAGACTATTCACAATCCTATTCATACTACCTATGTATCCTTTTGAATATGTGTGTTTTAACTGCATAATGCATTTTATGTGCATATTGTTTATTCTAATTGCTCGTTGCTATTTTTATCTCCTTATAGTTTATTTTTGATATGTGTGACGTGTTTACTATATTTATGTTGATAATCGCTTATTTATTAGTGTGACCTTATTGAGCAATAAGCTCACTCCGTTGAAACCTTATTTTTCCCCAGGCCTACTAGACAATGGAGAGTCGTGACATGGGAGAATTGGCGTGGGTAGTTTGACATGGATTGTGGGTCTGTAAATATAGATATAGGCTTAAATCTTATCCCACGTTGTAATATAAATAAATTCAACTAATGTTATTTAACAGTTGAGTGATATATAATAATATAGTTTATTTTTTGATAAATCAATGCTTCATTTACTACTACTTAGTCCTGGCACGAGCCAGGCGGACATTCCGAACATGACCTTCACTGAGTAAGGAGGTCGTTTTGGGGATGTCACAACAATGATTACCTAGGGATGTTTCTGCCAAACAGTAAGTGAATACGTGGGTGAATGGGCTGCGTGGGTGAGAAATCTCAAGCATTAATGGAGAAAGTGGCGTGCGTAAAGTCCAATAAGAACTTCATGCTCTCAAAGGTAAGAGTGAGCGTCACACCCTCATGACCTTTGAACTTCTCACACCAAAGCTAGACCCTCGGGTTCTAACACATATTAGAAGGCAGTGGGTTGGACCCCATATTCCTAACAGTTGGAGCCCGAAGGCCCCCTTAAAATAAATGGGGTCGAGGCCAAAACCTCAGACACTAACATAGATTAGAAGGCTGAGAATTGGATCCCCTATTCCTAACTATTTGGGCCTGAAGGCCCCTTGAAAATAAGCAGGGCTGGAGCTAGGCCCTTGGACCCTAGCACAAATTAGAAAGTCAAGGGTTGGACCCCGACAAATCAATCTGCTTGAAGGACAAATTCGAAGATAACCTGAAGGATCTCGAATCCACCCCTGGATCAAACCTCCAACAGGTAGCAGGTGCTCAAACATCGCACCCCTAAAGCAGTGCTGGACCTCAAAAGCTGCACCACTGCACAATAGTGAATTCGAAGCAACCCCATCGAAAGGCAAATTGCCAAATTTGCAGGGGTAGACGAAAATTCTAACTCAGACTCTTAGGATGAATTCAGAGGCTGAACCCTCAACTTTCCAGGGGCTTATTGATAATGTGTGAATTCGTACCGGGCCTAAGTGCCTAGTACAGCTGACCTAGGTCTCCTATTTTACTCCTTGGGTAATATCCTTTGGGTTGGCCCACGGGAGAAGTAATTGCTCCACAAACAAACAAAATAGTTGCCCTATTTGCCCACCTGTATAATGGCTGAAGGTAACCCTACAAACTCAACTAGTCATTTCCAATTACACGCAATTACACTAATGTTTTGTTGACTTAATCATCAGAGTCTCTTTCCCCCGAAAACCTCTGGGGGCTTCGTCTTGTAGATTTCGGCTATAGACAGTAACGCAGTGGTGGCAGTAAAATGGGGCGCATCAACATGTCAAGTTATATCAGTCACAAGTCCATCTAACGAGAGAATGAATATCAGTAAGAGGTATAATCACTTGTCCATTTCCTTTACACGCTACTAACTCCACATATGGTTCTCCGACTTGATTTAAGCATTGGATTAGGCAACAACATTGCGCTTGCTTCCCTAACCTCAGTCTGTATGTTTTATAGGCTTTGGAGCGGATTTAGAAACGGGGGATTGAATAACCCATACAAAATTTGAACTCAACGAGAGGAGAAAATTGGATGAGAATGTCTGTTAAATTTACATTTATGTTTTCACTAATTTAAGAAAAAAGGATAATAACACTTAAAATGATTGAATTTATTCATAAGGAGGTTATATTTTATTATGAGTGCCTCATTTTAAACATAAAAATATTATAATTCAGTCTTATAATTTTTTTTCTTTCATTGTCGCCCTTTGACTTCCTAAACATAGTTTCTTTGATGAATGAGAAACGTGTATATATAATCCTACCTAATTCAAATAAGTGTAAATATAAGTTTTGGATAATTGAAAGTGCAAATATAACCTTATATAGTAAGTTTAAGTGCAAATGTACACATTTTGACAGATTTAGATCGGAATTCAGTGAAAATACTATTTTACCTCCCTAATTTTTTTAAAAAAATTGAAATGTCTATAATGCCCCTAAACCCTAGTTTTCCTTACTTCTTACTCCTTCTCTTTCTTTCCTTCTCCACCGTTTCATTTCCTTCTCTGCTAATTCTCTCTTTTTTCTTTTCCGGTTCTCTCATTTGGATATGTTTTCTTGGATTAGATTTTTGGCTTTGTTTTTTGGGCCATTTTTTCATGGATGCGGAGCGGCGAATGAGGTAGCAACGACGAAGTTACGGAGAGGAGGAAGAAGGGCTGAGATGGGTGGTGGACTAGGGTTTTAGCGTGGTGGGCGGAGATGGTGGTGGTGGGGGAGAGAAGGAGGAGGTGGTGTGGCAGAGCGGTGAAGGAGGTGGCAGCAAAGGTGTTGGAGGTGGAGCAACGACATCGGCGGAAGTGGTGGTAGCGGATGCGGTAGAGCGACGGGTGGCTGCAGATGTGGTGGAGCAGTGGCGGGTTGCTGAACAACAGTTTTGGCAAAGGGAATTTTTATATTTCAAAATTTTGTGTTTGACCCAAAGGATATTTTGGTCATTCCCAATCAGTCAATGACCAGAAATGACCAGTTAATGCCAGAATAGTCTTTAGGATTATATTAGCACTTTCATTAAGTGGTTAAGGTTGGTTTTTTATTTGAATAATGTCAGGGTTATATGTGCACTTAATAAAAATATATAGGGTTATATTTGTACATATCCCATTACAATACTCATTAACTACACTGTCGAATGCAGCCGAAAGGCGAAAGGTAGGGAACAATAGAGGTACAATTACATAAAGACATTGGAAGCGGAAGTAGCAGAGGTACGATTACATAAAGACTAGTACGACAGATGTGAAATCCCAAATGACAAAATTTAGTTCAGCTAACCACAATAGTATATTAGAATTGTTAAAACTAGTTTGGCTACACCACGAGTTGTGCTGTGAGCTTGATAACAAATTATAGAAATTCTATAGGAATGTTAAAAGAGCTGTAATTTAAGCTATAAATGTACCAATTATACATGTAATTGACAAGTGGAGGGGTTCGAGAGGTACGAATTCGAGATGTGAAGGTTCTCCAACTGAAAGTTCACATCTCGAATAGGTACCTTTCGAACCCCTCCAATCGAACCCCTCCACCTGAAAGTTCACATCTTGAATGCGTACCTCTCGAATTGGTACCGCTCGAACCCATCCAATGGAACCCCTCCACCTGAAAGTTCACATCTTGAATGGTTATGTCTCGAATGGGTACCTCTCGAACCCCTCCACCTGAAAGTGCACCTCTCGAAAGCGTACCTCTCGAATTGGTACCTGTTGAATCCATCCAATCGAACTTCTCCAACTGTAAGTCCACATATCGAATGGGTACCTCTTGAATAGGTACCTCTTGAACCCATTCAATTGAACTTCTCCACCTGAAAAGTTCACATCTCGAATGGATACCTCTTGAATTGGTATAGCTCCAACCCATCCAATGGAACCCCTCCACCTGAAAGTTCACATCTCAAATGGATACCTCTCGAATTGGTACAACTCAAACCCATCCAATGGAACCCCTCCACCTAAAAGTTCACATCTCGAATGGGTACCTCTCGAATAGAACCCCTCTACCTCAAGCATCACTTCTCAAATAGGTACCTCTGGAACATGTCCAATGGAACCCCTCCCTTCGAGGACAGAAGACTCCATCCCTTTGAGGGCTTAGAGTTCGACCCGTTCGAGGATAGAAGATTCCATCCCTTCGAGGCCGAGAACCACCCCTTCGAGGATAGAAGACTCCATCCCTTCGAGGGCCGAGAACTCGACCCCCTCGAGGGAAGAAGACTCCATCCCTTCAAGACCGATATCTAAACCCCTTCAAGGGAAGAATATTCCATCCCTTCAAGGGCCAAGAACTCGACCCCCTCGAGGACAGAAGACTCCATCCATTTGAGGCAGAGAACTACCCCTTCGAGGATCCCCATTTACCCCTCGAGTCTTCCACCAGTTGAGCCATTGGCACATGCATGCTAAGTATCCATCACTCGAATCCTCAATGTCTCGAACCCCTCTATCTTAAACTTCATCCAGTGAGTGCTTGGTAAAATTGGTACCGCTCGAATGAGATAGAGAGGTTCAAGACATTGAGGATCCGAGAACGTGAACCCATCGAGGACAGAAGACTCCATCCCTTCGAGGGCCTAGAAGTCAACCCCTTCGAGGACAGAGGGCTCCATCCCGTGGAGGGCCGAGACCTCGACCCCTTCGAGGATAGAAGCTCCATCCTTTTGAGGCCCGACACCCCGACCCTACATCCACCTGAAACATAACCTCTCGAATGAGTTCCTCTCGAATCGGTACGTCTCGAATATGTATATTTCGAGTGGATCGAATGGAACCCCTCCACCTCAAACATAACCTCTTGAATGGGTACTTCTCGGCCGAGAAATCAACTTCTTCGAGGTCTGAGAGCTCGACCCCTTTGAGGACAGAAGACTCCATCCCTTCGAGGACTGAGAACTCAACCCCTTCGAGGATCCTCCATCTACCCCTCGAGTCTTCGAGTTGTCGAGCCATTGGCACACGCATGCTAAGTATCCATCACTCAAATCCTCAATGTCTCGAACCCCTCCACTTGAAACTTAACCTCTCGAGTAGGTACCTAAAAAAAGAGCTCTAAAAAATCTATGGCGATTTTGGGCGAAAAAGGCGCAGCCTTCTCCCAAGATCATCGGGAGCTATTTCATCCGATCCTTCATCGAATCCAACCCTAAAGGATGATTATCTAGAATTCCCATGCGATTCTAAACATATCCATCCAATAGTTGCGGGTTCTTTAGAGACAAATATCGCGCAGCGAGGTTTATCGCAAAACTAGGGCTTTGCTTAAATGGTGGATTTGGAGAGCTTTCGTACATATTGTTGGATCTGGGTAGTGGTGGAATAGACTGGGGAACTCTGAACGGAGCTCGATCTCACTGGAAAAGAGCTCGAACGGAGACCAATGGAGATGAATTTAATTCAACCACAAACAGGAAATATGGTTATGAATGGGGCTTCCTCTGCCACCACCACAACCAAGAATGTTTGGATAAAAAGAAAAGACATAGCAGTAACCCAAGAACAAGCGGAAACTTCCAACAACGACAATGTGCATCAGAACCCAAACCTACAACCGAGAAAGTGGGATGACCCAAGAATGGAAAAGAGAAGGCATTGGGATGACCCTGATATTCTCATGGACAAATATGATATTCAGACTAATCAGCACAACGAAGATCATACAAATATTGACTTTGTCCTCACGGAAGAAGAAATTAACAAGGCATTCTACAAACCTTTCTATGGCTTTTTGGGGGTTTTCCCTGGCTTCTTCCCAGGAATGTACGCTATCTGGAACCTCCTTGTAGCCAAGTGGAATATCCCCTACACAGTCCAGCTAGTGCAGAATGGATTTGTCAAATTCAGATTCAACAGCCCAGAGGATAGAGATACAATCATGAAGGGTCCTGAGCATTACCTTAGCGGCAAGAAATTATTCATTATGGAGGTAGCTGAAACAAGGAAGTATGACATGAAAACCCAAGCTATTAAGCCAATTTGGATACGAATGGAGAATCTGCCCAAGCTCTATTGGCATAAAAAAGTGTTGGAAAATATAGCAACCTCCATAGGAGAACCGATCCTAATGGACAATGGCACCCTGGACTTAAGAGGTTACTATACTCGCCTCTTAGTCTGGGTGGATACCTCAGCAAAACTGAAAGAAAAGGTCACTTTCCGAGCACCAAATGGCCATGTGCACACACAGAAAATTATATATGATTACTGTCGACCCTGGTGCCCGAATTGCGGTGAAAACAACCACCTAATGGAAGGTTGTGAACAATACTGGACAAATAAAGAAGAGGACATGAAGGCTGGGGGGGCTCAATACCAAGCAGGATCAGGTTCAGAAAATGCATGAACAAGCTCTGGGTGATGCCTCAAGCTCTGATTCAGTCCAATGCGAGAACACAAATGGGGAGACACCTGAAAGAGCAGAGGGTTCAAACCAATAAATGGTACAGGTGAGTCAGATGATACACCACAGTCTAGTTCAATAACCTACTTTCGATGGACAGTATACAGATGTGATAAGCAGTACCGAACCAATGGAAGTGAGAATTCAGATCAAGGGGGAGCAACAGAAAGACCAGGGGCAGGAAAATATCAGGAATAATCAATGAGGCCGTCGAACTGACCGCAGACCCGATACTAGGAAAATTCAGCGCCGCGCTTAATCTGCCCGTCCTGCACACAACAAAAGCCCTACCCCGCAACTTCAAGAAGTAGGGGAAACACCAGCATTCAGAGATAATGATCATCCTATCCCCGGATCAGGAACCCTACCTAAGCAAATGATCCACCCAGAGGCGAGATGCTCCAAAGCCCCGAGAGTTAACAGAAGCAAGAGTAGGCCCGCACCTAAATCAGGGGCTACTACCAGGGCTCGAAGTAAGCCACATCCGCGTATGCTAGCCACCACGAGCATCATCCAAAAGCCTTTCCAGCGCCTTCTCAGAGCCACCATGAGCAACTCGAACAATTCTACCAGCACACCTGACGAGGGCGGCGGTCTGCAGCCAAAAGGGACCTCGGTCTCTCAATGAACACAACATCAATGAATGTTAGGGGCTTATCAGCCCCTCTTAGATGGAGATGGGTCAAAGGAATCATCTCCGAGAATGATGTAGGCCTCTGTGGTCTGCTGGAAACAAAAATGGAAGAGAAAGCATTACGTATTTATTTTGAAAAGCTTCAAGGGATGGAAACACACACAATTTTGACTTGTGGAGGAACTCAAGAATTTTGATCATATGGAATCCGAGAAAGTATGTGGTTCAGGTCCTCGGGGAAGATGCCGCAATGCATACACCTAAAGGTCCACAACCAATTAACTGGCGTGGAATTTCTATGTACTTTTGTTTATGGACATAGTGAAAGTAGAGCATCACGACAACCGTTGTGGGCGGAGCTCAAATCATTGGGAGAAAATTTGACCACACCATGGATGGTCCTAGGAGACTTCAATGTCATCTTAAGTATCAATGATCACCATGGAGCAACAGTCCCAAGCCTGTATCCTATGAGGGAATTTCAAGATACCTGTACAAAATGCGGACTAAGAGATGCACCCTCTATAGGATAGCATCTGACCTAGCACAACGGAGACTGGAAGACTTGGAGGAAACTAGAAAGAGTTTTATTGAATCATGCCTGGGATGCAAACACTTGCCGAACAACCTTTCTGCCGATGTCTGCCCAATCAGACCATTGCCCAATGATCATTAACATAGTGCAGGAAATTGAAGGAAAACAAAGGCCTTTCAGAGTGCAAAATATGTGGCTAAATCACCCGAACTGCAAGCAGGTTGTACAAGACTTCTGGGAGCCACAGGTTACAGGCACAAAGCGGTACTCAGTGTGCAGAAAACTATTAAGGCTCAAACAACCGTTGAAGGAATTAGGAAATAGGGAGCTCAGCCACATATCAGAAAAGGAGAAAAAAGCAGATAAAGAATATAGCCACGCCTTGAAAAATCTAGACCCACTCAATACCTCGTTCCAATGCATAGAAGAACTGCAAAACTTGAAGAATAGGGCAATATACTATTACCTGTCGGAATCAGCCTTCCTCTCCCAGAAAGGAAAAATTAATCACATAGCAATGACAAATAAGGGTTCAACCTACTTCCATCAGATGATTTCGAAAAAGAATGGGGGAGCCATCCCGGCCATCCTAGACGAAGAGAACCGCATTGTTACCTCCAACATCAGAAAAGGTGACCTTTTTGCGAACTTCTACAGAGGTCTATTTGGCACTGCTCGGGAAAGAATTCCGATCGACCAGGAGGTGGTCAACTCGGGCCCAACAATCACAGACATGGACATGGCCTATCTGAATTAGGATATTGTGACCAATGACATTAAACTTGTACTCTTTGCAATGAATGACGACAAGGCACCAGGCCCAGATGGATACACAACAGGTTTCTTCAAGAAACAATGGGACACTGTAGGATCGGAAATTACAGCTGCTGTACTGGAATTCTTTGACACAGGTCACATACTCATGCAGCTAAATCACACCTCAGTTGCACTTATCCCGAAAAAAGAAGGCAACCTCAAGGTTGGAGCTTTAGGCCCATCACCTGCTGCAATGTGATCTACAAAACTATCACCAAAATCATTTCAAATAGGTTGGAGTGCATATTACCCACTATAATTGACCCATGCCAGGGGGCCTTTGTTAAGAGAAGGAATATAACAGATAACATCTTGCTGGCACAAGAGCTTATCCGCGGGTATGAGAGAGCCAGAAACTCGCCAAGATGTATGATCATGGTGGATCTGCAAAAGGCATTTGACACAGTATCTTGGCAATTCCTGGAAGAAGTGCTACTTGGACTGGGCTTTCCAGAGAAGCTAACAGAAAACATTATGGCCTGCGTCACAACTCTCTCTTACTCGATTGCGGTAAACGGAAAATTATGCAATTATTTCAAAGGACAGAGGGGCATACGCCAGGGTGACCCTCTATCTCCCCTATTGTTAGTGATCAGTATGGAATACTTCTCCAGGCTCTTAAAAAGGAATTCTCGCTCCATCCAGTTCACTTTCCATCCCAGATGCGAGGGGCTCAAAATCACACATCTAGCATTTACAGGCAATCTCATGCTCTTTGCACAGGCTAACACAGACTCAGTTCATATTCTTATGAACTCCCTGAATGACTTCGAACATCTGGCCTGGCAATCAATGCAGTAAAATCCAAATTCTTTGGCGTGGGTTTAAAGGAGGACCTCAGTTTTACTGGCATCCCATAGGAAACTTTCCCAGTAAGATACCTGGAAATTCCACTTGATTCAAATAAACTCAAGGTCTCTCAATTTGGAACACTGCTCGAAAAATTCAACTCGGAGATTTTGAAGTGGAAAGGCCACACATTGTCCTATGCTGGGAAGCTTGAACCTGTCAAGTCAATTGTAGGTGGAATCGCAGGCTTCTGGATACAGAATTTTAATATACAGTCCGCTGTCATGGATGTACTGGAACAAAAATGCAAACGGTTTTTAAGGGGAGGGAAGCATAAAAGTAAGGTGTTCTGGAAGAGACTCTGTACCCCAAAATTAATTGGTGGGCTAGGCCTCAAAGACTTCTCCACGTGAAACCGAGCCTTGATGACATTCAAACTATGGGACATCTATACAAAGAACGACAAGTTATGGGTCAGATGGGTACATTCCTTTTACCTGCAAGACGCCGGTCTCTGGGAAATTAACCCGAGGATTCAAAATGGTAGACTGAGGGAGAGGTATTCCAGCTACTTCGGAGACTTGTGTACTTTGCGGAACGATCTGCTAAACACATTCGGAGGGAACCACACGGAGATGAGGAACTGCCTTGCCACTTGGGCAGCATCGGGTAAGTTTACCAGGATGGCCTACAACTTCATGCACCAGCAAAAGTATCTATCACTGTACCCACAGTAGGACAGATTGAGGCAGAGACTTTTCAACACCATCTGGAGGGGCACCATTCCACCCAAATTTGCATTTATCACATGGCTTGCAACCATAGAGAGATTACACACCAAAGACAAACACCAGGATAAAGAGGATGGAATCACAAATAGGATCTGTTCCCTATGCCATCTGGAAGTGGAGACCAATGACCACCTATTCTTCACATGCGAATTCTCCAAAGTAATTTGGGGATGGATAAGAAATTGGATAGGACTAAGGCGGGTAACAACATCAATAGCAAGCTTGGAAGTGTGGATGAAGACACAAGTCAGGGGTTCAAAAGTCAGGAAAACAATGGGACCTCTCGCACTGTCAGCTACAGTTTACCATATCTGGAAGGAACGGAACACTGTGGTTTTTTATGGCATCCAATCAAATTCGGCCAAACTGTGCAAGCTTATCACCAAGGACTATTACATGATCTTAAACCGCCCCTTCCCTGATGAGCATCTATACTAATCTGTGCATCTTCACTTCCAAGGAGTTTTGCAACCTGTACGCAAGAGGATTCTGCATATTGTCATCGAAGGGTTTCTGCTCCTTCATGTCTGAGAGGTCACACCTTCACCTTCATCTTGAAGCAATTCAACATCTCCCCATTAGGAGGCCCTGCATCTCGGTCTCGAAGGGGTTCGGCACCGGGCACCCTGGCATCTTGGCAACAAGACATCGAATGGATTATGCATCTTCATCTCAGAGAGGTCATATACTTTGTGCATCTCGGCCTCGAAGGGATCGGCATTTTATTCTTGCAGGGGCTCTGCATCTTAGCCCTCACGGAAGCTGCACTTCGGCAACTGAAGAGCACCACTCAGGTGACATTTTTGTAGGTAATATCTGCAGGTAATACTTTGCTCACTGGTGGTGAAGTGGTCCAACATCAGCAGAATGTGTAGAGGGTGGGTTAATTAGCATACACAAAATTAATTCATCCACTGCCAGTTATTACTTCATTTTGACGGATGCGCGATTTCCTCGCGGTGCACTTTACAGTGCAAATATGGCAGTAAGCTGTCCACTTTCTTCAAGTGGAAAGGACAGTTACATAACCGTCACGCGATGCGTGCACGGCCAAGTCATGCCTGATCTCCTCATCACCCAGAGATCGTCTCCTTTTGAAGGCCAAAAACTCCTTCAAAACTGTATATGTGTATATGGTAGAACCAGTTTACAAGGCCTCCCTCCAAGATAACAAACCACTTCATATTTTTGGCAGAAGTGGGATGGAGGCCGTCTAATTTTGAAGGCCAACAACACCCTCAAATTTGTATAGGTGTATATGGTAGAACCATTCTACAAGCCCTCCCGGAAAATCACTTCATATTTTTGCAGAAGTGAGACGACGAAAAAAGGAAAAAAAACAGCAATCGAGGGGCCATGCCTTGAAGGGGTTCAGTACTCGAAGGGGTCCGGCCTCGAAGGGGATCAATCCTAGAAAGAGGTCCAGCCTGGAAGGGGTCCAATCTACGAAGGGGTCCGATCGCCAATGGGTTAAGCCCTCGAAGGGTCCGGGGCATCGAAGGGTTTCAGTCCTCGAAGCGGGGCTGCCCTCGAAGGGGTTATACCCTCGAAGGGGTCCAACGCTCGAAGGGGCTCTGTCCTCGAAGGGGTTATACCCTCGAAGGGGCTCTGCCCTCGAAGGTGCTCTGCCCTCGAAGAGGATCTGCCCTCGAAGGGGTTATACCCTCGAAGGGGCTATGCCCTCGAAGGGGTTATGCCCTTTGGAAGGGCCTTGCCCTCGAAGAGGTTATACCATTGAAGGGGCTTTGCCCTCGAAGGGGTTATACCCTCGAAGGGGCACTTCCCTCGAAGGGGTTATACCCTCGAAGGGGCACTGCCCTCGAAGGGGTTGCACCATCAAATGGGCTCTGCCCTCGAAGGGGTTATACCCTCGAAGGGGTTATACCCTCGAAGGGGCTATACCCTCGAAGGAGCTCTGCCCTCGAAGGAGTTATACCCTCATAGGGGCTTTTCCCTTGAAGGGGTTGTATCCTAGAATGGGCTTTGCCCTCGAAGGGATTATATCCTCGAAGGGCCTCTGCCCTCGAAGGGGCTATACCCTCAAAGGGGCACTTCCCTCGAAGGGGCTCTGCCCTAGAAGGAGCAAACAAAACCTTGAAGGGATTTAGGGTGCAGCAGGTATTCGAGTGCTCGAGGGGTGGATGTTGAACCCCTTGAGTGCTGGAGGTATTCGAGTACTTGAATGGTGGTTAAGAGCGGAGGTCCAACGAATCATAGATTACCCTCGAGGCGGTCCCAATGGCCTCGATGGGTTGTTTGTTCTCGAGGGGTGGTTCATGTTTTCCATCGAGGGGTGGCTTGCTTTCGAGTGCTCCAGGAGGACAGCAGGTACTTGAGCGCTCGAGGGGTGGATGTTTAACCCCTCGAGTGCTGGAGGCATTCGAGTGCTCGAATGGTGGTTCGAGGTTAGCGTGTTCGAGGGAAAAAAAGCAAAACAAAAAAAACCAAAAAATTCCTTATATGGATTTGGCAGTGAGTTTCAGTCTTCCCCTTTGGGCTGAAATTGTATTCGCTGGGAGTGCAACCTTTCATCATTGGGTTGCATAACCATATGCATTGGGATGTGGATTAATTAATTAGCGTACATGAAATTAATTAATCCATTGCTAGTCTTGATACTTGGATTTGACGGATCACGCGCTCTACGCTTGTGCTACACTTTGTGTTAAATCAGCATACAGCTGTCCATTTGCTTAAAATGGAGATGGCGGTTATAGAACCGCCAGGTTTGACACACGCCGTACAAGCTGTGTCCAATCTTTCATCACTAGGAGGGCTATTTTCAGGGGACTCACAAGGGTCATTGGCACTGCCTACAGACACCCTTCCCCTCAAAAAATGCCCCGGCTCACAACACAGGAAAGTTGAAGGCCAACAACACTCATCTTTCTTCATCTTAGGGGTGTATATGGTAGAAGCCGTTCCACCTTTGGCGGGCCTGGCTTCATTCAGATTACGCATCACCAGCACATCATGGCGATCATTCAAGACCCAAGTCCATGGTACCCGGCTACACTTCATGACTAGCACTGGCTGCTCCTTCACCAGCACCTCCTCCTCAAGACCCGAGACCCAAGTCTCGACTGTGAGGAAGAGACCATTTGAAGAGCCAGTACACATTTCTGGTTGCTGTGTATAGGTCCAGATTTAAGTTTCACTCTAGACTTGCATTTACCTCCCTAGGTTTAGCACCATCTAGCTTAGGGTTAGCATTGAGGGGGGGGGGTGTGTCCATTGGACACCCCTTCCCCTCCCATTCCCCGGGCATATCAGTTCTCCCTAGGCTTTTCACCATTTAGCGTAGGATTTGCATATCAGTTCTCCCTACTCTTCTCACCACTTAGCGTAGGGTTAGCATCACTTTTGTATTAGATGGGGTCTCCTGTAACTTTAGGGGGCTCCGTCAGATGTTCTATCATTTATACTATTTACCATATTACCCTCTCGAGTAGGTACCTCTCGAATATGTCCAATGGAACCCCTTCCTTCAAGGGCCGAGACCTCGAACCCTTCGAGGACTGAATACTCCATCCCTTCGAGGGCCTAGAAGTCGACCTCTTCGAGGATATGAGCTCCATCCCTTAGGGGGCCAAGACCTCGACCCCTTCAAGGACAGAAGCTCCATCCCTTCGAGGGCCGACACGTCGACCCCATCTCCACCTGAAACATAACCTCTCCAATGGGTTCCTCTCGAATACGTACATTTTGAATGGATCGAATTGAACCCCCCACCTCAAACATAACCTCTCGAATGGGTACCCGTCGGCCGAGAACTCAACCCCTTCGAGGGCCAAGAAGTCGACCCCCTCGAGGACAGAAGACTCCCTCCCTTCGAGGTCCAAGAACTCATCCCCTTCAAGAATCCCCATCTACCCCTTCGAGGATCCCACATCTACCCTTCTGTCTTCGACCTATTGAGCCTTTGGCACACACACGCTAAGTATCCATCAGTTGAATCCTCAATGTCTCGAACACCTCCCCCTGAAACTTAACCTCTCGAGTAGGTACCTCTCGAATATGTCCAATGGAACCCCTCCCTTCAAGGGTCGAGACCTCAACCCCTTCGAGGATAGTAGACTCCATCCTTCGAGGGCCTAGAAGTTGACCCCTTCGAGGAAAGAGGGCTCCATCCCATCGAGGGCCGAGACCTCGACCCCTTCGAGGACAGAAGCTCCATCCTTGCGAGGCCGAGAAACACCCCTTAGAGGGCAGAAAATTCCATCCCTTCGAGGGCCGAGAACTCCACCCCCTCGAGGACAGAAGACTCCATCCCTTCGAAGGTCAAGAACTCAACTCCTTCTAGGACAGAAGACTCCATCCCTTTGAGGACCTAGAACTCGACCCCTTCGAGGACAGAAAATTCCATCCCTTCGAAGGCCGAGAACTCAACCCCTTCGAGGATCCCCCATCTACCCCTCGAGTCTTCCACCTGTCGAGCCATTGGCACACAGACGCTAAGTATGCATCACTCGAATCCTCAATGTCTCGAACCCCTCCACCTGAAACTTAACCTCTCGAATAGGTACCTCTCCAATCGACACGTCTCGAATAGGTACCTCTTGAACATGTCCAATGGAACCTCTCTCTTAGAGGACATAAAACTCCATCTCTTTAATGGCCAAGGACTCAACCCTTTCGAGGAAAGAAGACTCCATCCCTTCGAGGGCCAAGAACTCGACCCCTTTGAGGATAGAAGACTCCATCCCATCGAGGGCTGAGAACCACCCCTTCGAGGACAGAAGGCTCCATCCCTTCAAGGGCCTAGAACTCGACCCATTCGAGGACAGAAGATTCCATCCCATCGAGGCCCGAGAACGCAACCCCTTTGAGGAATGAAAACTCCATCCCTGCGAGGGCCTGGAACTCGACCCCCTCGAGGACTGAAGACTCCATCACATCAAAGGCCAAGAACTCAACCCCTTCAAGGATCCCCATCTACCCCAGGATTCCCCATCTACCCCTCGAGCCTTCCACCTATCGAGCCATTGGCACACGCACGCTAAGTATCCATCACTGGAATCCTCAATGTCTCGAACCCCTCCACCTGAAACTTAACCTCTCGAGTAGGAACCTCTCGAACATGTCCAATGGAACCCCTCCCTTCGAGGACAGAAGACTCCATCATTTTGAGGTCCGAGACCTCGACCACTTTGAGGACAAAAGACTCCATCCCTTCGAGGGCTAAGACCTCGACCCCTTTGAGGACAGAAGACTCCATCCCTTCGAGGGCCGAGAGCTCGACCCTCTTGAGGATAGAAAGCTCCATCCCTTCGAGGGCCGAGAACTCAACCCCTTCGAGGATCCCCATCTACCCCTTCGAGGATCCCCATCTACCCCTTCGAGGATCCCCCATCTACCCCTCGAGTCTTCCACCTGTCGAGCCTTTGGCACATGCACGGTAAGTATCCATCACTCGAATCCTGAATGTCTCGAACCTCTCGAATCAGTATGTCTCGAATAGTTACCTCTCGAGTGGATCGAATGGAACCCCTCAATCTCATGCATCACCTCTTGAATGGATACCTCTCGAACATGTCCATTGGAACCCCTCCCTTCGAGGCCAGAAGACTCCATCCCTTCGAGGTTCGAGACTTCGACCCCTTCGAGAACAAAAGACTCTATCCATTCGAGAACAGAAGACTCCATCCCTTCAAGGGCCGAGACCTCAACCCCTTCGAGGACAGAAGACTCCATCCCTTCAAGGGCCGAGAGCTCGACCCCCTTGAGGACAGAAGGCTCCATCCCTTCGAGGGCCGATAACTCAACCCCTTCGAGGATCCCTATCTACCCCTTCAAGGATCCCCCATCTACCCATCGAGTCTTCTACTCGTCGAGCCTTTGGCACACGCATGCTAAGTATCCATCACTCGAAGCCTCAATGTCTCGAACCCCTCCACCTGAAACTTAACCTCTCGAGTAGGAACCTCTCGAACATGTCTAATGGAACCCCTCCCTTCGAGGACAGAAGACTCCATCCTTTTGAGGGCCGAGACCTCGACCACTTTGAGGACAGAAGACTCCATCCCTTCGAGGGCTAAGACCTCGACTCCTTCGAGGACAAAAGACTCTATCCCTTCGAGGGCTGAGAGCTCGACCCTCTTGAGGACAGAAGGCTCCATCCCTTCGAGGGCCGAGAACTCAACCCCTTCGAGGATCCCCCATCTACCCCTCGAGTCTTCCACCTGTCGAGCCTTTGGCACATGCACGGTAAGTATCCATCACTCGAATCCTGAATGTCTCAAACCTCTCGAATCGGTATGTCTCGAATAGTTACCTCTCGAGTGGATCGAATGGAACCCCTCCATCTCATTCATCACCTCTTGAATGGATACCTCTTGAACATGTCCATTGGAACCCCTCCCTTCGAGGCCAGAAGACTCCATCCCTTCGAGGTTCGAGACTTCGACCCCTTCGAGAACAAAAGACTCCATCCATTCGAGAACAGAAGACTCCATCCTTTCGAGGGCCGAGACCTCAACCCCTTTGAGGACAGAAGACTCCATCCCTTCAAGGGCCGAGAGCTCGACCCCCTTGAGGACAGAAGGCTCCATCCCTTCGAGGGCCGATAACTCAACCCCTTCGACGATCCCTATCTACCCTTTCAAGGATCCCCCATCTACCCATCGAGTCTTCCACTCGTCGAGCCTTTGGCACACGCATGCTAAGTATCCATCACTCGAAGCCTCAATGTCTCGAACCTCTCGAATGGGTACCTCTCGAATAGGTACCTCTCGAGTGGATCGAATGGAACCCCTCCACCTCATGCATCACCTCTTGAATGGGTACCTCTCGAACATATCCATTGGAACCCCTCCCTTCAAGGCCAGAAGACTCCATCCCTTTGAGGTCCGAGACTTCGACCCCTTCGAGAACAGAAGGCTCTATCCCTTTGAGGTCTGAGACTTTGACCCCTTCGAGAACAAAAGAATCCATCCCTTCGAGAACTGAAGACTCCATCCCTTCGAGGGCCGATACCTGGACGCCCTTCGAGGATAGAATCCACCATCCCTTCGAGGGCCGAGACCTCGACCCCCTCGAGGACAGTAGATTCCATCCCTTCGAGGGCTGATAGCTCAACCCCTTCGAGGATAGAAGATTCCATCCCTTCGATGCCGAGAACCCAACCCCCCAAGGATAGAAGAATCCATCCCTTCGAGGGCCGAGACTTCGACCCCCTCGAGGATAGAAGACTCCATCACTTCGAGGGCCGAGAACTCAACCCCTTCGAGGACGGAAGACTCCAGCCCTTCGAGGATAGAAAGTTCCATCCCTTGGAGGGCCGAGACGTCGACCCCTACGTTAAGTATCCATCACTCAAATTCTCAATGTCTCGAACCCCTCTACCTGAAACTTAACCTCTCGGGTAGGTACCTCTCGAACATGTCCAATGGAACTCCTCCCTTCGAAGGCCGAGACCTTGACCCCTTCATGGACAGAAGATTCCATCCCATCGAGGGCCTAGAATTGGACCCCTTCGAGGACAAAAGCTTCATCCCTTCGGGGGCTGAGACTTTGACCCCTTCGAGGGCAGAAGCTCCATCCCTTTGAGGGCCGACACCTCAACCCCATCATCACCTAAAACTTAACCTCTCGAATGGGTTCCTTTCGAATTGGTACGTCTTGAATAGGTATATTTCGAATGGATTGAATGGAACCCCTCCACCTTAAACATAACCTCTCGAATGGGAACCTCTCGACTGAGAACTCAACCCCTCCACCTTAAACATAACCTCTCGAATGGGAACCTCTCGACTGAGAACTCAACCCCTCCACCTTAAACATAACCTCTCGAATGGGAACCTCTCGACTGAGAACTCAACCCCTCCGAGGACAGAAGGCTCCAGCCCTTCGAGGGCCGAGAGCTCGACACCTTCGAGGGCTGACAACTTAACCCCTTCGAGGATCCCCCATCTACCCCTCGATTCTTCGACCTGTCGAGCCATTGGCACACACATGCTAAGTATCCATCACTCAAATCATCAATGTCTCGAACCCCTCCACCTGAAACTTAACCTCTCGAGTAGGTACCTCTCGAACATGTCCAATGGAACTCCTCCCTTCAAGGGCCGAGACTTCGTGGACAGAAGACTCCATCCTTAACTTTACCTCTCCGAGGATAGAAGCTCCATCCCTTTAGAGGCCTAGACTTCGACCCCTTCGAGGACAGAAGCTCCATCCCTTCGAGGGCCGACACCTCGAATGGGAACCTCTTGGCCGAAAACTCAACCCCTTCGAGGACAGAAGGCTCCAGCCCTTTGAGGACCGAGAGCTCGACCCCTTCAAGGATTGGAGACTCCATCCTTTTGAGGGTCGAGAACTCAACCCTTTTGAGGATCCACATCTACCCCTTCGAAGATCCCCCATCTATCCCTTGAGTCTTCCACCCGTTGAGCCTTTGGCACACGCACACTGAGTATCCATCACTCAAATCCTCAATGTCTCTAACCCCTCCACCTGAATCTTAACCTCTCGAGTAGGTACCTCTCAAACATGTCCAATGGAACCCATCCATTCGAGGGCCAAGACCTCGACCCCTTCGAGGACTATTGACTCCAGCCCTTCGAGGGCCTAGAAGTTGACTCCTTCGAGGACAGAAGATTCCATCCCTTCGAGGCCCGAGACCTCGACCCCTTCGAGGATCAAGAACTCAGCCCCTTAGAGGATCCACATCTACCCCTTCGAGGATCCCTCATCTACCCCTCGAGTCTTCCACCAGTCGAGCCTTAAGCACACACAGGCTAAGTATCCATCACTGGAATCCTCAATGTCTCGAACCCCTCCACCTGATAATTAACCTCTCAAGTAGGTACCTCTCGAACATGTTCAATGGAACCCCTCTCTTCGAGGACAGAAGCTCCATCCCTTCGAGGGCCGACACCTCAACCCCATCTCCACCTGAAACTTAACCTCTCGAATGAGTTCCTCTCGAAATGGTACGTCTCGAATAGGTATATTTCAAATGGATCAAATCGAACCCCTTTACCTCAAACATAATCTCTCGAATGGGAACCTCTCGACTGAGAACTCAACCCCTTTGAGGACAGAAGGCGCCAGCCCTTCGAGGGCGGACAACACGACCCTTTCGAGGCCTGACAACTCAACCCCTTCGAGGATCCACATCTACCCCTTCGAGGATCCCCCTTCTACCCCTCGAGTCTTCGACCTGTCGAACCATTGACACATGCATGCTAAGTATCCATCACTTGAATCCTCAATGTCTCGAACCCCTTCACCTAAAAGTTAACCTCTCGAGTAGGCACCTCTCGAATATGTTCAATGGAACCTCTCCCTTCAAGGGCCGAGACCTCAACCCTTTCGAGGACAGAAGACTTCATCCCTTCGTGGGCCTAGAATGCGACCCCTTCGAGGATAGGAGCTCCATCCCTTCGAGGGCCGAGACCTCGACCTCTTTGAGGACAGAAACTCCATCCCTTCGAGGGCTGACACCTCGACCCCATCTCCACCTGAAACTCAACTTCTTGAATAGGTACTTCTCGAACCCATCCAATGGAACCCCTCCACTTGGAACTCACCTCTTGAATGGGTACCTCTCGAACCCATCCACTCGAAGCCTCCACCTAAAACTTAACCTCTCCAATGAGTTCCTTTCGAATTGGTACATCTCGAATGAGTACCTCTCAAATGGATCGAATGGAACCCCTACACCTCAAACATCACCTTTTGAATGGGTACCTCTCGAACATGTCCGATGGAACCACTCCTTTCGAGGACAATAGACTCCATTCATTCGAGGGTCGAGACCTCGACCTCTTCGACCCTAGAAGACTCCATCCCTTCAATTTCGAGGGCAGAAGACTGCATCCCTTCAAGGGCCAACAAGTCAACCCTTTCGACGACAGAAGACACCATCCCTTCGAGGGCAAGAACCATCCCTTTGAGGATCCCCCATCTACCCCTCGAGTCTTCTACCTATCCAGCCATTGTCACACGCACGCTAAGTATCCATCACTCAAATCTTCAATGTCTTAAATGCCTCCATTTGGAACTTAACCTCTCGAACCCATCGGATGGAACTCCTCCAATTGGAACTTAACCTCTCGAATAGGAACTTCTCAAACCCATGCAATGGAACCCCTCCACTTGGAACTTAACCTCTCGAATCGGTATCTCTTGAACCCATCCAATAGAGCCTCCACTTGAAACTTAACATCTCGAATGGGTTCCTCTCGAATCGGTACGTCTTGAATAGGTACCTCTCGAATGGAACAAATGGAACCCCTTCACCTCAAACATCACCACTCAAATGGGTACCTCTCAAACATGTCCAATGGAACTCCTCTCTTCTAGGATAGAAGACTCCATCCCTTTGAGGGCCGAGACCTCGACCTTTTCAAGGACAGAAGATTCCATCCCTTCGAGGTCCGAGAACTCAACCCCTTCGAGGAAAAAAACTCTATCTCTTCGAGGGCCGAGACCTCGACCCCTTCGAGGACAGAAGACTCCATCCCTTCCAGGGTGAGAACCACCCCTTCGAGAATCCTCCATCTACCCCTCGAGGCTTCCACCTGTCGAGCCATTATCACACGCACGCTAAGTATCTATCGCTCGAATCTTCAATGGCTCGAACCCCTCAAGCTGAAACTTAACCTCTCAAATAGGTACCTCTCAAACCCATCAGATGGAATTCCTCCATCTGGAACTTAACCTCTCGAATAGGCACTACTCAAACCTAACCAATGGAACCCCTCCACTTGGAACTTAACCTCTCAAATTGGTACTTCTCGAATGGTACCTCTCGAATGGTACCTCTCGAATGACACCTCTCAAATGGCACCCCTCGAATGGTACCTCTCGAACCTATCCAATCGAACCTCTGCATCTGAAAGTTCACCTCTCGAATGAATACTTCTCGAATGAATCCAATGGAATTTCTCCATCTGAACCTTCATCTCTGGAATAGGTACCTCCGGAAAGGGTAACTCTCAGTTGGTACTTCTCGAATGACGGTCGTATGAATTGGTACGTCTCGAACCCCTCCACCTGAAAGTTTACATCTCAAATGGAAACCTCTCGAATAGGTACCTCTCGAAACCATTGAATCGAACCCCTCCACCTGAAAGTTCACATCTCGAATGGGTACCTCTCGAAGGGTACCTTCATCTGTTGAAGTTCCACAGGAATTTGTTAAATTTAAATATGACTAGTTTAAAATTTTTATATCTATTATTTTATGACGGTTAAACTTGAAATGTACAATGTTTATGCCAGTTCAACTTTCAGTGTATTATTTCATAGTGGTTAATTTTAAAACGCCGTTGTTGAAAAAACTTGTAAATTCTTTTGAAAAGTATACAACCGAGTAATGTATAATTCTAATAGTGACATAGTAATAACTCCAACATTTCTTAGGCATGCAATGCTAACACATTGAAAATAAATTGTACAACAAAGCTGATAACAAATGAATTGTTGTTGAATTGATCACCACACAGTGCTACAACTTTAATTTATCAGCCTTAGAGGTTACTTGCACCAAAAGATATTTGAAAGATATGAAAAAAAGGAACATCCGCAAAAAAGAAGGTCACTTGATTTGAGAAACGATGCAACAAAAGCTTTCTGTTGGAGTTAGCTTAATATAGGTTTCTTCCATTCTGCCTTTGATAGCTGAAATTCCTCACTTTCAGATTGGGGAAAAAGGTTCTTTTTTTTTCCTTTGGTAAAGGTGGTCTAGAATCAGGAGAGTCTATGATTGAAGGAGCATGCATTATATTTTTATTAGGAAGGAAGGAAATGTAATGATAAGGTAGAAGTGTTATATCAGATTAAATGCAATTGTACCTTGAATAGTAAGTTCTGTTGCAGCAGGTGGATTTTGAATCTCAAAATGTGATTGGTCATTATAGGCAAATGAGGAGTTGAAACCTATTCTTGCAAGCATTGCTTTTCAGAAAAATTAAACACAGTATATCTTGGGGTAAGCTGGCCACACTTTGATTTGGAGATTTGAATTTGGACAACGTAGTCAACATTGCCAATGATAGAATGTCGATCTTCAATGTATTCCTATGATAAAAACTATGTTATGTTTAAACTCAATGTATGTGTTTTCATATGATAAATTAAAAGTCCTGATTCATATGTCAAAACAGAAAGCCCTAACCTGCGTAACTCCATCAATAGCTTCCATTGCTGTCAATCCCAATAATCTCTCAGCAGGTTCACCGAAGAAGGTAGCAGTGATAATACCACTGGCATCGATAAGATATGCTTCAAAGCGACACCTACGCAAATAACACATTCAGAATAAGAATAGGAGTGATCTAGTAACTATGTGATATTTAAACAAATATATATTCTTAAGACATTAACAATATATAATGAAAGGAGTTGGTTGGTTTATAACCTCGGTTGAGCAAGCTGCTTCTCTTGGCATAAATTGCAGGTGAATTCATAATGTAAGGAGGCACTTGTTGAATGAAAACATTTTACGCAAGCCATATAGTAATAATTCTAAGAGATGTCCTTGAAAGATATCTTCACCTCTGAAGTCACCATCTATTTATCAAGAAAATTGTTCAGTTACAAATAACGCCCAAAATAAAGAGGAAACCATGGTACTGGGGAAAAATGGGACATTATTTTTACCTTTTGAGTTGGTAGAATATAACCAACTAAAGTGTAGACAACATCTAAAGTTGTTGGTGGAATGTTCCCCAAGGATTGGTTGAAGCTAGTGATGGTATCTGTGATCTCCCTGTGGTGCTGTTTTGCCCTGCAAATTTAGTATAGCAATAAATGTAATTATTTCTTTGAATATACCTATCATCATATCAAATAAATGGAAAAAATAGTACCATTTCCTCAATTCGAAAGATTGACTGTCAGTGCCATTAATTAAAAGGGATGATCTGTAATGTGTTGGTACTTCTATCCCTGAATAAAGTAAAAGTGAAAATGTTAATAGAACTTATTTGATAATGAAATATAGGTTAGAGAGCGATGACAAATTGGTTTTATAAATATATAAAACCTTGAAAGGAATCAACCTTGAGTCGAAGACAAATTAGTACTGACAGGTCATCCACAATGGCTTGCAATTGTTTGCCTTCATTTTCAATAAATTCTTGCCACATAGTGAAATTCAAAGCTTGTAATCTAAACATGGATAACAAACATTAAGGTAAATTGAAATGTAGAAGATAATTATATGATAATTTTGCAATAGAAACTGCTTTTTCTTACTTCTCATCAACAAGAACAAACTTTTGAATTTTCTTAGACCCACTCGGTGTTTTGACAATGCGAATTGGGAGGAATTGAGCAACAACCCCTATAACATGTGTAATTTTATACCATTAGTAAAGACAAAAAATATGTTCAGATTTAAGGTTAAGAGACGCATTGGGAAATGATTACATATCAGTTCTTCAGGTTTATTGACATGTTCATGGATTCTTTCAAATGGTACATAGGGATGTTGAGTTGAAATGAGATGGCCGGAATCAGGTATTTCTTCAATAACCGTACTTGTGTCGATGATCCACTGCATTGCTAAATCGCCCTTTTTATATCTGGGATCAATTTCTCTTATGTTTGTATTCGATATCTTGTACCTGTTATAAACCTGAATTCTTTGGCTCATGGTTTCATATGCTTTGTTAAACATTATACCTTTCACTTGGGCTCCCTATATCATCAGTAAACCTATCAGTATGAGAAATGATGGTATTATAGACTATTATATAAAAAAAGAGTTGATTACCTTTTCATCAGAAAAAATAATTTTTTGGACTTTTGTAGGACTCTTTTGGCTTTGAAGTACAGAGAATTTTTCATCGACTGTAACGACTCTGATTCAAGGACGATAGTATTGCGTAGTTTATCAATGGATTTTTCTGATGTCATACTTCCTGCATCACATATAATGACATCTCTAAGTGATTCAATATTTCAGTAAAGATTTGAAGTATGGAAATTTAGAGTATAATACTTGTATAGTTGCATTTACTTTTCAGATTCGATACTTGTGGAATATTTACGTTGCTAGTATAATTATATGTTATTAGAAATCAACAAAGGAGAACATCATTAGCATAATGTTTTGAAATTGTGTAATAACATTAAAAAATTGGAAACAAATAAGGAAAGGAGATTAAAAGAAGTTACCAGGATGCTATGTTTAGAGCAGATTCTGAGTCTTTTTCTTCTTCTTTTGTTGTTACCTGAGATGAGAAGATGATGATGATGATGATGACGAAGGTAGGGAAGAAAGGTAAATATATGTATGCTAATGTATTATAAATAAATATATAATAATATTTTGAAATATATATATATACATATATATATATATCCTTATATTATTACTATTATATTATAAAATATAATAACAAAATAAGGAGATAAGAAGGAAGACCATATGAAATTGTGCAAATGATGAGGAGAAGGTGGAGCAGAAGTATAATGTATCCGACAAAACACTTTGGTGAATGATGAAGAAACAATTTTAAGAGAAGGTTGAGCATCAATAGAGTTTACTTATATATATATATATATAAAGTAAAATATAATAATATGATAAGGAGATAAGAGGGAAGAGTATAAGAAATGGTGAAAATGATGAGAAGAAGGTGGAAGAGTACTACGCTGTATTCGAAGAAAGATTCTTATAATAATAAGACAAGAAGATAAGAAGGAAGAGTATAGGAAATTGTGCTAATGATGAGGAGAAGGTAGAATAATAGTACACTGCACCCGAGAAAAGATTCTGGTGAACAAACAGTTTTAAGACAAGGAGGAAAAGTAATAGGTTGTACTTATGTATATATATAAAATAAAAATATATAAAATAAGAAGATAAGAAGGAGGAGTATAGGAAACTGTGCAAATGATGAGGAGAAGCTGGAACACGACAACACGGTATCCGATGAAACATTCCGGTCAACAACCAGTTTTAAGAGATGGTGGAGCAGTAATATACTGTACCTGATTGGACTGATGTGTTGACTCAAACGTTGCTAACGTCTTTGACCGACTCCAGTCAAATCCTCTCCAGAAGAGGTGAAGCTTCCATTGGAGGTTTGATAGGTGAGGTTCGAAAAGTGAAGGCTGCATTGGAAGTTGTAGAGGTGAAAATTCCATTGGAGGTTCGAGCAGTGGAGATTGGAGTGTTACACCTGAAACATCAATTCTCGAATGAATATCTCTCGAACCTCTCCATTGAAGAGAGAGAGAGTTCATTTGGAATTAACTTCTCGAATAAGTCCCTCTCGAACCTCTCAACTGGAACCTTTCCACTTAAACCCTCTCCAGCTTAATCCTCACCTCTCGAATCATTACCTGGTGAACCCCTTGAGTGGAACCCCTGTAATGTAACCTTCAGCACTTGAATGTTCAGTTCTTGAACCAGTACCTCTCTAACTTTTCCAATTTAATCAGTCCAGCTTATTCTTCACCCCTCGAATCAGTATCACTCAAATCCCCCACTGCAAACTCATCACCTGAACATTCACCTCTCTAATCATTAGCTCTCGAAATCTTATAATGGAACCTCGGGGCTTGAACTCTCTGCATTTGAATGCTCACTTCTAGAATTAGTACCTCAGGAATGAAATCTCAACTTTTGAAATTCCACTAGAACTTTGGCCGCTTCAACTGTAATGAAATGTTTACTACTCAGACCTTCCATTCGAACTGTCTAGGCTCAAAACTTAACTTTGGAACCTTCCTTTCAAACACTCTTGAGTCGAACCTTGACACTCAAACCTTCCACTCGAACCATTTTCACTCAAACCTCTCCACTCCAATGAAAAACCTGATTTGACTGGTATGTTTACTCAAGTGTTGCTGACATATTTGACCTGCTCCAGTAGAACCCTCTCCGCTGGAGGTGAAAGAATTTGAATATTGTATTACTACAATTGATTATCTGAAGAACTATTTAACACATACCTTTAATATAAGTCCAATGAGATATATATAACTAGATCATCATTGCATTATATTGAACAATAGTCTCTGAATTTGAAATCTGCACATCAACATTAACCACACAGATGCAAGATGTATAAATAATTTAAACCTGAAGGATGTTCCTAAAGGCATCTATAGAAAATGAAATAAGGAAGTACTTGCAAGTTCAAAAATCAGGGAGCTCCAAAAAATCTACCAAATCCAAAAGAAGAAGACAAAATGAACTCGTATATTGTAAAATATGCAACAGAAAAGGCAAAATGTTGCAGATCCAAAACGGGGAGCACAAGATTAGCAAAAATAGAATAACTACTGCTCTTCAAAAATTCTCATTGTAACTATATTTTTAGTTTTATTATTTAGTCGTGCGCCCTCAAATGTAGAAGGTATCAAAAGAACCTTGACAGATTCAAAGGTTTTTAATCGGGATAAAACAACATACAATTGACCATGGGAAAAGACGGGCTGTTCTAAATATAGTCCAACAAAATCTAATGTCTGGCCTTAGGACTTATTGATTGTCATAGCAAAACAGAGTCTCACTGGGAATTGAAATCTTTTAAATGGGATGGAGGTCTCACTACTTTTGTCACAAATGATTGGTATTCTAGGAATAAAGACTTGTTTGCCCTTATAAAGCCCAAAAGCTATCTCAGCCCTAATGGTTGATTGACACAACTCACGACAAATTAATCGAGTTCCGTTACACAGTCCCTCGGTTGGATTTAAACTACGTATGAGCATGATAGGACAATTTGGTTTTAACACTAATTTGTGGGGTGGGAGACCTTTTAGATGAAGTGTATTAAGAAAATCCTTATGATCACTCTGATTGTTTTCACCAAAAGTTCTATCTGTACTAATATATAATCTCGGGGTGCCAGGAAAAGCATCAATCAAAAAGTTATTTATGCTGTCAATAGTAGCATTTGTTGCAGCCAAAACACACCTTCCTATCACATCAATTGGATTTACTGCATATGCAGCTAAATCTGTGAACACACATTGAATCAACCTGTAAACAATTCAAATATTGTCAATGTCTCCATTAATAATCTATTCATTATGTAGAAGACTTGTGCAAAAAGGATAAAAATGTCTTACTTTTGGATGGATATTTCTTTCTCAATATACGGGATAACAATGTGAGCTGGCAATTCGATCTCCTCATTGTAGTCAATATGCTCTGTCCCTTCACCTATACGTAATAAAAAAGAGCAAAATTGAGGATCATTTAAGTCCCTCATGTTTTGTTGAACATGGAACTTTTCCAATTTTGGCCATAAATGAGAATATACTATGGATGCTTGAACTGTTCCATCTCTTGATGCATCTGGTATAACAGGTAAAGTTTGCCTAAAATCTCAACCTAAAAGAACAACCTTACCACCAAATGGAGTATCGGTATCCATGAGATCTTTTAGTAACATATCCAAAGCTTCTAACGATTGACGCTTTGCCATTGTGGCCTCATCCCAAACAATCAACTTAGCTTATATATTAACTTTGCTAAACCACACTGCTTGCTCAATTGACAAACTTCGGTGTCAGAACAATCAAATGGAGGCTTGAAATGGGAATGTGCAGTCCTTTCTCCAGGCAACACATAGGCAGCTACTCCAGAAGATGCAACAGCCAGTGCAATATGACCTTCAGACTGCAATGTCGCAAGCAAAGCTCTATACAAAAAAGTTTTTCCTGTACCACCAGGCCCGTCAATAGAGAAAGATTTTCCACGGTTGGCCATAACACTTTGCATGATTCGATCATATACCAGGCTTTGTTCAATATTTAATAGACCGAGCAGTAGTAATTCTTCATCATAAATTTGAATACTCCACTCACCGACTATGTCACGTGTTAAAACCTCATGAGCTGATACACCAGCAATACTATCCATCAAACCATAATGTTTAATGTCCCTACCAATTTCAAACAAAAATCCTTTTATAATATTCAAAACCTTTGTATTTATAAAGGCTTCAGTGAGATGGGGTTGTGTTGATGATTTTTTCAGGAAATCTGAACATAGTTCATCTCTGAACTTGAGCCATAATTCCTTCGGATCATGTGGCGAGAAAAATACCAGCAGAATAGCAAATAAAGATCTCAAAGTTAATGGCATCTCGAATGAACAAGCTTCCTGTCGGGCATCTTTAATATAAGTATCTGAAGTCAACAAACCATATGCAATTGCGGCTTCTCTATAAGTATTGTATTGACTTCCTTGCACACCCTTCAAGTTTTCAAATGATGTTGGTGATCTAACATAAGATAGAAGAAGCCTTAAGTAATAGCGTTCACCTTCTGTGAGACTCACTGCAACCAGCCTACCGATAACATTCCTGGATTTTCTCTTCGCCCAAGTCTTGTTTGATGTTGACCACAAAAAGTAATCTGGAAATTATTTATATAAAAGCTTCAGTTCTTTTGCATTGGGGTCACATGCATTCATTTTAAAGAAAGATGTAAGCATAGTTTTACTAAGAAACTCATTTGCAGTAATCGACTCAAGAGCGGCATTCTTGTGAAATGTAATATATTGCTGACCTGGTAAGTGGACTTGAAGAGAGTAAACAACATGCTGCATATGGTTTAACTTAAAACCATATATTCTCCAAGTTGCTTCAGATGGGCCAATCCAATGGCCATCTTGATACAATTTGATTTCATCAATAATTGTATCCTGTCCACCACCTGCAATGCAAAGCCAATTCGGTCACTGCCCTTGAAGATATACTTGTGAACATACTTGATGAGCCGAATAGTTAAGCAAATCTCCACATTTATATGACACTCATATGTTGCGGATAAGTATTTATTATGGCCAACAACCCAGTTATTTCCCAGAGCATGTTTTTTTATGGTAACTGTTCTACCATCGTCTCTCCTTCTATATAATGGATAACCATCCTCTGCATGACACGTTGACTGTGTAAATGGTATAGGGAATCCAAATTTACACTTACCATTCCTCATGCAGGGGCTTTTAAGATTCAATCTACCACATGGTCCATGCATAATATTTTTGCTGACAATACCAAAAAGATATGATTCCTTGTCTAGATCCGGCAACTCGACAGAAAAATTTTTATCATAAGCATCCGGTACCAAAGGTTTACAACTAGGTTTTAGAATAATTAACATATGGAAGTAGGGCAGACCTCTTTTTTTATACTCAATAACGTACACCAAAGATTGCACAATACCAAAAATATCCTTATGAATAATGTCATCCTTCAGCTCATAAACTTTAGCGCGAAAAATTCTTGCAAGTAAATCTGGCCTATCATTTACAGTTTCACCAAAAATGAAGGTTTTCTTGAATTTCTGCCCAATAGGGATTACAAGTGATGGTCAGAAATATATCAGGCTTACCAAATTTCTGAACGATAGCCATGGCATCAAGATACCTACGACGCATATCTCTAGGACCACCTATAAATAAAGCTGGAAGTACCACCCAATGATCAAGTGCAGATCCCTCTGCTAAACCAGCATTCATACCATCCATAAGACCCTGCGCCATTTCAGTTCGGAACTGCCCCTGCTTGTCCCTCAAAAATTCCAATCGACTGGTTTCTATTTTATTGTAAACATCAACAACAAACTGTTATAAGAGGCGTCCAACATGTAGAAACATCAATTTATCATCTGACCTCATTTGTAACTTATAGCAGTAGTACTCCCTTGTAGTAACTGCATCCTTGTTTTTTCCCATCCCTGAAAACTGTAAGAAAAGTAAAACATAAACATGTAGTAGTGTAAATTGTCAAAAAATCAAAAGAACACAACTATTGAATTTAAAAGTTGATGACAGACCTTTACTCTCAGAATCTATCAGTGATTTAGGACAATCAAACACCATTATTTCACCTCCAAACTTTTCACAGACCATATGCCTCTTCCTAATCCTTTTAATATTCAAATGCCAACCAGATTGGCCCCTTGGAAAAATTAAAGGATATTGCATTGGATCATAACATCCATAATAATGTTTGATATTATAAGTTTTACCATCAGCGATGTGACATAAACAGGTACAATCCTTACTGCATCTTCCTCGATACAATGAACAATGAACATGTAAACACGAACTGACCCCTACAGTGAGCTTGCAGATTCCGAATTTGCTAGACACTCAAATCACTTGACTCAATGATTAATAAATCATCATGAGAGGATGCCAATCCCGCTGGCTCTGCATTGCCATAACTACTCTTATCCATCAAATTCCTCGATGGTGAATTACCTCGCAGATTCCGAATTGTTGGACACTAAAATCATTTGACTCAATGATTAATAAATCATCATGAGAATCCACTGATCCTGCTAGCTCTGCATTTCCATAACCACCGTTATCCATCAAATTCCTCGATGGGAGTGCACCATCAGTGGATAAATGGCCAGGGGAAAATGTTTGTGGTTTCCTTTTTGAACCTGCATTCCATGAACTGAAACCAATAAATTTAAACAGCCGATTATATATAACAGAAGAAGATAAATAAATACAGTTTCAAATTGTACACACAAGCTTGCCACCGACTATTGATGGAATGTTTGAGATGAACGTCTTAGTGCGACTTGCTCTCTTTTTCGTTGGAGCATTAGTAAAATTTTTTGGTAGGGATCTGACCATAAGCCTTTCTTCTCTTAGAAATTTCATGGTTGATAGTTGATGGATCTCCAGCAACCTGTTTACTTTCAGCCCCTGTAGAAAAGAATTTAGTAAATTTGATTCTAATATGAATGTTTATAATACCATTGCTGCATATATGTGACAGTGGTAAACCAAAACACCCTATTCACGATGACCAGTCGCTAAAATAAAATAACAGAAAATGGAGCTCACAAGGAAAGCAGGCAGTGGCGATATAGCACTAATCATGACACTGGTATTTAAACTGGGGGAAAAAATTAGGACCAAAAACACATACCAATATCATTCACCATTGAACCCTCCACTGACTTAGAAGAACACTTTAAAGCATCTTGCTCTCTTCTCTGCTGCAACAATTCTCCCTTTGCCTCAGGTGATAATTTAGCATAAGCTTTCCTCCTCTTAGCATTTATGTCTAATCGATCAACGGCCTCCACCGATATATTTCTAGGTTTTATAACCAAAAAATATCTTAATGTTATATAAACTTGGCCAAAGACCCAAAATTCAAAAACCCACAAGCATTTACCGGGAGAAGAACAAATCACACGATTTCAGAACAGCACGATTCCAAATTCTGAGGAAAGAGTTTGGATTAGGGGGGAAAAGGGAGGAACAATGTTTATAATATTTGCTTTTTGCATAGTTTATTTATTTCGTTGAGGGGAACAATGTCACTGGGAATGCGTACCTCTAGAATGGGTCTCTCTCGAATGCGCCCATCTCTAGAATAGGTTCCTCTCGAATCGGTACGTCTCGAATAGGTACCTCTTGAATGGATCGAATGGAATCCCTCCACCTTAAACAGCACCTCTCGAATGAGCACCTCTCGTACATGTCCAATGGAACCCCTCCCTTCGAGGACAGAAGACTCCATCCCTTAGAGGGCCGAAACCTCAACCCCTTCGAGGATAGAAGACTCCATCCCTTCGAGGGCCAAGACCTCGACCCCTTCAAGGACAGAAGACTCCATCCCTTCGAGGGTCGAGAACTCAACCCCCTGAGGCCAGAGGACTCCATCCCTTCGAGGGCCGAGAGGTCAAGGGCAGAAGCCTCCATCCCTTCGAGGGCCTAGAACTTGACCCCTTTGAAGACAGAAGATGCCATCCCTTCGAGGTTGAGAACTACCCCTTTGAGGACCCCCCATCTACCTCTTGATTCTTTCACCTGTCGAGCCATTAGCACACACGCGCTAAGTATCCATCACTCAAATCCTCATTGTCTCGAACCCCTCTACCTGGAAGTTCACATCTCAAATGGACACCTCTTGAACCCATCCGATCAAACCCCTCCACTTGGAACTTCACCTCTCGAATGGGTACCTCTCGGACCCTTCCACCCAGAAGTTCATATCTCGAATAGGTACCTCTCAAACGGTAATCTCTCAAACCCATCCGGTCAAACTCCTCAGACTGAAAGTTCACATCTCGAATGGGTACTTCTCGAATGGCCACCGCTCGAAGCCATCCAGTGAAACCCGTCCACCTAAAAGTTCATATCTCGAATGGTTACTGCTCTAACTCATCCAATCGAACCCCTCCACCTGAAAGTTCACATCTCAAATGGGTACCTCTCGAACCCATCCTATCGAACCCCTCCACCATGAAGCTCACATCTCGAATGGGTACCTCTCGAACCCATCCTATCGAACCCCTCCACCATGAAGCTCACATCTTGAATGGGTACATCTCAAGCAGGGACCCCTCAAATGGGTGCCAAAAATGGCATCATTTTGGGAGGCCACTTGGCAGGACATGTAGACGTACATGGCGGTGCCGCAACTTTTGACAAATGGGCTGCACAAAATGACAAAAGTGATGCCCAAAATGACGTCATTTTGGGTGGCCACTTCAGAGCATAGCCTGGGGCACCTGTTCGGTACCTGTTCGGCCTGCCTGGGAAATGACCAATATGCCCCTGATGATGGTTGACACAAGCATGCCGTTTCAAAGTATTCCTTTTATATAGTAACCAGATGAAGTGAGGGGAAAGAAACGAAGACTGTGGCGGCAATAAGGATTAAGGCAGAGGGAATATTGTGCTGTATAGCAAAACTTAGGGGTAAGAGTCAGAGTTTTGTAAATTGATGACATTTAATTTTATAGTTTAGTTAGATAGAGTGATACTTTTTAGAGTTAAGTGTTTATATAACCCAATGTTTTGGTGGTATGTGGCAACATAACCCTGTAAAGTTAGAAAGTGCTATTGTAATCCTATAATTTGCTTGAAAGTGCTAATCTAACCCTGGAAACCTGAATTTGGCTAGAATTTTGTGAATTGACTATTATACCCCTGTATTAAAAAAATAAAATTCAAAAACAGTGGAAGGACAATTGTTCCCTCATCGACCATTTTTTCTTTTCCTTCATCTCTCGATTCCTTCTTCACTTTGTATGAACGCCTGCCACATCATCTACGAAATGGAGCAGGTCCTCGACAAAGCCCTTATCCTAATTTTTAATTGCAAAGCCAAGGGAATCAAGCACATCTTCACCATCATCCCTACCGCTGCTTTCAAGAAAGTCACCGGCTAGCTGGAGAACTCCATCGGAGTGGTGATGTGGCTCCTCTGCATCACCGCCAGAGAAGACGACCAGGGGATGCCGTGGATCGCGCAGAACAAGCCGATTCATTCCTGTTAGGCGGAGGAGGGAGGGAATCTTTAATTGAAAATTTAGGCTGGAGGCTTAGACTTACTTCGTGGGTCAAAGGACAATCAATTTGCAGTTTGGGTTTTCTCAACCCGTCTTCTCCTTATGCGGGTTTTATGACCCAGCCGCCATTATGTGGGTTATATGTTGAAACCCTTAAATTTTTGCAGATCTGATTCTCCCTCTTGGGCCAAGTAACCCAGCTGCGCCACCCGTATTCCCATAGACGTTGGCTTCTGCTGCATTTCTCCTTTCTCGGGTTGAAATATGAGTGCCAAACGGTGGTAAGGAAGATTGAGTGGGGGTGGAGCTTGGTGGCGAGTGAGGGTGGAGCTTGGTGGCGAGTGGCGGTAGGGCTTTGAGGGGGCGGTGGCGGGGTTGTGGTGGTGAAGCGGATGAGCAGATCTACCCGGGAGCTCAAAGGTGGTGCTAGATGCAGTGAGATGGTGGTCGGCAAGCTTTTAGATTTTGGCCACCATTGGCGGAGGTGGTGGCGGTGTGGCCGAGGTTCCGGAGCAGCATCGGTTGTGGTTATGGAGAAGATGAAGAATGAGGGGTATTTTTGTTTTTAGATTTTTAGTTTTGATACTAGGGCTATTTTTATCCTTTTAGTTATGGTCAATGTCGGAAAATGCCAGTCAATGCCAGAATAGTGCCAAAAGGTTATATCGGCACTTCTAATGCAAAATATAGGGTTACAATAGCACTTTTCAATTTCACAGGATCATATTAGCACATACCACCAAAACATAGGGTCATATCAGTATTTTGCCATACTTTTTAAATAAGAACACTTATGAGTCTCAAACCCAAACACCGACCTTCGACCTCCTCGAATGTATAATTATCCTGAAAACAATCCCCAGAAAGTTCCAGGAAAAAAACTCTAAAACTTAAGTCAATATCGATAGTAGAAAGTAGTGTATGTTACCGTACATCCTCTGTAAAATGTACACATACCTGGTATTTATACTAGCAAATATAATTATTAGGGTTAATAATATATATCACACTTGTTGGGCCAAGTGAGGCCCAATAGTATAACAAACCACTTGGGCTGAAATAGATTTTCACTTTCGTCAAGCCCAAAGAATATCTCAGAAAAGACGGCATTTCCATAAACTTATGGACAGTCTACATGGACTTTTACCTTAAATGTTTTAATTTTTTTTATAAAATTCAAATATTGAGTTTTATAAGTTAAAAAAAGATACAATATGTATTTGAAGGTGAAAAATATAAAAAACACAAATTCTCTTTTTAGGAAGCCTAAACTTTAGGCAGGGTTTTATTGTGCAATTATAAGATAGTTTCATTTGGGATGTGGATTGTTTTAAAAATATTCCAATAAATTCAAGGACCATCTATACAATCATCAAAATGCTATAAATATCACAAAAAACTCAAATTTTTTATTTTTCTTTTCCTCCCTCTTCCGATCGAAAACCGCCTATGTCCAATGGTTACCACCAAATTCTACCAATTTTTCACATCATTATGTCACCTCCGTCGATAGCTAGCCAGAATCTCACCGGAATCAACCGTTGCGCAACCCTAGGTTCTTCATTTCAATGCCGCGAAACCCCAGACTCTACAATTTGATGCTAATGCCGCACTTTTTCTTCCTTTTCTAGTTCACAACGGTGATTACTGGCGGAACGTAGCGATAGCATGGCAGAGCGATGCCAGAGTGCTATGATTGGAAAAGGATTGATTTGTTGTCAAAATTTGCTGAATCTCTCTGATTTGATGTTGCAACGGCGAGGGAGGAAAACACAATGGCGAGGCAAATGCTGCATTTTTTTTCCTCCGATTGGAAGACGAAACTCCTCAAATTTGTCGCTGTTGAGATTCACGGTAAGGCAAATGCGGCGGGACAAGGAGTGGTGTATTGACGGCGAGGAGTGTCATTGTGACGTTGCATTGCTACATTTTTCGATTAGGCGCATTTACCTGAAGAAGAAGACCGTGCATGTTTGCACGTGCGGACGTCGGTGAATGGCGATGACGGCGATGAACAGTGGTGGTGGCGGATGGCTGAGCTTCTCCTCGTGAAAGGTGAGGTTTACTTTCGTGTTTAATTTTATTCAATGACACGCTAAGGTTTATTTATTTGTTGACTGAGTTCATGATCAATAAGTGTCTCTTTGTGTAGTGGTTACTGCTCTTGTTGATGTTGTTAGAGGTATGGAGTTCGAGTCTTGCCGTGACCTCTATTTTTGAAGTATTTATTTTATGTATTTACATGTTGGGGTTTATTTATTTTTTGACTGAGTTTATAATCAATAAGTGTCCTTTGGTGCTATGGTTATTACTCTTATTGATGATGTTAGAGGTCTGGAATTTTTATAGAATTTATGTTCTGTATTTACATGCTGAGATTTAATATTATTTGATCGAGTCTATGGTTATTAAGAGTCTCTGGTGTAGTGGTTATTACTCTAGGCTTTGAGGTTAGAGACCAGGGTTCAAATCCCATTATGTCCTTTTTTTAAAGAATTTTTATTCTTGAGGTATTGTAGCTTTTTGTTGATGTTTGTACTTTTTTTCCCTCTTATGTTGATGTTTTTTATTATTCGGGTGAGGTTTAATTGATATGAATTGATGTTTTATAGTTTTTTTTGAGTGATATGGATTGATATTTATAGTTTTTTTTATTGATGTTTTTCATTTTTCGGATGAGGTTTCGGTAATAGGAATTGATTCTTGCAGTGTCTTTTTTTTTATGCTGATGTTTTTCATTTTCCGAATGAGATTCACATGTTAGATGTTGATGTTTGTAGTTTTTTTTTAAAAAATATTCTTTGTTGTTTTATGATTTTCAGAGTGAATAATTTGTACTCTTGAGGTTTTGTTGATGTTTTTAGTTTTTTTTCACTCGTGTTGATGTTTTTCATTTTTCTAGTTGAAATTTAGGTGATATGGATTATGTTTGTAGCAATTTTGATGATATGGTTGTTTTTTATAGTGTTTTTTTTCTTTATGTTGACGTTTCTCATTTTTTTGTTAGTGTTTCAAATGTAGGTTGTAGGTGTTTATTTATAACTTGTGTGTGCTATGAAAACTAATTGGTGCTTAGAGTACAACTTGTAAGTGCATTAATCGTTGCTTGTAAGTGCTTCAGTTGTTGCTTGTTAGGAGTTGATGTTTGTAGGTTTTTTTGATGATATGGTTGATTTTTTGTAGTGTTTTTTTCCTTACGTTGACATTTTTTTCTTCATTTTTTTAATGCTTCGAATGTAGGTTGTTGGTGCTTATTTTATAACTTGCGTGTGTTATGAAAACAAATTGATGCTTGGAGTACAACTTGTAATTGCTTCAATCGTTGCTTCTAAGTGATTCAATCGTTGTTTGAGTGATATAGGTTGATGTTTATAGTTTTTTTAAATGACAATTTAGGTTGTTGATGTTTTTACAATTTCCAGTTGATTTTTTGTTAGTCGTAGTTGACGTTTTTTTCCAATTTTTTGTTATTTTTTATTTGAATTTTTTACATATATTTTGCTGTTTTTTTGAATTTTTTACATATATTTTGCTGTTTTTTTGAATTTTTTACATATTTTTTGCTATTTTTATTTTATTTTTTAATATATTTTTTATGCAAATTTTTACTCCCTCCATCCCAGCCGATTCTGCACACTTACTATTTGGAAGTCAAAGTTGTCTCACTTTGACCACATATTTGAATAGATATATGCACAATAATATTATCTTATGAGATTGTTAGATTCGTCGTAATATGTAGTTTATAAATATCAATTCTTATACCACCATTATTGTCCGTAGTTACATATATTTATGGTCAAACAAGTTTTTTGGAGACATTGAAAAAGCTTCTGTGCAAATTCCCCTGGGACAGAAGGAATAGTTGAAGTTTTATGATTTTTCGTTGATGTTCTATTATTCTTTGCTGATGTTGCTGCATTTTCTTGCTGCAGTTTTTAATTGACTTTTGGAATTTTAAAACATTTTTGATTTTTTTGATTTTTTTTGCATATTGCAGGTGGCGGGAAAATTATGTGAATAATTGGACGAAAAAGCCCCTGTAAAGCTATTAGCGATAGGTCCCTGTAAAATAAATAGAGATAGGTCCCTGTAAAATTATTAGAGATAAGTCCCTGGAGCTAGAATATTGTTAGAATTGTGGAAATGCTCCTGCCTAAAGTTTAGGCTGCCACACAGGAGCCCCACTCTTTGAACTGGGCCAATTAGTTTAGACTATCATCCAGAGCCCCCGAAAAATTAAAGCTTCCTCGAAGCTTACGAAGATTCGAGGTGATGATTTTGAAGATCTAGATTCGTGAATACTTGTAGAATATGAATTGAGGGATTGAATCAAGCTAGAATTCTTCGGGTTTCGAGGTGACATTTGGTTTTCTCATTCGTCAACAATTTGTATTTTATCAATTTTCTTTTATGGAATCTGAAATGACACATGTTTTCCTCCAACTATTCCAAAAGACGTGTGTACAACGACTTTTAGGCAAAAAGTCGTGAACAATTTCACTTCTTTTCAAAAATATTTAGGTTCCCAAAGCAATCATTATACTAGCCACCGTTTTCAAATTTATTAAAGGCTTACTTGCTCAACCCTTCCACATTTTTCTTGTAGATTATCCGAAGGAGACCATAAGCGCCACAATCTTTCTCATCTCATCACCAACTCATCCGTTTTACTTCTAAAAAAGTACGTCTCATCCAGTTCTTCACCTTCTTATTTCTAGTTTCCTTCTTCCAACATTTTAAAATGCCTATAAGCACTCTAGTGTCTGGTAAGGAATATATTGAGAGGGGATTTTCTGATGATGTTGAGTTAGAAAAAGAAAGAATTAATTCCCCAGATGGGTCAGGTTCTGGTTCTGGTATCGGCACTGCGAGATTAGAAGATTCTTGTAGAGATTCTGATTCTACAAAATTAGATAAAATTAGATGAAATTGGCCATATTATAATCCCGAAGGGATTCCAATTACTGATATGCACCTCAAAGGTTATTCTGATGTTTAGCCAGTAGGTAGACGAAAACCATTTATTCAGAGATAGCCGACTACTGGAAAAATAAAGTTCTATATTCCACCCCAAGAAGAGGGGGTTCCTTACAGGTTCCCTTTGAGAGGGAAAGGGTTGTTCATTCCCAGGAATTCTTGAAAGCTGTTACTTCAGGAACTGACGATATTGAAAAAGAGGAGATGTCTTTCAGTGAACCCTCTATTCTCGAGGGATCATATTTTATCTCAAACCTTCTCACTACCATTCCGCTTGGTCAAAGGATTCACCCGAATGTCTGTTTACAACCACTGGGATTGGAAGAATCTTTTGAGACTTTACCTTTTGGTCGATCAATCATCTAATTCCCTTTCCCTTCATTGTTCTTGAAACTTCTGAGGGAATTCGAGGTTTACCCCGCACAGGTTCATCCTAATATAATAGTGGCTATCATGATGTTCATGTCGAGGTGTCAGGAGCTCTAGATTGCTTCGATCTATATACAATGTAACATATAGTGGGAATGCTAAGGATAATATTGTTACTTTTGCTAACAAGCAAAGGAAACAAAAAGCTTTCAACCTCCCTTCTCATTCGGGTAAATGAAGAGTTAAGAAGAAGGGTCTTACTTTTGATAGTGGAAGATACAAGGTCCCTAAATGGAAACTAAAAGTAGCAGTTGAGAACTTGAGGACAAAAAATGCACGTCTGTCCTAATGATCTCGTAGATGATAGGAGGCATCTTCTCGAATCTTCTATTATTTACAACAACTTCCTTAATCCCAGTGAAAGAGTCAGTGGGCTTCTCTGGTCTCCAGAAAATTTCAATAAGTATGTCTATCGGAAATCGAAGGATAAGAGGCAAGCAAAAGCCCAAGGTCTTGAACAGAACAAAAACGAAGGAAACTAGTTAAGGGAGGATACACTCGCCAACTATTCCATGATCGGACCATTAACGACCCCCCCTCTTGATTCAATCCCAGATAACCTTCAACCTTCGGAGGCTTCCAAAGGTGTTTTTATTATTCGTGATATTATTTGTTTTGCAATTATTTTCTTTTATCCCTTTCTCACTCTTTGTTTTTTTTCCTCTCAGTGGGCCTCAACGACGCTTTGAGAAAGAATCGACCCCAAAAAGTTAATTCTACAGATCCTTAAGTTCCCAACATTTCTCCCCAAGCTATCTCAAACCCCTCTCTTCAAGATAAAGAGGCTCAAGAAGCTATAGATCGTTCATAAAAATTGAACAAGCGAAAGGAGTCTGGTGAGCTTACCTCAGGTGAACCTCACAAGAAGGGAAGGAATAACCAATCAACCTTTTGGCACCACTTCTACCCCTTGAGGTGCTCCAAACAATCCATCACTCGATGCATTAAACCCAAATAACTTAGTCAAGGGTCCTGAGGTTTGTTCGTGTCCTCAATTCTTTATTTTCATTTTTTCTTTTTATCTTAAAAATTTTACCTACCTTTTCTTATGTATTAGGTGTCTCAGTCTTTATCTTCCCTTTTGTCTATTCTGAGTGCCAAGCAAGGAGTGGCTCAAAATAAGGAAATATCCAATCTTCACAAGGAGGTTCACGAACAAAATGTTGAGATAGTCAGACTGAAGGAAAAACTCGAGGAAGCTGAGAAGAAGGATAAGGATAGCCTCGTATCCCTCGAAGCAGAAAAGAGAAAATCTATTCAGCAACAAGTAGAAATGAATAAAGTTCGAGGAGAATTAATAAAGGCTCGAGATCTTGAAGCCCAAATCTCTTTGCTTGAAGCTTTCAAAGATAAATTGTTGACGATTCAAGAGTTTCACAACTTCTTCCTTGATATTCTTGACATTGTTCAAGAATCGGGTTGTCATACTCAAGGATACTATATTCCCTTTAGTTTCAGAGCATGTTCCTACTGATAAAATCAAACATTTGAAGAATTACTTGAATTCTGAAGCTGGGGATATCTTGGACAAGAAGTGGGAAGATGGTGTCAAGGATGGAAGCATTCCGATTATCCTTATGAAATTCCTGAGGTCCTCGAAACAATTTTACACAGTTGAGAATATCTGAGCTCTATCTCTCGAGGATTTACTTCTTGAAGAAACCACTAAGGCTCACAAACCTCAACCAACAGACGCCCAAGCTGACAAGCTAAAAGAGAATGAAGCAAACAAAAACACCATTGCATGATAGAAAATTGTTAGCCCTAGGGTAGAATAAGTTGTAAACGTTGCCTCTGTGGCTTTCTTATGTATTATTACCTATCTATCTATGAAAAATTCCTGCTTCCCTTTTAGTTTCCTTTTTCTTTTAACAAACATTCCCTCATTTTCTTCTTTTTGTAGTATATTACCTTGAGGAAAGCTTTCAAAAGAGCTTGCCAAGAACTTTCTAAAACTCAAGAAAAACTAAATAGCACTCGAGAGGAATAGATGAAAATGATGTTGGACCTAGTCGAGTGGTGCGAGGAATTGAACTCTTGGTGCAACCGTAATCATCCTTCATGGCAAGAAACCCTAAAAGATCTCGATAACAAAAGGGCAGAACTAGATTTATGGAATAACGATAGTCATTCTGCATTCTAGAACTTACTAAGAGATCCTAAAGATAAGAATTATAATGGGGCCGTGCCCCTCGAAGTTGTTGATAACTTCAATCCTGCAGAGAGAAGTTAGCAAGAAACTATTCATATCATTAATCACAAGTTTGGATTTGTTTATCGATGCCTTGCCAATGCTGAAAGATTTCCGATCACTGAAGCTCGCTTCAATCTTAGTCAAACTAAGAATTATAAGCTGAAAGCTCAAGTTAAAGATGTTGTGGGATTGGATAAAGTGGCCTTGGGTGAGATTAATCGGTTGGAAGAGCCTTTGGCTGAAAGATCGAATGCCGCTGGTAGAGATTATTCTTTAGTTTCTTTTTTAGCTACTGAAAATTCTTGACTAAATGCAGAAAATGAGCATCTCAATGCTTCACTTAAATCCTATATTGAAATTTTTCGAGCTGATGGGTTATACCATGGTATTCTTCACCCAAAGCTGGCAACCAATATGCCTGAGCTCTTAATAAGAGCTGCTGACAAATGGATTAACAATCAAAAAGTGTACATCGAGGGTACTTCTCATCAAAAGGTTGTCACCGAGGCTATATTAGAATGGCTAAGGGCTTCTGGTAAGAAGAGAAAGTGTCCTCAGGATAAGGAACTTCAATTAGAGTTATTGGAAGATGAAGATCAACCTAGTCAAAAGCCTAAACGCTCTCGCTCTCGAAACATGATTGATTCCACTGAGTACCCTACAGAAGAACAAGAGCGTGATTTCCATCATGCAGCCGGGATCGAGCTAGATGAAGTGGAACTAATAGAAGAGAAGTTAGAAAAATTAGTTCCCTAGGAGTTGTAACTTTCTGAAGATTATTTTTATTGTTTTTATGAATTTCTTTGAAATTTTCTTAATATCTACTTATTTTATGTTCAAACGATACAATGTTTTAATTACACCTTGTCTATTTTCGAAAGATGTTGCATTTCAACATACGTCCTATACATTTGAATGATGTTGCATTCAACATACATTATATATATTCAAATGATGCTGCGTTCAACATATACCTTAGTCATTCGAGAGGTGCTGCATTTTGACATACATATTTATACATATTCGAGCGATGCTGCATATTAACATACATCTTCATATATTCGAGAGATGTTGCATTTCAACATACATTATATATTTTCAAAATATGTTGCATTTCAACATACATCACACATACTTCTTCATGTAAGCTGATGATACCTCCATTGGTTAACAACATTCAATCTCCTTGGAACTTGATCCCCAGTCAACCCTTCAAAAGTATAACTACCTCCGGGATATGCTTCAATTACCTTATATCATCCAATATTAAGAAATTATAACTTTTCTATAAAAATTTAAGGGGGGGGGGGGGATAAGAGAAAAGAGAAAGAAACTGATGAGCAGAAATATATGGTGTGGTGCTTAAATTACCTTATATGACCCTTGCCAATTTGCAGCTAACTTTCAATCATGTCTCATTGACTCTTATCATTTTTTTCTCATGACAAGATCTGCTGGAGTAAACTGTAACCTTCAAACCCTTCGATCATGGAAACACTTAACTTTCTCCTTCACTCAAGCTTTACGTAGAGATGCCATTTCACGTTTTCCTCCACCAAATCAAGATAAATCCGACGAATACTTTCATTTCCTTCCTAAAAAATCGCTACTACCCTTGGACTTGGTACTCCATTTTCTGAAGGAATCACCGCCTATGGCGTCTCTCTAGTAGTTGACGATTTATCTGTTCGATAGGCCCATAAAACACTTGGCAATTCATGTATCCAATTCCCCTCAGCACCTTCAAGTCTTGACCGTATACCATTGACAATAATATGATAAGCTACCTCCACCTGACCATTTTCTTAAGGATGAAAAATGGATGTAACTTTTTGCTGTATTTTATACTTCTCACACCACCTTTTAATTGGATCATGAATAAATTGCATTTCATTATCTGTTATTACGGTCTTGGGAATACCAAAACGACAAATAATATTTTTCCAAAAAAATGCTATCACCAACTTCCCCTTTTATATTTGTTAAGGGCTCAGCTTCTACCCATTTAGTGAAGTAATCAATGGCCACAATGAGGTATTTAAATCGTCCTGGCGCTTCCAGGAATGATCGAACAATATCAATCCCCTATTTGTCGAATGGCCATGAACTATGAATATTCATCATCTTTTCCTAGGAACATGGACACCGGGTGCATATTTCTGGCACTGGTGACGAACTTGGATATGCCTATTGGCATCACTGAACATCGTGGGCCAATAGTATCCTGCCTGCATAAGCCTTCGAGCAACATATTTGCCTCATGATAGCTTCCACATATACCTCTGTGTCCTTCCCTAACTAAATAGTCCTCTTTTGAAGGAGTAACACACCGGAGAAGCGGCTGAACATAACCTCATCGATATAAAACCACATCCTACAGTACGTATCATGGAGCTTTCAATCAAACCTTTCTTGCCTCAGTTGGCCCTTCAAGTAGGATTCCATCGGGAATATACTGAATAATAGGTGTCATCCACGAATCTTCCTCCTCGAGGATCATTACCTCCATCAGTTTGAAACTACGCTTCTCCACTGTTTCCATCATTAACTATTTCTTCGGTTGTTCTCCCAAATCAGAAGACGCAAGTTTGCTTAAAGCATCCACCTTATGATTCTCCTCCCTTGGTACATGTGTCAAAGTATAATTTCAAAACTCCTTCAGCAATGGCTTTAACACCTACAAATACTTCTACAAGTTACAGTCTCTTGCCTCGTATTCTCCCTTAACTTGTTGAACCACCAATTACGAATCACTGAATATTTCCAAATTCTCCCCCATGAGTTCTTTAGCCAAGCGAAGACCATCAATCAAGGCCTTATACTCGGCTTCATTGTTCGTGGCTTTAAACTCAAAGTGCAGAACATATGGATAATCCACCCCTTTGGGACTAGTAAGTAATATACCTGCTCCACTACCCCCCAAATGAGAAGTGTCATTGAAATACAGCTTCCAAACCTTCTTGAATCCTTGCATGTCTTCTAAGTTTATTGGCTTCATAGTTTCTACTAGAAAATTTGCAAGTGCTTGACCTTTAATTGCAGTTTTGGGCTGAAAATGTATATCATGTTCTCCACATTCTACTGCCTATTTCATCACTCTGCCGACACTTTCGGCTTCAATAATATCTGCCGATTTGGATGGTTAGTAAGAAACACTATGGTGTGGCCTTGGAAGTAAGGTCGCAACCTTCGTGCTGCGTGAACCAATACCAAAATCAATCTTTTGAGAGCAGTATATCTTGTTTCCGGCCCTTGTAAAGCTCTGCTCACGAAATATATCAGGGACTGTTGCTTTCTTTTTTCCTTTACCAGCACCGCGCTAACGGCCAGTGACGATGCAGCTATATAGATATACAAGATCTCACCTCTTTCAGGTTTCATAAGCGTTGGCAGGTTTCAAAGGTGTTCTTTAAGTTCCCCAAATGCCTTCTTGCACTTTTTAGTCCATTGAAATTTCTTTGCATTTTTCAAAACATCAAAGAAAGGCAAATGTTTCTCAGCTCCTTTTGATAAAAATTGACTTAAGGCTGCTAGAGACCCAGTCAGCTTCTGAACTTCCTCCAATGTTTACAGAGACCTCATATTTATCAAAGCTTCAACCTTCTCAGGGTTAACATCAATACCCTCTTCAGACACCATAAACCCCAAGAACTTTTCTGCCCCTACTCTAATCACAAACTTGGCTGGATTAAGCTTCAGAATCGATAGTCGAAACTCATTGAATAATACTTTCAAGTCTTCCAAAAAATTGCTCATAGCTCCTGATTTTCAAAACCATATCATCTACATATATCTCCATATTCCTGCCAACCTGTTTTTTAAACAACTTATCTACCAATTGTTGATATGTCACACCTACATTTTTTAAGCCCAAATGACATCTTTTTATAATAGAATGTCCTTACATCTGTGAGGAATGACATTTTATCCTTGTTTTCTTCAGCCATTAATATTTGATGATACCCTTTATGGGCATCGAAGAAAGCTAACACCTGATACCCAGCTATAGCTTCTACCAACTTGCCAATAGAAGGCAACGAATAACTATCCTTCAGACAACATTCAGATTAGTAAAATCAATACACATCCTCCATGTACCATTATTTTTTGGACCATCACCGGGTCAGCCAATCATTTGGGATAATATACTTCTTCAATAACTCCAGCTTTAAGAAGCTTGTCAATTTCCATTCTAATTGCCTCCACTCTCTCCGAAGAAAATACTCTCCTTTTTTACTCCACTGGCTTTATCGAGGGATCAATATTCAGTTTATAGACTGCTAACTCCGGGGATACCCCTTTAAGGTCAAGTATATTCCACGAGAACACATCATTGTATCCATCAGGTAACATTTTCAACTTCTTCCTTATATCTTCGGGCATCAATTTACCAACAGCTACTATGCCAAAATCTTGAATATTTATGCATTCTATGTCAGCAGAACCTATCTCTCCATGTATCGAGGCCACTCTCCTAGCCTCCTTTACCACCGTAAAGTTGCAACTTTTTGCGACTACTTTATCTCCTCGAATAGCTGCCACCCCTCTTTTTGTTGGGAACTTCATGATCAGATGATATGGAGACCACACAGCTCGATCCTGGCACATCCACGGGAGGCCAAGAATTACATCATAAGGGGAGATAGCATCAACAACAACAAACATACAACTTATCGTTACTATTTTTTCTCCATCTGCTACTCGCGTGGGCAGGTTAACTTCCCCTAGGGGGAAGATTGATTTACCCATGAATCCTGATAACGGTGAGGTAGAATTTTTAGGATTATTATGACCAATATCCAATTGATCAAAACAGTGCGCAAACATTACTTGCACACCACTTCCATCATCCAAAAACACCCTTTTGATTAGGGAATTCCCTACAATTGGGGGCCTGGTTAGGAACTGCATCCGCTTCTGAAAATGTTATAGTTTCATCCACTCTCAACCACTTATGCCGAGGCTCCCCCGTGGGCATGTGGTGTGCATCGACTTTCAAGATGGTATTTGAAGACCTCTTGCCAACTACACCACTAATAAGATTAATTACCCTATGAATCACAGGATTTTCTTCCTTCCTTACACCTTGATTCTCTCCAGATTGACCATGAAGCCCTTCATCCTGTCCTCTAGGACCCATATCTCAAGGTCCTCTATTGCCCATAACTTCACTGCTTGGCTGAACTCTTCGATATGGTAGACCCATCCATCTATCATTTCTAGGTCTCGAATAGTCTCCCTGATCTCTATATTGAGTTCCCAAGCCTTGAAACAAACCTTCTCGAGTACACCTCTCAATCTCTATCTTCAACCAATGGCAATCATTCGTGCCGTGCCCGTAATCTTTATGGTGTTCTCAATATTTGTTCAAAGCTCTCCTAGCTTCCATAACCTTCTTATTTTCCCTCATAGGCGGAGGTGGCCTAAACAAACCTCAATGTATACTCAAAGTTTGAGCGAGAGTCCTAGCCATTGGCGTATACCTTTAAAAGTTTGACCTAGCCATCTTAACATGTCTCCTCCCTCGATTATCATTATTCCTCACTTTCTTGTCATTCAAAGTTTCTTTTTTCCTTCTTGCAGCCTCCTCAACCTTGGAATATTGCTCCACAACTTCTTGAAGCTTTTGAAAAGCCCAAGGAGTATCGGTACTCAACCTCTTATACAATTCCAGATCTTGCATTCCCAACAAATACCCTTGGATTACTTCATTCTCTATAGTCTCTGTGACCCTTAAACTCCCATCTACATATCGATGGTAAAAAGCTTCAGTAGTTTCCCCTGGCTTCTGTTTAGTCTGGTATAACTCTAACAAAGTCTTGGTGAAAATTTCTTCTGTGCGCATTGACTCAACAAAATTGCACTGAAATCACGGTAAGTATATAAGGAACCCCTTGGTAAGATATTAAACCATTCATGTGTTTTCCCTTGGAGATAACTTCCCACCAATTTACTCAAGAATGCCTGGATGAATTCTCGAGGATCCAAATCTCCATTGTAAGTGGGAAACCCCTAAGGTGGTTTTACATCCACCGACCATCATACTGTAGTTATAGAAAGGTTAAATAGGGAACCAGCCACCTACCTCGTAGGCCCAATCAACATGTCTAACTCTCTGTTTATTGAATTCCCAACATCTCCTGTCACCCCTGAAACCTCGATGGGCCTCTCCATAAGGCATTGAGTGCGTGTATGGAATACCTGTATACACATGATGCAACCATGGCCCTACAACTCCCCCTTGCCATGGAAGTTGTCCATAAATGCCTTGTGATCCTTGTCCAAATGTAGGATTTTGAGGTCCTGCACTATTATGTCCTTGTACTCCTATTGAGGATATCATTCCATACTCTAATCCAGCCCCCCTAAAAGCAGTAGTTGAGACCAACAGTATTGAAAGAATAGCCCCCAAAGAGGTCATATCACTCATCGTACCCTGAGAGATTTTGGGGAACGAGGGTCGAGGCTGCAAGTAAGGGGTATCTCCCCCATACACAGAATGAGGAAATGCTGGTATAGAATGATACTCCGACCTTGCAAGTACACCCACATCTGCCAAGGGTGCTGCACTACTGAATATCCCCATAGATCCCAAAGGAGGAGTAACCTGATATCCTGCCGGCACGAGCAATTGAGTCACACGTGCCAAATAGCTGATTGTGAACTTACCACCATTGTACCTCAATTTTTCTTGAAGAATCCGCTCATGAGCTTCAACAGAAGAATCACCGGAAACCTCCATGGACCGTGCGCCTCTTCCATCCTGAAAACCAATTGGTGAATGACCCATATTTCCATCACCCAGCTCCAAGCTAGCCCCCATATGCCTCGATGACCCAGCTATGTTCATTAGAGTGGCCTCGAAGGATCCCGACTGAGATATTCCTGACATCTACTCCCTTTCACGTTCACTAATTAAAGCTTTTGCTCCCCCTGGTTTACCCATCAAGGCTTGCACTAGCTCTTGTCCAACATTCTGCACCTTCTTAGGATTAACCATCTCGTCCCCTCCTGTACACAGGGACTACACCTTGTCACCAACTCCTATTCCTTTCGACTTCGATCTCTCACTTCTCAGAGTAGCTGTTGAAGTAGACATAAACCGAGAAACCCAAAGTTGAATGCCTCTATCCCTACGTATGATGCCAATTGACGCGTCTCGAACCCAAGCACCAACCTTCGAGCTCCTCGAATGTATGATTTTCCTAAAACAATTCCCAGAAAGTCCCAGGGAAAAATCCTCTGAAGCTTAACTCAATATCGATAGTAGAAAGTAGTGTATGTTACCGTATATCCTCTGTAAAATGTACATATACATGATATTTATACTAGCAAACATAATTATCTATCACACTTGTTGGGTCAAGTGAGGCCCAATAATATAACAAACCATTTGGGCTGAAATATATTCACTTTCGTTAGAATGAATATATTTGGACTGCGCAGATTAGTTTAGACTATCATCAAACACATTAATGCGTTTTGACAATTTAAAGTAAGATAAAGTGTTTTAGGAATTTTCAAGAGTACGGTGACGCTTATAAAATTCACTATTATTCATATGGGGTAAGAATTTGTGAACAAGAACGGCCTAACAATAGAGTAGACATAACAACAAAACCATACAATCCTTTTGAAATCCAGTGAAGGTAAAAAGTTGAAACCCAAAAGTTTGTATTCTAAGACTATTGGGATTGTGATTTTCTCTCTTTATATAAATAGTGTAGGATTGTGATTATAGTTGCATGATGGTGAAAAATTATAGGGTAATAATCAAATATAACCTATATGTTGGAAAAAGTGCAAATATAACCCTGAGTTGGTTTTTAGTGCAAATATAACTCTAACTATTATATATATATGTGCAAATATAACCCTAAAATCATTATTTTCGGCATTGACTGACCAGGATTATATTTGCACTTTCAATTATCGCAGGATTATATCTGCACTTTCATTATTGCAGGATTATATCTGCACTTTCATCAATTATATAGAATTATATATGCACTTTTCTCAAAATCATATGTCCTGTTAAAACGAATCCATCTTTCCAAACTCTACTGTCCTGCTTACTGACCTGGCAATGGGGAAGATTACTTCATTTCTGACTGTAGTGTAGAGTCATAATATACATCAAAATGAAATTAATGGGTTAGAAATCTAACCCAATACGCAAGTCATTGTCGGCCATGGCCTAAATATCAACTAATATGTGGTGTTGCATATATAGAAGATAATTGGAAGGCATCTTCTAGTAAAACTCTGAGAAAGCGACTGAGAGACACTTACATACATATATGGAGCATTGAGTGTTGTTGACCAGCCAAATTGAATATAGCCGCTATAATTTTTGTCTTGTTTTTTTTCGTTGACCAGCCAAATTGAATATAGCGGCTATAATTTTTGTCTTTTTTTTATAAAAAAAATTGGCCATATTTTTTTTTTAATACACGCTCTAGTTTCATTACTACACCCAAGTTACCTCACACAAAGGGGTAAAGCTCCCCTATATCTCACACAAAGGTGGGGTGAGACTCCCACATAATTCACATAAGGTGCCTACACCTAATACGATTTATTGTGAAAACTAAACCACATAATGATACCCCATACTGGAATTGAATCTGAGAAGCACCTGTGGCGCCTGCCCACTAGGCTGAAGCCGGTGGTTAATGGAGCATGTTGAGATAGCACAATTAACAAACTAACCTAAGACAGGTCCACAAATTAGTGACATTTTGCATGGCACTTTTTTCCTCGACAGTGCTCCCCTGGCCTGTAAGACTGAGGATACTTTATAATATAAATTAAATGCTCCATTTTAGATTAATTTTCTCACTAATTTTAAAGAAAAAAAGTGTATCTGTACCCTGAGTTTCTGTGTTTGTGGAAATATGTCCCTGACCTTTTTGAAAGTGCACTTATGTTCCTGGTCTCACATGAAAATTTGGTCAACTTTAGTCATTGACATAATCAAAGAAATGACCATTTTGCCCTTTCGAAATAATACCCCCAATTCCGTCGACTCTTGTCAACCCTCAATTCCGTCAAAATTAAAACCCTCAATAAAAACTCTCAACTCCGAGTGCCGTCGTGCCCACTCGGGGCCATACCCAACTGACTCAGGGCTGGGAGAGGCGAGCCAGGGCGACGACGACAAGATAGACTGATGATAAAAAGGGGAAGGGTTGGAGACGGAGCGACGATGAGGCAATTGGGTTGGAGGGTCAGGATTTACCAGCGACGGGGCTGGGTTTGGGCCGGAGGGTTTCACGATGAGCTAAGGGGGAAGGGGTTTTACCAGCAACATGGTTGGGCTGGAAGGGAGGGATGTTGTGAACTGGGTTGGGCTGCATAGAGCATTGAGGTGGAAGGCGGGTTTGGAACTAAAACGTGCATGTGGCATCAATTTGGATGACCGGTGCATCGGTTCAGAGGCCATGGGTGGCTTCAATTCGCTTGACGGGTGTCGTCGAACCAGAGCGGTCAGTGGCATCAATTCGGATGCCTCTGTGTCAATTGAAGTGGCAAGAGTTGGTGGGTTCTGGGTTTTGGCATCGATTGAGGTGTCGGGAGGCAGCGGGGTTTGGCGTCGATTGAGGTGGTGAGGGTTGTTTGCGGGTGTGGTGGTGGGTGTGGTGTTGGCAGGGCAGGCTAGATGTTAGGACTTAGACCAGCTAAGAGGATGGGGTCTGTTTAGGGGGGTTGTGGCAGAGGGGTGTTTGGTAGCTGGTGATTGGATTTTTGGTTGGTAAGGGGGTGTTTTCTGGAAGGGTGATGGTGAAGCGGCTGGAATTTTAGGGAGGGGTGTTTTGGTCTTTTCAAATTGGTCAATGTCGGAAAAGTCAAATTCAACCCCAGAAAATGACATCAGGGGTATGACTTTCTGAATCAGTGCAAATCCAGGGACATAAGTGCACTTTCAAAAAACACAGGAGTATATATGCACAAACACTAAAAATGGGGGGTATGAATGCAGTTTGCCCTATTTAAAAAGTATTCCAAATAAACCTTATATCTTTTACTCTTCTTTGGGTAAAGTGTGTGTTTTGGTCGAAAGTGCAAAAATGACCTTGTAAAATCTGAAAGTGCAAAATTAACCCTATGTTTTGGTAAAATAGTGAAATTATTCCCAAATTACACTATTCTGGCCTTGACCGAACAAATTCAGGCCTTGACCATTTATGAAAAGACAAAAATACCCCTATTGTTAATATAAAAAATTGAATTAAAAAATACCCCTAACATTTCCTTCTTCTTCATCACTAGTTCTACCGCCGCACCACCAGGTCCACCACCAGTGGCGGATCTATTGATACGCGAGGTAGGGCTCCAGCCCTACCTCGGTCACCGGCCGGAGCTAGGAGGAGGCGGGAGCGCGTCTCCGGCGCGGCTGAGCGCGTCTCCTGCTCGCCGGAGAAGAAGGCCGCGCTGCGGCCTTCTTTTTTTTGAAGTCGTACGCACTAAAACGACGTCGTTTCACGTTAGTGAAACGACGTCGTTTCGTTTGGCTTTATTTTTTTAAAACCTAAGTAGTAAAACGACGTCGTTTCATGTTAGTGAAACGACGTCGTTTTACTAAGTAATATGAAAAAAAAAAGAAATCGGAAATGGATTGGGCCAAAAACTGAGCGGCCCAATCCAATAGCCAATTAATCCATCCTATAAATGCTGGAGGCGGGAAGAACATCAAGGCAGCACCATGCCACCAGCACTCCTCCTTCCTCTGCCTCACTCCGTCACTCGCTCAGCCCCGTCGCCGCCGCCGTCCCGCCGCCTCTCCAAACCTGAAACCACGGTAAGTCTTCTCTAGTTCTCTTCTCTTTATGCTAAATTGCTAATATTTATTAATTTTAGGGTTTATAATTTATTGTCTTTTTAATTTATTTCTTCAAAACTTAAATATATGTATAATGTGAACATGATTTTTAGATTGGATGTTGAATTGAATTTATATGGTTGTATTATATATGATTGTTGAAGTTTAGTTGAATTGCATAAATTGATTTAGTTGAATTGCATATTTAGTTGAAATTTAGTTGGAATTTAGTCGAAATTATAATTGTTTGATTTATTTTGTATAATTGTATGTGACAATGAAATTGTCAATTTGTCATAATCGGTTTATGGAATTATCAATTAGGGATATTTGTTAAATTGAATTTAGATGAATATGTTTTATGAACTTTTTATTTTCATTTGTTAATTATCAATTAGGGATATTTTATTAAATTGAATTTGAATCGATGAAAAATAAATCAATTTACATATTTTTCCTATTTGATATTTAATAGGCTATGGATAAATTTTTAATTCGAAGTAGCGGAGTAAAGAGATCGAATGAGTCTAATGAACAAAGGCACAATGAAGAAGGTAGTAGTACAAAACAATCTCGTGTAGAATTCAATCAGAATGATATTATAAGTGATCCCGGGCTACGTAAACCTATTGAAGAGATTGATGTTTCTATTAGAGATGAAGTGCTAAGAGAATATATATTAAGAGGTCCTTGCCAACCTAAGAATCATACTTTTCCAAAGACAGTGTTCAATGATGAATTTAGAAGTTTTCAAAAGGGTTGGTTTGATGAATTTAATTGGTTGGAGTATAGTGTTTCAAAGGATGCGGCATTTTGTTTTCCTTGCTATCTTTTTAAGAATTCAACAAAGGGGACCGCATATACTGTGGATGGGGTGATGAATTGGAAGAATGCCCTTAAAGTATTTAGGAAACATGCTAAGAATGTGGATGGAATTCATCATGGTGCAGCAATTAAATTGAGAAATTTTAGCCTTCAAAAGCAAAGTATCTCACATTGTTTGGATGGTCATTTCACCGAAGCAAAAAAGGCATATCGTACATGTTTGAATGCGGTTTTGGATGTGACAAGATACTTGTTAAATTAAGGTTTGGCTTTTCGTGGTCATGATGAAGGTTGGGATTCGCTCAACAAGGGTAATTATCTTGAATTGGTTGAATGGTATTGCAAGCGAAGTGAAGATGTTGCTAAGGTAATGAATGAAAATGCTCCCGGAAATTGCAAGTTGACATCCCCCAAAGTTCAGAAACAGCTCTCAAGTGCTTGCGCTGGCGAGGTAACTGATGCTATTGTTAATGACATTGGAGATAGTGTATTTTCTATTCTTGTTGATGAGGCTCAAGATGCATCAATAAAAGAGCAAATGGGGGTTGTTTTGAGATATGTCAACAAACAAGGATGTATTCTTGAGCGTTTTCTTGCTCTTGTGCATGTTTCCAATACTAAAGCTATTACTTTGATGGAGGCTCTTAAGCAACTGTTTGTAGATAAGAAATTGTCCTTGTCAAAGTTGAGAGGCCAAGGATATGATGGGGCTTCAAATATGCGAGGGGAGTTCAATGGATTGCAAGCTTTGATATTGAAAGAAAACTCTTCTGCGAGGTATATTCATTGCTTCTCTCACCAACTTCAATTGGTTGTTGTTTCTGTTGCATATTGTACTCTATCTGTGGGTGAATTTTTTGGGTATCTTGTTCAAACTGTGAATCTGGTTGGAGTTTCATGTGTTAGAAAAGAGATGCTTGTGCAATTAGAACATGCTAGACTTGTAGAGGCATTGGAGAGTGGGGACAAGGTTAGTAGAAGAGGCAAAAATCAAGAAATGAGTTTGAGAAGGCCTGTTGATACACGTTGGGGATCACATTACAGTACTATTCTTCGCTTTGAGGCTATGTGGTCTTCAATTATTCAAGTGCTTCTTAATATCTGTGAGCATGGCAATTTAGTTGAAAATGCCTCTACAGCAAAGGGTTTGATTGATAGAATGGAGAGCTATGAATTTGTGTTTTGTATGTTTTTGATGAAGCATTTGTTGGGAGCTACAAATCAATTGTCCCTTGCCTTGCAACAAAGAGATCAAAATATTTCGATGGCTGTGCGAATGATGAATAGAATGAAGACTGAATTGCAAGAATTCAGAGATTGTGGTTTTGATAAATTATTGGATGGAGTCAACACATTTTGTGTGAAGCATGAGATCACATTAGACGTGATGGAAGCACAACGGAAAATTCGTCACCGTTCTAGACGACGGGGAGAAATGTCAACCAATCATGATTTCTACCGTGTTGAATTTTTCTTCAGGTACTACTTTAATATTTACATAGTTTAATTTATTTTGTTTATAATATTTTATATGTATTTTTTATCTTACTGTTATATTTTTTAATGTTTCAATACTAGACCGTTGACAAGATGATTCTTGAAATGAATCATCGATTTTGCGAAGCAAGCTCGGAATTACTCACTTGTATTGCATGCCTTGATCCGAGAGAAAAATTTGCCATGTTTGATGTTGGTAAGTTGCTTCGCCTTGCTGAACTTTATCCGGATGACTTCTCCCTTGTTGAGCGTTTAGAACTAGAGCAACAACTTGATTTCTTCATTCATGATGTGAGAGATGATGATGCCTATTCGGCCATCAATGATCTTAGAAGTCTTGCTCAGCATATGGTTCGATCACGTAGCATGGTACTTTATCCATTGGTATATCGTCTGATTGAGTTAGCATTAGTTCTACCAGTTGCAACTGCTTCAGTTGAGCGAGTTTTTTCTGCCATGAAGAATATCAAGACCGATCTTCGTAATAGAATGGGAGATGAATGGTTGAACGATGTTATGACGGTATATATTGAAAAGGATATTTTTGTTAAGATTGAGAATGAACCGATTATGCAACGTTATCAAGCCATGGAGTCTCGTAGATATCTGTTGCCCCCACCTTTTTCTAGTTCTACTTCTAGTAATTCGAGCGTTAGAAAGTAGTTATTTTAGTAGTTTAGTGAACTTGTAAAAATATTATTGTATGCTACTTGATTTATTATATTATGTAGTATTTTTCATTATTGTTGAGTTGACTTTTTAAAATTTATATGTCATTAATATTTATCACCCTTTCTTCCCTCCGTCAATTCCCTCCTCAGCCGAGAGCCCTCCGCCACCAGGTCTCCGCCGCGACGCCACCGGAAGCTGCCTCGTCCCGACGACCCCAAAAATTTTTCAGCCTCCCCTGAAAAAAATTTCTGGTTCCGCCCCTGTCCACCACTGCACTACCAAGTCTACCGCCGCACCACCAGCTCGCCACTGCACCACCACCTAGCCCAAACCTGTCACCAATTCCCTCCGCCTAAACCCACCATGTCACCGCCGCGACTGCTTCCTCCTTCACTCCGCCACTGCCTCAACCCTTGGCCCCTAACCCTAGTTCTTTGTTGCCACCTCCACCCCAGACGCCTCCTCAACTCTGCCGCCTCTACTCCTCCCCACCTCCACCCTTGACCCTAAACCCTAGTTCTCCGCTACCTCCAGACGCCTCCTCCACTCCGTCGCCTCCACACCTGCCGCCGCAAGCTCCATAAACCCTGACGCCTCCACACCTCATTGCTTTCACACCTCAACGCCGCTAGCTCCACAAACCTCGATGCCACCTCCACCGCCGGATCAAGCTGCCTCAACTCCACCACCTTCGGAAACCCTAACCTCACCACCATCTTCACCGCCGAGCCACCAGCTTCGCTGCACTATCTCCACAACCACCCCATCTCCTCTGCCACCCATCTCCGCCACCACATCTCCACCCTACCACCATCGGCCACCCCATCTCCACCATCTTGTTTATTGAAATCTTAATCAAAACACTTCACTTCCCACCCATTCCAAAACAAACCCCACCACCGCCACCCTCAATTCCAATCTAACACCATTGTCTTCAACCCAGAATCAGATTTTCCACCTACAATTTGGCCGCAACCGCGACGACAGCCTCACGCAACTGGAGCTCGCCGCCTTGCTCCGCTCCCTCGACCTTTGTCCCACCGGCGACCAGATCTATGACCTGCTCAACAACATCGACGCCAACACCGCTCAACCTCTACCATCGGGACCTAGCTGCTCAGCCCCCACCACCTTGCGTCGCCTCCAGTCCGACGAGAATCAGTGGTGGTTTAGGGTTTTCAAAAGAAAAGAATGAAATAAAGAAGAAAGGAGAAAGGTTAATGAGAGTGGAGGTTATTTTGGTCTTTTTCTATTTTTTGGTTTCTCAATTTTTTAAATAGGGGTATAGTAGTCATTTTATTTATTTCCAGCCAAATTGGTGGTATTATGCGCACATGGAAAAATCATTTATTTTTACCTTAGAGTGGTATTTTCGGAGAACAGTGACCCTGATTGATCAGGCAGGCCGGGCCGAAACAATTATGGAGGGGTTTCATGGAGACGGGGCAACTATGGATTACATGATATTTCCTAAAAGTCTAATAGTTTTCACAATTAATACTATACGTTTCCTCAATATTATGAAGCAGACACAATATTACGAATGCATCCACGAGGAGGTGGCAACACAGGTCCTCGCGGGTTGGAGGACGCATTTCATGAATGCGTCCTCGAGGATGTGGCAGCGGGGGGGGGGGGGGGGGGGGGGGGTATTGGAGGACGCATTTGATGAATTCGTCCTCGAGACATCCAAAAAAATGGGAAAAATTATGCGTCCTCTTCAACATATTTTAAGAAATTAAAAATATGAAGATGCATACGGATTTTTTTTTTTAATGGAAAATGAGAGGACACACTCATAGAATGCGTTCTCTAAACTGATTTCCAAAAAAAAAGAAAGACTGAGGACGTCCTCCACTTCCAAATACCAGGACCATGCACAATTGCATCCAAAATTTTGGTATCAGGACCAAACAATCAAGCTCTCTAACGTACGTAATGCAAAGTTTATTCCAATAATCTCCCTCCTAAACTTTGCATGCAAAACACACAATGAATCCGTGCCTTCGACTGGATTTGCTTCAGGGACCTATTTGCTGCATGTGAAACAAAGAAAATGCCTCCTTAAATTAATGCTACGCTAGCTTCTTCAACGTTGCATGCAAAATAATGCAAAACCTACTGCTACATGCAGAACAAAATCAAATGATCCACGTTCGCCGCACCAACTCGAACCGCTCACCAAACAAACTTGGTTCCAAAGCAAACAAACACCAACGAGAAACATTTCAACCTGCAACTTTGCTTTCAAGTGAGCTGCACCCGGTACTCTCACCATCCAACAATATGAACGCCAACATGCCAAATCACTTCCTTTCGAACTCAGCATCTACTCGGTCCTGCACCAAAAACACTCGAGCACTAAAACACACACAGCTGGCCTAGCCGCGCTTCCATTCCTCGAGTACATGGCCCCAGGCCATCCATCTTCGAGAAAATTCTATGTTTGTGGCTACAGTAGCCACAAACGGAAGAGAATAGAGAGGACGCAGGTAGAAAATGCGTCCTCTCCTACCCTTTTTTCTGAATGAATTTTCGTGGGAAAATGCTGATGTGGCTTGGAGGACGCATTTTGTTTATGCGTCCTCTCGGTCAGCCGTGGCAGGAGGTCGCACGTGGCTTGGAGGCTTGGAGGACTGTTTATGCGTCCTCTCGGTCAGCCGTGGCAAAGCTCGCACTGTGCATGTGCATGCATGTGGCTTGGAGGACGCATGTTGTTTAGAGAAATTTCTATATTTGTGGCTACAGTAGCCACAAACAACGCATAGTATGGAGGACGCATTTACATAAATATATACATAAATATAAATATATACATATATATACACACACATCTATATATATACATATATACATATATATAATATATATATGTATATATAAATATAAATATAAATATGTGTATATATATATATAAATATATACATATATATATAAAAATATGTATATACAAATATAAATGTATGGATGTATATATAAATATAAATATAAATATACACACACATATATACATAAATATAAATATAAATATATATATATAAATATATATACATAAATATATAAAAATATAAATATAAATAAATACATATATAAATATAAATATATATATATATATTCACATAAATATAAATATATACATATATAATATATATAAATATATACATATATAATATATATAAATATATATATAAATATATATATAAATATATATATAAATATATACATAAATATAAATATATACATATATATACATACATCTATATATATATACATATATACATATATATACATACATCTATATATATATATATACATATATACATATATATAATATATATATATATGTATATATAAATATAAATATAAATATAAATATAAATATGTGTATATATATAAATATATACATATATATAAATATGTATATACAAATATATACAGAATAATAATATCAAAGCATAAATAATATCAAAGCATATATAATATCAAAGCATATGAATAAACTTCTTGACTGATATTAATTAATTGAAAGGCTTACAAGGGAATGGAATTGTTGTTTGTACGAACAATTCAGAATGAGGAGATTACTAAAGATTGCTAGAGGGGGCGATAATTCAAGCGTACTTAATAATGGAATGAAACTAGCTACTTATAGAAATCTGAAAGAAGCTAGTCTATTACAATGTTGAAATCCGAGATTGGAATCCATTAATCTCTGCCTTTGCTTTTGTGATCTTGAATCTGGTCCTTCCATTGAAATTGAGTGGGAGCTGGGACCCACTATGGCTGCTTCTTTCTTGAATCTTGAATGGTAAGTGGGAGCTGGGACCCACCATGGATGCTTCTTTCTTGAATCTTGAATGGTAAGTGGGAGCTGGGACCCACCATGGCTGCTACTTTCTTTTGCTCAGTGGGAACTGGAACCCACTTGATGGCTGCTTTGTTGAATTTTGAATACTTAGTGGGAGCTGAGACCCACTATGTCGACTACTTTGTTGAATTTGGAGTGGTTAGTGGGAGCTTGGACCCACTATCAATTCTTAATTTTGAGGATTGAATGGGAGCTTGGACCCATCTGAATGACTACATTATTGTTCAAAAATCAAAGGGATCCTGGCTTTCTTGAAAATCATCATCATTTTGTTCTCTTTGAATAGATTGGTTTTCTCTGGCATAAGCTCTGTAAAATGCGAGAGCTCTTTGAAGTTCGTCATTGTTGTCTGGAAGTGGATTTGGAAATTGTGTAATAGGTCGCTGAATTGGACTGGGTTTTGAGATGGGAGTAGGAGATGGTGAAGTAATTCTTAATCTTTGTCCTGTCTGAAAATAATGGTTGACACCTTTGCTTGAACAAACATCAGTCTTGAAATTGTTCCACCATTTAACTTTGAATTGCCGAATAAGAGATAATGGGTATGAAGGATAAAATGGTTTTACTTGGAAACTCCAAGCAAAAATCCAAGGTACCCGGAGGAATGAATGGAATAACATCTTTAGGTCTTGTTCTTTGGAATTTTTCATAAATTGTTTACTAAGGGAATGGAAGGTTTGAAATCCTTCTGAAACTGGAGTGGGATAAATTTCTTTGGTTGGTCCAAATTTGAACCACCAGTCTTGAAACCAGTCTGGAAAGACATTGTTGAATGTGGCATGGAAATTAATGAACCATGAGTGATCAAACGATCTGAGGAAGAAAGTTCGATACCAGGCATTCATGTAATCACCATAATTGTATCCACTTGGGAAATAATCTATTGAAAATGGGATTATTGAATGAATATTTGAAAATTGTTGAGGAGTCAAAATCTTTTTAATACAAACTTTGGAATAATCAACTCTAGTTGAATCCTGTTTATTTTGAATATGGTTTAATTCAATGGACTGGGTATCCACTAGAATGAGTTCATAATACTGTTGAGTCTTATGGATGTCATCAGTCATCCATAAAGATGAGGTCTTGAATATATTTGAAACAAATACTTTTAATTGGGGAATGTCAGGTTCTGTAAGGAAATGAGTAGTTACTATATTTTCTGGAAATGGCTTATCAAAATATACTGTAATGGGTGCAGAACTGCTGGACGAAGCCTGAGCATTAGGCATTGGAGTTTGAGTTCTTTTTAATGGTACAAAATTTGAGGTCAGGGGTGGAATTTGTCTATTTACCAATCTTGAATGTGGGGTTTGTGCAATTGTGGAATAAGGAATAGGTGGAAAATCTTCTATTGGAATTGGTGAGGAAATTGATGGAGCAAGGGGTCTAGGATTTTGATAATCCTTACTGGTTTTTGAATGACTCATGTTTTCCTGTAAGAAATTCACGAGTTAGAAAATCAGGAATAAAATTATCTTTTCCTTTAATAAACTGGATATCGAAATCAAAAACTGATAAAATTCCTTGCCATCTGGCAAAGATTTGTTTGGAAACCAAATTTTTAACATCTTTTTGCAAAATATCTTTTGCTGACTTGCAATCAATATTTAATAAAAATCTTTTATTATACAAATCATCTTGAAATTTTGAAATGCATAAAACTATGGATAAAACCTCTTTTTTAACAGTAGAATAGTTCTTTTGAGTTTCTGACCAGAATCCTGAGTAATATCTTACTATGTTTATCTTATTTTCATATTTTTGTTTTAATATACCTCCATAACCTAGATCAGATGCATCAGTTTCAACAATCATAAAAGCATCTGGATTTGGAATACCTAAACATGGAAGTGACTTGGCTTTTAATTTTATCTCTTTTATTATTTGAGTATGTTGACTAGTCCATTCTGGAGGATTAGTTTTTAATCTTGCATATAGTGGTTTGCATAATATCTTAATGTTGGGGAAAAAAATCAGAAATGTAATTTACACAACCTAAAAATCTTTGTAACTGTGTCTTATCTTTAATTTCATATGGAAATTTAGTTGCAAATTCTATAGACCTTTGAATAGGTCTAATTGTCCCTAAATGTATATGGAAACCAAGAAATCTGACATTTGTTTGAAATAATTTCATTTTGGATTCTGAAATAACTAGTCCATTTGTTTTCATCACTTTTAGTAAAATATATAAATGTTTAATATGCTTTTCTAGTGTTTGTGAATAAACTAGTATGTCATCAATATAGACTATAACAAATGTTGAATATGGATTGAAAATATCATTCATAATATTTTGAAATTCTGATGGTGCATTTTTTAATCCAAATGGCATGACATTCCATTCATATTGTCCAAATGGAACAACAAATGCCGTTTTATACTTGTCTTTCTCACTTATTTGAATTTGCCAATAACCTGACTTTAGATCAAATTTGGAAAGTATTTTCGCATTGGCTAACCTATTGATTAAGTCTCTTTTGTTTGGAATAGGATACCTAATCCATTGTAAAACTTTATTTAATGGTTTGTAATTGATAACTAATCGAGGAACTTCTCTCTCTTTTTCTGCATTCTTATTAACATAAAAAGCTGAGCAACTCCAAGGAGATTTGCTCTTCCTGATTAATTTCCTTGTCAAAAGATCTTGAATTTCTTGTTTACATAATTCTAATAAATCTTTATTCATCTGAATAGGTCTTGATTTTGTAGGAATGTTTTGTTCATTAAAATTTTTTTCATATGGTAATGACACAATATGTTTTTTTCCTATCCCAAAAAGCATTGGGATGATTTGAACATACTTGGGTTTTAAATTCTTGTTCTATGGTAGTAATTTGTTTGTTAGCTTTATTTAATTGTTCTTCTATGTGTTTATAACTAAGTTCTTCTTTTAAAGATGCGATTTCTTTGTTTTTATTGTTTAATAAGAAGAATTTTTTATGGATTGAATTAGTTTGTAATAAATGTAATTCTATTTGACTAGGTGGATTTATAAAAGAAAATAATAATTTCTTTCCTAATATTGTCGTTTTAATTCCTTGTTGGGTTTTCTTAAATGGAGTTATTTGATATAGAAATGGATTTCCTAATACTGCATCATAAGTCACATTTTCTAATATTAAAAATGAATGTTTAATAAACTAATCATTATTACTAATAAATCCATTTGACAATTTTTTCTTAATAGTCATTGGGGTTCCATTTGCACCAGCTAATTTTTCATTAGTTTTTTCTAAATACTTACTTGGAATGATGCCTGACCTAATACATGATTGATCAGCACCGCTATCAATTAATGCTACAACTGTTGTACTAAAATCTTTAACACCAATTGTAACTAATGAATACCATTTTTCCATATTAATTTTATTAATTGTATTAAAAAATTGTTGTTGTGTTGGAATGTCATTTGATATCATAATATCATTATCAGAAGTAGATGGCATATTAGGCTCTTGTAATGATAGTAATTTAACCTCTAATTTTATGTCTTTATCTTTTAAATTGTTTATTTCTGACTTAATCTGTGCCATTTCATGTTTTAATTGACTAATTTCTTTTCTAATATCTAAATAATCATCTGTGTGTGTTTTTCTAGATGTTGAAACCTTTTCTATTTCTGAATATTTTTTAAGTGTTTTGCTTAAACTAAAAGCTTCTGTAATTACAGGCTTTTGTCCTTCTATTACAAAACCTTTTAATTTATCTATATATTCATTTTTATCCTCAGAATTTTTCATTTTTTCTAGTATTTCTAATATTTCTTTTTTCTTATTTGAGAATTGATTTAACATATTTATGGTTGGAATTCTACAGTTACAATCTGAATCACTAGAGTAATCTGATGTGGATTCATAATCTGATTCTGAGTTATCTATCAAAATATTCATTAATTTATTTTTTAATTCTAAATCTTCTAAAGCATTGATTTTCTTTTCAGTTTTGCAATAATTTGCAGTATGACCAAACTTTTTGCATTTATAACATTGAACATTTTTAAACTTATTTTGTTTTTTTCTTTTTGATTTCCCTTTTATATCATCTTTCTTATTATAATAATCTTGATCCTTTTTGAAATAGTCTTTTTTCTGAGATTTTCTTTGTTTAGATTTTTCTTTCTTTTTTAATTTTTTAAATCTTTTATATTGAGATGATGGAGGTTTAATGCCTGGAATACCAAATTGTTGACAAAATGATCCCATTTCTTTTCTTTCGTTACCATACTTATGTTGAATTTTTAAATCTTGGCATAAGTTTAATGCTTCCTTTTTTATAAAATTGAAAATGTGTCCAAATGTTATTAAATCATAATTTATGTTTTCTGATCCTACTCTTTTCTTTAAACTTGTAAAAACTCTTTGAGAAAATAAAGTTGGTAATCCTGAAATAAATTTTTCTTTCCAAAATGATGAGTTTGAATCTGTTCTTCTGTAAACTTGTGTTAAAAATATATCTTTGTACCATTTGAAATCACTTAAAGTGGGACATCTTAATTTGGATAAACAAATTCTTGAACTTTCAGTAGAATCTTCAGGATCTCCTAGGAAATACATTGATATGACATACACTAAATAGGTGGAACCATCCTTAATTGTTGTTAGCACTAAATTCTCATTTTCTCCTATTATTTCTTCTGTTTCATGTTCCATAATTTGTTGTTTATCTTCTAAAGCTAGGTGGTTATCCCACCATCCTTTTAATTGACCAGTAAAGCCTGTTACTAATAACATAACTATTTCTGGTTCAGCTAATCCTAATGAAGCTTTATAGGCCATTCTGGCCATACCCATTTCTTGTAATAAATTTAATATTTGATATTCAGATAATCCATCTATATTCCATTGATAAATGGATGATCCATTATAACTACTAAATGCTGGATTTTTTTCTTCAAATTGAATATCAGGAGGAGTAGGTCTTGGATAATAAGCCTTAGTCCTATGTTGTTTCCAATTATTTCTATAATTATTTAATTTATTAATCCTGTATGGAATATCTTCTGGATCCTGAAATTGATCTTCTATTAAGGAAATTTGTTGTAAAAATCTTTTATCTGCTTGAAGTGTATCAGTTGAATAGTTTTCTGACTCTTCTAATTCTTCTTCTAAACTGGAATAAGTTTCTAAAAATTTATCTTCTTCTGAATCTCCTGGATTGACTTGGGATATAACTCCTAATTGGGTTGAACTACTAGGTTTGTCTGTGATTTGTATTTTTTCTTTTTTATTTAATGATAAAGAGTCTTCCATTTTTTTAGTAAAAGGGGAAACTTGAAAATGTGGTTTACTTGAGTGACCTATTATTGGTTCTTGTTTGTTATCTAACTTAGTGGAAATGAAATCTACTTGGTTTGCAATTGTATGTAATAATTGATTAGAATAATTATTTTGTTCATAAACCTTTTTAATATCTGCCAAATTTATTGTATCTAAATCTGTTCCTGGTCTACCTGTCTTGAATGGTGATGCAACTATTGTTGTTTCGTCAGTAGTAATAGATATTGATTGTAGTGGTGGATGAATAGAACTTACTATTGTCTTATTTGATAATTTCCATTTTTTATATAAATTTGACTGTACATTAATGACTGGAATTTCAGTAAAATTACTTTTCCTTATGATTTGTTCTGTTTTTAAATGATGTTCTAACCATATAAAGAATTTCATTTTCCTTAATTGTTTTAGTTTTAAAAATTGATAAAATTCCTTTTTTAGTTTTTCTTTAATTTCATTATCTAATTTCTCAAACCATATTCTATTTGTTTGATTTTCTATGTCATAATAATCTTTGTTTAAATATTCTTTATCTATTTGGAAATCATTATCAACATTAGACATTACATTAATCTCTTGATGTCTCATTTGACTTAATGTAGGTGAACCTATGGATGAGGTTGTATCTGGAATTATTTCTGGCAATGGAGTGGAATATCTAACTCTTGTTTCATTAATACTAGATGGAATATCAGAAGTGGAATGCCTATGTGTATAATTTTGATTTGAATGATATAAATCTGGTTGGGGGAATTGCCTTGATGAGTATCTACTAGACATAGATTTATTAAATGATATTAATACTTTCCCATTTTCCTGTTCTTCCATTCTTGATGGTTCTGTAATTCTAATGTTTCTTTGAATACTTAATGGTCTTTCAGCTAATATTTCTGCTGGAATAGTTATTTCTGTCCATTTCAATAACTTAGGGGTTTCTATTGCAATATTATCAGAATTAGTAGTAACAAATACTGATTCCTCTTTTTCTGTTGGATTTAATCTAAGTGCTGTTGGAATCATAGACTGCATTAATTTGAAATAAACTCTATAAATTAATACAAAATGTTCTGTATTACTAACAATTCTGTCTTGTTTTAATTGTATATCTAATTTTAATGACTCCATAATGTTTGGATCTGATAAACTTACTGAATAGTTAGGAATGCAATCAAATCTTATTGTACCATTACAAATATTAGTTTGTACCATTGCTAATATTGAATCCTGGTATTTAACTAATCTATCATCTCTTAATGCCATAAATATTGGAGTATCAATTCCTAATCTGACTAAGGGGTGTAATGCTATTTGTATTAATCCAAAATGTAGAAATCTATATCCTTGTTCTCTATGCTTTGTAATAGCTTGTTTGGATAATAATCTTATGGATTGTACTTCTTGATTCATTGGTAGTATTTCTTCATGTATTTTGATTGAATAAGCTTTATTAAATTCTAATAGCCCTTGTTGGTATATGGATTTTAATGTTTTACTTGGTAAAATCTGTTGAATTTCATGGCTTTCATGGCTATATATATACATATATAATATATATATATGTGTATATATAAATATAAATATAAATATAAATATAAATATAAATATGTGTATATATAAATATAAATATAAATATAAATATAAATATGTGTATATATATATATATAAATATGTAGATACAAATATAAATGTATGGATGTATATATAAATATAAATATAAATATACACACACATATATACATAAATATAAATATAAATATATATACATAAATATATATAAATATAAATATAAATAAATACATATATAAATATAAATATATATTCACATAAATATAAATATATACATATATAATATAAATAAATAAATAAATATAAATATATATATACATACATCTATATATATACATATATATAATATATATATATATATGTGTATGTATAAATATAAATATAAATATAAATATACACACATATATACATAAATATAAATATATATATATATATAAAGATATATATATATACATAAATATATGTATAAATATAAAAATATAAAAATAAAAACATACATAAATATAAATATAAAGATACACATATATACATAAATATAAATACATACATATATATATATAAATATATACATATATAATATATATATATATGTATATATATAAATATAAATATGTATATATATATATATATATAAATATATACATATGTATATACAAATATAAATGTATGGATGTATATATAAATATAAATATAAATACACACACATATATACATAAATATAAATATAAATAAATATATATAAAGATATATATATATACATAAATATAAATATAAATATATAAATAAAAACATAAATAAATATAAATATAAATATAAATATAAAGATATACATAAATATAAATATATATATATATTTTTATATGTATATATATTATATATATATATATGTGAATATATTTACATATATATTTATTTAAACTCTAATGTCTCTTCTCCCCCTCAGTCTCCTAAGGAGCATGTACTTTCCCCCAATCGGTTCGAGATTCTGGGGCATTTTATGGATTCAGAAGAAAATGAAGGAGATGATTCATTACCCAAGGAGGAAGCTGTACAGGGGCAAACTCCTGAAACTTTCACCACCTCAAGAAAGGATCAGATATCTCTAGGGAGGGAGCTGGAAAAAAAGTTAGGTAAGGTTGCATCAGCTACTAACTCTGAATCAGGAAAACAGGTACTCCAAACCTTCTTCACTCAAGCTAATTTGAGGAATTTAAGATCCTAGACAAAGAGATCCAAGATTAGTTATAAATGATAGACAAATCAATCATGCAAAAATTTTTAATTTGGAATGTTAGAGCCATGAATCCTACTATGCTAAGACTAAAGAGACTGCTGAAAGTACATCATATTGATTTTCTGTGCATTATTGAACCAAAGCATGCCAATATGGAAAGTTCTCAGTATATGCATGACCTATGTTTCGAAAATTGCATTGCCTCAGAATCGGGAAAAATATGGATAATGTGGAACCAAAATGTTAATGTATCTGTTGATATAGATCACCCTCAGCACTTATCTGTTCATATAGACTGCTGCACATTAGATAGACAAATGAAAGCTTCATTCATATATGGCCTCCACAGTAGAGCAGAAAGAGAAATATTATGGACTGAACTATCACAGATTTCTGATACTGAAAGGTTATTCATTGGAGACTTTAATGTAATTGCATCTGTTACTGAATATAAGGGTCCTAGTACACCAAAGCTAGGTAGTATTAATGATTTTGCTGGCTTCATTTCCCAAAATAATCTTCAACAAATCAATACAGTGGGGAATTTTTTCACCTGGTCAAATGGAAGGAAAATTCCAACTTTCAAAAAATTGGATAGGGCTTTATGTACCTCCTCCTGGAATAATCTTTTCCCTCATAGCTCTGTGCATAATCTGAATAGACATCCATCTGATCATTGCCCTATGCTTCTGACCTTAGGCTCTGAAATTCCTGCATTTCCCAAACCTTTTCGCTTTATGGATATTTAGTTTCACAGATCTGAATTTCTTCAGATTTTGGAGAATAATTGGCATCTCCCACTCCATGAGGGGGGAATGTTAGGCTTCTCGCTTAAACTAAGAAGACTTAAGCCGGTCTTAAAAAAATGGAACAAAGAAATTTTTGGAAATGTCCATGAAAATCTCAACTGAGCTGAGGAAAATTTGAACACACAAGAGTTAATTTACCAAGATAACCCCACAGAAGCTGAACTTATTAGTCTTAACCAGAAAAAAGCTATGTTAGTTAGAGCTCTTAAAGAAGAGGAAGGTTTTTGGAAGCAAAAGGCTAGACTTAAGTGGCTGAAAGATGGAGACAATAATACATCTTATTTTCATAAAGTAGTTCAGGAAAAAAGAGCTAAGACATTAATCACCAAGATAAAGGATACTAATGGAAACTGGAAAAATTCACCATCTGAAATAGAAGAGGCTGCTGTCACTTTTTATAAAAACCTCCTGACTGAGCCTTATGAACCAGAAGCTGGACTTTTCTTCCCACATTTTCTAAGCCAGATCCCAAAACTGATCAGTGAAGAGGAAAATATCAAACTAGTCCAATTAGCCACTATGGAGGAACTTAAGAAGGCAGTCTTTAGCCTTAGTAAAAATAGTGCTGCTGGATCAGATGGTTTTTGTGGTGCTTTTTATTGTGGAGCATGGGATATTATATGCCATGACCTGCTTCAGGCCACTAATGAATTTTTGTGTGGAGTTCATATCCCCAGAGCAGTCTCTAGTACATGGATCACACTCATCCCAAAAACCAACTCCCCTTCAAGCTTCTCAGAATATAGACCTATCTCCCTTTCAAATTTCATCAATAAGATTTTCTCTAAAATCTTAGTTGATAGAATGGAGCCTCTAATGCATAAAATCATTTCCCCTCAACAAACTTCCTTTTTAAAGGGTAGAGACATTGCAGATAATGTGATATATCTTCAGGAAATGATAAAGTTTTTGGGCAGGAAAGCTAGAGGTCAAAACTGTATTATAAAAATGGATCTTATGAAGGCTTTTGACAGGGTAAATTGGGGTTTTTTTAATAGCATCCTACTAAAGTTTGGTTTCCATGGTCATCTGGTGCGGAATATTTTAAATAACATATCTGATGCATGGTTTTCCATACTGATAAATGGCAAACCAAATGGTTTTTTCAAAGCAACTAGAGGCATTAAACAGGGAGACCCCCTATCTCCATTCCTGTTTAATATTGTTTCTGAATCTTTCACTAGGAGTCTTTCTTTCATTTTTAAGAATGGAAAAATTGACTACTATGACTTGCCAAGGAATGCTATTCCTATAACTCATTTAAGCTACGCGGACGATACTGTAATTTTCCTAAGGGCTACTAAGCTAAATCTTATCCGCATAAAGGCTTTTCTCCAGAAATTTGAGCTAACAACAGGTCAAAAGATTAACTATTCCAAGAGTGAATACTATGTAAGCAACTCTGTCAGCTCAATTCGAGATAGAATCATAAAAATCACTCTTGGTATGAAACGAGGCGAATTCCCATTCAGGTATCTCAGATGCCCTATATTTGTTGGAAGAATTAAAAAAGTCCATTTCCAAACTTTACTGGAAACAGTGGCATCTAAATTATCTAATTGGAAAAATAAATGGCTTTCAATGGGTGGGAAACTAACTCTAATCCAAACATGCCTATATTCCATTCCACAACATATCTGGGCAGGCATAAACCCACCAAAGAATGTGATCAATGCTCTGGAGAAGCAATTCTCCAAGTTTTTTTGGGGTGAAAAAGATGGGAAGAGGAAAAAAGTCTGGAGAACATGGAGGAAACTTTGTTTTCCTGTAGAGGAAAATGGTCTTGGCCTTAGGGATATAAAATCAATCATCAAAGCATTCTCCATCAAGCTTTGGTGGAAATTCCAACAAGGGGAGACCCCTTGGTCAAGGTTTCTATGGTCTCTGTCAATTACATCTAGAAAGTCTAGGAATTGGGACAGAATATGCAAGATAAACAGCCTAGCAGAATCCTTCTCCAAAACCATTTTAGGAGTTGGACACTGCAACATGTGGACAGCCAACTGGTCTCAATTTGGCCCCTTAGAGGACTCTTTAACACAGGATTTACCACAGGAACTCATGAATCTGACTATCTCTCAATTTCTGGAAAATAGAAATGAAATTCTTCCAACTCTTGAGACATCACTGCCTCAACCTATTCTCCACATGCTGGCAAATCTCAGAATAACATCGAACAGAAAGGACAGAATGATTTGGCAACCTTCATGGAACGGTTCTTTCACATTCAAGAGTGCATAAAATTTGATAAGGGAATCCAGGCAGAAGGTGATGGCAATGAGCAAAGTATGGCACTCCAGAATACCAAAAAAGATAAGTATTTTCACCTGGAAACTTTTAAATAGTTTACTCCCCTTTGATAATGTGCTTCAATTTATGGGATTCCAATTAGTATCAAAGTGTGTTTGCTGTACATACACAGACTCCATTTCACACTTTTTCAATGATTGCTCTCTCTCTTTACTTGTGTGGGAAGAGATACATAGATGGCTTTCCTTACCTGTACTTATTTTTAATTCACTGTGGGATAGACTGTCTTACTACTGGTCAACAGTGGGTTTCACAAACACACATTCTGCACTCATTCATCTTCTACCACTTCTAGTTTGTTGGCATCTGTGGAAAGCACGTAATAAACTGCTATTTGATGAAATCAAACCGAGATATGGTACTATTTTAGTGGACATTAAGAAGTCACTGCATGATATCTCCACTGTTCACCCCTTCCTTTTAGGCAGTGAGTTTGATAAAATATGGACATCATCCAACATAGTGCCTTTCCTGACAACTAAAAGAGTGAGAACAATCACAAAGGTAATATGGAAACCACCTGATAATTTCATCAAAGTAAATGCGGATGCCTCATGGGATTCAAAGTCAAAAAAATGTGGTATTGGACTGATTGTTAGAAATAAAAATGGTACATGTTTGTTGGCAAAAGCTCTCAGTATAAATGCTTGCTCAGCTCTGAATGCGGAGCTGATCGCAATACAGAGTGCCATTCAACTGATGCATGAGAAAAACATATCGGAGTTTGAGCTGGAAACTGATTGTATGAATGCTATATCCTGTGTAATGTATCCTTTCAGTGCCCCTTGGATACTATATGAGTTATCTGACGAGATACACAACCTGTTGGGTAATAAAAAACTTTCTCATGTCTTTAGGCAAGGCAACATGCCTGCAGACTGGTTGGCAAATAGGGCCAGAGTTGAGAATGTAAACTCTATTTTCAACTTTGATGATTTGGATGGCAAGACTAAAGGTCTAATCTATTTGGATCAAAGGAGTGTCCCCTCTTTTAGAATTGCACATGATATCTCTGAATAGAATCTACACAATGAGTCCTTCCTTCTCTGTGTTTACAGGTACCCTAACTTGGCGTGAAGATTAACACAACAGCTGCTGATTTCTCTATACAACCACCAAACTGAAGCAGCTTATCTCAACAAATGGAAGGCGGCCGGATGGAGGCAAATCTTTCTACAGGGACAATTTCTCAACTCATTTTGGCCAATCTATCTTTCGGAGCACTGTTTTCTTTGGGGTCTCATTCTGAATTAATGCCATCTAACTGACCTGTCATTGACAAACTGGCGTCTCGAAATTTCGATTCACCGACATGTTCGTGGTTTTTCGGTTAGATGGTACATATGGATAGTACCATACCTCCCTTTGAGTTTTATTAGTTAGTATAATTTTATCATTACCATAGTTGGCTACAACGCTTTTGGGAGCAAATAGGTTGCTTCGAGAGCTAAATACAGCTCCGGGATCATCAATAGGATGACCTTTTTGTATAGTACTATGCCTCTCTCCGAGGTCATTTTGTTTCTTCTCATCTATATTTTTCTTTCTCTAACGGTTTGGGGAGCCAAATATACTTCCCCCCATCTCTCGGATGGTTTTATTTAAAAAAAAATTTATATTTGTATATATATATATATATATCTTTATTTATATTTATATTTATATTTATGTATATTTTTATATTTATATATTTATATATATATATATATATTATATTTATATATCTTCATTTATATTTATATATAGGTTTATATACATATATATCTTTATTTATATTTATATATGTGTATATATTTATATTTATTTATTTATATTTATATATTTATTTATTTATTTATTTATATATATATATGTACATCCACACAATTACATGTATGTACATCCACATATCGTGACGTTCGAGCGAAAAAAAATACGTCCTCCACTATTAAAAAAATTCATGAGGAAGCTAAAAAAAAATACTGTCAAATTACCGAAAAAATGGCTGACGAAAATTATTAAAAAATCCTTGAGGACGCATTTAAAAAATGCGTCCTCTAATTTTCTGGACAAAAAAAAATTGCAACCTAAGGACGCATTTCGTCCTCTAATTTTCTGGACAAAAAAATTTTAAAAAAATTTTTGCAACCCGAGGACGCATTTCAAAAATGCGTCCTCCACCTTGCTGGCCAAGATTCAAATTTTCACCGTATCGGAAGCCAAGATTCAAATTTTCACAACAATAAAATCAAGAACTCTCCATCTTCACTCGGTCCCACCCGAGCCTTTAAAACTTTATCCCAGACCAAGCCTCCAAAACTCAATACGTGACCGTGCATCCACCACTCGGTCCCCGACCGAGCACCGGTTGTTGATGCTAGTAACAATGCGGGTTGATCATCATCGAGCATGCTCAAATGAGCTTCCTCCTTCCTCTCACGTCGTGGTTTACGACAATCTCTTGCATAGTGTCCAAATATGCCACAATTGAAACAATTGCCTCTAACTAAAGTCTTGTCGCGTAAGTTTCCACGTGATCTCCATTCCTCCTCCGTGAGTAACAAACGTGAGCTTGTGTCCGTCTCACCTAGTCCATAGCGTTCCTCAGCCGAGCGCAACCTACCGGTAAGCTCATCAATTGAAAGAGTGCTTCAATCAAGCAAAGTTTCAATCGAAATTGCCACTTGTGTGTAACAGGATGGTACAACACGCAAAAATATCTTCACCACACATCCCCAAGAACCCGCTAATTGTTGACGAGGCTAGTTACCCTCATGGAGAAATCATCAACACTTTCTCCATCATTGAACGTGATTGACTCGAACTCCTTCCTTAGCTTTTGCACGTTTGCCTCTAGAAATTGGTATCCGTTGCGTTTTGATCGTGTCCCAAGCTTCGTCGTGTCCTTTACAGCAAGCGTAGACAACATTTCGGGCGCTCTCAAGATTACCGACAAAGCTAGTCTGTCCTCACGATAGTCCTCATATCCATCTTCGACTACTCGCCACAAACCTTGAGCCTGCTCTCTTCACCGAAGACCGGTAGGCATAGTTTGTACGATTAAAATGGGATAGACCATTGAACTACTTGATTCCCGCATCACGTGTTGCACAACAACATCTCGACCACGTGCCCTAGATGGGCTGCGTCTACGTGCTCGAGGTGGCGTTCGCGATCCATTAGTAGCCATTTTTCAACAAACTCTGATACCAATTGTTGGAACAGAACAAATCAGTGGCTAGCAATTATGATTTAATTTTTGTTGGTAAATGCCCCAACGTTTTCTGATGCTTATCATTCAATTTAAAGCAAACTCATAGCATAAAACACTCCCACATCTCCTGAATATTAGCTAACCACTAACTCACATCTGCATGATTCTAGGAACAAACTAAGCTACACGTGATCAAGTCTTACTGAACAAGTCCAACTCTAACTATTCTTAAAACAAACCTAAATAAAACTAAACTGCAAGTCTGCAATAATATTGCATAATGTACATAATGCAAAGTTTATTCCAAGAAATTTAATCAAATCTGTACTGGTTACATTCCATTGATTTTAATTTGCTGTGTTGTTGTTTTCCCGGCCCATGAATTGAGCTGGCTGGAAAATTCTTGTTGATTGTGAACTACCGAAAGCAGAATCGACGTCGATTCTGCTTTGCTTTCAGTATTTTTTTTTTAATTTCTGGAAAACTAACTAGCACCGTCGCACCAGCCTCGTTTCTTTTTTTACTGCGGTTATTCTGCTTTGCTTTTAGTAGTTTTTTTTTAATTTCTGGAAAACTAACTAGCGTCGTCGCACCAGCCTCGTTTATTTTTTTACTGCAGTTTTACAAGTTGCGATGTCGTAACACCTTCGGGTCCATCACACTTTTTACCGTGGTTTTGAACCGAGGTAAAAAGTATACTTTTTACTCTGACTATATTTACCTTAATTTTTTTTCTAACAATCGAAGTAAAAACTCATGCAGAACCGAGATAAAAAGTGTTGTTTATTGTCGTGTTGTTTTTGTATTTATCCTTTAAATTGTTATGTATATGGTGTGTGAATATGTTATTTGTTTAATGTGTTTGAAGTTTCTATGGATTAGGGTTCTAAGTATAGGTTCTAGAGCGTAAAAATTTGGGTTTTGTTTCTTCCCCGTTAACGTGGCCCAATTTTTTGGTTTAGGAACTTTCTTTTTGACCATTTTTTGTTGTCGTTAGTTTATCTATTGCTATTGTTAGTTTATCTGTTGTGCTTGAATGCGAGGTCTTCGGTCTTTCGATCCTCATTCGGTTGCAGTGATCCCAATGCGATGTCGCAAATGCATATGTTCTGCAGTTGATATTGAATGTGACGTCGCACCCTTATCAGTTAACCAATCGGTTATTCCGAAGGTTGAACGACGTTTCTTTGACTTGGTTGACCATGCCATTATTTTGGAACGAAGAGGCAGCGAAGTTGATCCAAAATAATCGGCGGGCTAAGTCATTTTTAGGATCGACGTTTTGTATCTATCATAATATTTAACTACGTAACAATATGAATTTCATGAATCATGGCTAGCAATGTTGGTTCAAACCATTCACTGGTTGAGGTGAGCAATTTTTTGTTTATATTGAAATTCCTTCTATTTTATTACTTATATTCTAATTGAATTTATAATAATTTCATTGACCAATACAGATCCGTAGCGATTTGGTTGATGAACGTCCGCGGACTACATTCGGCGATGTCATTCCGCATTTTATACGCACTCTGACCCAGACAAACTTCGGGTTGGTTCCAAATCTCGTAAGTCCTCCTTGTTACACATGTATTTTATTTTTAATTGACTTTTTCTATAAATTACTATCATATGTACTAACAAAGGGTTTTTAGTTATAATTCAGTACATCCCTAGCCAGAATGTGGAGCTCCTACCGCCGTACAAGTTTCATGTTGTGCTCAAGTGCAACGAGAGGGTGTATCACAAGCACTACACGGGGTATAGGAGGCTCAAAACCCTAACCCCAAAGGGGTTTAACTAGTTTCTCACTGAACTCCAAGAGGAACTCAAGGTTGGGGACACCCTTTACTTCGAGGTGGTAAATGGTGTTGGGACATAGTTTTTAATGTTATTGTTCTTCCCCGCGGATATTAGATGTTTAGCTTAGACTTCATATGATTATGTATTTGGAACAAATCAATTCGTATTTGGAAGAATATTTACTCGGAAATATTTTATATTTGTAATCTTTAATTTATAATCTATTTGTTTAATGTTATTTTAATGTTATTGAAATTTTAATATTTAACCTAACATATGAACAACGTTTTAATATAACGATCATTCAGAAAACTATAAAAGACTTGTGTGTAATGAATAATTTGTTTCAATTATTCTGCAACTATAAAATATTTGTTATGACCAATATTTTTTAAAAAACATCGAACGGCTGACCGGCTAGCTGGTGGGTTGAAAGTGTTAGGCCCTTATAAACCTGCAACGTCGATCAGGGGTCTACACCATGTCAACTTAAACAACATAGGTGGGATGTTGCACCATACGAGGCAGGCTTCACAAGGGTCCAAAACGACGTCATTCCAAAACAGGTATAACTATGGGAACTCTAACAAATAGTTCAAGCTTCTCTTCACAAGTTTCCCGTGAATTCCAACGCCCCTTCCCCTTTCCCTTCTCTTCTCTCTTGGAAAAAGGTATGGTTTTTCTAATCTTCTAACACCTAATGTTTGTAATTGCTACTTTACATTGTCTGGTCCATGGTCTGTCAATGTGTTCTGTTTTTTTGGTTTTCTAGTTTTTACTCACATTTTTGAGAGTGTGAACTTTCCTTGACTATAAACGTAGCTACTACGTTTTGGTATGCTCCAAAGGGTTTTTGTTTAATTTTATGTTGTTAAACCTTTATTTTTTCCAGGTTTATGTATTTTTTCCTGTAGCTTCCTCTGATACGTGCGACGTCGATAAGCTGTCTGTCACAAATCGTTTTATGCAATTAGTGTGCGAGGTTGTACATTCTTATTTCTAATAGCATATTCATTAGTATGAGACGTAGCACTTATGTTAGTCTGACCTTTGGTTTGACCAAATTGTTACCAAAGTCGCATTTTGGCTTTTAAGTTTACTCTAAAATTGCATATGCAACCTTGTTCTTGTGTCGGTTTTATGTTTGGTTTTACCGACTACTTAGCGATGTTGCTGGTACATGTCGACCAAACCATTGCTTTGGACTGACATGTACATGCAACACGTTGTTGATGTTGCACCATGCATTTCATAAACTAGTTTGCACTTAATATTTTCATTTTTGATTCAGGACTTATGGCTGGGGAAAGATTGTCTAACCGCCCTTTTTTCATGTCTTCTACCAATTTACACACACACACACACATATATATATATTTTACTGACACATCTTCACACTTTATAACAACTAATATTTTTTGTTTTTCGTTCATTTTTCTGCACAATAGAGCAACCCAGAGCCTGTTGTCTTCGACCTTGAACATGTTACAATGTCTCCTAATAGTCCACGTTTCCACTGCACTCTAAAGCAGCAGAATTACGGGGGGAACCCAACTTTGGTAAGGCATTTCAAAGTAATATTTTTTGTTGCTAATTGCTTATACTTACGAGAAATTTCTATGTTTGTGGCTACAGTAGCCACAAACAGCAATATATGGAGGACGCATTATGGAAATGCGTCCTCTCCTTTTTAAATTTTTTTTGTTAATATCCCGGTCAAACAAGTCAGGCGGTGAAGGGGGGTGTTGCCACGTGGCGATGATGCATTTTCGTAATGCGTCCTTTCTTTTTTTCATTTTTGAAAGACCGGTCAAACATATCATGCTGCCAAATGGAGCTATGCCACGTGGCGAGGACGCATTATCGTAATGCGTCCTCTTTGGCATTTTATTTTATTTTTTTAAAACCTGTCAAAAATTGGCGGTCGATAATTTATTACTTAAATACACGATAATTTATTACTTAATTTAAACCACATTGCAGCAACTCACGATAATTTATTACTTAAATTCACGACTCATTTTGAAGACCACACTCTTGTAGAACTCAGGGCAGGATTTTATAATAAGCTTTCTCCCCAATAAATAAAATTCTCCAAACGCTTAATTTACCAAATTTACCGCAAAACAATAAACATTATTTCATTTACAAATTAAATTAGCACCGAAATTAGTTACAAATCTCATTTTCAACATTTTCAAAAAAAATTGTCAAAACAATATGCATTCCAGGACTCGTTTGAGGAGCCCCCGAGAAATAAATTTATGCTACTTTCTGCTAATTTCCAACACTTTGCTAATTAATTTCCCGAGAAATAAAATTAGGCAGCTTTCCAGAACTCGTTTTAAAAACGATGCCTCTACATAATTTCCCGAAGAGCTAAATAATGCCTGATTTGAGGACTCTTTTAAAAAACGAGTCCTCTAAATACTTTCGAAAAACAAAAAATTATTGCCAGATTTGAGGACTCGTTTCAAAAACGAGTCCTCTAAATACTTTCAACAAAAAAATTTGCCAGATCCGAGGACTCGTTTTGGTAAACATTTTCGGTAAAAAAAATTCCTAGATTTGAGGACTCGTTTCCAAAACGCGTCCTCTAAAAAACATTTTCGGAAAATTAAAATTTTGCCACCTCAGAGGACTCGTTTCCATAACGAGTCCTCTCAGGGGCCCCGGTACCCCAACAAAATGACCGGGAAGCTGCCCACTAGCTTAAAGTGGGAACGACAGTACAAACTGTCACGCGGGGAAGTGCGCGGTTAAGTCATTTCTCTTTAGTGCCGAGCTGGGGGCACTATCGTAACAAATTCCGGCCAGCGTACCTCACCGGTGGTGCGCTGCGCTCACAAATCCGGCTATGGTTGCCTACTTACCAAAAGTGGGGATGACTGTACAGACAGTTACGCGGGATCACGCGGTCAAGTGATCCACTTTAGAACCATGCCGGTGGTACTATCGAATCACAAATTCCGGCCTGCGCCCTGTCCGGTAGTCCGCAGTAACATCAAATCCGGCGATGGTTGCCTACTAACCCATAGTAGGGAAGGCAGTATAGACTGTCACGCGGGGCGAGCGGTCAATCGCCCAACTTTAGTGCTATGCCGGTGGTACTATCGAACACAAATCCCGGTCTGCAAGCCCCACCGGTGGCGTGCAGTAATTTCAAATCCGGATATGGTTGCCCACTGACCAATAGTGGGGAGGGCAGTACAGACTGCCACGTCGGCCTTTCGGTTTTGACTTCAGCTGGAGTGGTAGGAAGACTAGATGATTTCAGTAGACTAAATAAGAGGGATGCAGTACATGGATTACTCGGATGAAATGCCCACACCAGAAGAAGCGCAACACAAAAAAGCAACTCAAACAGAAGCACAACTGGGCTAGTACAACTGGGCTGGAACTGGGGAACAGAGACTCGACGATAATGCAGCATGCATGACGATAGAGACAATCACCAAACTGAAGAAACGGAAAGTTCGGAAAGGAAATAGCCAGAACATAAGAAACAGAGGAGCCTCAACAGCGGAGCAGAGCCTTCATAACATGCGGATGGAAACGGACCATAGCGGGAACTGATAAGGGGGATATCAAGGGACTCAAACTGAGTGCTACGAATGGAATGGAGGAATCAATGAAACAAGGCAACCCCCGTTGCCGAAAATCGGAAATCTTGGGACTCTTCTATTTGAGGCGAAGAGTAATATTTCAGGATTTTGGGATCGATTGGGCATGGTTCAGGCGGCAACGAGTACAAAGCCGGATTTTGAGAATGATGAAGATGAAGATTTGAGAATGATGAAGATGAAGATTTTGGGATTGATGACGGAGTCAGGAAGGAAACCATGCAGCTGTGATGACCCTTTGGGGAATGGGGGATTCCGAGTCAGAACACTGCCCACTCACCGATACGGACGTCTGCAGCAGCGGAATAAAATTTCCGGCCAAACCCAACCATCACAGCAATCCTCTAACAGCCAGCATGCATTGCGACAGTGACAACTTGGCGCAAACCCGTATGTGTGGCAAAGTTCAGAAGGCTGGAGGACATGAAGGTGAGAGCGGATAGGGAAGCGGAGCAGAACTGAGGAACGAATCAGAGGAAACAGAACGGGTAAGGGGAAGGCGACGTCGCGGAAACAAAGCCATCGAAATACCCGACTGGGCTCAGTTTTTCCGGAGCGGCTTGGAATCTGTTCCGTTGCTCTGTTCTGTTTCCGTATTCGGCTGAAATGGGAGGAAGAGGGGCCGATTTTACGGTTTCAAAATGACAAGTGATCCGAAAAAGAGACGAAGCCCAGGAGAAGAGGAGTGTAACAAATCCGCCGTTTTACCCAGAGCACCAACCAGAGACATTGACGGGGGAAACGGGATGGGAGACGTGCAAACTACTGGGTTACTACTGAAAGGAAGGATCATGCATGCTGGGTTCGGAACTCGAGTTGGAATGTGTTGCTCTGATTCCAGCTCGAATGAGACGGAATAAGGAAGCTATTTGCAGAATCAAAATGCTAATGAAGCTATATCCTGAAAAGTGATGCCCTGTTTCGGCTCTGTTTTCTGTATTCAACTGCAGGAGTAGCAACTGGGGAGGATTTTGCATCGGAGAATACTGATGGTTAGTGGGGCTGAAAGACATTATTTCTATATGGGCCGAAAGAAAGATTGAATCTCTGGCTTGTTTTGTTTGACTTGGCTCACTCAGAGCGGGAGGAAATGGAGATGATTATGAAGACGGAAATTGCCGATTTCGACGGAGGGTACCCCTTACCTGCACCTCTGGGCCGGGTTTGGTACCATGTTCTATGACAGAGATTGAGTGGAGTGGCAGAGGGAAAAGGAAGTGTTAATGCCGGAAAGAGGAATCGATGCCTCTCCTCTTATGCAAATCTTTCTGTTGCCGAAAGCTCGTGTGTTTTTAGGCGGCCTGAAAGGTACTCTCCGCTTTGATTTTGTTTCTGGCAAACTTAGGAAGAGTTCATAAACTAGAAAAGATTCGGATTCTGTACTCAACTGGAGTGGGAGGAACAGAGGTGGGTTTGCATGGTGGGGAAATAGAAAAAGAATTGGGAAGATGGTGAGGAAACAGGAAAACAGAGACTTATTTCTTTAGGCCAACTCGGAACAATAGGAGTGGGTTTGATTCTGGGCCGGTGTTCTGCCTCGGTGCCTCGCTGTTGGGCTGATTTGAAGGCCTGAAATGGAGACTAAAGAGAGAGTCCTAGGGCTGAAAATATGCCAAATGGGAAGATTTAATTTCTGGACTGAATTATCAAAGGATTTTCTTGTGGGCTGATTATGGCGTCATTTGGGCCTGATAAGAGGCGGGAAATGGGCACATTTCACCACTGATTCTGGGCCCGATTTCATCAGGATTTAAATTCCTAATGGGCAGAATTATGGACTGACTTCTCATTTGGGCTGGTTTTTAAGTGGGCCGATTGGGGGTTATAAGGAGGGCATTTTTCACCAGCTTCTGCACAACAATTGGGCCGAAATATGTACTTTTTTTTTTTCGAAGGGTGCACTTGTTCGGAGTTCGGGAAGAAATTTGTGGAGTGGGAAAGCATGCGTTACAGTGGTATATAGCCCCAACGGGGCCTCCTCTGGCATGTCATTCCCGGGATAACATTTGTGGTCTCATACTCGGGCAGGAAAGGATTTCGGATCCTCACTCTGCTGCAGCGCCTCCAGGCGCGACGAGGAGACGATACCGGCGCGTTCCCCTACTGCTAGTTAGGGTTGCTGCCTAGTCCGGTGTTTTATATGTACTAGCGGTCCTATTTGTTAGTTTATGACTTCCTTAGTCACGGAACCACTAGGGTTCCGCTTTTGGTTGTTGAGAGGGGCTACTGCCCCGTCTCGCTCTCTGTATTGTTGGACTCTGTTTTTCTCTTATCTTACTTACCATTACCGTCGAAAAAAAAATAATAATGAGTCCTCTAAAAAACATTTTCGGAAAATTTTTTTTATGCAACCTCAGAGGACTCGTTTCCAAAACGAGTCCTCAAAATGATTTTTGGAAAAAAAAACCGAGGTCTCGTTCCCAAAACGAGGAGAAAATGACATGTTTGTGGCTACAGTAGCCACAAACGGAAATTGCATGTGGAGGACGCATTTCCGTAATGCGTCCTCTCATTTTTTTTTGTTTAATTTCGGTCAAAGTTTTCAAACGAGGAAGCAGAGTGTGACACGTGGCAAGGACGCATTACGGTAATGCGTCCTTGGCCGAAAATTTTGTTTTTGAATAATATTACCGGAAAAAATGAGGTAATGCCACTTGGCAAAATGGGGTGATGCCACGTGGCAACGTAATTAATTGAGCGGTAAAAGCTGGTGAGAATGAGTTAATGGAGCCTTTGACACGTGGCGCAGAGGGGTGATGCCACGTGTTTTTCTTTTTTAATACCCGGTCAAAGTAAGAAAAATGCGGCCGAATGGTGCCGCGCCACGTGGCGAGGACGCATTTCCATAATGCATCCTCAGCAAAAAAATGTTTTTAAATTCTGGTCAAAACTGAAACCTGGCGGTCGAATGGCTGACCGACACGTGGCATTAATTTTTTTTTTAAAAAAAATTCCGGTCAAAAGCTGAAAATTGAGCGGTCGAATTGCTGGGCGCCACGTGGCGCAGGATGCATTATGGAAATGCTTCCTCCAACAGCATAAATGTACACTGTGCTTCCTCCTCTTCCAGCATTTTTCATCTTCCTCATCTTCCTCCTCAACCATTTCTCAATTTTGTCCTTCTGCTAGCCTCCATTCCGCCAGTGTGTTGCTATCCCGACAATTCCCCTCCACTCATCTCCGGTATTGTGCTAACGGCGTCCCAACACTTTCGATCGCAGTTCGTATTTTTTAAAACATTCGGTATGGTTTCCAGTTTTTCTGCCCAATTTTTGTTTGGGTTTTCGTTTACTACTACTGATTTTCTAATGGGATTTTGGTTGTAGTTGAAAGATCTGGACGTTGACCGCGTTGACCCGACGTTGACCGCATTGACCCGACGTTGACCAGGACATTGACCGCCGTTGATTGCGTTAACCCGGGCGTTGACCGCCTCGAATTCCACATTGAACGCCACGAATCGACATTGACTGCGTTGACCCGATGTTGACCTGACATTGACCCGACGTTGACCGCTTTGCCCGGCGCTGTGTTTCACCTTTGACCGGATTCTCAGTAAGTCTCACACTCTCACCCACTATGTTATCCGTATTATTGTAGTTAATTGCGCCATGAATAATTATACGAACGTGTTCCAAGAGATTATGTGTGTATTACCCGTGGACTGTCAGTTGTTGGCTGTTGGGTTGGTTTATAATCCCTAGAGATCCTGGAGTAATGTGGTTACTGTAATTTTATGTGTGAAATTGTGTGTGTACTTTGAATGATTAAGTTTGGTCTGTTGCGTTTAGTAATCTTGTGTGATTGGATGGAGTAATTATGTGAATTGTTTAATGACTGGTCTGTTGAGCTTGTAGAAAAAGTAATGACATTTGAGGATCTTGTGAACTAGAATGTGGAATGAGAAGGAAATGAAAGTGATGCCTATGTATAGCCGTTGAACTGATTAATGTGTTATGTCCGTGTCCGTAGTGTTGTTATAGTGGCCGGGTGTAAGAAATGTACGTACTTGACGATACAATGAATAGGAATGTCCGACGAGTGTGAATCTAAAGTTACGTGTTTTTGTGTTGCAGTTGGGCGATGTTTTTGGCGGTGTATATGTATGGAGGGGGTCAGATCAAGTTTGATTTGAGTGTGGGTGTGTATTATGATCCTCCAATACCGGAGCGAGTTGTGACTCTCGAGAGGCGGTTGAACCACTTAGAATTGGTTGATTTAATTGTAACGAGACTGGCCATTGTGAGGGAGAGTTGTTCGCTAAAAATGTATTTTCGATGTCCCGAGCTGGTTGGTTCCGCGGTATACTATCGATGTTATCCTGTGGAAGATGATGAGTCGACCACATCCTTCTTCAACATTGTTGATCGAATGTCATTGTCTTCTGCGGATTTTTACATTGTTGTGGAACAGTTACCAATCGCTAATGTTAGGGCGCGGGGGAGCACGTTCATGTCATTGCTGAGCAACGTGCAGAACTCCCTATCGGTACCCAGTATACCACCACCTGTTCGTAGCCGGGGTTTTGAATTTGGTGAGCCCAGCCAATCAGGTAGGTATGTCCACGTGGATTGTGCCCAGCCATCCACAAGTGGTGTCTTGTATGTGGTAGACCATGGCGAGCAGAATGTCTTCCGCAATGATTACGTGGGTGACGGTAGCGACCGCGACGCTCGGCATGACGGTAGCGAAGATGACGGCGATGAAGCTGAACTTGATGGTGGAACTGAGGATGATCGTACCTTATCAACCGATTCCAATCCCGGTGATGAGGAAGAGCAATTGGCGAGGACGAATAGCGTACCCACGTCGTTTCATATTCTGGCAAAACCCGGATATGCAGGCCTACTATAGAGATTATGGGGGCCCCGATGAGAATAGCTATGACCCTACCCATTTTGGGTCCGGTATTTCTACCTATGTTCAAGAGACTGGTAAAGTGGACGTGGGTATGCGATTTCAGACAAAGCCGCAGTTGGTCGAAGCTATCTCTCGGTGAAATTCTATGATGAACAGGGAACACAGGGTTGTGGAGAGCAGGTCACGCACATGGTATGCGAAATGCAAGGACGTCGTCGAAGGAACTGGGAATTGTGTTTGGGTTTGCAGAGCTTCGAAAAAGGCTTCGCATGGTATATGGGAGATCACCAAATGGGCTAGTAGCCATGGGTGTGTCGGGGCTGGTCGATCTACGGGTAACATGAATCTGACGTCGGTGATGATCGCCCGTTCAATCCACCACCACATTGATGTAAACCCTTCGTACACCGTGAAAGATGTGCGAGCTCAGGTGAGCGATGAGTTCAATGTCACGATTTCCTACAAGAAGGCCTGGTATGCTCGGCAGAAGGCAATTGACATGGTATTTGGAACGTGGGAGGATTCGTTTGAACAGCTCCCAACTTTTATGGATGAGCTTGTAAGGGCTAATCCGAGCACTGTTGTTGATTGGGCTGATGTACCTGACAGAATTCACGGTCCCGGGTGTAGGAAATTTAAATTTGTGTTTTGGGCATTCGGTCAGGCAATTGCAGCCTTCCGTCACTGCAGGCAAGTGATCAGCGTAGACGGGACTCATTTGAGAGGTGCATATAAGTCCACAATGCTGGTCGCCGTGACCCACGATTCAAATGATTACATCCTCCCCATCGCTTATGCAATTGTCGACGAGGAGTCTAACGAAAGCTGGAACTGGTTCATAGGGAGACTGCATCTTCACGTTGTTGGTGGTGATAGCAGACCTATCTGTGTCATATCAGATATGCATGCAGGACTTGTAAATGCGATGACGACTATGGAGGAGTGGATGGAGCCAGCCGGATACCACCGGATTTGCTTGTGGCATTTTCAGTCCAACTTCTTATCACATGATCGTGGGAAGTTTATGAAGACTCTGGTGTGGCAGCTTGGTAGTGCCAGGTGAGAGAGCAGGTGGAGGGAGTACAAGGAGGAGCTGGAGAGTATGGATCCATCTGCTTGGGCTTGGCTGGAACGGCAAGATAGGAGTACGTGGTGTCTTGCCTTCGATGATGGTGATCGGCATTGGGGAATTCTGACGACGAATCTGTCAGAGAGCTTCAACAACTGTTTACGGCGCGCACGCCATCTCCCAATAACAGCGTGTGTCAAAGCAACGTTCGAGCAGACTGTTGAAATGTTTGCACAAAGGCTTACCGACGCTACGAACTGGAGGTATTTTCTCCGTTAATTGCATTTTCATATTTACCTGTATGCCGGTTTGCTGAATATGAGATATTGCCCGTTCATCCAGGTCCGTGTTCCCTGAGAGGATCTGGAAAAAGTTCCGGAAAGAGGATACATTGGCACAGGGACATATTGTCACCCTGTTCGGGCATGCGTCGCAGACTTACAGGGTTGTGGCGAGGAACATCGACGGGAGCATATGTGAACGACATTACACGGTCAAATACCGAAAAAGAGAGTGCACCTGTCGCGAATGGGAAATTTTTCGTTTCCCTTGTTCCCATGCCTTGGCCGTTTGTCGGCACAGACGTGACAATCCTGCAAGTCTATGTAACAGGGTGTATCACACGACCACATATGTCCAACAATACAGTCAGGGTTTCATGCCCGTGCGAGATCCATCACTCTGGGAGCGTGCCCATTGGAGGTTGATTTTGGATGCAGAAAAGTTTCGCAACAGGAGGTGTGAACAGTTTGCGGAGAGGAGGATAAGGAATCAGATGGATGAAAGGGTGGCGGGTGAAACCAGGGGCGTGCGTGGGCGTGGGCGTGGGCGTGCTTAGTATCGTGGTGTCATATGGTGTCTGTAGTACTACCTCTAACTGTCATTGGGTTTGCATTGTACATCGACGGGAGAGGGCATGCTTAGTCTGTCGTCCGTAGTGTGATCTAGTATTTCTTGTACTAAATGATATGTGTAGCAGATTGCGTAGTATTACTTATATTTGCGAATTATGTCTCACATCACGCAGTGTTACTTTTATCTGTGCTATTCTTCCAGAAAAAACATCTAACTAGGGTTGATACTTGATTGCAGGAAAATACCATGTACCATCCGAGACCCATTGAGGAGGACTTGCTGTACCTCCATCAGGAGCACCATGCTCGTGCCCTATACAATGGATGTTTAGAGGACGAGGCACTGCAGGTGCGTCGGTGCGACGGGGCATGCTGGACCGACCGACTGCCAGAACAGGTTATGGGGTATGTACGGGATGCGGGATTTCAGGGACTCCTGGACTCTGCTGTAATACAAATTGACCACTCCCTCATCAGCGCCCTAGTGGAGCGTTGGCGCCCGGAGACGCACACGTTTCACCTACTGATGGGGGAGGCTACGGTCACCTTGCAGGATATAGGGGTCCTGTGAGGTCTACTGCTCGATGGCATCCCAGTCACAGGTGTTAATACCGTTAGGCGTACGGAGGAATGGCAGCTCATCTGCACAGACTACCTGGGAGCTACACCAAACCCCACTTGTATCAGGGGGTCGCATTAAGGCCAGGTGGTTAGGAACGGTATTGCACAGTCCGTTCCCCGCTGCTCCCACTGATGTACAATGCCAACAGCGGGCTAGGGTTTTCCTTCTGCTGCTTCTTGGGGGAATGCTGATGTCCGACACGTCCGGCCACCTCATCCCATTGCTCTACTTATCCGCACTTACGGATCTGGGTGCAGTCCATCGGTACAGTTGGGGTAGTTTAATTCTTGCATGCTTGTACAGGTCGTTATGTGATGCGGCAATCCCACAATCTAAATCCATATATGGGCCACTAGTCTTGCTACAGGTAAAATTGTTGGTCAACATAGTCGTTCGTACCTACCGTGCTTAATATTAACGGGCATTTCTATTGCATTTATTGGTAGTTGTGGGCATGGGAACGCATACCATCCATCCGACCTGTCGGGGCACTACAGGTGACAGTGACGATGAGTGCTCTTGGATCCCGGTACATGTCTTATTCCTCAATCCACAGTATTCATAAGTCCACATGCAATTCTATAGTATGGCTAATGTATTTCACTCTGTTCCTCATAGGTGGAGGGCCCGTTACGATTGTTCATAGTCACCAATGCACGTTCTCAAAGTGTACCGTGACTAACTGACGTCTCTCAATCACAATCAAGTATAGGAATAACTGGGTTTTGATTTCTGGACTTCGTACGAACAATGGTTTCATTTACCTAACTGCAACACATGCATGTTGTCTCAGTTCATCTGGCAGCCATATATGGAGGACGTCCTGAGCAACTCCCGCGGTATTGTACAGATGGTAGAAACAATTGGCTGCTATGCGTCGACCTCATCTGCTGGCATGCCGTGGAGTTCCATCATGCACATCGTGTTCTCCCGCAGTTTGGCCTCATCCAGCCAATACCCACCCAGTTGGTCAGTAGGGATGAGTACAACTTACTCCACACTGGAGACCGCCGAGGAATGTCTGGCATGGATTGGCGTGTCGAGCTCAGAAGATATCTCGACACTTGGGAACATCGGTCCAATCGACAAGCACCTACACTGGGGAGTGCGGATCCATACCTACCTACCCGTGATTATTTGGAGTGGTACTTCCGCAAGACGGTGCCCTTCATTGATCAACCAGGGTGGCCTGTAACAGCTACTGAGGGTTTCCACGGAGACGGTGCAACCGCGGAGTACTTGGTATGTCCTAAATTTCAAATATTGTCAAGAAAGAATACAACAGAGCTCCTCAACATTACATATCTGACATATTCATCTCGATTCTGTAGTTGCAGGCAATGACACAGTTGCATGCCATGTCAGACATTAATTTGGATGGTTGCCCCCCACATTTTGCGGACGTTATAAGGGGATGCATCACGTTATCACACGTACTCTACAACATGCGCATCAGGCCTCCAGGCCGCAACACTATCAACCGTTTGTGCACTGTGAGGAACCGCCCCCTGGTGTGAGGCATACTGACCTCATAATCCACCGTCAGGCCCCACCTGGTCGACAGGAAGGTCGGAGGCCTCGTGCTAGGGGGCATGCAGAACACATTGGTCCATCACAAGCGGGGCCCTCACATGCAAGTCCACCGATTTGCGGACCATCAGCCGGGGAACCCTCACAGTACAACATGGATGCATCAGATTACAATGCATATGTCACTCCAACATCCAGTCATCCGTACATGTCGCATATCGATCCATCACATACAGGTACTATTCCATATGCCTTCTGTGATTCGAATGAGGAAGCGGGATACGAAATGGAGGAGCACATGCTGGGGGGAGCTCCACATGAGGAAGAACATGTACCTGCACAGACGGTTGTACCACGGCGGACATCCAGGACCATACGTCCTCCCCCGTGTGGAACGGGTGGAAAGCTATGCAGAGACCATCGTTAGGATAGTACATGCTATTCGACACTAATTGGCATTACATTTCACACGTACTGTTCCACACTGTACATTTATGCTAACTTGTATCCATTCTTACAAAACATAAGAAACAATATTTCATTCACAGATTACATTAGCACCGTAGTTAATTGCAAATCTCATTTCCAACATTTTCAAAAAAATAGCGTGAAACAATACCCATTCCAGGACTCGTTCGAGGAGCTCCCAAGAAATCATGATTTATGCAAATTCGTACAAATTTCCAACATTCCGCAGATTAATTTCCTGACAAATAATATTAGGCAACTTCCAAGGACTCGTTCCATAAACGAGGTGAACCGTTACATTTTTATATTTTTATATTTATATTTATGTATATATTTATAGTTGTCGGGGAATAATTTAGCAAAGTTGAGTCCTCAAAGCTGAAGAAATTTTACTTTCTTCTGGAAATTATTTAGAGGACTCTATTTTGAAACATAAATACATACATATATATAAATATGAATACAAATATATAAATATAAATAAAAAATATATAAATATATATAAATATATATATAAATATAATTATATACAAAAATATAAATAAATATATATATGAATAAGTATATATATCTATATATAAATATATACACATATATATATATATATATATATAATATATACATATATATAAATATATATACATAAATATAAATATAAATAAATATATATAAATATAAATATAAAAAAGATATATATATATAAATATAAATATAAAAAAGATATATATATATATATAAATATAAATAAAGATATATATAAATATAAATATGTACATATATATAAATATAAATAAAGATATAAAAATAAAAATAAATATAAATATAAATATAAATAAAGATATATATATAAATATATATATATATAAATATATGTGTATAAATATAAATACAAATATATACAAATATAAATAAAGATATACATATATATATATATAACTATATAAAAATAAAAATAAAAACGAGTGCTATGAGGAAATTTATACTTTCAAAAAAATAATTCGCCGGATCTGAGGAGTCGTTCCCAAAACGAGTGCTATGAGAATCACCACGTGAAAATTAAAATGTTGCCAAACCAGCCATTATTTGATTTTAGAAACGAGTCCTCTAATTGATGCTAAAAATAAAATCGTTACCAAAACGGGTCCTCCACTTCATTTCAGAAACAAAAAAATAAATCGTGACTACTTTCGGAACAAAAAAGTGAAAGGACAAATTAAATTAAAATAAAAAATGGGGGAAATATTTTCGGAAACAAAAAAGGAGCCCTCTATTTAAATTCTGGAAAAAAAAGGGGTTAGTTGGAGGACGCATTATCGAAATGCGTCCTCCAAAAAGGCTGAATTAAAAAAAAATTGGGGCCCTGGAGGACGCATTACGGAAATGCGTCCTCCCCCCCAAACGTCCAAAATCAGCTCCTGCCCCATTTACGCCCATAATTCCTATTCCCACCTTACAAAAATCATCAACTCCCAAAACAAGTCCTCTAATTGATTTCAGAAAAAAAAATTATTCCACCTAGAGGACGCATTACCAAAATGCGTCCTCCACCCTCAGCTTCCAGAATAAAAAACAAGCACACCAGCGTCCTTCTTTTGATTTTCTGGCACACTAAAATCATACACTCTATACTTACACACACACATATATTTATACGTATATATATTTCATAAATAATTTTAAAGAAATTTTTTTGTTGACTTAGTTCATCCTGAGGGACATTGTACCACCACTGCCGAATGACAAGACCCCCGTGGTGCTGAGGTGCTACGGGACTGAGTGATACATGAACTACTCATGGGGGAGGGGGTGGGAAGATCAAGGCCCTGTCCCTAAAGGGTTTTGGCGATTTCCTTTCTGGAAACCGCTTACGCATTGGGGACACCTTGTTCTTCGAGGTCATAGAAGCTGGGGGGGAATTGTCTTCAAGGTCATCATAATCTGAGCTGATTGAACAAATTTATATTCTATTAATGGAAGTAAAACTATTATTAATTGAATTTATGTAGTAATTGTAAGAATACTTTCATGACTAGTATAGTTTTTATAATAATTTAACTATCTTATTTAAACAATATATGATTGACTGTATGTGCAATTTGATCTGTGCATGAGTTTAAAAACCATTTTCAACCGTACCATATAAATTCAACAACATTTTCTACAATGGTTTAAAAAACCATTGAACAAAAACTTTTGCAGACCGAAGTCAATCACTTTCAAACTACTATAAACCATAAAAGTTAACCGAGGTAAAACAAAATGAAAACATCAATCAAGAAGAAAAAGCATGGGAACTTACTATGTCACTGTGTGAAGGAAGCACTTTGGTATGAGTGAAGTGTAGTGGAATGTGGATGGTTGTTGGCTTTTGTAATTTCCCCTCTTATTCCACCTTTTTCAATCGTAACATAACAAAACTCACCTGTTCAAATATTTAAAACTTTCTCTTTTTTAAAGTCAACTTACATAAGTGTGGCGTCGGTCGCCCATCGCATTACATGTCGGTGAAAATGACTTATAATGCGACATCGCCAGGCTCTTTTTAGCAACATATGCAACGTCGCATGCTATTCGGTAGGATTATTTACTTCATTTCTTTAACATTTTACTTCATTTAAAATGTTAACCGTGGTAAAAAATATATTATTTACCTCGGTTATTTTTTAATCGAGGTAAAAAATATCATTTATTTCAGAAAATTTTGAGGTAAAAGAACTTTTTACCTCGATTATTTGGGCTAAGGCAAAAAATTGAGGTAAAATGGGCGAAGTAATATGTGTGATTTCTTGTAGTTTTATCACATATTCTTGCTTCTACAATGGAAGGCAGAAACTAGAACTAGACTAGCGAGATGAGGTAGCAGCGCTATGCTGTCCCCTTTGAATTATCTTCAAATTAGCCTTTTCTTTCTCCTCTACTAGGATAGCTTTAAGGACTTGCTTCATGTGAGAGTAAGAGGGTTTATTGGTATTTCCTTAGTGTTCTATCCTAGCTTACTGCTGCATATTTTATGCCTTCCAATCAACAGGTCTGAACTCCCCGCGATTGAGCTGAATGCTCAGCAGTCCTCTTATAGGCATTCACTAGGCGATCTAGCCCATCCACACAATTATTGATCTTACGAATATGAACCCTAACCTCTGGAACAATGTTGTTCAGTCCTCTCACGATTACAGGTTGAGCTACAGCTCAAGAAGTGGCATAACGCACACTAGCTCTACCTGAACGATCCTTGAGATCGCTACATTTTCTCTCCGTCTGGTGATTCAATAAATCCCGACTGAAACATTCTTCTGGTAGCTTCTCTTTAACCTCTCAGGGTTAACAATTAAAGTGACATGTTTACCACACCGGTTCTGCCAGCCAGAAGGGCTAGCCTTTAACAAGTCAGCCTTATTTAGTATGAATCTCAAGCTTGCATGGAGCTTCTCTATGTGTGCAGCTTGATTGTCAACAATTTTAGTCTTCTGAGCATTTTATACAGCTTTATCAGCTACAAACTGTTTCCACTTACTCTCCTAGCTAAATAGCATAACAAGATGACTATGCTACTTGTTATTCAACCCCACCCAGATTGTAGCATTAGCCACATCCTGTGACTAGGAATATAATCCCACTCAATCCACGTGAACTCCCTCACTTTGGAACACTTTAGAAATGGGGGGCACATGGCTACAAAATATGCCGGCTTCATGGAAACCCCCATGTGGCACATGACCGTACAGAACCTATGCTTGACAGATTCAACATATGCGAGGAACTTAACTCGTCCGTTTCCTAAATTGGGTGACCAAAAGTGGTCAAAAAATATTTCAGTGGACAAAGTTGAACAATGATAAAATTTCAGTGGTCACACGAATCATTTGCCCTATCATATACGATACAATTTTATAATGAGTAAGTATTAGGAAAGGCGGCATTTTCATAGCTTTATGGACAGTCCACGGGGGTTGTTACCTTAAATGTTGTGATTTTTTAATAAAATTTAAATATTGTATTTTATAAGTTAAAACAAGTAATAATATGTATTTGAATGTGAAAACATTAAAATATATGATATAAAAAAATATTTTCAAAATTTTTTATATGGAATTTAACAAATGCAGTATATAAGGTAAGAAATAAGTGGTCTGTCCATAAGCTTATGGACAGGCCGCCTGTCAGGAGACCCGCTCTTTTATAATATTATAAAATATTATAGCAATAATTGTAATTTAATCATAATTGTTAAGTTTGTGACTACTTGTGTGAAAATAGGTCTAATGGTAAAATAATAATAATGATAATAATAATAGTAATAATAATGACAATGACAATAGCAATATTATTATGATAATCATAATAACATTAATACCAAACTGAATTTTATAAATAATCACCATATTTCAGAAGGTAGCAAAATATATCATCAAACTTTAAAAAATGCTAAAACACATTAGTATGCTTTAATTTTTGCTCCAAAATGCATCACTCACACCAACAGGCCATTAAACCATTTTCCCATCCATTTTTAGATGGAAAAAAATATTTTTTTTCTTATTATTAACGTCATTTTCATCTCTCACTTTTCTCCTCTCTCCCAACCGTCACCGCCACCACCACCTACTCCCATCCCGCCACCCTAATCCACCACCTTTATTGTCATATCCCCCGTTGTCACCTTTCTGATAGCTAGACCCGTCAAATGGGTCGGGTGACCCGTTGGATAACCGTTACCCATATACTATTTTCACTTATTGGATAAGGCTTATTGGATAATGACCCATTGGGTTAATGGATATAATTGGGTGTAGTTATTGGGTTTAGTTGGGTTGGATAATGGATTATCCGTTGGATAATTTTGGGTGGGTGGGTGGAGTTGAGTTGGGTAACGGGTGACCCGTGGATAATTTTATATCATAAGATAACAAAATTTTCACAAGTTTGATTACGAATAATTTAATTTTTCCCTAACACATATAATCATTTTAGAAACGATCAAAATTCTCGATTCATCATATTTATCGATTTCGGTTCATGTCTTAATCAATTTTAATTTGAACCAATTAAAAATTGATAAAAGATCTCGACGAAAGAAGTAGAAGTAGTATTTAAGAAACTTTTACTAAATTTGAAAAATCTCCTCCATGAAATATGAAGATTTTTAAAAATATTTTCTTTTATTGAACATAAGAAAATAATAAATGAAATCCCCACATTTATCCACTCGAATAAATATTTCCTCTTTTGTAGTTATGTACACGATTCAGCCTACATCAAAAAATGATTAGAGTTAATCGTAATTTTTCACTCCAAATAAAATGTTACGTGACTTATCCATTTAAAGTTTAAATGGTTGAAAACACTAATTATCCATTAAGTATATACTGAATTATCCATTGGGTATATACTAATTATCCATTGGGTCTATACTAATTATCCATTGGGTCTATACTAATTATCCATTGGATCTATACTAATTATCCATTGGGTCAAACTAAATGACTCATTGGGTATAGGTCATTTATTTGGGTGAAACGTGAAATGCCCATCAAGTCCGTGTTGTTTCTCAGTTCTCAGTTTTCACTTTCCAGTCTGCGATTTGTTCATCAATCGGTATGCGATTTGTTCATCAATCGGTCTGCGATTTGTTCATCAATCGGTCTGCGATTTGTTCATCAATCGGCCTGCATTTTGTTCATATTCGATTCCATAATATTATATTATGGAATATAATATTATGTACATTATATTATATTATATTTAATAAAAAAATATATAATATGTTGGCTTTGTAAAATCGACGAAACTAACAAACAATATTACTTGGGATCGAGCTCGAGATCAAATACTGTACGAACTCGAATACTGTACGAACTCGAATATTGTACGAGATTGAGCTCGAATACTGTACAAACTCAAATACTGTACGAGATTGAACTCGAATATTGTACGAACTTGAATACTGTACGAGATTGAGCTCTAATATTGTACGAACTCGAATATTGTACGAACTCGAATACTGTACAAGATTGAGCTCGAATACTGTACGAACTCGAATACTGTACGAGATTGAACTCGAATACTGTACGAGATTGAACTCGAATATTGTACAAGATTGAACTCGAATACTGTACGAGAGCTCGAATATTGTACGCACTCGAATGTTGTATGAGATTGAGCTCGAATATTGTACGAACCCGAATATTGTATGAGATTGAGCTCGAATATTGTACGAACTCGAATACTGTACGAGATTGAACTCGAATATTGTACGAGATTGAACTCGAATACTGTACGAGAGCTCGAATATTGTACGAATTCGAATGTTGTACGAGATTGAGCTCGAATATTGTACGAACTCGAATATTGTATGAGATTGAGCTCGAATATTGTACGAACTCGAATACTGTACGAGATTGAACTCGAATATTGTATGAACTCGATGACTGTACGAGATTGAGCTCGAATACTGTACGAGATTGAACTCGAATATAGTACGAACTCAAATGATGTACGAGATCGAGTGCGAATTTTGTACGAACTCGAATACTGTACGAGATTGAATTCGAATACTGTACGAGTTCGAATACTGTACGAACTCGAATATTGTACGAGATTGAACTTGAATAATTTGTGAATTATAATTTGTATAATTTATGAATTATAGTGAATATTTATGTAAAATATTACACATGCATTTAATTGGGTAATTTTTTATATTTATTGGGTATTTGTTATGTTCCCATTGAGTTAACATAATATGGGACCCATTGAGATCAAAATTTTCCATTAATATAATTATTCTCATCCCAAATCCTAAAAAATAATGAGTATTTAATACCTGATCCCATTGGATAATGACAAGTTGTAACCCAAATCAATAGAAAATGTTTAATGATAACTTATTAAGGTTAATTATATAATGATTTATTGGATAATGACTTATTGGATAATATATTTTAACCCATTGGGTCATATGAATATCTCATGGATTATCCAATGGGTTATCCATTTAATGACCCAACTCATTTATGACTCAACCCATTATAATCCATTTAATAAATGGGTTAATTGGATAATAACTCATTGGATAATAATTCATTGGATTTGAATAATAAATTTATTCAATTAACCCATTGATGGGCCTACTGATAGCCACATTTGCATCCGCTGCTACCGTGCGTGCCTTTTCCTATAGCCTCCATGTCCGACAACCACATACTCTTTAAGTTTATAGAGTGCATCGAGTCCTAATTGGGTCGCATCCGATTCCACTTAAATGAAAATTTAAACAAACTTACTTTAAAAAAATCATAAGTTTAGTTCCATAAGTTTAGTTCCAGTCAAACCCTGCAAATAAGATCTTGGTGGTGATGTCGATTCCAGGTCCATCTCGGGGTGGGGCCACCATCTCACGGACGATGAGTGGAGCTTTAGTAAACCATAATACCGAAGTAGCAGAGCTATCCACATTGCTTGAAAATAGTAATAACATACTCCCTCCGGTTTTTTTTATTGGCACCTCTCGTTTGGTGTTAGAATTGAAGAGATGCTAAATGAGTGGATGAAATTGAATTAAAAGAACAGAAAGTAAAATGAGTGGATGTAAAAACCTTAAACTTGCCCAAAATAGTAAGTGCCAATTAAAAAAAAACACCACTTTTAGTAAGTGTGCCAATGAAAAAAAAACGGAGGGAGTAGTTAAGTTGAGCTCATTTTATTCAAATCAAATTCCTTTACTGAATTGTAACTGAATTGAATAAGTTATTGGTAAAAGTAGACCTAAGTTAAGCTCATTTTCATTAAATCAAAATGTCCCAAACTAAATTGAACTAGACTCTACTGAAATTAAACATACTTAAAAAAAGAAAAAAATAAATTAAACATACTTAAAACATATTAATAATACAAGAATATGATTTCATTTTCATCAAATAAAAATGAAATTGAATTGAATTGAGCTGGAATATAAGTATACTGAGTGAAAATAGTAATAATAAACCTCAATTTAGCTCATTTTCATCAAATCAAAATGAACTGAAATTTAACATAGTGAAAACTAGTAAAAACACATAAATGTTTATCGAAACAAAACCAATTGAACTGAAATTAAACATTGTGAAAACTAGTAATAATAAACATATATTGAGCTCATTTTCATCGAATCAAAATAAATTGATCCAAAATGAACTAAAGTTAAACATAGTGAAAATTAGTAATAATAGACATATATTGAGCTCATTTTTATCGAATAAAAAAAATTGAAATTAAACATAGTGAAAACGGTGATGATAGTCCTAAATTAAACTCACTTTTATCCAGCTAAATGTTATTGAACTGAAGTGAATTTGAATACATTACAACTTTATTTATTAAAACTAATATAGCTGATAATGATAAAATAATTAACAAAAGTTCTGTACTAGTGAGTGCCAATTCACCTCTAATGTGTGTACTTTCCGGCCAAGTTTTTTTTGCCTGATAGGTTAGCTCATCCAAGCGGCGCCAGCAATGGGTAAATCAGGCTAAAAGAAGGGGACGAAAAATGCAACTCAACAACTAGTAGAACAAGTAGCTCAGACAAAGGGGAAGGCAGAATTGGTGACAGAGAGTGTGGCTTGCGAAGAGGATGTACGTGTCAAAGGTGTATTAGCAGGGGAATTTGAAGGACATGGTTTTGGGGCTTTCAAATCAATCGAACAAGGCGGTAGATTTGACAAAATCTGGTATAACTCAGACCGAGTAGAACTCAAATCTGAATACTACCATTAAAAGTAGAATGTTGAAATCAGATCATGAAGAAGAACATCCTGGCTTGATAGGCAAATGATAATTATGGGGTGAAAGAGTTGAGGCAGATGCTTCAAGGAATTGGAGCGAGGTGGATTACTATGGTACAATCAATATTAAAGGGATAGAGATGGGAGAAATTACCCATGATGGTGTCGAAGAGATCTCAAAACAACAGGATACTAGTGTGATCTGCAAAGTACTGGGCTCCAATCCTCCCTTCAAGGTGATGGAGGGTTTTCTAATGATAATTCAGGGCAAAAGGAATCTAAAGGTATGAAAGCTACACAAAGGTACTTTTATGATAAAATTGATATCTAAATTGTGTAGAATTTAATTAGTTGACATGGAAATAGTTATGTTTAATGGAAATCATGTTGTGGTTAAACCATGTCCTTAGGATTTAGACTTAAAAGAACCAGAAACAGTCCCGGATTGGATTAGGCTACTTGAATTACCTATAAAATATTAAAAACCATGGATTATAAGTAAGATTGTGAGATCTTTGGGAAAGTATATTTTTTTTTATATATGGCTACCTTAGATAAAGAGAGGTTAGCTTATGCAAGGGTGAAGGTTGAAATGAAAATCTCATAAATTGTTCCAGACAAGGTAAATTTTGTGAATGAGAGAGAATATAATGCAACAGGAAGTTACCTATGAATGGTGCCCTATCAAATATAAGAACTATAACATGTTTTGCCACCAAGAAAGTGTGTGTAGAAGGAAAGAAGCTAATGACAAGAGGCAAGTAAGAAGAGAACAGAAGCTGTAGGTCTATGTTTCAGCCAAGATTAGGCAAGAAGGGAAGAAAGAAGAAGGAGTTCAAAGAATTGGTCGTGAAGTTGTGTCTGCAATCAACAAATCACGTGAAAAAATAGATGACTTGGAAGGGATAAGAAGCAGTGAAGAGAATCATATGCAAAAAGGAAAAGGTGATTGTGTCAAAGATAAGCCACACGATGGTTGTTAACATCACAGTTTGGAATGTTAAAGGTATTAATAAAGGAGAGAAGCAAAGTGCGATAAAAGGGTTCTTCCTAAAAAATCAAGCTGGGATTCTCGACCTATTAGAAATAAAAATCCAAAAAGAGAAAGAGGTTGAAACTTGGAAGAAAATAAGGTTAGGGTGGAAGTTAATGACAAATGGTGAAATGGTGAAATGGTGAAAGGTGGCGGGATTTGGATGGCTTGAAGAGAAGACAACTTTGAGGTGAAAACAGTAAACACTAGGGAGCAACGGATAGATGAGTGTATTATGATAAACCGTGGAAAGATGATTATTTGCACCATTTTCTATGGATATAATACTTGTGAGAAAAGGCAAGAATTATGGAACTTTCAGATTGAAAAAAGGGCTAGGGACTTAGCATGGATTGTGATTGGGGACTTTAACTCCTCACCGGCACTTAAGGATAGATTTGGGGGGGGGGGGTGTGAATTACAGTGGTGGATACACTGAATTTGGAAGATTGGAAGAGAGTAAGATAGTATGGGATCATTTTACTTGGATTAATAGAAGATCTCGAGGGGAGAGAATCATGAGCAAAACTGACAGGGGGTTGGTAAACAAGACTTGGATGGAAGAGCTACAGGGAGAAATATGTGAAGTAAAGATTTAGTTAATGTGAGATCATTTAGCTTTGGTCATCATGTTCAACATGAAAGAAGAATCTAGGAAAAAGCCATTCAGGTATTTCAATATATGGTCTAGGTTTTAACTGTTCAAGCAAACAGTGATGAGAATTTGGAGAGTGAAGGAAAACATGAGTTTAGATGATTTGGCCAAGGCATTCCACATGCTAGAGAGACCTCTAAACAAGCTGAATAAAAGTGAGTTTGGTAGTATAGGGGAGAAAGTTGATATGGCAAACGAGAAGTGGAGGAAGGCACAAGTTAAGCTGAATGAAGAGCCTAGGTCAAATATACTACAGGAACATGAATATGAGGCATGGAAGGTAGCAGATGGCAAAACTGGAGTGGCTAAATAATGGGGATAGGCCAACAAGGTTGTTATGCCTCATTAAAAAAGAGACAATACCAGAATCATATTGTGGCACGTAAGAAGGGAGACCAACTAACAATGAATCATAAGGAGGTTCAAGGTGAGCTGATTAAGCATTTTAGGAGTCAGTTGGGGTTGAGACAAAAATAGAAAAAAAATGACCTTGAGGTGGTAACTTAAAGAGCAGTACTAAGTTTGGAAAGGCAGACTGAGTTGATAAGGCCGGTAAGTGGAGAAGAAATACTTTCAGCAGTCAAATGGATCAATTCAAACAAGAGCCAAGGGATATATGGTTTTTCAAGCAAAATTTTCAAACAAGAGCCAAGGGATATATGGTTTTTCAAGAAAAAATTTCAAAAATAGTTAGAATACTGTGGGGGCGGAATGTTACCACAACTACCGAGGGATTCTTCAATGGTAATAAGAAAAACATATGGGATTTGTCACAGAAGAAAAACATTCTCTGGGGTAAATGGGTTAGTAAATCTCTATATCTTAAAAGTGCGGATCCATTTAATGAACAATCACTTTTTCGTGAATGTTACCACAAACACATATGGGATTTGTCACAGAAGAAAAACATTCTCTGGGGTAAATGGGTTAGTAAATCTCTATATCTTAAAAGTGCGGATCCATTTAATGAACAATCACTTTTTCGTTATCGCAAATTTGGTGGATTTTCCTTTTTTCTCTCCTCTCCATCCCCACTAATACGTGTCATGACGTTCTTCTGTCTGCCTTTTCTCTTTTCCCTCCGCCGTACACGCATCATCCACTCTTTTGTTCATGTGGTCAGTAAAGCATCCATTATCATTCACCCTTTCGAGAAAATTCCATTATCTTCTTCGTATTTCCCTGAACCACTTGCCTAACATTTTCTCTTCTCCTGGGATTCTCAAAGACCTCCATTTTTGTAATGTTTCTGATATGCTTTCAATTTTTTCCTACTTATCTGTTCCGTAGCTAGTGTGATCTGTTCCGGAAATATCTCTGCTTGAGGGAATGGCTCCGCCAAATCAGGATTAGCTCGAGACCGCCGGCGAGTTACTCTGCCCATCTCCGTCAGCGTTGTAGCAGCGGGCTTTGCGAACAGGGCTCTTCGGTGTGGCTGGAGTAGAGTTCGTCGAGCCTTTATTGTTCTTAGTGGTGGCAGAATGGGATAGATGGTTTTCTTGGCGGCGCCACCTCTCAAACAGGTCATTCAGGCTAGGCCTCGTCGTCTCCGCTGAAGGTGGGGCAGAGGAGGTTGTCGGCTTAGGCTATAGAGGTGGCGGGAAGGTTGGGAGATGGTGATGGTAGGCGGGGATGAGTGGAAGAGTGGGATTAGAGCTGATGGTCTCCGCTGATTAGGGTGGAAAAGTGGGAATAGAACTGGTGGTCTTCAGTGGGAATAAAGTTAGTGGTCTCCGATGGGAATAGAGCTGGTGATCTCCGGTGGTTCTATTTGTACAAGTAGAGGAAGATCAACATTCGAGTAGAGGCTAGAGTGGTAATGGGTTCGAGTAGAGGGTTCGGGTACAGAGGTTTGAGTGGTACTGGTTCGAATGGAGAGGGTTCAAGTAGAGGGTTCAGGTAGAGAGGTTCGAGTGGAGAGGTTCGAGTGGAGAGGTTAGAGTGGTACTGGCTCGAGTGGTACTGGTTCGAGTGGTACTGGCTCGAGTCGTACTGGTTCGAGTAGTACTGGTTCGAGTGGTGAAAGTTTGAGTGGAGATGGTTCGAGTTGAGAGGGTTGGAGTCGTACTGGGTTCGAGTGGTTCTGGGTGCATGTGGTGAGGATACGCATGGAGAGATTCGAGCATAGGGGATTCGAAGGTTTGAGAAGAGGATTCAAGTGGAGAGGCTCCAAACGCAGGGATCAAGTGGAGAAGGTTCGAGTGGTGAGGTTCGAGAGGTGATGGTTTGAGTGATGAGGGTTGGAATGGCGAGAGTTCACATGCTAAGGGTCGAGTGGAGAGGTTCGAATAGAGGTATGATTCGAAAGGGTTTGAGTAGTAAGGGTTCGAGTGGAGAGGGTTCGAATGGAGAGGATCGAGTGGTACTAGGTTCGAGTAGTCCTGTGTTCGTGTAGAGGGTTTGAATAGAGAGGTTCGATTCGTACTAAGTTCGACGGGAGAGGGATCGAGTGGTGAGCTTAATAATAAATTGAAGAACTTTTGTAGCAATGTTGCCACTCAAACCCTTACCTCTCAAAACCTCCAATGGAACCTTCATCTCTCGAACCACCCAATGGAACCTTCACCTCTCGAATCAGTTTCGAGAGGTACTGATTTGAGAGGTGAAGGTTTGGATGCAGAGGTTCAAGTGGAGGGTTTCAAGAGGTACTAGTTCGAGAGGTGAAGGTTCAGGTTTAGAGGCTTCAAGTGGAAGGGTTCCATTAGAGCGATTCGAGCGGTGAAAGCTCAGGTGATGAAGGTTCAAAGGGAGGGGTTCCAATAGAGGGATTCGAGAGGTACCAATTCGAGAGGTGAAGGTTCAGGTGGAGAGGCTTCAAGTGGAAGGGTTCCAACAGAGGGGTTCGGGAGGTACCATTTCGAGCGGTGAAAGTTCAGGTGGAGAGGGTTCAAATGGAGGGGTTCCAGTAAAGGGATTCTAGAGGTACTAATTCGAGCGGTGAAGGTTCAGGTGCAAAGGTTCAAGTGGAGGGATTCAAGAGGTACTGATTCGAGTGGAACAAATTCGACCGGTGAAGGTTCAGATGAAGAGGTTCAAGTGGAGGGGTTCCACTCGAGTAGAGGGTTCGGGTACAGAGGTTCGAGTGGAACTAGTTCGAGTGGAGAGGTTCGAGTGGTACTGGTTCGAGTGGAGAGGTTCGAGTAGAGGGTTCAGGTAGAGAGGTTTGAGTGGAGAGATTCGAGTGGTACTCGCTCAAGTTGTACTGGTTCTAGTCGTACTAGTTCGAGTCGTACTGGTTTGAGTGGTGAAAGTTTGAGTGGAGAGGGTTCAAGTTGAGGTTCGAGTTGAGAGGGTTGGAGTCGTACTGGGTTTGAGTGGTTCTGGGTTCATATGGTGAGGATTCGAGTGGAGAGATTCGAGTATAGGGGATTCAAAGGTTTGAGAAGAGGATTCGAGTGGAGAGGCTCTAAGCGCAGGGTTCGATCGGAGAAGGTTCGAGTGGTGAGGTTCGAGAGGTGATGGTTCGAGTGGTCAGAGTTTGAGTGGTGAGAGTTCGCGTGCTGAGGGTCGAGTGGAGAGGTTCGAATAGAGGTCCAAGTGGAAAGGGTTAGAGTATTAAGGGTTAGAGTGGTGAGGTTCGAGTGGAGAGACTCAAGTAATTCGAGTGGAAAAGTTCGAGTAGTTCGAGTTGAGAGATTCGTAGAGGTTTGAGTGGAGAAATTCGAGTGGAGAGGGTTTGAGTGGTACTGGCTTGAGTCGTACTGGCTCAAGTAATTCTGGTTCTAGTGGTATTGGTTCGAGTGGTGAGGGTTTGAGTGGAGAGGTTCGACTTGAGGTTCGAGTAGAGAGGGTTGTAGTGGTACTAGATTTGAGTGATTTCGGGTCCATGTCGTGAGGTTCAAGTGGAGAGATTCAGTAGAGGAGATTCGAGGGTTCGAGAAGAAGTTCAAGTGGAGAGGCTCTGAACGCAGAGTTCGAGTCGAGAGGTTCTAGTGGTGATGGTTCGACAGGTGAGGATTTGAGTGGTGATGATTCCAATCGTGAGAGTTCAAGTGGTACTAGGTTCTTGTGTTTAAGGTTCGAGTGAGAAAGGTTCGAGTACAGGAGGTCCGAGGGTTTGAGTGGAAAGCCTACGAGTATAAAGTTCGAGTGGACAAGGCCCGAATTGAAGTTTGAGTCATTACATTCGACCCTCTAGAGGGATGGTGTACCCCTCTTGAGGGGTGGTGTCATTCTGGTTCCCCTCTCGAGGAGTGGTGTCGTTCTAGTTCGAGTGGAATTGGTTTGAGTGGTGAGGGTTTGAGTGGATAGGTTCGACTTGATGTTCGAGTAGAGAGGGTTGGAGTTGTACTAGGTTCGAGTGGTTCTGGGTATGTGTGGTGAAGTTCGAGTGGAGGGATTCGAATATAAGATATTTGAAGGTTCGAGAAAAAGTTCGAGTGGAGAGGCTCCGACTGCAGAGTTCGAGTCGAGAGGTTTGAGTTGTGATGGTCCGACAGGTGAGGATTGGAGTGGTGATGGTCCAATAGGTGAGGATTCGAGTGGTGATGGTTCCAATCGTGAGAGTTCGAGTGGTACTATGTTCGTGTGGTAAGGGTTCGTGTGGTAAGGGTTCGAGTGAGAAAGGTTCAAGTACAGGAGGTCTGAGGGTTTGAGTAGAAAGCCTCCGAGTACAAGGTTCGAGTGGACAAGGTCCGGGTGGAGAAGTTTGAGTCCTTAGGTTCGACGCTCTCAGTGGTGGTGTACCCCTCTCGAGGGGCGGTGTACCCCTCTCGAGGGGTAGATGTGTGACCTCTAGTGTGGTCAGGGCTTGCGGGGGGGGGGGGGGTTGATGGTTCTAGGGGCTCAAGGGTTGATGATTCGAAGGAGGATGCCTCAAATCAACACCCCTCGAGGTGGATGGTTGATGGAAAGGTTTGAGTGCTCCTCCATCCATCAATCACCAGCCTCGAGGTCTGTTGATTCGATGCATAGTTACTCGATCCATCAACCATCCAACCGCCACCATGCCACTAGCCTCATCAGTAAAGAGATGATGCCTCGAACGTACTCCATTTATACGGTGATCCAAGAATGAACAGTTACTTTCCGTGGTCGCTAATTTATTTTCTTTTCTTTTTTAGTCCTCCATCCTAATCTCTACTAATACGTGTCATTACATCTCTCTATGTGCTTCTTATCTTTTTTTTACAGCCGTACACGCGTCCTACTACCCATATATATCTTATCCAACCATCTTCCACACATGATCCCTACCATTTTCCTCTGTTACATCCAGACTTCTCTTCTTCCCACTTTTACTTCACATAACATATGTACATATCGAATTTCTAAACTACAAACTCCCGTCCAACTTAATTTAAAACTCGGGTAAGATTTCTTTTTTAATCATTTTTTTAACATACATGCATCATATGTACCTGAATCCTTCTATTTCCTTTTCCATAATCTTAAATCTATTTATCTTCATTCTGATGTGTGTATTTTTCCTGAATTCCATTTTCAATCAGGCAATTAGTTCCCAACATATGGATAGAATTTAAAAACCAAAATACTATAGACCATCCAAAAGAATTAGTCAATAGATCTAAAGCAAAGGACATGGGAAAGGCACTAAGAATCGAAGATATCAACCACCGTAAATAGTCTGTAGTCAAATCTTGAAAAAGTGACTGCAAGCGAAAACTAATCTACGAACACAAAATTGAAAATATGACAAAAATCTTAGATTTCAGTAAACAAGATGAAAATAGTTATCCTACACTTCCTCAATCACTTAATACGCTTTTACATCCTATTCGAAGTTTAAAGTTTTTTACAGTTATATCTTCTCAAAATAAAAGGAAAAAAATATAACATTCAAACTTATCTGAATATTACCAATTTGTTTATCAGTACTTCTTACATGCTCCCTTTCATGCAATCAGAGCATTTCAAACTGATGGACATGAGTAAAGAAAAGTCGTTCATTACCAATATTGATGATTCATTATCCTCACGAAAAATTCCCAACGCAGGTAACATTCAATTTACTACTGTACATTCCCTCAACTAAATTCTTACTAGCCTTTCTAGACTGAAGATTGAAGGAATAATTAACACCTCTTTCCTTAGTCGTACTATCAATTTATGTAGGGAAATTCTAAATATGTATAGAAATTCTAAAATTTTCCCTTTCATTCAACTACATTTATTTCATAAACAAGCGTAATTTCACACAGTTGAATTCACTTGAAAAACAATGTTACCTTTTCATTTCTCTAAGCATTAACACAATTCAATTCCTTTCATTTTTGCAGCTACAATATCCAAACGAAGATGAAATTTATCGCCATATAATCGTGCTCATGTAAATAGTCGACGAAGAGAAAACCATAGAAACATACCTCCTGAACAAAAACAGCAGATGAATGCTTTACGGCGACAGAAATACGCTGCTTCTAAAACACCTAATCTTCTTCAACAAAATAATGGAGAAGTCAATAATAAAAGTGGGTGCTCTACAAATTATCAGCAATCCATCACAAATGAAGGCATTACAACAGATGTTCTTCAAACATCCTCATCTCCTCAAACAAACATTATGTTGGGAGAAGCCATCAATTCCAAAAACAAGACATCAGGTATTTAACAAAATTACATACTTACTTTTAAAGATGTAGTTACCAAACTTTACAAAAAGATTTTTTTTTTATAGAATTCTCTCCTCTGGTATTCAGTTTGAGATAATTTTTACATAAAATACATGTTTGATTTACAGTCTTAACATTTGTACCTAATTGTGAATTTTGATTTTGATTTTATTTTCCGATTTAATATGTATCAGGTGCATGCAGAAGAGTTCTACAGCCGGTTTTTTCAAAAACCTATTCCAACATCACCAAGCAAATTACCTGTTGTGTCAAACTGTTCTTATTGAAATGCCAAAAAGTTTTGCATGGAGACTCCCAATTTTTGTTGTGGTGCAGGTAGTATATATTTAGTTAACAATGAAAGGCCACCTCAACTAACAAATCTTTACGCGGCAAATACACAGGAAGCAATTGAGATTCAACAATGTGTGCGCAGTTACAACAATATGTTTTCTTTTACATCCTTCGGGATTCAACACGAAGATAAAGACCTAAACAGGAGAAATAGAGGTATATACACTTTTTGAGCTCAAGGTCAGATTTATTATTACCTAGACAAGTTAATACCTGATGAAGGAGAAAAAAGGAAAAAATGTCCAGCTACATTTTTATGATACAGATCATGAGATTGCTAATAGGATGGATATATCAAGAAAATTTAGGGAATCAATCATACAACAATTACAAGTCATACTAGGCACGAATCCTTATGCTAAGTTTTTAAAGAGACTTACCAATGTTGACAATCTACATGAATATCAAATATATTTGAAATCTGATACTGGCCTAGACCAACGAACTTTCAATTATCCTACTGTATCACAAGTTGCAGCTATGTGGAATGAAACTGATGGACAAAGTGGAGATTTATCCAAAGACATGTGTGTTTTAATTACATGTGATGGAAGGAAACAAATAATTAAACACTATTTTTTATGTTATGATCCTTTACAGTATCCTCTTATTTTCACAAAGTATCCTCTTATTTTCACAAAAGGTGAGTCAGGATGGCATGAAGGCATTAAAAAAGTTAAATATTAATTTAAGAAGTTCTCATCCTAGACAAACATGTGTTGGGGAGAATCTGATTCATTTCAACCAACCAATGACAACTGAGGATATTATAGGAGCTGAAAATAGAGGTATTTCTCTTTTCTCATATTTCTAAATCACAGCATGACTACATTTCAATTATATTTTTAAAATACAAATTACTTTCCTTATGCAGTTATCACAGACATACAGAAAGGAAAAATGAAAGAACCGACTATTTCATGTCGGGAATACTACGCATACAAATTTCAAATGCGAGAAAATGATAAATCCAATCTATTACATGTGGGAAGACTATTTCAACAATTTAGAGTTGGCACATATGTCAAAATTGAAACAGCAAGATTAGATTTCTTCAACATTCATAAAAAACGTATAAGAGCTGAAGTTTACCAAGTTATTGTTAATAGTATTGCAACTGGTCTTACTACAGGTCATCAAGTTGGCAAAAGAATTATTTTACCACCTTCTTTTATTGGAGGACCAAGAGATATGTTAAGGAGATATATGGATGGAATGTCATTAGTACATAAATATGGCAAACCTGATATCTTTTTAACTATGACGTGTAATACCTCATGGCCCAAAATAAAAGAGAATTTGCAAAAAAAATGAGGAAGCACATAATAGGCCCGGCCTAATATCAAGAGTTTTTCATGCCAAACTACAACTAAAAGAAGATGTCATTGATAAGCATTTGTTTGGAGAAGTAGCAGCTTACACCTATGTCATTGAATTCCAGAAAAAAGGTTTACCACATGCTCATTTTTTGATTATCTTAAAAGACCGTTTTAAATTATTTTCTCTGGAACAATACGATCAATTTGTTTCAACTGAATTACCCAACAAAAATGTTCATCCATATCTATATTCATTAGTTTTGAAACATATGATGCATGGTCCATGTGGCGCATTAAACATAAATAATTCTTGTATGAAAAATGGTCAATGTAAATCTATCGATCCAAAAGATTTTTCAGATTTCACTCAACATACTAAGAACTCCTATCCTACTTATATGAGACAAAATGATGGAAAGCATGCAGAAATACAAAATAAACTTCTAGATAATCGGTTTGTAGTACCTTACAATCCCTTTCTACTTGCCAAATATGATTGCCATATCAATGTAGAAATATGTTCTAGCATACAAGCTGTGAAATACTTGTATAAATACATTTACAAAGGCCATGACAAAGTTCTATATAGCTTAACAACAAAACAATCTGACTCAATAATTGATGAGATAAAAAATTATCAATCTGCTTGATGGATGTGTGCCCCAGAAGCTACTTGCCGTATTTTTAGCTTCGATTTAAACAGGATGTATCCATCTGTAATAAATTTACACGTACATCTTGAGAATTACCAAAATCTGACATTTCATGAGAGACAAACACTAGAAGAAGTAGTAAATAGAAAAGACCTTTCTAAAACGATGTTGACTGAATTTTTTCCAATGAACAAATACAATGAAAAAATAAAAGAACTTAACTGCCTTAATAAAGAATTTCCACAACATTTTTTTTGGAATCATACAAATAAAATCTGGACAGAAAGAAAGAAAGGAAATATGATAGGTTGTTTGAACTTTGTACATCCCACAGAAGGAGAAAGATACTATCTAAGAATTTTATTAATGCATGTCCGCAGACCAACATCTTTTGATGATCTAAGATCCTATAATAGTGAATTATTGCCCTCTTTCAGAGATGATGTTGAAAAAAGAGGACTTTTACAATCAGACAACATGATAGAAGACACTTTAAAAGAAGCTGACATGTTTCAAATGCCTTCAACCTTGAGGCAGTTGTTTGCTATATTTTTAATCTATTCAGTAATTAATAATCCAAAAAAAATTATGGAACACATTTGAGCACTCTCTATCAGAAGATATAGCACAAGATAAATGATTATCTAAAACTGAAGTTCAATACAAAGTATTACAACAAATACACAATTAGTTGAAAAGTATGGGAAAAGTATAGACCTGTATAATTTCAGCCCATTTCCTGCTACTACAGTTGATGGTGATCACATTACTCACGAATATTTTGCAGAAAAAAATGTTACTATTTCACCTGAAGACCTAGCTTCAGTCTCAATGCTTAATAGAGACAAAAAAGATGCATATGAAAAAAATAATGGAATGTGTTATCAACAACAAACCTGCAACATTCTTTATTGATGGCCCCGGGGGGTAAATGTAAAACATACCTTTACAAAGCTTTGCTTGCAACAATATGATCCAAGGGAGAAATGACTTTAGCTACAGCAACATCAGGTGTCGCAGCTTCAATACTATCAGGTGGCAAAACATCTCATTCAAGATTTAAGATCCCTGACCAAAATGAAAATACCACTTGTAATGTAAGCAAACAAAGTGGAACAACTTACTTAATCAAAGAAGAAAAATTGATTATTTGGGATGAAGCAACAATGACAAAAAGAGGAGTAATTGAATCTGTTGACAAAGTTTTGAGAAATATAATGGATATAGACTTGCCATTTGGCGGCAAAATCATTGTCTTTGGAGGCAACTTCCAACAAACTTTACCAGTTATCCGAAAAGGAGAAAAAGAGGATTGTATCTCAGCCAATTTAGTGATGTCAGAATTATGGCCTTCATTTGAACAAATAAAATTGTCTATCAACATGAGAGCACGACTAGATCCTACATTCAGCAACTTTTTGTTAAGAATAGGCGATGGTGAACAACCTTATTTTGCAGATAACATAATAATGCTACCACCTGATATCATCTTACATGTGACAGATGACAAATCACCTATCGACTCACTCATTGATTTTGTATATCCAGACTTAAATGTGTTCTTTTCGGATAGAGATTCTATTACTAACAGAGCTATTCTAACCGCAAAAAATGATTTTAAAAATGAAATTAACAGCATTATGATAGCTAGATTTCTTGGCTCTGAAAAAAGATTCATAAGTATTAATACAACTATTGACGTAAAATATCAAGGAGATTATCAAGATCTATTAGAAAGTCATAACCCACCAAGTTTACTTCCTCATGATTTGGTCCTGAAACAGCACTGTCTCATAATGCTTCTTAGAAAATTGAATCCCACCAAAGGTTTATGTAATGGCACATGTTTAATATGTATTAACTTTTCAAACAATGTGATACATGCTAGGATATATTTTGGATCACTTTCAGGTAAAGAAGTACTGATCCCTCACATACCTCTAAACACTTTTATACCATTTAAAAGAATCCAATTTCTGGTTAGATTGTGTTTTTCATTGACTATAAACAAAGCACAAGACCAGACACTAGATTGTGTAGGTTTATACTTGAAAGAAAATGTTTTCTCCCATGGATAACTCTATGTTGCCCTCTCTAGTGCTAAAACTGTTAAAAATGTCAAATGTCATATAACACCAAACAATCATGATAAAATTTTGAAAACACTACCAGAAACATTGTATACAAAGAAATCTACAGCACCGCAGAAGGTCATACCATTTAATTCCTAACATTTTTACGATATCATTAAATCGGAGTTCATATACGAATACCATTAAATCATATATTTATAAAATTTTTGCACTACCGTGCACAGACTGCTTCATATACGTCCCTATAACATCATTCGTTAATGCTGAGAAAAAAAGAACATGAAAGTAGCATATAAAGTCACTCAAAACCTCACCACATGAACCTCACCACACGGACCCAGAACCTCACTACACAAATAAAGTGTTCATGTTGAAGGGTGAACCTTAAGTGTTCGAGGAAATGATCCTTACAGAAGTGGCAAAAGTCTCCCAGCCTCGCCATCTTCCATTTTTACAAGTAGAGGAATATGAACATTCGAGTACAGGTAAGAGTGGTAATGGAGTGGTACTGGTTGAAGTATAGAGGTTTGAATAGAGGTTCGAATGGAGAAGGTTTGAGTGGTACTGGCTTGATTCGTACTAGCTCGAGTCATTCTGGTTTGAGTGGTATTGGTTCGAGTGGAGAGGTTCGACTTGAGGTTCGAGTAGAGAGTGTTGGAATGGTATTAGGTTCCAGTAGTTCTGGGTCCGTGTGGTAAGGTTCGAGTGGAGAGATTCGAGGGTTTGAGAAGAAGTTTGAGTGGAAAGGCTCCGAACGCAGAGTTCGAGTCGATAGATTTGAGTGATGATGGTCCGACATGTGAGGATTCGTGTGGTGATGGTTCCAATCGTGAGAGTTTGAGTGGTACTGGGTTCGTGTGGTAAGGGTTCGAGTGTGAAAGGTTTGAGTACAAGAGGTCCAATGGTTTGAGTGGAAAGCCTCCAAGTACAAGGTTCGAGTGGACAGGGTCCAAGTGGAGAAGTTTGAGTCATTAGGTTCGACGCTCTCAGTGGTGGTGTACCCCTCTCGAGGGGTGGTGTCGTTCTGGTTCGAGTGGTATTGGTTCAAGTGTTGAGGGTTTGAGTGGAGAGGTTTGACTTGAGGTTCAAGTAGAGAGGGCTGGAGTGGTTCTAGGTTTGAGTGGTTCTAGGTTCGTGTGGTGAGGTTCTAGTGGAGAGATTCGAGGGGTGGTACTAGGTTCGACTGATTTTAATTTTAATTTTAAGGCTTGAACTCTGCAACTCTGTGGTTCGAGTGATTTTTAATTTTAATTAATTCGAGGGGTGGTGTACCCCTCTCAAGGAGTAGTGAGGGTTTTGAGTGAAGAGGCTCGAGTTGAGGCTCGAATCATCCATTTTCGAATATCAAACCATCCACCTCGAGAAATATTGATTCGAGACATCATCCCTCGATTCATCAACCCTCGAGACCTTAGAAACATCAACCATTCCCCTCGTCGCATCATGCTTCAACCCATTAACCATCCGCCTCACCACCATTCGAACCATTCATCCCTCGAACATCAACCATCCGCCTCCTGGAACCATCACCCTCACATCATCACCCCTCAAACCCCTGCAACCATTCTTTCCACACATTCTTTTTTCCTCACCTTTCTAGAAAACTCTACCATTTTCAAATTATTTATATTTTCCCATTATTCTACGATCACTATCGCTTAACACGTAGCCTTTACTTAATATGTGGCATTTTTAAATTATCAATATTTTCCCATTATTCCATGATCACCATCATTTAACAATTTCAAATTATCTATATTCTTCATTGCTTAACATGTGCCCTTTACTTTCATACGTGCCCATATCCAAACCTCTTTCCAATTAGATATATTTTCTCTTCCTTCACTTATATAAGATTTTACTCTCACACTGTTAGGTTCCAATCCATGCACAATTTCACAAGGTAATTTCATCCTCACCTTTCTAGAAAACTCTACCACTTTCAAATTATATATATATATATATATATATATATATATTCCCATTATTCCACGATCACTTTATCTATCATTTAACACATGGCCTTTACTTTCATACGTGTCCATATCCAAACCTCTTCCCAATTAGATGTATTTTCTCATCCTTCACTTATATAAGATTTTACTCTCACACTGTTGGCTTCCTATCTGTGCACAATTTTACAAAGTAATTTCATAGTTTCCAATTAGATGTATATTTTCATTAAATTACATCACCTCTTTTCCCAATTGTTTTCTCTTTGTTTTCAATGTCAGACTTACAATGGACAAGCAAGCGAATAAACTTAGTAAGCTTTTTTTTGGATTCCAGCCCTTCGTTGGTACAGGTGTAGTTTGTTGGATGTATGTGTAAAATCAATAATATCTTTTGTTTCAGTGAAGAACTGAACTCATTTTGGTTGTTATTTCTATACTTTTTCTTCCAACTTTTTCAGCTCTTGTTCACCCTTAATGTTTTTCCTTCCAAACCCTAAACCGTGTTCAAACCCTAAACGAACATGTTCGTTATGTAAGCCATTGTCTTCGTAACTTCTTAACTTCTGTAACAGTCTATAAATTAGGTTAATGTACACCTGCTATTGAATTTGTCTTACCTCATTTTGTATTGAACCAACTACTTTTAGTTTTACTATTGTTATAATTATTCTTTGCTTATAATTTTTTAAACCTTAAATATTTGTATTTGGATAGTTAATAATTCATATAAATTTCAAATAACCTTTCATATTTCTTACAGTAACTATTGTTTCATGTTGGAATGATTTTTTTCTCCAGATATGAATGACATATGTGTTAACATAAAAGATCTAAATGAAAAAAGTAAACCGTGGTACTGTAAACTTGTACTTTTGGCTAAAGGTATGCCTATTGGTCCCAAAGAAAATGGAGACTTGCATCGTTTCCTTTTTGCTGATAAAGAGGTACATCTTTATATTCATATTCCTTGATTATGTTCGTATATGATTTTTATTTTAATTAATTCCATTTTCTACGATTTACAGAGGGGAGTAATCCAAGCTATGATTTATGGCAAGGATTTAGGATCTTCGGGTCCTAAACTACTACCTTATGCAACCTTTTATATTGGTAATAGTGTTGTAATTCGAATAGAAAAAAGATTCCAATATGGCACTGTACCATATCAAATCTGTTTAAACAAGCAGAGTTTTGTTCAAGAAGTGACTAAATCAAACTCCTATAAGCTCTCTGATTGCTTACAGTTGACTCATTTTTGGGAGATTGATAGTTGCCTAGACATGCAGGATGATTTGCTGAGTAAGGTTACATCCGATTATAGTTTTATGTATATTAACTGTTTGGATTATTTTTTCATTTTCATATGTATGAACGTGCAGATTTTCTTTGTGTTGTAATCCACATACAAGAATTCGTCATTGTGAATTAAGAGTAAACTTTTGTTACTTTCATTTGATTTCATTTTTTACCTCTTTATGTTACTCTCATCTCCGATTATTTGAATTTGATTTAACTTCTTTCCATAAACCAGGTGCAGACCAATCCTTTTATCATTTCGGGGAGGTTAGAAAGCACCTTAGCTTCAACAACTTATCAATCACATTCATACTCGACCGTCTGTTCTTTTCATAGGTTTAAGCCTCGGGACTTTCAATGGTAAAAAACGTTAATTACTTGACTTTAAATTTTTACTCTTACAATTATCATTAGACTATATATAATTAGATACTCATTTTCCCACTGGATTTAGGTGCTTGTGTTGTAGCACAGGTCAACACAAAAATTATTTTAGATTCACCCATACCTCAAATCAGCTCCTTGAACTCATGGTATGTTTTTATTGTTTATTATTTATTAGCCTATTATATACTTTGTCATTTGTTAATTTATTCCTTCATTGATCAGGGTTACTGACCAAAGGAACTATCTGGAAGAAATCATCAAGGACAAGCTGTATCAAAAAAGGTATCAAGCTGTTCGAATGCCCCATTTTCAACACATTCGTCAGATTAATCAAATTGTTAGCATCAACAAAGTGGTGAGTATGTTAATATGAATGGATTGTATGTTCTGATGCATATAAACTAATTGTATTTGATCATTTCTAAATGTTTTCATAATAATGATGTTGGATTGTTTATTAGGTTAAGAGCTGTTGGATCAAAGGATTCCCAAGTATTGTTGATGTCCCACATTCTGTCTTTACAACTGTTTGTTCAAATTATGGTAATCCATCTGGTGCTCTGATGAATATTCCTTTTGACTGCAAAGTTCGACTTCCTTTTAGATAGGAGCCCTTCCAAGGCTATTTGTTATGAAGTTATGGACCTTTCTGGCCAAAGTGAATGTGGTAGTTCAAACATTGCATTTATCAGGCAGCAATACCCCATAATCAATGCAGATCGACATAGATATAGGGGCTTCAAAAACTTCTGACAATAAGGAAAAAGGTGCTAAAAGAAAGTTACCCTTTGAATTTGATGATGATGCAAAAAAAAACAAGTATTAGTCCCTGCAGTGCTTGACTTTTGTCTAATCCCTTCTTTTCAAATATATATATATAGAAATCCTAACTTCCGTCCAGTTTGGGAACATTTGGGAACTAGGAGGTTGATTTTTGTCGAAGGTCGTACTTAGATTTGTGAAATTTAATGTAACAACACTTGTTACAACCTCTAGAAAACTTTGTAATATTTCCACCTTCTTAATGGTTCTTATGTGTATATATTATTTCCACTAAATTGAGCATAGTGTTATAAAATAAACACTTTGTTCAATTACTATGAAGCTAAATAATAGACATAATTACAACATAATATTTTAACCATTTTATATAACATATAAAATTCTAAAAAGGTTCGAGTAAAGGGTTCAAGTACAAAAGGTTCGAGTGATGAAGCTCGGTTTAAAAAAAATTGTACATTTCAACAGAGTTCAAATATAGGATTCAAATGGAGAGGTGGTGTACCCTCGAGTGGAGTGCTTCGAGTGGTACTGAGTTCAACTGGAGAGGTTCAAGTTGTGATCGTTCGAATGGTAAGAGTTTGAGTGGTGAAGGCCGAGTGGAAAATGTTTGAATAGAAGATTCGAGTGGTACTGGGTTCGAGTGGTGAGGTTCGAATAAAGGTTAGAGTGGAGAGATTTGAGTCGATGCGGATGGTTGATGTTCGAAGGGTTGATGGTTCAAGTTATGGAGAGGTTCGAGTGGTACTGTGTTCAAGTGGTGAGAGGTCAAGCAGTTAGCGTTCGAGTGGTGAAAGTTTGAGTGTAGAGAGTTTACATAAGGGGTTCATGAGGTACTGATTTGAGAGGTGAAAGTCCAGGTGGTGAGGGTTCAAGTGCACCTGAGCCTTCACCTCTCAAATCGGTACCTCTTGAATTCCTCCACTGGGACCCATCCACTTGAACCTCTGCACCCGAACCTTCACCAATCGAAAAATGATGCCTCGAATAAACACCCCTCGAGGCAGATGGTTGATGTTGAAGGGGGTGGATGTTTTGAGTGGTAAGGAGCAATTGAAGCAGAGGGTTGATGATTCAAAAGGTGGATGGTTCAAGTTGTGGCATGGTGGATGTTCGGGAACTGATGGTTCAAGGGGTGATAGTTCTAAGAGTGGATAGTTGATGTTCGAGGTGTTGATAGTTCAAGGGGTATATGTCACGAATGGGTAATGGTTCGAGAGCTAATGTGGATGGTTCAACGTTCTTTGTGTTATACTCTCTCGAGGGGTGGTGTACTCTAGAGAGGTAGATGTATAACCTCTCGAGGGATGGTATACCCTCGAGGGCTAAGGGATTGAGTTATGATCGTTTGAGTGGTGAGAGTTTGAGTGGTGAGGGTCAAGAGAAGAGAGTTCGAGTGGTGATGTGTTCGAGAGGTGGTGTGTTCGAGTGGTATTGGTTCGAGGTGTACATAATCGAGAGGTGAAGGTTCCAGTGGAGGTTCACTTGAACCAGAACCTCTTGAACCAGTACCTTTCAATCCCCTTCACTGATGAGAGTTCAACTGGATGTTTGAGAGGTACAGATTTGAAAGGTGAAGGTTCCATTGGCCGGTTCGAGAGGTGAAGGTACCATTAGAAAGTTTGAGAGGTGAAGGTTCAATTAGAGGCTTGAGAGGTGAAGGTTCAAGAGGTACTGGTTCGAGAGGTACAAATTTGAGAGGTGAAGGTTCCATTGGCTGGTTTCGAGTGGAGGGTTTCTCTCCAGTAGAGGGTTCAAGAGGTAGTGGATTCGAGAGGTTATGTTCGAGTGGAGAGGGTTCAAATAAGGGGTTCGAGAGGTACTGATTCGAAAGGTGAAGGTTTGGGTGGAGAGGGTTCAAGTGCACCTTAACCTTCACCTCTCGAATCGGTACCTCTCGAATCTTCACCTGAACCTCTCCACCTGAACTTTCACCGCTCGAATCAGTACCTCTCGAACCCCTCCACTTGAACCCTTCCACTTGAAGGCTCTCCACCTGAACCTTCACCTCTCGAATCGGTACCTCTCGAACCCTTCCACTTGAACCTCTGCACCTGAACCTTCACCTCTCGAACCAGTACTTCTCGAACCCCCAGCTGAACTATCACCCATCAAACCATCCACTGGAACCTTTACCTCTCGAATTCACTACCTCTCGAACCATTACCTCTCGAACCTCCATGTGAACCTTTTAATGGAACTTTCGCCTCTCAAACCGGCCAATGGAACCTTCATGATGTGTCCATTTTAGGCGCATTATTTAGTAGTATTTAGGATCACTTTTGTGCTCTTTTATTATCGAGAGCTTGTGTTTTACCTTGAAATTCACTTAGGAGAGGTAAAAGCAACTTTGTACTCTTTTACCTCTTTTAAGTGGATTTTGTGTGACAAGGGAAGAACACGGAACCAACGAAGACCGGAAGACATTGAAGACTATACTTTCGAAGACTTTTGGATACTCACTTCGAAGACATGAAGACCGGAGGCCGTTGAAGACCATTTTGGAGCTGTTGAAGACTTGAAGAGTGAGAGGGATGGCTATGAAGAAGACAAAGAAACAATGCAAAACTGTGGCTGCCGTCGCGACCCCGTCGCGACACCGTCGCGACACCATCGCGAGCCGGGGCACCGTCGCGAGTCGCGACGAACACCGTCGTGAGTCGCGACCATCGGGCGGCCAGAAATCAATTTTATTTTCTTTGCACTATAAATACCATCTCTTTTCCCTCTTCTTCTCCAAGCTTTCCAGGCGCGTTTTCTCTGGTTTTTGGGCGCCAATTTTAGGTTTTTCTTCTTCTTTCTTTTCTTAGCTTTCTCTTAGTTTGATTATGTCTTTTGTTGTTGTTCTAGAGTAGTTCTTGTTCTTGGGAGCAAAGGATTGAAGCTTCCACTATCTATGTAGCAAGAACTCATTTATATCTATCTATTTGGTATTTTTGCTATTGTGCAATTATTGTGTTTTGAATGTTAATTGTTGATTGCATTGATGTTGTTGAGAGCTTGATGATATGAAATGCTTGGATTAATTGCTAGCTAGGGTTTGGGGGATTTGGGTTAATTTCCCCCCTGTTCTTGTTAGCAATGTGAGAGTATGAATTAGAGCTTTCGATTGCGTTAGTGTGTTGACAATGTGCTAGGCGAATGTGATTGATGTCGAACTCTTCGTCATGTTCGTTTGTGTAGCAAACGAGAGAGTCATATGCTCGCGGGTGAATGTGCGTTGCACGTTCATCCAATCTCGTGTAATTGCATGAATTGGTTCAATGCCTAGTCACGGTGTAGTGGTCATAGGCATTGCCAAGCTTGTTGGTCCTTCGTGCTAAATGCCACCAATGTCGCCTTGAGTCGTGGTCGCGACTCGGGAGCCATTGGTGAGGTTTGACGAGAGATGTCGAACTCACTCTCGCAAACTACGAACTAAGAAGGATAGGAGTTCAGTCTCCACGACAAGTAGTTGAAGTATTGAATAGGTGATTTAAACTCATTCCTGAAGCATTTGTTATTTGGCGTTTATGTACTCTTGACGGTGTGTTTCACTGCATGTGTGCCATGAGTGATTTGAGCATAGGGAGTGCTTGTGTGGTTGAATTGCTTAGGTGTAGGAACGTGATGACTTCCGTAGCACCTTTGCATGAAGATCTACGAGCATGAACTTAGAACTCCTTGTGGTGTGTGTGTTGTGGTACTTGCTAGATGGGGTGTGTGAGCGTTGGGTCATGAATGCTATATGATGGAATGTGTGAATGATTCGATGAACTACATTAGATGTGGAAGTGGATATCCGTTGCCCCCAAGGCATTTTATCTTTGTAGTTTAAAACCTTTTTTCTTAGTTTCGTTTGATGATTAGCATAGTCACTTGACGTTGCTAGTTATCTCGTCTTTTTATCTTTGTTAACTTAGGAAACAACCAACCAACCAACCCCCCCCCTTTACTCGCTTTTATGTGTGTATATATATTTACTCCTAGCCTAGTATATCAACCATTTGTGTGCTTAGACGCTTAGGAAGATCCCTCTTCTCATTGGACGACCCCGATTTGCCACTATCTACCTAGTTGTAGAAAGTAAGCACTGAGGGTTTATAAATTATCTTTTGGCGCGCGGGCGCGACGACCGCCCGCGCCTGTCAAAATGGCGCCGTTGCCGGGGAAGAGGCGTTTATTCTTAAGTATTTAGGTGTATTTGGTTGTGTATTAGCTAGTTGTTTTTATTTTCCACTACTTGGTGGTTGTTTTTGTTCGGAGTAGTTATTGCTCGAGTTCTTGGTAATTTATTTTATCGAGAATCCTTGCACTATGATTCCGAACTTTTGAAAAATAAAAAAAAATTTAATTAAAATTTTTTTTTTCTTAATGGAGCGTCTCACCTTGAGGGAACTCATGATGAGAAGAGAGGCTCAACAAGCAAGGTTTTGTAGGATGTGTCATTCCGATCATCCTACCGAATCTTGCCCTTTGTTGTGGGAGGAGCACTATGACCGAGAAAGAACCCTTGGTTTCCAAAACCATGGGTACTATGAAGAGTGCTATCAAGAGGTAGGAGATATTGGTTTTCAAGGGCAAGAGTGCTATCATGAATGCTATCCATACCACAACTCTTACAATCTGGAATGGAGTGGTAGTCCGGATTTGTGGTATGAGAATGAGCCGAAAAACCAATATTACGAGCAACCTAGTTGGCCATCACCACCCTATACCATACCCCAAAACCAAGCCCAACAAGGAAGTTCAAGTTTGACACGTGAGGATGTCTTAAATACCATAGCAAACTTGAACTCCTCTACTAGTGTGGAGCCGGATACCCAGCTCTCCTCTAGTGTTGAGGCCATTGAGGGGCATGTGAGGAACATATTAGAGGTATTGGCCCGCATGGAAGCTCGTGATTCCGAAAACACACCATCCCAACTTCAACTCGATGATTCGGTGAGTGAAGTCACCAATAAAAGTGATTTTGAGCTTGAAAGGGATGAGGAGTTGGTTGTAGAGGATAGAAAAATGGAGGAAGAGGTGATAGTGCTACATTATCCATTAGCATTGTCACCCCTTCTCCCACCTATTGAACCAACTCTTACATTTTCGGAAGTTTTGAGGGAAACGAGAGAGGAGCCAAAAGATTATCCTAAGCTCCCTAACCACTTAATTCCCTTTGAACCATCTCCACCTCCACAAGACTTTCCTCTTGGAAGTTTTGTGCCCCCACCTCTCTTATTTTGGATGCTCATGGTGAAGAGCTTCAAGCCTTCACCATACGGATAACGTTAGGGTCGTGCCGACGACCTTAAAAATACGGAGCTTCGTCGTGCCGACGACGTTAAATAAATTCGGCATTTCTTTTAGTTTTTGTTTCTTAGTTTGTATTTCTTAGTTTGTTTTTGTTGTTGTTTTGTTTTGTTCTTTTTATGGCATGTTTTTCTATGATGTTGTAGCAACATGAAGTGCATTGCAATGAAGGAGATGAAGGAACGAGATCAATAAACGAGGGAAGCAAGCTTGGACAGTTGGTAAGAAAACGAAAAAAATTTTAAGCCTGGGATACCCTGCCGTCGCGAGTCGCGATGGGCTTCGTCGCGAGTCGTGACGAACAGGGGAGCAAAATCCACTCCCAGTGCCAACTTTCCGCGAGTCGCCCTGACGTCGCAAGGCTCGTCGCGAGTCGCGACGCCCTTGGTCGCGAGTCGCGACGAGCTCAGAAAATTTGGAGCTCTCGGACTCACCTTTCCGCGAGTCGCGATGACTTCGCGAGGCTCGTCGCGAGTTGCGACACCCTTCGTCGCGAGTCGCGACGAGCTCAGAACATTTTGAGCTCCTGGACTCCACTTTCCGCGAGTCGCCCTGACGTCGCGAGGCCCGTCGCGAGTCGCGACACCCTTCGTCGCGAGTCGCGACGAGCTCAGAACATTTTGAGCTCCCGGGCTGTACTTTCCGCGCGTCGCGATGACGTCGCGAGGCTCGTCGCGAGTCGCGACGAACCTCGTCGCGAGTCGCGACGTGCTCAGTAACTTTCGAAAATTTTTTGAGCCCGGATTTCAAGTTTCCAAGCTTCCAAGTTTCCAAATGATTTTAAACATTGCATGATCTTTCCTTCTTTTCCACCCAACACTCCCAAGAACATCACATACCTCTCATTTCTTCCACCATCCTACATATATTGACATATGAACATTCTTGCATCTTTATAGTACATTTGTTGATTGTAGTATGCCGACTACATCATTGTGACCGTAAGTTCTTATCCTATAATGATGCTTGTATACATGTCAATATATGTTGGATATTTTTCATGCATAATCTTATAGTGGTAATTGAGGGTTGATTGGTTGTTCTTTGACAATACTATGGTTATTAACTCTTGATGCTAAACCTAGTATTACATATCCTTATGTACTTGTGCGTTTAATGTGTTCTTCGTGGTGTAGTCTTGATCAAACGGCGCCATGGAGACAATGCTTTTCTCGAGGGGTGAGTTCTTCTACGGCATCTTTGCTCACCCTTCCGGTTCCGAAACCCATCTCGGGACCATCCAAGTACTTGGATATCGCCATATCACCGGCGACTTGCGGAGACACGGGTGTCACTCTAACTCCCTTACCTTGATTTTTATTCTTCTTGCCTTACGTGTTTACATTGAGGGCAATGTAATGTTTTAAGTGTGGGGAGGGGTTAGAGGATTCAATGCATGCTAGATTGTTTTGGAATGCTTTTTGCTACTTTTCATTGGAAAAACATGAGAAAAAGAAAAAAAAATAATAGAAAAACAAAAAGAAAAAAAATTAAAAAAAAAGAAAACAAAAAAAAAAGAAGAAAAAGAAAACCCGCTAAGTTGAAAACCCGAGAGGGCAACTTAGGCAACATTGGGGGCCCGGATAGGTCGAAAACCCTTAAAGGGCGGCCTAGGCAAAAATGAGAGGCTAAAATGTGCGGAAAAAGGTGAGATGTGAGCTAAAGAAACATGATGTGTGGCTAGGATGAAAACTCGAAAGAGCTCCTAGTCAAAATGAGAGAAATTGAGAGAAATTGAAAAATGCTATGATTTCACTCACTTGCCGGCGTTGGAGTCATAAGGTTGCGGTTGTCACACGGATGGATCGGGTAGCTCATTATCTATAGACCGCTTGGGATTGGGTAGCTTAGTGGGTTAGGAAACGGAGTATGGTTATGAAATTCTTAATCTCTTTCTACTTCGTTTTTGGTTGATATATTGGCATTAGGTGAAGCATGTGTTTAAAACTTTCTCTATGGTTTTAGCTTCATTTTGTGTCATTGGATTCTGGGAATATCAATTCTGGGCTGTGAAATATTCTTATGGGTAGTGAATTGATAAGTGGTAGGTTTGGTTAGATTTAGGATTGGGGATGTGTGTGTGCAAAATTCTCATGTGAGCTTTTATTTTGGGATTTTTGAGATTGAGAGTTTTTGTGAGGCTTTGATTGGGGGATTAGTTTAGGTTTTGGGATATATCATTTACTCCGCATGCTTGAATCTTTTCTTACTCGAGGGCGAGTAAGGTTTAAGTGTGGGGAGGTTTGATATGTCCATTTTGTGTGGTTATTTTGGGGGTTTTAGGATGTGGATATGCCATTTCCTCCGTATGCTTAAATCTTTTCTTACTCGAGGACGAGTAAGGTTTAAGTGTGGGGAGGTTTGATGTGTCCATTTTAGGCGCATTATTTAGTAGTATTTAGGATCACTTTTGTGCTCCTTTATTATCGAGAGCTTGTGTTTTACCTTGAAATTCACTTAGGAGAGGTAAAAGCAACTTTGTACTCTTTTACCTCTTTTAAGTGGATTTTGTGTGACAAGGGAAGAACACGGAACCAACGAAGACCGGAAGACATTGAAGACTATACTTTCGAAGACTTTTGGATAATCACTTCGAAGACATGAAGACCGGAGGCCGTTGAAGACCATTTTGGAGCTGTTGAAGACTTGAAGAGTGAGAGGGATGGCTATGAAGAAGACAAAGAAACAATGCAAAACGGTGGCTGCCGTCGCGACCCCGTCGCGACACCATCGCGAGCCGGGGCACCGTCGCGAGTCGCGACGAACACCGTCGCGAGTCGCGACCATCGGGCAGCCAGAAATCAATTTTATTTTCTTTGCACTATAAATACCATCTCTTTTCCCTCTTCTTCTCCAAGCTTTCCAGGCGCGTTTTCTCTGGTTTTTGGGCGCCAATTTTAGGTTTTTCTTCTTCTTTCTTTTCTTAGCTTTCTCTTAGTTTGATTATGTCTTTTGTTGTTGTTCTAGAGTAGTTCTTGTTCTTGGGAGCAAAGGATTGAAGCTTCCACTATCTATGTAGCAAGAACTCATTTATATCTATCTATTTGGTATTTTTGCTATTGTGCAATTATTGTGTTTTGAATGTTAATTGTTGATTGCATTGATGTTGTTGAGAGCTTGATGATATGAAATGCTTGGATTAATTGCTAGCTAGGGTTTGGGGGATTTGGGTTAATTTCCCCCCTGTTCTTGTTAGCAATGTGAGAGTATGAATTAGAGTTTTCGATTGTGTTAGTGTGTTGACAATGTGCTAGGCGAATGTGATTGATGTCGAACTCTTCGTCATGTTCGTTTGTGTAGCAAACGAGAGAGTCATATGCTCGCGGGTGAATGTGCGTTGCACGTTCATCCAATCTCGTGTAATTGCATGAATTGGTTCAATGCCTAGTCACGGTGTAGTGGTCATAGGCATTGCCAAGCTTGTTGGTCCTTCGTGCTAAATGCCACCAATGTCGCCTTGAGTCGTGGTCGCGACTCGGGAGCCATTGGTGAGGTTTGACGAGAGATGTCGAACTCACTCTCGCAAACTACGAACTAAGAAGGATAGGAGTTCAGTCTCCACGACAAGTAGTTGAAGTATTGAATAGGTGATTTAAACTCATTCCTGAAGCATTTGTTATTTGGCGTTTATGTACTCTTGACGGTGTGTTTCACTGCATGTGTGCCATGAGTGATTTGAGCATAGGGAGTGCTTGTGTGGTTGAATTGCTTAGGTGTAGGAACGTGACGACTTCCGTAGCACCTTTGCATGAAGATCTACGAGCATGAACTTAGAACTCCTTGTGGTGTGTGTGTTGTGGTACTTGCTAGATGGGGTGTGTGAGCGTTGGGTCATGAATGCTATATGATGGAATGTGTGAATGATTCGATGAACTACATTAGATGTGGAAGTGGATATCCGTTGCCCCCAAGGCATTTTATCTTTGTAGTTTAAAACCTTTTTTCTTAGTTTCGTTTGATGATTAGCATAGTCACTTGACGTTGCTAGTTATCTCGTCTTTTTATCTTTGTTAACTTAGGAAACAACCAACCAACCAACCCTCCCCCCTTTACTCGCTTTTATGTGTGTATATATATTTACTCCTAGCCTAGTATATCAACCATTTGTGTGCTTAGACGCTTAGGAAGATCCCTCTTCTCATTGGACGACCCCGATTTGCCACTATCTACCTAGTTGTAGAAAGTAAGCACTGAGGGTTTATAAATTATCTTTTGGCGCGCGGGCGCGACGACCGCCCGCGCCTGTCACTTCACCTCTCAAACCGTCCAATGAAACCTTCACCTCTCGAATCTGTACCTCTCGAACCTCCAGTCGAACTCTCATCAGTGGAGGGGTTTGAGAGGTACTGGTTCAAGTGAACCTTCGCTGGAACCTTCACCTCTCAAATCTATACATCTTGAACTAGTACCACTCGAACACACTACCTCTCGAACATATCACCACTCTAACTCTCTTCTCTTGACCCTCACCACTCAAACTCTCACCACTCGAATTACCACAACTTAACCCCTCAACCCTTGAGGTCAAATATGCACCATTCTAGAGTATACCACCCCTCGAGGGTATACCACCCCTTGAGAGAGTATACCACTAAGAGTGTTGAACCATCCACATTAGCTCTCGAACCATTGCCCATTCGAGACATATACCCCTCAAACCATCAACACCTCGAACATCAACTATCCACTCCTAGAACTATCACCCCTCGAACCATCAGTTCCCAAATATCCACCACGCCACAACTCAAACCATCCACCTTTCAAATCATCAACCCTTCGCTTCAAGGGCTCCCTACCACTCGAAACATCTACCCCTTCAACATTAACCATCTTCCTTGAGGAGTGTTTATTCGAGGCATTATTCCTCGATTGGTGAAGGTTCAAGTGTAGAGGTTCAAGTGGATGAGTCCCAGTGTAGGAATTCGAGAGATACCGATTCGAGAAATTAAGGTTCAGGTGCAGAGGTTCAAGTGGAGAGTGTTCAAGTAGAGGGGTTCGAGAGTAACTGATTCAAGATGTGAAGGCTCGGGTGCAGAGGTTCAAGTGGAGGGTTTCCAGCTAAAGGGTTCGAGAGGTACTGATTCGAGAGGTGAAGGTTCAGGTGGAGAGGGTTCAAATGCACCTGAGCCTTCACCTCTCGAATCAGTACCTCCTCTACTTGAACCTCAGCACCTGAACCTTCACCTCTTGAGTCAGTACCTCTAGAACTCCTCCACTGGAACCCCTCCACTTGAACCTTCACCACCAGAACTTTCACCACTCGAATCTCTCCACTGGAACCCTTCCACTTGAAGCCTCTAAACTTGAACCTTCACCTCTCAAATCAGTACCTCTCGAACCCCTCCACTTGAACCCTCTTCGCTTGAACCACTACACCTGAACCTTCACCTCTCAAATCAGCACCTCTCGAACCCCTCCACTTGAACCTCTCCACCAGAACCTTCACCTCTTGAATCAGTACCTCTCAAAACTGATTCGAGAGGTGAAGGTTCCATTGAAATCTCTCCACTTGACCCTTACCACTCGAACTCTCACCACTCGAACGCTTACCACTCGACCCCTCATCATTCGAACTCTCTTCATTCCACCATCACCACTCAAACTCTCACCACTCGAATCCTCACCACTCAACCCCTCACTACTCGAACTCTCTCCACTCGAACCTGTACTACTCGAACATATTATCACTCGAACCTCACCACTCAAACTCTCTCTTCTCGAACCTCTCCACTGGAACCCTCTCCATTTGAACCTCTCTACTCGAAACCTCTCCACTAGAACCCTCTCCACTCAAACCTCTTTACTCGAACCTCTCCACGTGATTCCTCATCACTCGAACCTCATCACTGAAACCTCTCTGCTCGAACCTCTCCACTCGAACTTCTCCACTCAAACCCAACATCACTCGAACCTTTACTCGGATCCACTCTACTTGAACCATCTCCACTCAAAACCCTCTATTCAAACCTCTCCACTCAAGGCCTCTCCACTCGAACTCCTATTACGCCTCAATACTACTTTATTTTTGTTTAATTTTAATTTTTAATTAGTGAACGACTAACCGATTTCAAAACCCGTTGTAGACAGCAAGCACATTGCGGGCTAGAGACCCCTAGTATTACTTAAAGGGAGCAAAAATGGAGAACTGCAAGTACTCTGCGACTTAGAGCAAGCCTTGGAGGGTGCTTATTAAGATCAAGGATGGTATTTTCCCCAAAATTAAAGCACTGCTTTAACAAGAAAGGAAAGCTGAAAGTTGATGAAATTTATGAGTTGGTCATGGGAAGAAAGGAGGGTGGATACAAAAGTATAATAGTCTAGCATAAGAGACTTTTTCCAAAGAATATAAAGAATTTATGTGGCTGATGATTAATGGGAAGCTAGCCACTACATATAGGCTTCCGTCTTTCAATATCCTGATAGGGAGACCTGACTGCAAGATGTCTAAAAAGAAAAAAGAAATATCTCAACATATTTTTGTTGATTGTGATTATGCAAGGGAACTACTGAACTTATTGTTGGTACCAACAAGCAAGACAATGAAAGGATTGAAGAAATAATTTTGGAGAATGGTTAGGTTAAAGACATATGAGATTTTGATGAAACAGGTTTCATGGCTCTACCATATATGGCTTGGGAGAAACACAAGGGTACTTGAAGCAATCACCATTGTATTTAAGATCAACACGGAGGTTGAATAGAGAACAAAACAGTGATTGCAGGTTTCTGTTAGAGATGTGGATAACATGTTTAGCCGTTGCTACTGATAGGGAGGTGCTTTATAAGGGTTTGAAGTTGTCTATTTATCACTTTATTGAATGATTAAGAGGGGAAACAAACTAAGGGTTGGTTTGAAGGGTGAAAGCAGATGAGAAATGTAGGAAGATTTTGGATGTAAAAAAGAAAATATTTTCCCTAAAGTAAAGAAAAAAGTTGGTAATAGATTGGCGGAGAAGATCTAAACTTTGTATTGGTTGAGCTTAATTCAATATACAAGAAGTTCACCAAAGAAAATGATAAAATAATTCCAAAACGGTGAACGACTTGGGAGACCCCTGAACTCCCTCAATCGTCCCCTTTTAGCCCCTTATATTTTTTTTAAAAATATATAGTTTTAGCCCCTCAATTAACAAAATTGTTAAATTGTGATCCTTCCGACAGGTCAAAATGTTAACTTCAGTCAAAAGCGTTAAATTTAAGGGCAAAGCGGTAATTTCACATTTTAAATTTTCTTTCCTCATTTTCCTTTTTCCCTTTTTCTTTCTCTTTTTATTTTTTCCTTTTTTCTTTTTCTCCTTTTCTTTCTTTTTCTCCTTTTCATTCCTTTTCTTTTCTAATTTTCTCCTTTGCTTCTTTCTCCCGCCGTCACCTTCTTTTCTCCTTTTCTCCTCTGCTTCTTTTCTCCCGCCACCGTCTATTTTTTCTCCTTTTCTTCGATTTGAGCAGTGCCACCCATCTCTCCTTTTCTCCCTCTAATTCGAGCGGCGCGCAGCTGGGATAGGTGGTGGCAGGCCGGTACGGGGTGGCGAGGGCTAGGATGGGTGGTGGTGGGATGGGGCGGGTGGTGGATGGTGTTGAATTGAAGAAAATGAAAAGCCACTGGTACCATCTTCTTCTTTCGCCACTGGTGGGAAGAGGAGGAGAGGATGTTTGATTAACACAACTGATCAATTAACACGGCTGTTCGATTAACAGTGAGTACGACGGCAAAAGTGAGGAGAAAGAGGAAGAGGAAGAGGAAGAAGAACTAACGACGACTAATAACAATGACGTGTCTGAGGCGAAAGGAGACTGGATTCTAGCAGAGTTAATGAACGCAATCTAGGAGAGTCTACATGGATGTACCTTGCTAGAGGGCTGGGGGTTTATGATTTCAACTTCGTTGACATTGGAGACCATGTTAATGGAGGCGGTGGCGGCGGTGGAGGGGAGCAGGAGGAAAGAAGCAGGCGGCGACGGGAGAAAAGAAGCAGAGGAGAAAAGGAGAAAAAGCAAAAAAAGGAAAAATAGAAAAAGGAAAAAGAGAGAGAAAAAAGAAAATGTGAAATTACTACTTTGTCCTTAAATTTAACGCTTTTTGACTGAAGTTAACATTTTGACCAGACAGAAGGACCACGATTTAACAGTTTTGTTAATTGAGGGGCTAAAAGTATTTTAAAAAAGATAATGGGCTAAAAGGGGACGATGGATGGAGTTCATGGCCTCCCAAGTCGTTCGACCATTTTAAAATGACGAACTACACTATATTTAAATAAATTTAAATATACATAATTTAATTTATATATTTAAATCTACTTAAATATATATTTAAGTGTCCGTCTTTTGAAAGATGATCTTTTCATAAATTATGAAAGACCAAGGTTTAAACTATAAATTAGAAGAAATGAAGATAAAATTTTTGGGTTGTATTAATCGAGTCATAAACTTATAACTACTGCACGTTGCATAATGAATTTTTAATATTACTACTAAAACTTCTTACCTCTCTATTATTCTAATTATACTCTGTCTTTCCATAAATCTATGAAAAGACGGTGTTTCCATAATTTATGGAAAAACAGTGTTTCCCAATACTTTGTCTATATTTAAATATACTAAAGTAAATTTAAGTAAATTAAATTAAAAATATAAACTTAAATTTAAATACTCTTTAAAAAAAATCCAATTAAGTTGTAACAAAGAGGACCTTAATGATCCAGCCCTTTTTTTTTTTTTTAGTGTGCTCACATCCTCTCTCCTTCTTCGTTTTTTCTACCAAGAAAAGAAAACCTTTCTTCTCCTCCTGCACTTCCCGGCGGGGTGGCCACCGGCGATCTCCGCCGCGTCGGCCACCCCCGCCACCCCTACCAGTAGTATAGCCTAGACCTCCTTCCTCCTTCCCCTCGCCAGAAGCCGCTACAAATCCGCACATCTACGGCGAAACCCAGCAACCCGCATCAAGCTAATGTCAGGAGTTTGTCGCCGGTGGGTACAGATCGGCGCCGATCTGTGACGTCACCCCACCGGTCGACGCTGCTCGGCCGGAACGATGGTATGCCGGAGCTGGACAACTCGTCGGACCAGCTAGGAGGAGATACGCCGGATTTTGGCCGCAAGGTGGAGAGGAGCATAAGCCGCTCTGGTCACGCGCCGCCCCTCCGCCTCTGGCCGGTCAGATGCCCAACGCGCCGACCATGCGCGGCTCTGCCCGGCCATGTCTGCCTCTCTCACGCGCCACCGCGTCCGCGCGTGTGGCCCACGCGCCACCGCGCCTGGCTGGGCTGCCAGTGCGCCGCCGCGCCGGTTTTGGGTAGATGCAGCCACACCTCCGGGGTGCCACCACTGTAATGGTTTCTATTTTTTTTCAATTATTTTTGTGCCTTTTTAGAATATTAGTGCTATGTTTTTCTATTTTAGTTTAAGGTATTCGGATTCTGTTTTTAGAGTATGGGGTACGTGCTATGACGTTAGGTTTTTGATATAGTACTGGATTCGTCTGTTGTCCGCCATCATACTTTTTCCGATCCGAGATTGGAAAAACTATGCTGGCTTCCGATCTGATTCAATAGATAGACAGGAGAAATCCAAGTCAATGGAAGTATTGACTCTCCCATTGGCGACTCTGTCTGAATTAGATTTGTAGTCCGTACAGGTTGAGGTGTTTTTTGACACCACTGCTTGATGCGGGTGGGCAGCTCACCGGCGTTCTGATAGTGTGTTTACGATCTGGGAAAGTCTCTTACTGTCATAGGGAGCCACACAGTGTCTAATCTGGCAGAGCGAGGACGATTAGCTTTTAGCGAGGAATGAGACTTTTCTAGGTAGTGATCATACTGTTGGGGACGTCAGTTTCAGTATTGTAGCTAGTATGCGGTCGAATTCTGCTGGCTACGACCAGGATATTTATCCCTGTTTTTCAGGTTTTAGGTTTGCTTTTTGCCTCCCTGCGTGGAGATTTCTCATATTTCCTCCCTGCGTGGAGTTTTAGTCACAGAGATAGTATAGTCAGTCATATCTTTAGATCTCTGTCACAAATTGCCTCTTTTATGGAGTTTATTTTGGGTTCGGGGAGCCTTATATACCCCCCACTACGGTGGTTTTCTAGTTAAAAAAAAAAAAAAAAAGATCCAGCCCTACATGGAGGAAAGATAGAAAATAATTTTGGTTCGGTCCTTGCATATACTGTATCATAACTAGTACAAAATCTCCAGAATCTCACATTATTTTGGATCCCAAAACAGAAAATAGCACTGCCCACCCATAGACTAGTGCAATTCCTCAAAACAAGTCTACTAAACTACTACTACTTTTCATTGATCAGACCTTCAAATTAAATTTCACAACCTCTTATGAATTCTAATGAAATGAATATTTGTTTGTCTATAAATATCAAAACATGCACAAGTCTCCAATTATCGGTTGGTGAATTATTTCATTAGTTAGGATAAAAAAAAACAGAAATGATGGTCGAAATATAAATATAGTAATTTGTTGTCCAGCTAAAAGCAACCAGCAAATTGCGCTCTCTCATTTGTCCCCGCCCCAGATTCTTTCAAAACCCGGTGTGGGAGCCCACTCTCAAATCTTAACCGTACATACTCCCATCAAGTGGGCCCCATTCCCAAAACAGACGACCCCGATTCTCCCATCTCTCTCGGCCCCACACAAAACCCAACAAATTCATCGCTATAATAAAATGATCGCCCGGGTTAGCAAGAGTATCTTCGCCACTACTACTGCTACACCACACACCACTCCTTCAGCATCGCCGGCGGAGAAACACGAGATCATCATGGCTCGATTGGCTGTTATTCTGGTCCTCGCCGCCGCTTTGATCGCCTGCGCCGCCGCCGACGAATCATTCGCGCTGGAGAATCCTATCCGGCAGGTTGTGAGCGACGGTTTCCTTGAGCTCGAGTCCTCGATTCTGCAAGCGGTTGGGAACACTCGCCACGCTCTCGCCTTCGCGCGGTTCGCGCACAGGTCAGTACTCAGTTGTCGTTCTTCGCCCGTTGGCTATGGGTTGACTTTTTTTGTGTGGATTTCGATTTTAATATCTGGTTTTTGTGGTGGGGAAAGGTACGGGAAGCGTTACGAGACGGCGGAGGAGATCAAGGCGAGGTTCGATATATTCAAGGAGAGTTTGCGGATGATCAAATCGCATAACAGCAAAGGACTTTCATACTCTCTGGGTGTTAATGAATATGCTGATATGACGTGGGAGGAGTTCCGCAAGAACAGGCTGGGAGCTGCTCAGAACTGTTCTGCTACTGCCAGGCCCAAGGGCAACCTCCAGCGAACAAATCTTGTTGCTCCTGAAAAGGTATTTATTTTAAAAATATTAATCTCGGGTGATAAATGAAATCAGATAACTATTTCAACTGATCTGAACTACCGGAGTACAAAATTGAACTCTTTATTATAATTTATTACTGTAATAATTGAACTGTTTTAAATTTATAAGTTATATCAGTTGAGCTGAACTGAAGTTATGTGGATAGCAGAAATAAGCATATTACACATCAACTGTGGTAGTAAAAATAATATAGTCATTATGCGTTGATTTGTTCCAAGAGTTATCTCACTCGTGAAACTTGGGTTTCTTGGTGGTCCGCAGCAAGACTGGAGGGAGCTTGGCATAGTTAGCCCTGTCAAAAATCAGGGATCGTGTGGATCTTGCTGGACATTCAGGTACGTTTTACAAAAGATCTGAATGACGGAAAAGATACATGAATCACTTTAATAATGTATGGCTTGCCTTGCCTGCAGCACTACAGGCGCCTTGGAGGCTGCTTATTCACAGGCTTTTGGGAAAGGGATTTCCCTTTCAGAGCAGCAGCTTGTAGACTGTGCCGGTGAATTTAATAATTTTGGGTGCAATGGGGGTCTACCATCACAAGCATTTGAGTACATCAAGTACAATGGTGGACTTGACACTGAAGAGGCTTATCCATACACGGCAGAGAATGGTCTGTGCAAATACAAATCCCAGAATATTGGTGTGCGAGTTATCGACTCTGTCAACATTACCCTGGTAAATGACTTAAGCAATTGCTCCATTTCCTTGCTCACCCTCTATTTACTGAAGTCTACTTTGACCACCCGGCAAGTATATAGATTTAAAGAAAAGCTGATAATGTTAGGCTACTCAATTGATTATCAAGCTTTTGCGGTGTTATTCCCATTTATCCGTCAATAACCGCAGACTTTTCTCCTTCAAGTTATTTAGTATTGGTGTGGTTTTTATGTTCCATTGAAGAGCCATGTACTATTCTGGTTTCTAACCTCTGAGGAATTGCAGGGTGCTGAAGATGAACTGAAATATGCTGTGGGCGCGGTTCGACCAGTGAGTGTGGCCTTTGAGGTGGTATCTGGTTTCCGATTGTACAAAAAGGGAGTTTACACGAGCACTACATGTGGCAGCTCTCCAATGGTAAGTACATTAGGGTATCCTGGATTTCAGGTACTCTGAGTAACCCACATAGGCATTGTGCGCTTCAATCATGTGTTGAGGCATGCTAAGGGGTTCTTCCCTATAACAATATTATGATTCCCAAAGTAAATGTTTGAGCTTGATCTGCCCTTTTTAAATATTAGTTCAATCTCCCGAGTAGCCAACTTTTAATTGGGAAACATCACCTATCTGGTTCAGATCACACCGTGTTATGACATGAAACTAGGAAGACATCTATTTTATTTCGGTTTAAAGTAATTTTGACTAGGAATTGCATACAATAATGAGCAACTTCAATGGCTTGAGTGGAGGAGAAAAGCTACGTAATCTCGTTTAGTTCCCAAATCTAGACCAATGTCATCATAGAAATGATATGTTACTGTACTTGTTTACATTCCAGGATATACCATGACAGTACATACTTGTTAGAGTACAGAGTAAAATAACTGACATGAAGGATATTGATACTGTTTATTAGCCTAACATACATGTGGCGAATTGGCAGGATGTGAACCATGCTGTCCTAGCTGTTGGTTATGGAGTTGAAGATGGTGTTCCTTATTGGCTAATCAAAAATTCTTGGGGCAGCGATTGGGGTGACAATGGTTACTTTAAGATGGAGCGAGGAAAGAACATATGTGGTGAGTTTCTATCTCTCTGAGTAATTTATCGCAGAATCTAGATTCGACCTATTCCAGTGTCCCATTTTATGGAACCACAAGAACTTGGTTCATTGGCTGATCTTACAATATATTCTTTGCATAATGCTGATTCTTACTATATGACCGCAGGTGTTGCAACTTGTGCATCTTACCCTGTTGTGGCGTGATAATGTGTGAATTGATGGTACTCCCCTATTTCGTAAGAAAACGTAGCATGTGGTGCTGTTATATGGATTCCAAAGCAAGCACATAAACCAAGCTCCACGGCCCCGTGATGGATTGCTTCTAATTCTGTAGTATAATATCCATTGCTATATGATTATACCATAGTGTTCCAAACCCCGTTGGTGTGGTGTGTATTATACTATATTATGAATGGTTTATTCTGGCTTTTGTTATAGAATAAGAACTGTGTGAAGTGTTTTCCTTGAACTCGTGTTATGAAAGCACATTATGTAAATCAAGTTATTGTTGGTTTAAGTCCTTGAGATGATATGGTGATGAGTTGCACTTTGTTTGAGTCAACTTTTTGTGCTCCCGTGCTGAAAGCCGAGATGTTAGGTCGAAAAGTAAAGGAACATTTGATTAAAGGTGTCCAATGAGAAATCGAAATTGTGAAATATAATGCGTATTTGATTTATGAAATGAATGAAATAATAACTATCAATCTTTAAAACTTACCCGTCTTAATTCCATTTTACTGTTACCTACATGAATTAAAGTGCAATGTGCATTTATAATCTTGCATTTATAATCCTCAATTATATTTACAGTGACAAATAAACTTTCTTCGGTTTTCTAAAAGTGTCCCTTGGATTTTTAACAAATCGGAAATGAGGATCAAGTTCGTTGATTGATCAAATCATTAATTTAATCTTCTTAATAAGTGACAACGCTAATGGGGAGAATATTTGGTGTTGCTTCCTTTTTTGATGAAGATGATGGTACTATGATAATTGTCAGCTTAGCGTATTTTTAGTCCGATTTAGGATTAACAGGGTATTTGAATATCAGAAAATGCGATCTTTTCATAAGGTTTATGAATAGTTTACAGAAAATTTTACATTAAATGTTGTAATTTTTTATAAAATTTAAATATTATATTTTATAAGTTAAAGAGTTAGTCTCTTGAAATACGATATTTCCATAAACTATGGAAAAATTAAAGTTTAAAGTGTGAATAAGAAAAAATAAAGATAAAATTTTCGACTACACGTTGCATAATAAAATTTTAATATTGCAACTAAGACCTTTTACCTTTTATTATTCTAATTAAACTCTGTCTTTCCATAAGCCTGCCATAAGCCTATGGAAAGACGGTCTTTCCCAAGACTTTGCCTAAGTTAAAACAAGTAATAATCACAAACTCTTCTTTTAGGCAGCCTATACTTTAGGCTAGGGATTATTGTGCAATTATAAAAAGTTTCATTTGGGATGGGTTTATAAAAAAAATATGCTGATAAATCTAGGGACCTATTGTGCAATTATCTAAATACTATATATATCACAAAAATATCATAAATTTTATTTTTCTTTCCTTCTCCTCCTCCTTCGATCGGAAACCGCCTCCGACGGACGGTTACCATCGGAATACTCCATCGGATTCTGCCGTTTGTCGGATTAATGTTGTCTCCGCCAGCCTTCTCTGTCCGCGGGCGAGATCTCCTTTTTCCGGCGCTGCTTAATCTCCAACTCTCCATTTTCCAGCGTTCAATCTGCGACGAAGTGATGACGCGACGGCGGAGTTGCGGCCTGAGGCGACGGTGGAGCTGTGTGAAAGTGTGTAATTCATCATGTTTGGTGTGTCTATCATAGAAGGAATAAATAGAGTACAAAGAGGTAATTACATCGAACCTAGACTGTTCTATATATGTACATTATCAATCCTAATTAATCCAAAATCAATCAGGATATTCTATCTACTCTATCACCCCCTCAAGCTAAGTGTAAGACTACATGATATGCAAAGCTTGGAATGAAAAAAATAAAAAAGATTACGAGACAGACCCTTAGTGAAAATATCATCAACCTGCAGAGAGAAAGGAACATGACTAACACGAAGCCTACCAGAGGCAACAAGTTCACAAACGAAGTGGTAGTCGATGTCTATGTGCTTGGCCCGTTTATGTACAATCGGATTTTGAGCAAGAAAAATGGCACTGATGTTGTCGCAAAGCAGGAGAGGCGACGAAAGGGAAAGCAGGAGCTCCTTAAGCAGATTACACACCCAGGTAAGTTCACCAGCAGTGTTCGTCATAGCGCGATACTTGGACTCACAACTGGATCGAGACACGGTCGGTTGCTTCTTAGCAATCCAAGAGACAAGATTGCCCCCAAGAAAAATGGCATAACCATAAGTGGAACACCGAGTCTCGAGACAATGGGCCCAGTCAGCATCATAGTAGCCCAGAAGGGAAAGATCACTATGATATGGTCGAAAAGACAAACCATGATAAGTGTGCCACAGACATACCGAAGGATGCGAGTGACAGCCTGATAGTGATCCTCTCGAGGCGACTGGAGAAATTGGCTAACAGAGTTGACCGCATAAGAGAGATCAGGGCGAGTGATGGTCAAGTATTGCAAGGCACCGACCACTGAGCGATAAAGCTTGGGGTTCGAGAACTCAGACACCCCGAGGTTCTGTGAATCTGAGCGCCAGGAACAAAAGGTGTGGAAACATGAGCATCATCTGTCATGCCCGCGCGCTGAAGTATCTCCATTGCATACTTAGCCTGCCCCAAAAAGAGTTTAGATGAAGATCGAGAGACCTCCAATCTTAAGAAATAGTGAAGTGCACCAAGATCCTTAATGGCGAACTCACGATCAGTGCATGTGTTGAACCGACGAAGAATAATAGAATCATTGCCGGTGAGAATGATGTCATCCACATATACTAGCAGGTATGGAATCTTCGATCCCTGGGAGAACACAAACAAGGAAGTGTCGGCAGAATTGCACCGAAATCCCAGATGAAATAAATATGAGCTGGATTGCTGAAACCAAGCTTGATGAGCTTGTTTGAGACAATAGATAGCCTTGCAAAGACAACATATATAATTAGGATGAACGGGATCAGTGTAACTGGTCGTTTGCTCCATGTAGACTGGTGCATCAAGAAGACCGTTAAGAAACGCATTCTTAATGTCTGACTGATGAAGGGGCCAAGAGAAAGTAGTGGCCAGGGATAAGATAATTCTGACTGTGGAGGCCTTGACGACCAGACTAAAAGTGTGGGTGAAGTCGAAGCCTGGCAACTGAGAATATCCTTGCGCAACAAGACAAGCCTTGTACCGATCAATGGTACCATCCTGGGGATGCTTGAGACGATAAACCCATTTGGAGCCAACGATGTTGATACTGGTAGGGCGTGGAACAAGATCCCAAGTATGTTGGTGGCGAAGATCACCCATTTCTTCATCCATATCGGCCACCCAGTGAGGATCCTTAATGGTATATTGATACCCTCGAGGTTCAGTCTGGGTTAGTAATGCCTCAAGAAATCCCGACATCACATATTCTGGATACTGCTTTGTTGTGCAACTACCTATCTGAGAGCGAGTGGTCATACGATGACTCACAATAGATGGAGGAGGCAGTGGAACGACAGCCTGAGATGGCCGCAATGGAGATGCGGGTGTCGGAGAACTGGCGGACGGGGTCGTCGACCCAGAAGAATTCCGAGTGGATGGTGGAGGGGCAGCAGGGGATCTGGACAACTTATCCAAATCAAAATCAATAAATGTCGAGACATCCAAAGATTCTGGGGCAGTGCGAGCAGTGCGAGCAGTATCACTCACGAATGGGAAAGAAGACTCATCGAAACGGGCATGCCGAGTGAGATAGACCTTCTTAGAGACTGGATCCATACAACGAAAACCCTTATGGCGAGCACTATATCCCACGAATATGGATGAAGTGCTGCGAGGAGCCAGTTTGTGAAAAGAAAATGACCGAATGAAAGGATACACCCGACATCCGAACGGGTGAAAGTTTGAGTAGTTTGGATGGCGACCATATAGTAGAGAATATGGTGAAGCATTACGAAGGACGGGGGTGGAAAGCTTGTTGATGGTGTAGGCAGCCGTGGCAAAGGCAACATCCTAGTACGAGATCGGCAAGCCAGAGGAGAAAAGTATTGATAATCCCATTTCTACAATATAGCGGTGTTTACGTTCTGCTCTACCATTATGCTCCGGTGTGGATGGACAAGAAATCTGATGAATGATTCCTTTATTTGAAAAATGGGATCGTAGGGATGCATTTGTGAATTCGGTACCACCGTCACCCTGAAACACCTTGATTGAACAAGAATTGGTTTTCAACCAAGTTCTAAAACTGCAAGAATGTTTCAAAGAAATATGATTTTAGCGCCATTGGATAACACCGGGTAAATCGCGAGAAATCATCAAGAAAAATGGCATAATAAGAGAATCCACTATCAGATAAGACTGGAGCAGGGGTCCACAAGTCACAATGCACTAAATTTAGGATAGCCTATACTGGTCTACGATTGTCCACAAAAGGAAGCCATTTTCCTTTCGCCATTTCACAAGGAAAACAAAGTGCAGGTTTAGGCGGTAAAGAAACCGCATCAACAAGGTTTAGTTTATTTAACAAAGAAATAACTGAAATGGAAGTATGCCCTAGTCTAGCATGCCAAACATCAAAGGAAGCTCTATGTTTATTAGTTTTAACATGAGTAGCAAAAGCAGCACCACCCTTCTCAAGCACATAAAGGCCACGATCACATCGACCTTGGCCCACGACCTCCTTTGTGGACCAGTTCCGAGTCACAAACGAATCCTCATTAAAAGAAATCACAGCATTCATATCCTTTGTCAATTTACTTATAGAAAGCAGGTTTTTCGTAACATCAGGGACCACCAACACATCAGATAAAGAAAATTTGTGAGAAAACCAACGATGTCCAATATGAGAAATATGAATAGAATGGACATTAGCAACATTGGAAGAATGGTTACCAGAATAGGGGACAACACTGTCCATGCCAGAGGAAGTGGAAGTCATATGATTCGTTGTGCCAAAGTCCAGATACCAATATGAGGCTAAATCGTCAAGGGAGACAGAAGACTGGAAAGCCTCAGCAAGATGGGCGGACTCAGAATGATGAGCTGTCGACAAGAGTTTGGAGCACTGTAGAGATTTATGACCAAAATTATGGCAAATTTGGCATTTTGGATTCCAACGTCTTCTACGACTAGAACCTGCACCACCAATACCTGAGGAACGTACTGACCGACCGAAACTGTTCCCACGGTCACATGTGGTGGTCGACGAGCCTAAGGGCAGCGCGTGGGCTTCACGTGCCGATGAGTAGAAACTCTGGCCGCTGGACAGACCTACATACGAGGTGGCGAAAGCTACTAGAACGGAATCTGACCATTTTTCCGTGCCGGATGAAGACTTGGTGAAGATTTCGTGGCTCCGTGCTTGTGCGACCACCTCTGAGTACGCCGGTAATGACGTCTGGGCCAACTGCAAGCTCGTGAATTTATTGAATCCGGCGCCAAGGCCTCACAGAAAAATCATGACACGGTCTCTGGGCAGGACTGGAGCATTCATTGCTGCGAGTCCATCAAGAACATCCTTGAACCGGTGATGAAACTCCATCACTGACGAGGAGCCATGCTGGATTGTATGGAGCTCATCCCAAAGTTGAAGTTCGCGGATGCCGAGACATTGTCGAATGCCGCTGCAAGTGAGTTCCACATATCCCTCACCGTGCCGCAACTAATGGTCTCCAACATGGCCTCCTCGGTGAGCGACGATCGAAGCAATGCTTGAAGTTGTTTGTCTTATGTCACCCAAGTATTGAACTCAGTTTGGGATTTTGCGACGTTGTCGTCATCGGTCTGAGAAGAACCACTAGCCGATGATTCACCCCTGACTGCAACCGTTGGCTTTGGAATTGAGCCATCCATGAAGCCAAAGAAACCCTCGGATTCGAGGAGCACTTGAACTTTCAACTTCCACATCCTATAGTTGTCGGAATTTAGCTTGATCGGCAACATATGAATAAGGGTAGAATAGCTTAATTGGTTGTCTGCCATTGAAGCTTTGAAAGGTTCAAGATCTTTCAAAATGGCGGAAGTAAAAATCGTTACCTGTGTGATACCATGAAAGTGTATAATTCACCATGTTTGGTGTGTTTATCATAGAAGGAATAAATAGAGTACAAGGAGCTAATTACATCGAACCTAGACTTTTCTATATATGTACAATATCAATCCTAATTAATCCAAAATCAATCAGGATATTCTATCTACTCTATCAGTGTGAATTGAGGTTACTGCGGATCTATGACTTGAGGCGATGGTGGATTTGCTACTTGAGGCGACAATGAAGCTACGAATTGAAGCGACGGTGGAGCTGCAAATTGAGGCAACGACAGAGCCGCGACTTGAGGCGACGACTGAGTCAACGGTGAAGGCGCCTGGTGGAATCTAAGGGCGATGGCATGACGGAGGAGGCACCTAGCGGAGGAGGCGGACTCGTTGGAGAAGGAGGCGACAACGAAGGAAGCAGACTTCCAGGCGCGTGAGATGCACGTGCCCGAAGAAGAAGGAGGCACACGTGACTTCACGCTCATTTGAGGTGGCGATGGATGCCATCGGTAAACGGCGGAGGATGGCAACAGACTGATGTTTTGCACATGAGAGGTGAGGTTTAATTTCTTGTTTTATTTTTTTCAAGACTCGTTGAGGTTTAATATTTTATGACTGAGTACATGGTCGTTAAATGTTCTGTGGTGTAGTGGTTAGGATTCTATCTTCTGATGTTGCAGGCCTGGGTTCGAATCTTATTAAGCCTTGTTTTTTGAAGTATTTATATTCTTGTGGAATTACACAAAATCTTGTTGAGGTTTAAAATTTATTTTACTGAGTACGTGATAAGGAAATGTTCTTTGGTATAGTGGTTAGTACTCTATCTTTTGAGGTTGTAGACTCGGGTTCAAATCCCACTATGATATATTTTTTGAAGAGTTTATGTTTTTGAGGTACTGTAACTTTTTGGCTGAGGTTTGTAGTTTTTTTCCTCTTATGTTGATGTTTTCCATTTTTTGGGTGAGTATTAGTTAATATAAGTCGATGTTTTGTAATTTCTTTTTGCTAACATGGATTGATATTTGTAGTTTTTAAAATTATTTTCTAATGTTAATGTTTTTCATTTTTCGGCTGAGATTTTGGTAATTGGAGTGGATGTTTGTAGTGTTTTTTTATTATGTTGATGTTTTCATTTTATGGATGAGGTTCAGGTGTTAGGAGTTGATGTTTGTAGCTTTTTGGGTGATATACGTTGATATTTGTAGTTTTTTTATAAAAACAATTGTGCATGTTTTATGATTTTCGGAGTGAATAATTTATACTGTTGAGGCACCGTAGCTTTTTTGTCGATGTTTTTAGTTATTTTTTCTCATGTTGATGTATTTCATTTTCTATATAAGTTTTAGGTGATAGTAGTTGATGTTTGTAGCTTTTTTGATGATATGGTTGATTTTTTATAGTGTTTTTTCTCTTATGTTGATGTTTTACATTTTTTATTAGTGTTTCAAATGTAGGTTGCAGGTGCTTATTTTATAACTTGTGTGTGTTATGAAAACAAATTGGTGTTTCAATCGTTGCTTGTAAGTGCTTCAATCGTTGCTCATTAGGAGTTGATGTTGTAGTTTTTTTGATGATATGATTGAATTTTTGTAGTATTTTTTTCCTTATGTTGACATTTTTTATTTTTTGTTAGTGCTTCAAGTGTAGGTTGTAGGTGCTTATTTTATAACTTGTGTGTGTTATGAAAATAAATTGATGCTTATAGTACAACTTGTAAGTGCTTCATTCGTTGCTTGTGAGTGCTTCAATCGTTTCTTGTGAGTGCTTCAATCGTTGCTTGGGTGATATAGGTTGATGTTTGTAGTTTTTTTTAAAAAATGACAATTTAGCTTTGTTGATGTTTTTATGATTTCTAGTTGATTTTTTGTTAGTTGTAGTCGACGCTTTTTTTCCCAAAATTTTGTTGTTTTTTATTTGAATTTGTATATATTTTTTGCTGTTTTATTTTATTTTTTAATATATTTTTTGCTGCGGGTTTTTTAGTTGATATTTTATGATTTTTATTGATGTTCTGCTATTTTTTTACTGATATTTCTACAGTTTTTAATTATTATTTTTTTACATTTTTTTGAATGTTTTTTGTAGATTGCGGGTGGTGGGAAAATGATGGGAAAAAATTGGACAAAAAAGCCCCTGCAAAGTTATTAGCGATAGGACCCTGTAAAATTATTAGAGATAGGTCCCTGTAAAATTATTAGAGATAGGTCCCTGGAGCTAGAAAATTGTTAGAATTGCTTAAAGGCCCATGCCTAAAGTTTTGGCTGCCTCACAGGAGACCATCTCAGTAATAATATATATTTGAAGGTGAAAGTATGAAAATAGGCAAAGTCTTAGGAAAGACCATATTTCCATAGTCATTTTGAAAGACGGGGTTGAATTAGAATTAGAGAAAGGTAAAAGGTTTTAATTACAATATTAAATATTTATTGTGTAACATGTAGTAGTTGTAAGTTTATGACCTGATTAATGCAACCCAAAATTTTTATCTTGATTTCTTCTAATTTGCAGTTTGAACCTTGGTCTTTCCATAGTTTATGGAAAAACTGTCTTTTAAGAGACTGACTCATACAAATATATACTATAAAAAATACTTATAAAAATTATAAATTTGTATGTAATTTAACAAATTCAATGTATAAGGTAAAAAATAAGTGGGTTGTCCATAAACTTAAGAACATGCCGCCTGTCAAGAAACCCACTCTTGAACCATATATATATATATATATATATATATATATATATCTATCGGGGTTATATTGTCATATATGAAAAAACTGTTAGTCACATGAGCATTTTTTTTCTTTTTTAGCAGATTATATTTGAGGGCATTTTGGTTATTTCACAATTGGCCGACATTGAATCACTGATAGATGTTGGCTGCAAGCTCGGACCAATTTAAGATTATTTTAGCACTTTAGAAAAAGGCAAAGTCTTGGGAAAGATGGTTTTTCCATAGCCTTATGGAAAGACGGGGTATAATTAAAATTATAAAAGGTAAAATGTCTTACTTGTAGTATTAACATTTTAGTATGCAACATGTTGTAGTTATAAAATTTATAACCCGGTTCATGCAACCCAAAAATTTAATATTCATTTCTTCTAATTTACACTTTAAACCTTGGTCTTTTCATAAGTTATGGAAAGACCGTCTTTCAAGAGACGAACTCTTAGAAAAATCCAGGAATACATTTTCCATTGACTGATTGACTGCAAGCTCAGATCAATTTAAGATTATTTTGGCCCTTAAAAAAAATCCAGAATTATGTTTGTGTATAGTAAAAAACTGAGAATTAGAGGTCGTTTGGTATGCGGTGAGTTATATGGTAAACAAAAATTTCTAGGATTTTTGTTTTGGTTGGTAGAAAATATAAAAAAAGTGGGAATTTACAATTGCGAAGTAAGTTAAACTTCCCACACAACGTGGGGGGTTTCTTACCGAGGACCCTCTCGGTCAGTCACAATTCCTTCATTATTTTATTTACAGTGTTTTCACTTCTTTTCCCAATTCGGATCTTCTACTCCACTTTTTCTAAGCTATTTTTCTACACCATTGGTGCGCTACAACTATACCGACATCATTTTATGTCCTTGGAAACCATATTTAACTTTTTACTTTTTCACGTAGTTTTGTAAGATAACTCAATTATTTTATTTTCATATCTATTCTTTATTTTATTCCAATATTTATCCACTCCTCAATCTGACAACGAAAATTCATAATTATAAAACAAATTTAATATGATAAAATATAATTTATTTTTATTGTCTTATATTTTGGGTCAGTTAAGATCTAACTCCATTTCCTTTTCCATGTTGAATGTTTGAAGATTGTGATATGTGAATGTTGAAAAATAAACGTAAAAAAGAAGAAGTTATAGTTGAATTTTGTAGGAAATGGATGAAGTAAACCAAACAACATCAATGTAGATAAATCCTAGGAAATACAAATTTTCCTTCACGTACAACCAAACAAACATTTTGTATTTCCCCGGAATTTGATTAGGGATTTAACTTCTCGTGAAATGGAAATTCCTCCATGAATTTAATTCCCACACAAACCAAACGACCCCTTAGAGAAATTATTTCTTAATTATAACTGTAAAAAATAATACTCCCTGTGTAAGGCTCTTAATTTCAATTTTCGCATGTCTTAACCAAAGTTTCCTATTTCTTATTTTGACTGAAATTTGTTACTGAAATTTGACCAACTTATTCTAATCTCCCACTTTTTCTACCACATCACTATGTTTAAATGCACGTGCAAAAATGTTTTAGGACCCTTAGAGCATCTCCTGTGCAAGGAGCATTCTCCGCAAATTTAGGATCCACGTAGCGAATTATTATAGGGCTTCTGTGTAACATAGATAGAAAAATATTTATAATAAAGATTGATGAAACTTTGGTCTCCAATGCAGACATCTTAAACTAAACTTCAATATGATATGTCACAATATTTTATCATTAAATATTAAAAAAATAATGTATTTATTTTTCATTAACTCTCTATCTAAACTTACATTCAAATGATATAGTATATTAAAATTATTATTTTTATCTTATTTAAACTTTATAACTATATAAATATATATTTTTGAGCTTAGATATCCACAATAATTCTGATTATTTTAAAATTTTGTATAAATATAGAAATCTACTATAAATATACTATTTTTTAAATGTTGTGGTATTCTTCAATCCGGCTGGTTGATCGTGGCTCACCAAGGTATGCCTGCAAAAGAGATCCCAAAAATGATTTTGGGGAAACAGGTCTGACGCTCAAGTCAGTAATCTCCTTTCTGGAATCAAGTTGCTTTAGTCTAGTTGCACTTACCTGGATCCGTACCCTCCTTCTTCCTCTTATAGTACATTATGAACGTGGCTCGATTTCATTCGCAATGGCCATTGTGTGTCTGATCGTGGGGCAAAGAAACACAGTTCATGGCTGGCAGTTAGACTTGGCAGTTCATGGCTGGTAGTTGATCAAAGTCCCCGCTACTTTCGCTTCGTGGGTTGCTCCACTTTCTCTGCGTTCGTCTGGCCCAGATCGCTTCGCTAGTTTGCTTCAGGCCCGCTTGTGGTTTTGGCTTACTACTTATTTGTGCTAGGTATACAATCATGAAGACTAAGCGGCATGGAGCATTTTCCTCGAAGTGATTAAATGTGAACTGAAGTTGTATCTCAACGGCCTGGTCGGCATTTAATTTTACCTTTGTAGAAATTGCAAAGTGTTAGTAGCTTCGTGGCTAACACAATTCCTTCTTCACCAACCCTTCAAGTTTCAAATTTTGAATTTTAAATTCTTATCTTTATTGTTGAGGATGGTAGTGAAGATTATGCTTGGAAAGCCGCGATTCCTTCCGCCTTTTTCGCTGTTCGTTTTTGGATTATCCTTCTGTTTGTTATTAATGTATCTTTTAAATGGGGAAATTCAATCGAGTGGCTTCATTTAGTGTGTTGTCTATTCATCTTCCGCCACCTCCTCGATATATGTAAAAGGTAACCCACTTTTGTGTCATAACTTTATCATTGTGCTTTTGAACTGTCTGTCCTCCTTGATTTTACTGTTTCCGTTCCTTGTTTTTAAATACTGAAAATCTCTCTTTGTTTCAGTTTTATCACCTCTGTTTGCCAAAATCTTCCCAAATTTAGGTTTTTTGTGCATCACCATTCCTCGTCTTTTTGAAGAGTGAGGTTTGTTTTCAATTTCCAATCTATTTACTGTATGCTCTTAATTTGATAACATAAATCTTTACTTTGATTTTTTGGAAATATACTAGTTGTTCTGTTTTCGTATATTATCATGGCCATCTTCCCCGAAGTACCTTCTGTAAATCATTGTTCCAATAGACTTTTATCTATAGTTGTCTCCCTAATTAACTCTGTCATTTCCAAATCTAGGCTCCTAATATATCCTCATTACTTCTCCTAACCGCGTTGAGTCCCTCGTAAAAGATGCTCATTTTGGTGGAGATTCTGTTTATGTCACCGGCTCCTCTACCATACGCAGTATACTGACTGAAACATATTTAGAAGAATTAAAAAGCAACTTCGAGTTTTAAACCCCTTTTAAACTTCACGCTCCCACGAACTGTGAGTATGTTTGTACTCTACCATCTAGCTATACATCATGCTACTTAGCCTATTTGAACTCTGGCCTTTATTTTCCTCTCTCTCAATATGTGGTTGATATTCTATGTTCGTATAAAGTTGCATTGTCCCAATTTCACCCCAAGGGCATTGTCATCATAATGTGATTTCTTCAGGTGTACGAGGAAGCAAACATTCCTTTCACTCTTGAGTTGTTTTGAAACTGTTATCATCTTTAAAAAGTGAAAAGCGCAGTAGATGAATTTACCTTTTGTCCTGTGATTGTTGGGGTTGAGCTTGTGAGCAGTTTCCCTAGTAATATTGGTCCCTAGCGTACCATATATTTCTTCATAAAATTAAAAACAAAACCCCAAAGTTGTTGTGTTCTCTTGGAACTACAAGGTTCCCAAGTTTAAGCTTCCTGGTCGGAACGTTCGTTTTACCGAATAGACAAAGATCGTGGTCACGCTTCATGTTCATACACAACATCTCCGCCATGCTGACTCTGAAGCTGAAAGTGTTTAGATTGTTTTATTTTTGATATGTTTGATCTGCAATCTTTCTTATTTTTATGAATTGTTATTCTTTTCATGTATTCTATATCTATTCGTTTGATCTATGATGTTCTTTTTGTTTCAGATATGTACCTAGCTAAATGATAGAGGTTAGGCCCAAGAAAGTCATTGGCCCAGTTAGGGGAATATTTAATACCCTAACTTAATTACCGCATTTGTGAGTAATTAAGGGCGATAATTAAGGAGTATGTTATCTAGGACACAGAGTATAAATACAAGGTACACATTCACTTATCATTCATTCTGTCTTAATCATATAAAACACTTGGACTAACTTAAGCATCGGAGTGCTGATCCCTGGAACCCCAGGGACAGTTTGATATTAGGTTAGTTTGAGAAGAATCCAAGCCCACGAACCGGTCGGTGGTTAAAGACGCATCAAGTGGTGCCATATGTGGGGATGACTAAGTCAGATCAAGGGTTTGGAGAGTTTATGTCCACAGTAGTTTGAAGGAGTGAAAGATTGAGGTCAATAGGTACGGGGGATAGATCTCCACCAAGGTTAACATTGGAGAATCCATAAGGAGGAAACGACATTTGCATCGAGGATAGTGACATGACTAATACTTAAACGATGGGAGTGGAGTTACGAGTAGAACTTAGTAAGGGCGTAGGCCACGAGGGAGGAAAAACCTCAATGGAGATGGGTGCAAACACCCTAGTACCAATAAAACAAGATGTACCGGGGCCCTCAAGGACCCTGGAAGTAATAGGAGAGCAAAGACAGAGAATTACCGATTCCCTTCTCGAGAGGGTGGTCGATTCAAGGGATGAAAGGTTTACGGAGGTTTCGGGAGACTCATATATGGAAGCTTATGGCCAACATGGGCAGGGAAATCAGAATGTGGAGAGGGCAACCCTAAGTCAAGAGGTTGAACGAGCACCTCGGATCCTGGGTGCGATCGGTTATCGGATCACCCCTCCCCCGAGGGATGATAGAGTCACGATGGGGGCAGTACCGCCCTCGCCTTTGGGAATAACTACAGGTTGGGCCTCTCAACTCCAACCCCCGACAGCCTATCCTTATCAGGGACATGTTGGAGAGCCGCTACAGGCCAGGCCCCAGCCTTCCATTCCTGGTTATTCCCAAGGTTATGTATACGCGCTACCTCCGCTAGCCCCATCTGCTCTTATCCTCAACCTGGTCGGTCCAGGAGTGGTATATAGAATGACGACTTATTCTGGCATGCAAGGATATGAGAGTATATGAATCAGCAGGGGTTGTACAATCTTTACATTCAATTGCTACCACCACCAACATACCTGAACCTCGGGCTGCACTGGATGAACCGAGGATAAGGAGGAACCCAACCTCTCTATATGCCACAGTTGGGTGATCACGATAGCGGGTTGAACTTGCCAGTGGGTTAGCACGGGCCCCCCTCAAATGCATGTGAATCATTAAGAAAGGAATTGGATAGCTTGATAGGCCCCTTAGGCCAGGCAGCGGGGTCTCTTTTCAGCTTGGTGATCACAGGGGTTCAATAGCCGATAGAAATGAAACCCTCGGAAGGACTTCCAACATACAATGGTTAAACTGACCCTCGAGAGTTCATTTAGAAATTCTTGGGCTTGATGAGTGTGAGGGATTTTGATGAGAAATTAATATGTAAACTGGTAAACATCTACTTGCTGGGAAAGGCACAGGAGTGGTTTAATAAGTTTCAAAGGGGATCACTCCAATCGTATCGGGACTTCAGCAGAGCGTTGTTGAGCCAGTACGCGCAGAAGAAGCTTACCAAAACTTTGTTAGAACTCTACCAGACGAAGCAAAAGCCAAGGGAAAGCAAGGAAACCTTCTATCACCGATATGTGGATGAGATTTTGGGGGTGATAGAAATGACGGAGAATGAGGTAATCCAGGGGTATCTGTTGGGGATGCAGGACCTGGAACTATACAAGAAGCTGAGTACCAATACTCCTAAGACATTGCAAAAACTTTCGGAGGTAGTGGAGCAATATTCGAGAGTAGATGAGGCAACTAGAAGAAAAAGAGATAGCCTTTCTAAGAAAGCAGGAAGAAATGTGGACCATAGGGGTAAGAGGTCGGTCGAACGCATAAGAACACCATTCGAGAGGTATAATCTGCTGCCCCTAACACTCGGAGGAACCCTGCACAGATTTTAAGCATACATAGAGGTTTGTTTTGGACACCTCCACCCTTGCAGAGTTCACAAAACTCGGTTACAGCCCGAAAAGCAACGAATCAATACTGTGATCATCAAAGAGATTATGGTCATGGCACAAATGATTGCATGTATTTACAGATGGAGATTGATAGGTGTGAGCAGGAAGGACGGTTTCGAGGACAAGGAAATAGAAACCAGGCTGCCCCACCGAGGCCTCGGATGAATCAATGGCAGCCTTACAAAAGAAACAATAAAAACAATAGAGGTAGAGGAAATTTAAGGCCTCGTGAACAAGTGGTTCAAGACAGGGGGTAGGAAGGAAGGCAGGATAGACCCCAGGAACAAAAAGGGGTAAATCAGGGAAACTAACAGGGAGAAAACCCACCCATCCGAAGGGTAATTAACGTCATCAATGGTATGATGGGAGAGGGATCCTCAAATGTTTTTTTAAGGGCTGAGGCTCAAAGGATCCCCATGGAAGAGCCTAGTCATAGGAGGTGTTGGCCGAATGAAACCGTCACTTTCTCGGAAGCGGATGTTGTGCCGGACCAAATGCCCCATGCAGACCCTATGGTAATTTCAGTCATTATTGGAACATCATTGATCAGAAGGGTGTTTGTTGACGATGGAAGCAAGGTAGAAGTGATGTTTCCTGAGTGTTTTGACCAGTTGGACATAGGGCATGAGAACTTGAAAAAATTTGCTTCTCCTCTATCGGGATTCATGGGAAACCCCATATTTCCCATAGGAGAAATAACATTGCCTGTTTGAGTGGTGGATGGCAACAAGGGAGTGACTATCAAATGTAGTTTCGATGTCGTGGATGCACCTTCCCCTTATAATGTGATCTTAGGAAGGCCATGGATGTGCCAGGCTTAGGCGGTCTAGTCACCTTACCACCTGATGATGAAGTTCCCAACTGAAAAGGGGGTGACATCCATCCGAGGGGATCGGACTGTGGCACAAAAATGTAACCCAGCGGCAGTACGAGAGGCGAGGAAACAGAGGGATGTAGCGGTAGTACACGTAGAAGCAGGACTAGCTAATACAATCCAAATGCCCATACGGGATAAAGGATCAGTAGCTGTTGGGAAAATGATTCCTGAAGATGTGAAAAGAGGATTGCAAGGTTTTTTAGGAAGGTATGAAGATGTGTTCTCATGGGATACATTTGACTTGACGGTGGTCCATTTGAGTCTTGCATTGCATAAGCTAAACATCAACCCTTCAATTAAGTCGGTGAAGCAGAAAAGAAGAGTGTTCGCTCCCAAATGAGTTGAGGCAATTAAAGAGGAGGTGGAAAAATTGTTGAAGACGGATGTCATCGAGGAGGTATTCTATCCAGATTGGATTGCCAACCCAGTTATGGTTCCAAAGCATGACGAGGCATGGAGGATGTGTTAGATTTTACGGACCTAAATAGATGTTGCCCTAAAGATAGTTACCCATGGCCACCAATCGATAAGCTGGTGGAAGCTATCACCGGATACCGAATTTTGACATTCTTTGACACACACAAGGGGTATCACCAAATTCTCATGGCAAAGGAAGATAGGGAAAAGACATAATTCATTACAGCTGTGGGCACGTACTACTATAAGAAGATGCCCTTTGGGTTGAAGAATGTTGGGGCTACTTATTAGATGTTGGTTGACAGACTGTTCAAGGAACAGATGGGGGGAAAAATGAAGATATATGTGGATGACATGGTGGTCGAAATCAATAGTTATCAAGACTTTTTAAAATACATGGAAGAAACATTCAGTAAGCTTCGGGAAGCTAATTTGAAGTTAAACCCATCTAAGTGTGTCATTGGTGTAGGAGCAGGAAAGTTCCTCAGATTCATGGTCTCAGAGAGGGGGATCGATGTAAATCCTAAAAAGGTCAAAGCTCTAGGGACATGGAAAACCCCACAATCGATAAAGGATGTACAGAAGCTTACAGGATCTTTGGCAGCATTAATCAGGTTCTTATCGAAGGGGGAAAAGAAGCACTTTCCTTTCTTTGATGCTCTTCAAAGGGAAAATATTTTGAGTGGAATAGTAAGTGCGAAGAGGCATTCAAGCAGTTGAAAGAGCATTTGAGAACATTGCCTACTTTGATGAAACCAGACAAGGATGAGACGTTGTACTTGTATATTTCTGCGTCACCACTAGCAATTAGTGCGACTTTGGTTAAAGAAAAGAAGAAGGTTTATAACCCAATCTACTTCGTTAGTCGTGCCTTACAGGGACCGAAAACGAGGTATACGATTTTCGAAAGGTTGATTCTAGCTCTTGTGTATGCAGCCTGAAGGTTGAGACCCTACTTTCAGGGACATAAGATAGTGGTGCTCCCGAACCATCCAATTCGGAAGATCCTGCTAAAACCAGAGATTTCCGGAAGAATGATGAAACTGGCAGTGGAGTTGGGAGAGCATGATATCCAGTATCATCCTCGAGTTGCGATTAAGGGGCAAGACTGGCAGATTTTATCGTGGAAACTACAGGAAGTGAGTTTGGAGCCCATCCAGACTAAAGACATAAGGTACAGAAAGGTGTGGAAGTTGTATGTAGATGGTTTGTCACATTCAGGAGGAAGTGGAGCGGGGGTCCTACTTACTAGCCCCAAGGGCAAAGACTATCCTTATGCATTGAACTTTGCATTTAAAGAAACTAACAGTGAAGCTGAATACGAGGCATTGATCACTGGATTCTGCCTTGCGAAGGAGCTACAAGTTGAGGAACAGGAGGTTTTCAGTGATTCTCAAATTGTGGTTCAAGAGGTGAATGGAGAATACGAGGCCAGGGAGCGTAATCTACAGAGATACCTCGAGGTAGTAAAGAATTGGTTAAAGTTTTTCAAATTTTATACATTAACGCAGGTTCCGAGGGAAAGAAATCATAAAGCAGACGCTTTAAGTAAGCTCACTTCTTTGGATTTGGGAACCTAATCCCAGCAACAACTCCTCATGGAAACTTTGAGCTAGCAAAGTTTTGACGAGCCTGTAGAGATGGCAGTTGAAGTGGCAGACTCTTGGATGACACCGTTCATGGAATATCTTCGAGTGGGAGCCCTGCCAGAAAATGAAGTGGATGCCAGAAAGATAAGGTTGAAGGCTCCAATGTATGTGTTACAAGAGGAAAGGTTTTATAGAAGATACAATTTGCAGCCATTACTTCGATGCGCTGACTCTCACAAAGCAGATTACCTCGTAAAGGAGGCCCACGAAGGGGTATGTGGCAGCCATCAGGGGGCTAGGTCCGTGGCGATGAGGCTCATTTGAGCAGGATTTTACTGGCCGACAATGTTCAAGGATGCGAACTGGTATATTCAGGCTTGCCATTAGTGTCAGAGATAGGCACCTATAAAACATGTTCTACAGGAAGAAATGAGAAGCATCTATAGTTCGTGGTCATTAGATATATGGGGAATCGGTTTGGTGGGCCTTTTTCCGGAAGGGCCAGGCAAATTTAGATATCTAATAGTGGTTGTCGATTATTTCACCAAGTGGGTAGAGGTTGAGCCATTGACAAATATAAGGGGAAAAATGGTCTTCTCCTTTTACTGGAAGAACATTGTATGCCGTTTTGGAATCCCAAGGACAATTATTACGGACTGGAACACAGTTTTCTCAGGATCCCTTCAAGAAATGGTACGAGGAGTATAAGATCAAGCAGAAGATGACATCTATTTACCACCCCCAAGCCATTGACAAATGGAAGTGACCAACTTAACAATAGTAAATGGAATACGAACACGCCTCGAGGAGGCAAAAGGTATCTGGATATAGGAATTACCAAATGTGTTGTAGGCATATCAGACAGCTGAGTCTTCAGCTACTGGAGAAATTCCTTATAGCTTGGTATATGGTTCAGAAGCAGTAATTCTTGCGGAAATAGGAGTTCCTAGCCCAAGGATAATGGCTGCTGCAGATCAGATGATAAATTAGCAAAACAGACATCTGGATCTGGATATGATGGAGGAAAAGAGAGAGTTAGCTTCTCTACACGAGGCTAAAGTCAAGGAACGGGTCAGAAGATATCACGACGGAAGGGTAAATAAGGTGTTCTTCAACCCTGGAGACTTGGAAATGAGGAAAAATAAAAAAGCAGAAAGGAGCCCGAGGGGAAGTTAGCTGCGAATTAGGAAAGACCTTATAAAGTGATCTAATCGCATCCAGGGGGAAGTTATGTTCTGGAACAGATGAACGGGGTTCGAGTACCAAGAAGGTGGAACAGTAGCAACTTGAGAAAATAATACCAGCTATGATGATCGAGTGGTTTACTCTAAAGTGGAACTCTAGTTGGTATTCGAGAGGGTTGCTTTATAGAAGCACCCCAAATGGTATTTCCAGATACGGCTGATGTTCGATTGGTTTGCTTTAAAGTAGCACTCTAGTTTTTATTCGAGCGGGTGGCTCTAAAGCGGCGCTCTAGATGATGTTCAAGTGGTTGGCTCTAAAGCAGTACTATAGTTTGTATTCGAGCCGGTGGCTTTAAAGTGGTGCTCTAGATGATGTTTGAGTGGTTGCTCTAAAGCAGCACTCTAGTTTGTATTCGAGCGGGTGGCTTTAAAGCGGCGCTCTAGATGATGTTCGAGTGGTTGGCTCTAAAGTGGCACTCTAGTTTGTATTCGAGCGGGTGGCTTTAAAGCGGCGCTCTAGATGATGTTTGAGTGGTTGGCTCTAAAGCAGCACTCTAGTTTGTATTCGAATGGGTGGCCTTAAAGCAGCGCTCTAGATGATGTTCGAGTGGTTGGCTCTAAAGCGGCACTCTAGTTTGTATTCGAATGGGTGGCCTTAAAGCGGTACTCTAGATGATGTTCGAGTGGTTGGCTCTAAAATATCACTTGAAAGCAAAATTGTAAACTTGAAATGGTAAGCTAGTAGGCGACATTGGTAGGATGTAGGTGGAAACACCGAACTTGGGTCTCCAAATTGCTCAATTTCTATTTAACAACATGCACAGGGCGCCCATGTTCGAGGGGTAAAATAACAGAGATGAAAAGAATATTAATTATTCATTCAAGTTTCAACAAATACTAAGGATACGATATTTACAACAACAATCATCCAAGTTAATCTATCTACGTATATTCATTCGTTGGGAGGAAATCCCATTTGAAACAATTCTTCAGTGGACTTGGGCTTTCCCAGCTTCTTCACATTTACCTCTATTTCTTCAAGTTCTTCCAACTTTATACCGGCCGCCCTTCGGATATCCTTCATTTGCTCCTCTACAGGATATTCTGAGGGAGTGACGGTGATGGTCCTACATCATTTCTTCGTGGAAGGTTCGAAGGAGGCATTTAAGGGTGTCCTAACACTTTTGTGGCATTTTGATCCTTGGTTAGCTTTTCTTAAAGGGACAAGGTGTCATTCAACATCTTTCATAGAAGACTTCTGTGACCGAGGGGCAGAGTGAAAACTTGAGGGGGTAAATCCCTTTACCTTCAGTTCCGCTAGCCAATCGAGAATGAGGTTAAAAGCCTTCTTCTGCCGTGAAGTCCCATTCTCATGGATGTTGACCTCTTCCATCCAGTACTGGGTAGCTTTCAATAGAAACTTTGGAAGATGGTCGTTGCTGATTAGGTAGGAGGAATGAATTCCGTGAGAAAGCATGTGGGCACGAAGGCTTACTTCGTGGGCGGTAATTTTTTCTTCATACTCTGCGAAATGCTGCTTCATTTTAGTAGCTTACACCTTCCATGCCTCGATCTCCCAAATTAGTTTGGCATTCTATAATAAAAGGGATTCCACCAAAGAGCTATTTTCAACTCTAGGGCTCTCTAGAGGGGGTTGAGGGGCCGAAGGGGGTTAGCTTGCCAAAGGGGGGTCCTCATTAGCTGCCATATTCCAGGCGAGTAAATACTCCTCCAAGCTAGTCACTCTGCGTTGAGCTAACAGATGTTGTTCGGCAATTAATTCCCCATGGGCCACCAGTCTCGATTTTTGGCCAAGCAGCCGATTAGGCGCCCTTCCACTACTGAGAGCCTAGTTGCAGCAGCAAGGTAGGATTTCAGAGAACCAAACTTCAAATAAATTTGCTGCAACCTTTCTTCTAGTTCCTTGTTAGCAGGATCATGAACCTTGACCACCTCTAAAGGACAGGTGCCATAAAATTCCTTGCTAAGGAAATCCTTGATAAACCCCTTGAATGTAGGATTATCTTTAGATTTCCACAGCTTCATCTCAGCCTCAAGGTTGTGGAGCTTGTCCTTCAAGGAATCTTTCTCTTGGTTGCATTTAGAAAGATCTTGGAGAGCAATCAGTAATTGTTTATTTGTCTAATTCAGCTCTTTTTGGGCACTCGAAAGTTCCTCGCAAGCACCTTCTAGCACCATTTTCAACGAATTATACTACGAAAAGAAAGAAAAGGTAAAATCATAAGTCACAACAAAAGGGAAAAAATATGTGTATTTTCATTGATTCTCAAAAAAAATAAGGTTACAACTAAGTAAACAACAAAAAAACAGAGAAGAGGAAAATTTTACAAACAGGGACAAACCCTGGAATCATCCTCCTTTGATGTGGAAGAAATCATTTCTTCCACCAGATTGATGGGGGAATCTTGCCCATGAGAGGTGCCTATAGCCTCTGGAAGGGGGATCGCTCGAATCCCCTTGGCAGTAAAGAACTCTCCTTTAACCTTGATGAAATCATGTAGGATGAAGCGAAGGTCGTCGTTTTTAATAGCCTTATCCCATTTTCCATCCATGGTGGCTTCAAGCTCTGGATTAACTAGTTCGTTCACCTGTTTGGCCAAATCATCATAAAGAGAGGTGGACACTTGTGGCTTTAAAAATTCCCCGGCTAGTTCGCTGCAGCCGATCTCCTTGGACACCCTTAGAATATCCAAGAAAAATTCAGAAAGTTCCGGGCTATTCAATAGCTTGTGTTTGAAGGCCTCAAGCAGTCGCACCTGCGTGGTCGGATCTTCTGCAGCTTGAACTTTCTCTTCTGAAGTTTGAACCCTATTAATGAGGGTATCCCTCTCTAACAACCATTGATGCATCTCGGCATCCAAGAGTGTTTTCTTTTGAAGATCCCCTGCAGCATCTTCAAGTGCCCTGTCCTTTTCCTCAAGCATTTTTTCTTTCCCTTCGAGGACCTGCAGGTGACCTTCGAGAGATATCCTTAGCCGCAAAATCTCAACATCTTTTTTTCTAAGCTCCTCACGAAGGCTAGCCTTGCCAGCGAAGCCAAGGGAATAGATGGCCGCTATTTTTGCGGTGGCCTCTTGTAATATTTTAGAAGCCTGATCAAACAATTCAGCTCAGATTGACGTTAACAAAAAAAAGAAGAAAAAAAATGAGAGGGAAAATGAGAGAAAAGAGAATGGAAAAGTACCTCATGATCAAAGCCAATCTCTGAAAGGTGATGCTCGAACCCGAATGCGGACACCACATCATTCGAAGGGGGCAGCAATTATTGTTGAACATCTTCACCGCTAGGTGTTCCCATAAGCAGCACTGGAAAGGAGGACTGATAGTCTTGTTGTTCGCCCTTGTCTTCTGGTAAACATTCTGGGTGTGAGGTGATTGCTAAACATCACCAATTGAGATTGGCCTCTCGAAGCTTGCTGCAGGAGGGGAGGCCGGATTCAAGAGGGGAGACACCGGAGTCGGGGGAATGGAAGACTAATTCAAGGAATCAATGATCCCCTCAGAGCAAGCTTGATCTTACTTCGAGGGCTTAAGCTTCTTTAAAACCCTTAGTGAAACCCACTAAAAATGGAAAAAGAATGAGAGTCAGTTAATAACACAACAAATAAAAGAAGTAGATTTCTATTAAGGCACCTTCGGAAGGCCCAGAATGCCTAGGGTCATTAACAATGACCTCGAGGGGAAGGCCATCTCTGGGGCCCTCACGTTGCCTTCTCCTTTTTCTTGTATCTTTCTGAAGTGTGTTATACACATATTCTTCGTAGATTCTGGGTGGAAACGCAAAGTCGCCAATCTGGGGGTTAGGGTTGTTGAAGAGGCTATAGTCGAGGGAGCTTGACAACAGTTTTTAGCTGTCCCTCTCGAGGGAATTTGGGCAGATGTATTCCCCAGGTTTGGAAGATTCAACTTGCACGGGCCAATTCCATGGAGGGACTCGAGACCTCCTGCTATCGAATGAGATACCTTTTTTCCAGCTTTTCCAATCACCTAAATTTCTAGGAATGCCAAAAAATTTATGATGTACTTCACGATGGGTAAGTGTGATGATCATATCGGCTGACCGTTCAATATAGGACACAAAGCATAGTGAGCGAAGCAGCTTATAACTAGGTTTAATACCAAATTCATTACATCTGGTCAAGAACATCATCATGATCACCAGAACATTGGGGTGGACTTGCACGAGGCTCACCTGAAATTGCCTAAGGAGTTTGGAAAAAAAAGGGCAGAAAGGGAAAGCCTGTAACAAAGGTGTCAGATAGAGATAGACGATCTTCCGTTGGGAAGGCTATGGGGGGAGTCACCTTCTCGAAAGGGTTGAAAATCGGCGTTTGGAGCTACTCATTGGCCAGGAGGGATCGAGTCCAAAATTTTGGAAATAACGGCTCCCACATCAAACTCGGGGGTTCACTCCCTGAGTCTTTTAGCCTTAATCTTTGGCGAGTCCCTTTTTTCTTCTCTTAAAAGGGGTCAGCCGAAGAAGATTCACGATTTCCACTCGAGGGAGCTCCCCCCCCCCTCAAGGATTTCTTTCTCCCTCAAAGGAAGTACTTATTCGTCCTCCCTTATGGCTTCGAGCTCTGGATTGGGGGGAGGGTAAAAACCAATCTTGCCGCTCATGGGGGACCTCCTTATGTAAGGTTTGCCTATGCCCAACGACCAATTTTCAACAACTTCTTGAGAAGACATATCAGTTATGGGAAAGATCCTCTCTTCCCCAGGACTATTAGATATGCCCTCTCCAGCATCAGCGTCGCGCTGGAGATCTTCATAGGGGGTACATTTTGGGTTGTTAACGATTCTCTCCGGCGTACTAACCCCTGACTCGTCTATCCTAATTTTACCGAAAATTTTCTCGGAGTCGGAACCCTTATCAGAGTGGGCCATGATGGAAAAGGAGGAAATGAGAAGATCAGAGAGAGAATAGGGATAAAAGAACTTACTGATTCCTGGAAAAAGTGATAGAGGTTGGATCGCTCGTGAGAGAAATATAGAAAAACAATCTCTAGTAAGAAGACGCCTGTAAATGAGAAAAGTAAATAAGGAAGCACAGATGAGGGTTAAATATGGGGGCTGAAGTGACAGGTAATTATTTCAGCATTGGAAACATAAAAGGTTATAGAAAGACATGATCGCCTTTTCCTCTTCTGACGGTGCAATGTTTGGGGGCAGTGCCACGCACGATTGTATAGCACGTGTGTGCCCTTTCGGAATCTTAAACGACAAAGTTGATTAGAAAAACCAAGTTCTCATCCTCGAAGGTAGGAACACAATGTGCAAGGTTCATTTCAAGTTCTCGAATTATCCCATGCATTCGAGACCTCAAAGACCTTTATGATGTTCCAGCCTTCTAAATTGAGAACGTGCTTTTCTAGGAGCTCTTGATAGAGGTTAGGCCCAAGAAGGTCATTGGGCCGCAGGCATGGCTGCCCAGTTAGGGGAATATTTAATACCCTAACTTAATTACCGCATTCGTGAGTAATTTAGGGCGATAATTAAAGAGTACGTTATCTAGGACACGAAGTATAAATACAAGGTACATATTTACTCATCATTCATTCTGACTTAATCACTTGGACTAACTTAAGCATCGGAGTGCCAATCCCTAGAACCACAGGGACAGTTTGATTGCAGGTTAGTTCGAGAGGAACCAAAGCCCACAAACTGGTCGGTGGTCGAAGATGCATCACTAAAGGTGAAACTGATATATTTGATGATGATGATGAGAAGGTGGCTGAAGCTACTGTTCAGCCTGATAATGCTGCTGGGAGTAACACCTTCAACAAGATGTTAATAAGACAGACCTTGGTGATAAGAGTAAGATTACTGAGAAAGGGGGGACAAGTGGTCATTGCCCCATCGTTGTGGCGAAGGAGAAAAGGCAGAAGATGGATAGAGGATGTAGATCTGCAGGACAATCACTTCCTTCTTTTAAAAAGGGCATGGGAACCCATCTAGTTCGCAAACTCTGGTGCAAAGTAAGAACTCTTTGGTGGAGGGGATGATATCTGATATCCCTTTCAACCTCTCTTTACCCGATACACTTGTTGTGGTAAGTCTGCAGCTGAACTTTAGTGACCTTTTTTATATCCTAATCTTCTTGTTTGTAAAACGCTGACTAACTTCGTCCCGTGTGTTTTTGTCTTATAAGGTTGGCAAAAACCTTCAACTTGCGAGTGAGCGGCTTTCCAAGTTTTATCCTATTGATGAGACACTAGAGAAGTATGAGGCACTGGAAGCTAAATGTACAACTCTAGAAAGTTTGGTTAAAGCTGCTGAGGAAAGGGAGAACGTTGCTGAGGCACGTGCCAGGCTCGCGAAGACAGAGGCAACTCGGTTTCGTGCTGAGTTAAAGGATATGCGTACCAATGGACCTACTTCTGCTCAAATTCTAATCGATCGGCTCTACAAGACCAAGTCATTATTTTTTAAGGATGTTTCTAGCGATGCTTACACCACTGGTTACTGTGAAGTTATGAAGAATCAACACGAGTGGAACCCCACTTGCTCGCTGAAGAGTTTGTCTTCTATGAAGAAGTGTGTTGATACCCTGGAGAAGAAGAAGGCAAAACTGAACAAAGTTGTTCTTGAAAAGATTGCTGATGGAGGGCATCCCTATGCTTTGCTCTCGCATCTAGCCAGCATTCCCAGTCTTCCCTCTACGACTGAGCTAAAGGAGTGTGAGGTGGATTACCTGGATGATCTTTCTTATAAACCTAACACTGGTATTCTGACTCCTACTCCTGATGCCATTGTGGCCAGTGAGGTTAATGTGAGCATTGAAACTCTTGCTCAGTAGCCAAGCGAGAAGAATCCCACTCAGCAACCAAGCCAGAAGTGGCTGCTATAATTAGTTCTCTTGGGTTCTCTGGCATGTTCTTTGTTAGTTCCTTGTAGAACTCTCCCGGTCGCATGCCCCTCATGAACGCACCTAAAGATGGTTGGAATGATAAATCTCTCACCCGCAGACTTTCTGTAACGAACTTGCTGTGATATTCTGCCTAACTTTCATTGTTTCGTTGAGCTATATTGTTTAGTTCTATAATTGTCTTAGTGAACTTCTACTTCTGGTAGAAATGACCCAAAAACAAGTCTTATAGCTGTGTCCAAGATGTGATCGATGTGCCCAAGTCTAATAGTTGTGCCCAATATGGTAAATCTTCATACCATGTGATCGATGTTCCCGATAAAAATATAGGGAACGCCTTACATACCAACTCAATTTCAGCATCGCGAAACCTCATGCTATTACTATAGGAATGCGAGAATTCCTTTGGGTCGATTGTCTAATCGTATATTTTGACATGCAATGGTAATTTGAAGTCCTTTGGCATCATGAAGTTGCAAAGATGTGGTGTGAGCAGCAACTTGTCGCATCATCTTCTGCAACTATATCTCCCAATTCGTCCCCATATTTAATTCCACCATTGTTTTGAATAAATTTTTTACTTACCATTGGGGACTTTGCTTTAAGAGTATCCATGTACTGATTATAAAATTTCTCTTTGTTCGCTTCCAAAAATGATGCGAACACTCTTTTCTCATTTTCCTTTTCATTCTAAGAGTCTCAGCTTCTTCTTCCTCTTCTGTGTCATCCCTGGCGTGTTCTTGCTCTCTACTGGGGATGTGTTCCTCATCTTGGTTAGGATGTACGTTCCTATTTCTATCCGTTGATTGCTCTTGAGTGTGGTGGTTTTGACTCCTTTCACTTTTAGTGAACACCATTATCAACTCTGTAGGGAATGAATGATTGGAAAATATTTACATGCCCATAGTCGGCACCAAATGTTTTGGTATTCTCCAATCTGGCTGGTTGATCGTGGCTCACCAAGGTATGCCTGTAAAAGAGATCCCGGAAATGGTTCTGGGAAAATAGCTTTGACGTTCAAGTCAGTAATCTCCTTTCTAGAATCAAGTTGCTTTAGTCTAGTTGCACCTACATGGATTCATACCCTCGTTCTTCCTCTTATAATACATTATAAAAATGACTCCATTTTATTCAGAATTACCACCGTGTGTCTAATCGTGGAGCCGAGAAATGCGGTTCATGACTGGCAGTTGATCAAAGTCTCTGCTACTTTTGGTTCATGGGTTGACTCTACTTACTCTACATTCGTTTGGCCCAAATCGCTTTGCAAGTTCACTTCAGACCCGCTTTTGGTTTTGGGCTAGGTATGCACCATTTTTAGAATTTTAGGAGTATTTTATATTTTTTTTTGTTAATATAGCATAAAATATAATATAATTGAATTAATATATAAAATAATGAGAGTAAAGTGCTGAAATGACCCTGACTTTAGGCTGAAAGTCCCAATATAACCTTGCAATCTCAAAAAGTGCCAAAACAATCTTTGACTTCACTGACTTTTTAGTCAACCATTTTGTGGCCGGATGTTATTGAAAAAACCATTTTGCCCCTGCCAAAAAAAGAAAAAAGTAAAGAAAATATCTAATGATAATATTTTCTTTCTCAGTTCACTTTCTTTCTTCCTTAACCAATTTCCTCTGCTTCTATAAGTTCCTGTTAGCCAGAAAGATTTTCCGTATGAATTTTGTAGTCGCTTCGTTTCCATGATTCATTT